>CM028130.1:1214867500-1216067500 GCA_016271365.2 Neoceratodus forsteri
TTCAGAAGAACTTTGACTTCTGTATGATTCACTGGAACAGAGTGTTTTGAGACCAGCTTTTTGTACCCTGTTGTCTAGCATTCACTGTGGATCCAGTCTTCATACTATTGTATGATCTATTCCATTTTAGTGCTTTATGAACATGTAAATTAGGCAATTAAACCCTTGGAATATGCAAATAGGCCAACAGAGGCATTTGGAACATGCAAATGAGCAGTGAGGCATTCCAAACATTAATACCAGTTTCTGACCTCACATTCAGCAGGACGTTCTGTCAGAAATTCAGCTTTGAAACAGATATGGATTATTTTTTGTGGATTGTACAGCTGTAAGAAACTGACAAACTAACTTTGTTTACCTCAATATAATACAGATAATTGTAGGCATCGGTGGATCAGTCCTGAGGAATAATGATACTGGTCACTGTAGATAGTGACCCTGCCCTCTGGTTTCGATCTTGGTCTATGGTACCCAGTGCCATTATTTCTTCATCTACCCACCACTGCCACCAATATAGTTATAATGGAAAGGCTCCTATTATAACCTTCTGCTCCCATCTTGTGAAGAACTATATGAGCACAGAACCAGTTAGTTCCCCATATTCCTCAAGTCACTCAACCATCACACGATGGTCCACTATGTCAAATGCTGGGGATGATCATAACAGATATTGTACCTCACCTCGATCTCTTGGTTGTCACAGTCACCTCCTCTCTGGCCAAATGCTTTGCAATTCTCACTCCTATAATGACCACCTAACCACATCACCAGCATTTACTTAACACATTAACACCTTGGATCAGATATTTAAAAATTCTACATGTGCAAGTCAGTTTCATCTACAAATGTGATACCATTTTAGCAGAACACAATAACTGTCCAGAGTCTCAAGTAACCCTAGATAAAGTGGGCAGGCGGTTTTCTACATAAAGGTTTAATATTTGCAACTGAAACTGACCTATATAACAAACATTCTTTGAATATGTAGCCTAATTCAATGTGTGCACCTCATTCGTATGTAAATTACATAGAGTTCTGCAAGAATGGAGACTATGCTCTGCACAGATACTTTACAGAAGTAGGAAGAAGCATCAAGGCATTATGTTCCCATATTGCTAACATTCCCTGCTACTCCCAGCGACTGCAGTACCATGGGTGGAAAGCAATAAATGATATCAGTTTACAGCAATATGTTGCTATAATTCTCACTGAAGTACAATATACACTGTTGCAGAAAGAAGTCTAACTTGTCAATCAAAACAAGTATTTAAACTTACTCATTAGCACGGAAGTGCAGATATGCTTCTTAAAACATGTTGAGAATTATTGATTGTATATATTTGCACATCTGAGGTTAATGATCAGCTGTGGGCAAGTTAAAATACACAAGTGTAGGAGAGTAAAAGGGCCATGTTTCCCTCAAAAAGCTCCTGACACTCTCACCCCAATGTCCCAGTTCTGAGTGTTGAGCCCACTGTCTTAGTTACAGTACCTATGAACATACCAGCCATGGTTGCTCTGAGGACACACTGCTAACAAACAGGTCCTACAAGCACCCTGTAACCATGGAGACTGTTATCACCCCAGCTGCCATGCTACTGGTCAATGGAGTGGAGCACCACATATAACCACTGGAAGTGAGGGAGTGACACAGTATGTACCCGTTGCTATGTGCTATTGGCCTCCTCATCAGGAGCTTCATAGAGGAGAACTCTTATTTATTTATTTACTGTAAAGCAGTGACCATTAAAGCACACTGAACTAAGGGAACTCCATGTAAGCTGGCTTATCTATACTAACTCCAGCACTTCTAGCACACAGGCTTTACCCTGTCCTAATCACTCCTTGATACTGCCTGACCCTCACATCTCTCCAATCAGTGTCATATCTCTCCACTCAGTGTCTCACCTCATCCATCCAATACTATGCCATCCAGTAATATAAGCTTGCCTGCTACTCAAGCTGGCTTATCTATACCAACTTCAGTGCTTCTAGCACACGGGCTTTACCTTGTCATAAACGCACCTTGATACTGCCTGATACACTCAGTGTCATGCCTCATCTATCCAAATACTATGCCATTCAGTAATATAATATATGCCTGCATTCTGTTGTTGAACTGTACTGATGTCTTGTCCCTAGCCCATACACAACCGCATAACTGCATCCTGCAACTGCATAACTGTATCCTCCAACTGCATAACTGAATCTTCGCTGAAACTGTTAATCTGATTCTGCTTTCTGTATTGCTGTAATTGTGCTCAGCTATGTTCTACTGTTTTTCCTCATATATGTAACTCTTGATAAACTGAGAGTTATCTCCCACTGTACCCCAACCCCCCAGGCTGCACAGGGAAACGAGCATCTTTTTGCTTAGTGTGCCATCCTGGTGAAACAATTTCAATAAATAAATAATATTACTGTACAAGATCAGCCCTAGACTGGTCCTCACAATAAAAATGGGTATTCCAGACATATTGTGATAACTGGGAAAGGTACACTGAGTTAAAACTTGTTTCCAGGTGTCCCTGGACCTAGAAGAGTAGGTGTAATGTAGAAAGTCTACTGTGATGGATAAATCTATAGCGGCACTCTACTGTTGTGCCAAGGAACATCCCTTCACTGGTGGTGTTCCACCAGAGTATGCCATTTACAACATGGCGGTGATGCCAGAACTCTGCATGTGCAATACTCGCACACACAGTCTGACTTGGTAGCCATTTTGTGCACGGTGGCTGTCACGTCCACTGTTGCAGAAGAAAAAGAAGTGCCTCATGAAGTGAATGTGTTTATGCGGCTGGCGGGGGGAAGGGCTGCATAAACACAATTATTGAAAACTGCGCCAGAGCACTGTGGAAGCACACTGGACAGTGGTCCAGTCATGTGCTTTCACAGTGCTCTTCTGAGATGATGGCATAACATTTACAGAGCTCCACTCACACAGTCATGAAAAGACAGGTTAGGCAGCGTTTTCTGTTTTAGCAGTACTAGTGCTGTTGTAGTCAGTGTTTTGTGTGAATTTATTTTTCCTGTTTTCTTTGATTTGTAATTTTAGTTCTATAGAACAGTTAGGTTTGTTTTACAGAATCATTTTTGTCACTGTAATTTGACTATATTGATTTCATTTTGTTTACTGAGTGAAGTTATCAGTTTTTCGTGTAGACAGTACTGTCATTATAATTACCTGAGTTGTTGTGTCTTGTGTCTTCACCATAGTCCTTGAAATCTCTGTTGTGTATTGTTTGTGTACAAAAAAAAAGAAAAAGTTGGTGGTAGCATGGGTGCTGCTGGTAATTTATTTAATTTAAAAGTTGGTAACTGGGAATGGCACACTGCCAGATTTCATTTCCAGGTGCATCCAGAGAAGGAGTAAAGGGAAAAACATGTTACAAGTACAATACAATATACAGAAATACAAGTCAAAAGTCAGCAAATTAAATACAAGGGAGTTGGTACCCTCTGAGGAAATAACAAAAGTCATTGACAGTCAAGGTAAATCACTTTAGCAGCCATGGGTAAAGTAAGTAATCAAAAAAAGAATGTAGTGGGGGTGTACAAGGAGCAGCTGTAGGGTTAAAAATGCAACCAATAAACCCAGCAAGTACAGAAACATTTCTGCTGCAGGTGAGAGTGTGTAATGATACTAGTTCATGAGGAGCTTGAACTTCAACAGAGGGTGCTGCTGCTTCTACAGGGTGTGCCTGCCACCCTACAATGGTATTTCCATTACGCCCCCATGAACCATTACTGGCATGGAAGGACCTCCACCACCCCCATTCATCACTTCCCTCTGCTTTTCCTCCTACTTGTCCTGGTAATTTGCCATAAGATGGGTTCTCTGGCCCCCAGTACCCATGTGGGTCCTCTGCTTGCCCTAGGGGCATGTTTATTGTATAGGTTGCAAGTGACCACACTAACTCTAACACTAATGTCCCATAGAATAACACTGCAATTTTAAAAAGCCATAACTCCTCCAGTCTTTAGAGTTAAGGGACACTCAATACATCCAAACAATGGTCTCAATATGTACTACAATAGTAACACATAATACCCCTGGAAAAATTCACGGGGTGTGCAAACACCCCAAAATCACCTCAAAACTTGACCATGTTGCCAAATCCACAATTTACTTTGGATAATCATCACAAATGCCCCAAATATTCACCTCCTCTTGGACTACAACCATATGTTTCAGACAAATGTGACAAAATGTGTCTGAGTTTTGCCTAAAAAAAAAGGAGTAGTTAATGGAAGTCGTTTTGACCCAACTTTGCCTTTTTGTACCCCAAGAAAAAGTCACAGGCAAAGTTGCAAGGAGAAGTTACCAATGGTAAATTTCCTATTTAATTGAAAAACTTCATGAAATGATCCGTGGAGGTGAATTTGGTGACTTTGCCTTAACTTTGCCTGCAAATTAAAGCTTTGCAACATCTCTAAACAGTAGCAAAAATTTATATTGAGCAAAGAATAATAATATAAAGAAATACAAAATAATGATAAAGAAGTTAAAGGTGGAAAACCACAAAATATGATGGAGCATTTAACCAAGAAAGGAGCCTCAACAAAAGTACAATAAAGATAATTTTAAGATAATTTTAAAGATGTATTTTAAGATAATAATGCTTGTAGTTAAAGTATTTTTCTCTAACTTGTCTGATTTAAAGTATTTCTTGTAACCTGTTTGATTCCCAAATTTACTTGTTACCCTTCACTGATGACATGGAACCTTTGTAAATGAGCTGCCTGGCATTCAAAGGTATCTGTAATCCTAGACTGAATAAATAAACAAAATAATGAATAATGCGAAACATGCCAGAAGGGTGGGAGTTACAAAGCTGAGCACATTAACTGAAGTCAAATGGGACATTCAGCAGTTAGGGAGCCTAAGACTGGGCAGTAAACTCAAAACAATGTTGAATATGACGGGAGGTTATGAGGGCAGAGAGAAGCAATAGAAAAGACAAGCACAACAAGAAGTGTGAAGTGTGCTGCACATTATAATAACAAGATGGGTAGATGGAATGGATCTGAAATATGAATGTGAGGGGAAGGGGAGGAAAAAGGGAGGTATGAACGGATGGGCTACTAGCAGGAGCAGATGTGTGTGCAGATATCCCACAGGAAGACTTTGAATGAGTATTTTGAAGATGAGGTGGGAAGTTACTTAAAAGTGAAAGGCAGGAGAAGAAGGCAGATTGCCCAGAAGAGGTCTAAGATCTGGGAACAGAGAAAGAGCAGTAGTGTGATGTGTGGAGTATGAAGAAAGGAAGTAATAGTGAGTTGAGTGTGAGACAATACCAAAGGAAACAGTATGCACTCTACATATGTATGTATGCCTCTGTTGTCTGAGCAGCATTTTTATATCTCCACCAAATGCTTTTCATCTCATCATTGAGCAGCTGTTTTGCAGTTTCACAGAACTGGGGAACTCTTTTATCCCATTGAGAAGTCACCATTTTGAAGCTCCATCAAATGTGGTGATTGCACCATGGAAAAGGGAAAGAGGAAGGGGAAATTGTTTAACCAAGAAAGGCACACTAAGCCAAAACTTGTTTCCAGGTACTTCCTGGGAGCACAAGGAAGTAAAGTGATTTACTCAGAGTCACACAATATGCAAGTGGGGGGCTGTGGGATTCAAACCCAGATCTCCAGGTTTGCAGCTCAGAGCTTTAAACCACTGCACTATACTGCCTCCATTGAGCCATTATTGCCCAGCCCTGCAGAGCCTAGCATACTACACACACCACTGAGTGGTAGTTTTGTATTCTTCTCTTGCCACAGTGAGATAGGTTCTTCAAACAAGGAAATGCTTCAATCGTACACTGAGAGGCAGTTTTATAGCCCTGCCAAGCAGGAGATGTTCATTCTGCTAGTGATTACTTAGCCTGATTTGGGGATATGCTTCCATCAATCTGACATCAGAGTGATTATGCAATAACGTTCTGATGTCTGAGCAATGGTATAACAGTACCCTCTAGTTATTCCTTCCCATGGGAAAAGTACAATATTTTATATAACAAGAATGACCCATTCTTAAAGCAATATAGAGAACGAGCTATTCTCAAAGTACCAATAACATTGTGAGAATGTGTTATTGCATAAAAAGAATGACAAATTCTCAAAGTAACAAAGTAAGGAACCATTCACAAAATAACATAAAGAGAGTGAGCCATTCTCAAAGTATCATAAAGAGAACTAACATCTCATGATGATACTAATGATTTTTATTTACATGGTCCTCACCTGGAAAATCCTACTCTTTAAACATAACAGTCATACACATTGGAGCAGCAGAAATAAATCACAGTGTAATACTCAGCAAATAACATATTACATTAACAAAGACAACTAGCAAGTAGTTATATGAAAACTTCTCAAAACAAGTACAGTTTTAAATAGGATTTAAATAGGCCCAGGGATGGGGCAATTCAGATGTTGACTTGGGGGCTGTTCCATAATAATCAAACTGAAGCAAAAATATATTGTCAATAGTCTGAAGGTAAGAAGGTGGAATTACCATTTGCTACTGATTCCGTGGTATCAGTGATCTCTCTGGTGCAAATGGCATCAGGTGGTCCTGGATGTAAGCAGGTCCCAAATTGTTAAAGGCTTTGCAAACCAGCAGTAATACCCTAAAGCTCACTTGCTGCTTAATAGGCAGGCAGTGGAGCACCAGAAAAACAGGAGAGATATGTCCCCTATGACAAGCCTTTAAAAGAAGCTTAATCACAACATTATGCCCTACTTTCACGCAATGAATGAGTCTTACAGGTGGTATTATATAATTACATAGAGTATGTCACAGTAATCGGGTCTTCATAAGAAAAAGGCATATACCAAGATGTGCAGGTCAGTGGATGGTAGCATTTAAGCTGGGTATATTGCTTAGATAGTGAAAACTACCTTTGATGGTGTATACCACCTGGCACTCAAATGACAGACCATCATCAAGAAAGATTCCAAGACTTTTCATGATCCAGGCACAGGAAATCTTACCCCCCCCACACACACACACAATAATGGATGGGAGAGCATCTCATAGCATGCTTCCAAATGCCTACCATACCCACTCACAGCAACTGTCTTACAAGGATTAAGTCTAAGGCAATGTACTCTCATGCATGATGAAACTTTCTCCTTACAACCACACATTCTGAGGTCCTGGCCCCCTTTGACAGCAGAAGAAATCCAGTATAAGTGAATATCACCTGCATAAAGATGAAAATACATGTTGTACCTACGCTCCCCTTGGGACAGTATTTACACATTAAACTAAAGTGGCTCCAAAATGGACCTCTGTGGGTCCAACAGGGGATCCCAGACCATGATAAGATGTTATTATCAAACATCACAGTCTGTGGAAATATCTGCCAGCTGTGACCAGAGCTAACTGGACAATATTCCTGGAGATCCCATAGCAGGTAACCAATTGATCCAACAGCTCCGCATGATCTACCATATGCAGTGCAGCTGACAGATCAATTCTGATCAGCATGAACTGTTGTTTTTTTATCAATAACTAAAAGGCGATCCTTAACCACTTTGGTCAAGGGCAATCTCTGTTATGTCACAACATTGAAACCCAGACTTCATCTTTTTCTAAAGGCTGTGATTATCCAGATGAAGCTGGAACTGTACTGCCACTACCTTCTCAGATATTTTCTCTAGAAAAGGGGATGTGAGGCCAGCTCCATGGCACCGGGTGAAGGGGTTCTCTCGGCATGCGGGTGACCCAGGATTTGTGCCCCGAGCCCAGGTGTCAGGAGTGGAGATTGGCAGGGAGGGATTCCAGAGCATCCATTGGATGCTGCCCTCCTAAGGGGGATGGGCAGGGCCTTGGCAGCTGAGGTAGATTGATGGACGTGCTGGTGGTGTGTAGCCTTGACATGCCCCCCCACACATCCTTACCGCAGGTCACTGCTTCAGTCTGGCCCAATTAGGGTAGGGGGTGGATGGGAAGAAAAAGAGAAAAAGGACCACCCATGCCAGCCAGATGATGGTGGCCCTGCCTCCCCTTGCTGTGAAGCCGGGAAGCCCCTGAGCTGTACCTCCACTTGACAAAGATGCAAGGAAGTGCCTCCAGGCACTTCGCTCTCCCCCCCAGTAGTCCCAGCTGGTAGGGGGGCCCCAAATGAAGAGATACACTGGGACAGTCAGGACAGGTGGTGGCAGCAGATGGTGGAATGGAAAAGTGCCGGTGGTGGGGATCACCACTCGAATGAGTGGGTGGCTGGGTTGTCAGAGGCAGATAAACAGACCAAGCAAAAAAAAAAAAGAAAAGAAAAGGGGACGTGAGACTGACCTTAAATTGTCCAGACTGTCAGGCCTATATTTTTAGGCAGTTGTGGCATGATTTAACTGCACTTACAGTACTTGTGACAAGACTGTTAGACAACAGAAAACATGATCTTACTGCATGTTGCAAGTGCCACAAGATGTATATGAAAAATGGAGGCAAGCATTACAGTTATGATACTTGCATCCTTTACTTGCCATACAGTAAGTAAAGTGTCACAAATGCATCAAACTGTTTTTAATAGCCTGCAAACATTTTGGCAAACTTGCATTGATGCAGCTGAGACAGAACAACTGCAGCAAGCCCTACGTCCAAACCACAGAACATTCAGTCCTCAGTATCTAGTGCCGGTTTCATAAACAGAATAAACCAGCAAGTACAGAAACATTTCTGCTGCAGGTGAGAGTGTGTAGTGATACTAGTTCATGAGGAGCTTGAACTTCAACAGAGGGTGCTGCTGCTTCTACAGGGTGTGCCTGCCACCCTACAATGGTATTTTCTTTACGCCCCCATGAACCATTACTGGCATGGAAGGACCTCCACCACCCCATTCACCACTTCCCTCTGCTTTTCCTCCTACTTGTCCTGGTAATTTGCCATAAGAAGGGTTCTCTGGCCGCCAGTACCCATGTGTGTCCTCTGCTTGCCCTAGGGGCATGTGTATTGTATAGGTTGCAAGTGACCACACTAACTCTAACACTAATGTCCCATAGAATAACAAGTTTTAAATTTTAAAGAAACACAAAGATAATTAGAAGCTGAAAGACAATGTAGAAAGGGGGAACTACTCAATATACAAGTAGACTTGGTACATAAGTCTGACGTTCTTATGAATGGAATCACGAATATAGCTGTGTTGAATGTAGAACTTCACCAGCAGAATTTGTGTCGACTGTACTAGTCCTCTAGTGAGGCAGGAATGGTATAGCTATGATGTACCCTTCCTCTAGTGAAGCAGGAAAAATACAGCTGTGGTGTACCCTTCCTCTAGTGAAGCAGGAAGGGTACAGATGTGATGTACCTTTCCTCTAGTGAAGCAGGAAGGATACAGCTGTGGTGTACCCTTCCTCTAGTGAAGTAGGAAAGATACAGCTGTGGTTTACCCTTCCTCTAGTGAAGCAGGAAAGGTACAGCTGTAGTGCACCCTACGTCTAGTGAAGCAGGAAGGATACAGCTGTGGTGTACCCTTCCTCTAGTGAAACAGGAAAGGTACAGATATGGAGTGCTGTTCCTCTAGTGAAGCAGGAATGGTACAGCTGTGGTGTGCCCTTCCTCTAGTGAAGCAGGAATGGTACAGCTGTGATGTGCCCTTCCTCTAGTGAAGCAGGAATGGTACAGCTGTGGTGTGCCCTTCCTCTAATGAAGCAGGAAAGGTACAGCTGTGGTGTGCTCTTCCTCTAGTGAAGCAGAAAAGGTACAGCCATGGTGTGCTGTTTCTCAAATGAAGCAGTTTGGGTGCAACTGTGGCATGCCATTCTTCCAGTGAAGGGGGGAAGGTACAGCTGTGGTTCTCTGGTGAATCAGGAAAGACACAACTGTTGTGTATCCTTTCTCTAGTGAAGTAGGAAAGGTATAGCTGTGGTGTGCTCTTCCTTTGGTGTAGCAGGAAAGGTACAGTGGTAGGGTATCATTCCTCTAGTGAAGCAGAAAAGACACAGTTGTGGTGTGCCCTTACTGTAATGCAGCAGGAAAAATTCAGCTATAGTGTGCCTTTCAACTGGTGCAGCATGAAAGGTACTGCTGTGGTATGTCTTCCTCTGGTGAAGCAGGAATGTTACAGCTGTGGTGTGCCCTTCTTCTAGTGAAGCAGGAAAGGTACAAGTATGGTGTATCTTTCCTCCAGTGCAGCAGTAGAGGTACAACTATGGTACGTCCTTCCTCTATTGCAGCAGAAAACAGCTCTGGTGTTTCTTCATGTGATGAAAAAAGAAAGGTACAGCTGTGGAGTGTCCTTCCTCTGTAAAAACAGGTAAGGTACAGCAGTGGGATTGTCCTTCCTCTAGTGAAGTAGAACAAAGTGAGAAATTTGATACCTTTTATTAGACAAACAAGAGAAATGCAAAACACATGCTTTCAGGCTGCACAGAACCCTTCATCAAGCAATAGTAGAATCTTCAAAAAACAAACACAAATAAATTGGATAGAACTGATAAATAAACTTTTACATGTGGGCGTATTCTGTTGATAAGGAAGTAAATACTTGGATATGTGCAGAGACAAGGAACAGTCTTTGAAATCCTAGGTGGTTATACATCAGATTAGAAAAGTAGACTCCTCTCCCAGGATGGAATGTAACAGCAAGAGGCCTATAAATTATTTAATATTCTCTTCTAGGTCCTCCCTAAAGACAGACTGTGTATGTGCGCACGTGTGTACGTGTGAGCTAAAAATCACTTATCCATATAGTTATGCTGCATAAGCACACATATCCACAAGAACACAGCAGGCACACAGTATGATCAAACACTTAACTAAAGCTATGTTACTGTATAAGGCACATTAAAATATATATCAAATTTAAGAGATAATGCATATAGATACATGCACAAGAAATGCACTTGAGGCAAGAGAATGGCAGTTTAAATTTTGTTAATGGGTTATAAAACTAAGGTCTGCATTCAGTCCATTATTTTTATTGTCAAGATGAAAAATAAATCTAATGTCATAAGGCCATTTCTTGTGCATTTCTGAAATGTCCTTTGAGAACCAGGATACAGATGTCAGAGATGGAGTGACCCGATTGAGGGAAATGCTGTCCCACTGGTTTTTCAGTCTATTTCTCCTTTATGTCATACCTGTGTGAGTTCATTCAAGTTTAAAGGGGTTGCCTGGTTTTCCCCCACATAGCCTGTATGTGAAGCAGAAAAGGTACAGTTGCAGTGTGTTCTTCCCCTATTGAAGCAGTAAAGGTACAACTGTGGTGTACCTTTCTTTTTGTGAAACAGAAAGGGTTCAGCTGTGTTGTCTTCTTGCACTAGGAAAGCAAGAAAGGTAGAGCTGTAGTGTGTCCTTCCTCTAGTGAAGCAGGAAAGGTACAGCTGTGGTGTACCCTTCCTCTAGTGAAGCAGGAAAGGTACAGATGTGTTGTGCCCTTCCTATGATGAAGCAGGGAAAGTGTGGATGTGATGTGATGTGCCCTTTTTCTGGTGAAGCAGAAATGGTACAGCTGTGGTGTAGTCTTGAACTAGTGAAGCAGGACATTGAGCTATGATGACCCCAACTTTCAGAACTGAGTATGGAAAAATGGAAGGGGATGGTATAATAAGATCATCAGAATAACCATTGTGGGAAATAAATAAAGATGGAAGAGGGCATTTGAGATTCATTTTAGGTAGTCTCAGAGAACATTTGGTGATCATTACTTTGGAGATCCCTTAAGGTAAGGCCCAGGTGCAGCTAAAGATGTATATATTACATGTGATGTATACTGAACAAGCCATGGTACAAGTTCAGTAACCAATGAAGCTGTCAGTTTGTTTTTAATTATTGTTAAAGCAGCGCAACCATTTCTAGTCACTAGAAGCTGAAAAGGAGCATAGGTTAGCACTAGGGATAAGGGAGTGGGAGAATGAATTCTTCAGATGTTTTAGAGAGAGAAGGAAGGGTGGGGCAGTTTAGCAGGCAGAGGTAGGGGGGTTTGGGTAGAAGGGGTGGTAGAGGAGGCTGAAGTGTTTAATGATTATTTCAGCTCAGTCTTTACTAGGGAAAGGGATGGGCAGCTTCCACAGGTGGGGGGCAGGTTAGTAGATAAGAGAGGGTAATCATAGATGGTGAGATCCAGGTGGGGAGGATAAGGGAGGCTTTCAAGTCCTTGAAGACTGATAAAGCCCCAGGCCCAGATGGCATCCACCACAGGGTTCTGAAAGAACTGGCAGATGTCCTTGCTGCCCCAATGATGGATCTATTCAATTTTTCCCTCCAATTAGGATGTGTTCCTCTAGACTGGAGAACAGCACATGTGATGCCATTCCACAAGAGTGGACCTTGAGAAGAACTGGGGAACTACAGACAGGTCAGCCTGACATCCATAGTGAGGAAAATGATGGAGGCCATCTTAAAAGAAAGGTTGGTGGAGTTCTTCCTGGAGGCAAATGATTTTCAAGATATAAATCAACATGGGTTTGTCTGGGGGAAGAGAGTGTCAAACCAATCTAGATGATTTATTTGACTGGTTGATGAGATCCCTGGATGGTGGAAAGCCAGTTGATGCCCTGTATCTGGACTTCAGCAAGGTTTTCTATTCTGTCCCACATGGAAGGCTGATATGGAAATTGAGGAATCTTGGGGTGGGAGACAAAAAGGTGGGGTGGATTGCAAATTGGCTTAGCAACAGGTGGCTGAGAGTGGTGGTAAGGGGTGAGGCCTCGACTCACAGTATGGTCATCAGTTGGGTACAACAGGGTTAGGTGTCGGGTCCTATACTTTTCAGTGCATTCATTGTGGACCTTGGGGAGGGAGTGAGGAGTAGAATGAGCCTGTTCATGGATGATTCCAAACTGGGAGCTGAGGTGGACTGTGAAGAAGGTTGGAATGCACTCCAGGAAGACTTGGAGAGACCTGAAAATTGGGCTCACACGTGGCAGCCAGAATTTAACACTCATAAGTGTAGCATTTTGTACCTAGGTGTGGGTAACAGTAGGGAAGCTCTGGGTGGTGGGATTGGGAGTTGGGGATCAAAAAGGGAGGTGGAGCAGCAGCAGTAACTAAATAACGAGCTGTACCTTGGGCAGACGTGATAGACCATTAGGGCTAAGCTTCCTGCAACTTTGTATGTATGTATGTATGTACATATGTATATAAGTCATGTGAAAGCATGTATACTGGATTAGAGAAACACCAGCAAGGTTTATAGAGCTACAAGTTTACATACCTGGGTGTTGCCCTGCCAGTCATGGAAAAAAAAAACTCATACAGACATTACCGGCTTGTTATATGATATATGTTTTTATATAGTTGATGTCCATTCAAAATGACCTCATGATATTTGCATGAAAAAAAGCTAGATTTTCTCTGGGGCATATTTGTCATTTGTGGTTAATTGGAATGACTGGGCTTTAAAAATGAACCCCATTAAACCAGAGAGGTCTTCAAAACCTTCCACGAAATAGTAGAATGAAGCTGACGCTAGGCAGAAAACACCAGGAGAAAGGACTGCTGTGTGACTGAACTTCTCTGCTGGGACTAAAGTAGAAGAACTTTTGTATTTGGACCTTTAATTTAGGGTAAAAAAACTAACATACAAAACAAAAAAAAAAGTGTGTGTTTGGGTTAACTGAACTGAATGGGTAACTGAAAAGTCATCTAGGTGTAAATCTCAGGTGACTGAAAGAACTTAACTGCTGTGAGGTTTAAATTACTTGTAGAAAGATCTGGTAAATAGGGGAGGTTGAAGAAGGAAGCTACATTTAAAGACTGCCTTAGAAAGATTCTGCTAATAGCTTGGCAGAAAACACCAGGAGAAAGGACTGCTATGTGACTGAACTTCTGCTGGGACTAAAGTAGAAGAACTTTGTATTTGGACCTTTAATTTAGGGTAAAAAACTAACATACAAAACAAAAAAACAAAAAGTGTGTTTGGGTTAACTGAACTGAATGGGTAACTGAAAAGTCATCTAGGTGTAAATCTCAGGTGACTGAAAGGACTTAACTGCTGTGAGGTTTAAATTACTTGTAGAAAGATCTGGTAAGTAGGGAAGTGGCTTAGCTAGAAGGAAGCTACATTTAAAGACTGCCTTAGAAAGATTCTGCTAATAGCTTGGCAGAAGACACCAGGAGAAAGGACTGCTGTGTGACTGAACTTCTCTACTGGACTATATTGCCCTCCTTCCCTCCCCACCCAAAGCTAGTTCTATTTTTATAGGCACAGGATTTGACTGGCAACAGGAACTTCCTGTTTAGGGGCAGGAAGTGAGTGATCACAGAACCACCAAGGACCCACCATCCTACAAGGGCAAGAGTAGCTTTCCGGTCCCCTCTAGCTGCTGGAGGTCTGTCTCTGAACAAGTAAGTGGTCTACTGAGAAATATAGGATATTCTTGTCTCAGAACAGGACAATCAGGAGCTTAAAGGGAACACAGGCAGAAAGCATGGAGAGAGAGAAAAAAAAACAGAGGAAAGAGTAAGGATTGCAAACAGTTAAGGGCCGAAATAAGACATGATTGAGTGGTGCAGTGCAGTGGCTGGAGCAGCAGTCTTCCGGGAGATGTTCTGGAGGATGCGGTGTTGTCCCATCTGCAGGCACCTCTCTGGGCTGAGGGAGGAGGTTACTCATCTCCAGGCTGAGTTGGCCAGGATTTGTGGGACCTCCTCTTCCATCCAGGGACCACCAGTGCCACTGCCATTGCCTCAGAGGTTGCCAAGAAAGAGGAGCGGTTGGACCACAGTGGGCTCAATGGAGGGTGAGGGTGGTGGAACAGAGACATCCTCCAGCTGTACCTCCACACCCCATGCCATTCTGGCAAAGTGTGGTTCCTCTATGGAGGCACCTACAGTGGAGACCAAGGAGGATGCTGGGAACCTCCACAAAGGAGACCCACAGGAGGGTGGCAGGGGACCCTGCAGGGGAAGGAAACAACTCCTGGTGGGGGACTCCATTGTTAGGAAGGTAGAACTGGGCAAGGAAGGGGAGAGGGAGGTAAGGTGCCTGCCTGGCGCCATGGCTTGGAGGTACAGGGAGCGAATCCTCAGGATTGCTTGAGCAGCTGCACAGGGGAGGGAGCTGGATGTCATTGTCCACCTAGGGACAAATGACCTGGCTAAGAAAGGGATTAGAGAAGTGAAGGAAGAGTTTGTGGAATTGGGAAGGGGCCTTAGTCAAGCAGCATGCACGGTAACCTTCTCAGAGGTGCTACCCATCTATGGCATAGGAGAGGCTAGGGTGTCTGCATCATGATTCAATCAGTGGTTGAAAACTGGTGTGGAGCTCAGGATTTGGCTTCATTGGGGACTGGGGGTCCACCTGGAGTGATGCAAGCCTATACTGGCATGATGGGCTGCATCTGTCCGGGAGGGGAACCAGGATCCTAGGTGACAGGTTTAAATGCTTCATTGGCAAGCTTTTAAACTAGCCAAGGGGGGAGGCACTGGAAAGGAGCAGGAAAATCCTAGCCCCCAAACAATCACGGTAGTAAGTGTGGCAAACACCAACATGGAGGTGTCAATAGGGAGAAGGGCAGTGGTAAATGGAGAAAGTGACAAAGGCAAAAAGGACAGGGATGGGGCAAAAGGGGGTAAGGCTATCAGGAAATGGAGGGTAATGAGTACCAATGCCCGTAGTCTGGGCAACAAGCTCCCTGAGCTAGTGGCCTTAATGGAAGAGGGATGCCTGGATATCGTAGCAGTCACAGAAACATGGTACACAGAGAACCATGACTGGGATGTTAACATACCAGGGTACATAACCTACAGGAGAGACAGGCAGGGGAGAAGAGGGGGAGGAGTAGCTCTCTATGTAAAGGAAGGGATAAAAGCAACTGAACAAAAGAGTAAACAGGGAGGAGAGGAGGCACTGTGGGTCACCTTGGAGACTGGAAAGGGCACCACAATCCGCACAGGGTTGTGTACAGACCCCATGTCAGGGGAAGGAATGGACAAGGATATGATGGAAGGCATTCTTAGAATGGCAGAGAAAGGGAGATACTGTTGATGGGAGACCTGAATATGCCAGATGTTAACTGAGCACATTTGCTGCAGCCACATCCAAGAGCAGGGCCATTCTTGACGCCCTACAGGTGGCAGGCATTAGACAGCTAGTTTCGAACCCACTGTGAGGGAGCAATCTTAGACCTCAGACTTCAAATGGGCAGTAAGAGGATCTCAGATCTCAGAAGTGGGTTGCCATCTGGGACAAGTGACCATCAAACAGTGTGGTTCACGTTAAACTCAGCTACAGAGTCAAGCCATACAAAAGTGAGGATGGACTTTAGGAGGGCTGACTTTGGCAAGATGGGAGAGTGCCTCAGAAAAGCACTAGCAAACAGGCTAAAAGGAGGTGTGGAGCAACAATGGGAATTATCAAACTGCCATCACAGCGCAACAAGCCTTTGTGTGAAGCAAATAAACAAATCAAAATGAAAGAAAAGCCACTATGGTTCTCAAGAGAGGTGGCTGTGAAAGCGGAAGAAAAGATAGCATCTCGGAAGTATAAGGAAACACAGAAGGAGCAGGACAGAGAGCTGTACCCAGTTAAGGCAGAAAGAAGCAGGAAGGGAAGTCAGAATAGCAAAGGCCCAAACTGAGGAAAAAGATAGCCAACTCAGTTAAAGGGGGATAAACCTTTTATAGGTACATCAGTAGCTAGAAAGACAAAGGGAGGGATAGTGAGGCTGAATAGAATGAACGGTGGGTGGGCAGAGGGGACAGTGAAAAGCAGGAATACTGAACGAATATTTCTGCTCAGTATTCACAAAAGAGGAGGGGAAGTGCCTAATCCAGTTAACAGAAGCACTCTTGATAGGGGGTCGATCCCAGTCCTTTCACAGAAGAAAGGGTTCTGCAAGAACTCCTAAAACTGAAGGTGGACAAAGCAATGGGTCCTGATGGAATTCACCCCAGAATTCTAAAAAGAATTAAGGAAGGAACTAGTGAAACCACTGGCTACTCTTTTTAATAAATCATGGGAGGATGGTGTGGTACCGAGGACTGGAGGAAGGCGGATGTGATTCCTTCACAAAAGTGGGACCAAGACAGAGCAGGAAACTACAGACCTGTCAGTCTGACCTCTGTGGTAGGGAAAGTGATGGAGTCACTTCTGAAGGAAAGAATAGTTGAGTACCTAGAGGTCAGTGGAGCACAGGATCCAAGGCAGCATGGGTTCACAGTGGGAAGGTCATGTCAGATGATTCTAATAGATTTCTTTGACTGGGTGACCAAAGTAGTAGACCAGGGAGGGGCTGTGGACATGGCCTACCTAGACTTTAGCAAGGCATTTGACACAGTCCCACACAAAAGATTATTAGTCAAATTAACCAGCCTGGGAGTGGGTCCCAGGGTGGTAGCCTGGGTAAAACATTGGCTGGACAACAGGACACAGAAGGTAATTGTAAATGGAGTCCACTCTGAAGAAAGGGCGGTTACTAGTGGGGTACCGCAGGGTTCAGTATTGGATCCAGTCCTTTTTAATGTCTTCATCAGTGACATTGCAGCGGGACTGGAAGGAAAAGTATGCCTTTTTGCAGATGACACAAAGATCTGCAACAGGGTTGATACACAAGGAGGCGTGGAAAGGATGAAAAGGGACTTGGCAAGGTTGGAGGAATGGTCAGACGTATGGCAGCTAGGATTCAATGCAAAAAAGTGCAAAATAATGCACCTGGGAAACAAGAACCCAGGGGAAGAATACACAGTGGGTGGGGAGGTAGTAACAACAACAAAACAGGAAAGGGACCTGGGGTAATCATATCAGATGACCTTAAGGTTAGCAAGCAATGAGAAGGCAGGGAGAGGCTGGGTATACTGGGATGTATAGGAGAGGCATCAGCAGTAGAAAACAAGAGTTGTTATCCTCTGTACAGACAGTTGGTGAGACCCCATCTGGAATACTGTGTCCAGTTCTGGAGACCCCATCTCCGCAAGGACATAGACAGGATAGAGGCAGTCCAGAGGAGGGCAACTAAAATGGTGCAGGGTCTGCAAGAGAAGCCGTATGAGGAGAGACTAAAGGAGCTTAAGATGTATACCCTTGAGGGAAGAAGGAGAGGGGACATGATAGAAACTTCAAGTACCTCAAGGAATCAACAAAGTCCAAGAGGGTAGCATCTTTCAGAAAAAGAGACTTGCAAGAACAAGGGACACAATTTAAAGATAGAAGGAGGGCGTTCAGGGGCAATGTGAGGAAGTATTATTTCACAGAGAGGGTAGTGGATGCATGGAACAGCCTTCCTGAGGAAGTGTGGGTCTAAAACTGTGGGAGAATTCAAGAATGCATGGGACAGACATAAGGCAATTCTTGTGGGGGGCAGGAAGATATAGGCTGTTGGTTAACTAGGAACTGCGGCCTATCCTGTAGGTAGGGAAATGGGCAGACTAGATGGGCCTAGCGGTCCTTATCTGCCGTCAAAGTCTATGTTTCTATGTTTCTATGACACTTGTCTGACTCTATGGCCTCCTGATTTAATGGGGCTATTTGCTCTTTTGGTGAAATTAGTGTCTGCTCTGGATCTTGTAGCAACACTAACAAAACTTTAATTCCATTACAATATGATTTTTATTCTCTGGTTCCCAGTCTAAGGAGCCAGGACACAACTGTGCACAACTTTTTCATGAAGGAAGCAGCAACTTTTAAACAATTCTTTAGTTTGGGACTGGGATGAGACTCCCTTGTATCTACTGAAGATTTACCATTTAGTTTAGGAACTGTATAAGAAACTTCCATTTTATGCTATTATATATTTAAAATGTTGCCCACAGAGACAGACCAGCAATACAATATGAGATGTGACATTTCAATCTTGAAAGGGTCCCTGGTAAACAAAAGTTTAAAGCATGTTATGGTATGGCGTATTTTCTACCAACTGAAAAATTAAGCAGTACTCCCTGTTATTATGGTAGCTATGTGATGACATTGCAGTACAACATACCTTACACCACAATGGGCTGCAGTAACCACCCACTGATCACTGATCAGAGAGGCACCACAGAAGTGCCAGCTAGTCCGATCCTGAAACAGAGACAAAACACAAGATTTCAGATAAAAGCCTCACTGAAATAGGTTGACAAAAAATTATAAGAAAAACATGATTGTTTTTAATTGTTTTCTATCATATAGCCATTCCATTTCACAGCACTCCTTATACTGGTACCCTTACTGATACCAACTGCTACTGGTGAGTTAAGATGCTAGTTCAAGATTCATTATAACACTGTCCCAACTATAACTTCAGCAGCAACATCTAGCCTAAAACAATTAAAGTATTCCTCACTCTTTCAGTCCAGTTTTCCCTTTAAATTAAATCTGAACTACTGTACCTGTAGAGAAATCTGCCAGGGCCAGGATCCTGAGACAGCCTCCTCACCATTTACAATTCTTGCATAGCCAGAAATGACAGGCTTGATGGCCTGAATACCACACTGTTGGGCTAAAAAAAAAGCAAACTATTATATGTGTTTCACAGGCTGACATATATCTCTCAACTGCTATGAATTTGGCATAGTGCTTTGATTTTTCAACTGAAATTTACCCTTGTTCCACAAAAGTTTACCGATGTTCTTAATAATGTTAGGGCTATTTCTGAACATGCAGACTATTAAATCATTGAACAAACTTGAAAGAAACATTCCTTAACACTAAATATATGGGGCTCACTATTTGTAAACACATTTTTCTTTAAAATAAGAAAGTACTACACATTCTGGCTATTTATTCTGAATTTTAAAGGCTACTGTTATGAATGTTAATGCAAAGAGGTTGAGAGGTATGGGTTGACAGATAATGCAAAGGTTCTTCAAGACTTTTCTCCTCAATATCTTTACTGTCTGCAAATTTGTAGATCTCCTCCACTGGATGAGCCAAATAATTCAAAAAGGAATTTAAACGAAAACAGGTGCAATTGTGGCAAAACAACCTTTTCCATAAGTGACTTATGTTCTTCCCCTTTGTATGAGTGTTGTGTCTTTTAAAAGAAAATTCAGCTGACTAACTTTTTAATAAATGTTTTGTTTCTTATTATTGAGGCAAGATACCTCACCATGTGTTGTCCAAAGGGCAGTCATACAATCTGATGCCTAGGGCCACAAAGCCAGTGTCCAAAACTCTGCTGTATATGTCAGTGACTGGGCTTCAAAAAGGAAACTGGTTGACTTTAAATTTCTTATATTAGCCATTGATGCATAAAAAGAAAAGGTATGCACCCCGACAGTGACACCAGCATAGCGACCTACCAACCCATCGACAAAATCGACAGGTTGTCGATAGGTCGCTGTGTTGGTGAGCCTGACACAGGGGCACAAGGTCTCCCAGTCCTGCACCCCCATGCCAAATCAGCTCTGACTGGGGTTGATCATCCTAAATATGGGAGTGGGGTGTAGGCCGCAGAGCCCCCTGATGAAAACAGTTGACTGGGAGACAAACGGAAATTACATCGACCGCAACTTGAAGTTGACATAATTTCTGCCGATGAGATGCTGGTTGACAAAAATGTTGTTGAACTGTCATCATAGAGCCAAAAGAAAATATAAAGTTCTAGTTTCACTTTAGGGCTGCCTGACTTCATAGGTATGAAAGAGGATGTGCCAGGAATCCAAGTAAGTGGTATAACTTATTTTGTGACCCAATCAGAAATCTGATAATTACTTAAAAGAGTCCTGCTAATGAGGGTTAATAAACTTTTTGTATGTTGGGGTGAGAGAACAGTGGAGAAAAGGTTTGGACAGTGGAGCTCTGGAAGGAAATGAAATCTTTTGTGAAACATAGAAGCTAATTTAAAGAATTGCCTGAAACTGGGCCAGCCCAGTGGCGTGGAGGTCTGAGGCACTGGGTGCCTCACCTCCTGCCATTCAGGTGACACAGATTCAGAAATGGATGCAGTCATTCAGATGCTTGCTGAGTGAGAGAGGATTGAGCACCACAGGACTGCGCTCCTCCCTCGGGGAGAGGGGGTTGCCATGACTGGCTGTTGACTGACACCTGGAGATAGCTGAGTGGTAGCACAAGTGAGTCACACACTGGGAAGGGATCCCACAAACAGAGTACCATGGGCATCTACACAGAGGTGAAGCACACACATTATGCTCATTGCATATCCATGTGCCTGGTGGAGAAAAAGTGGAAAACACAGAGGTCTGGGTTTCATCTCAATGATCAGCCCTACTGCTCTGGTCCCAAATCGCACTGGATTATATGCTGGGAGGTGGACAGCCCTCCATATCCCACCCCACTGCAGGGGATTACATGGGATACCTGCTTCAGGACCCAGTGAAGGTTAATGGACAACCATCAGACACAGGGACAGGGCTGATAACACTCGCAGACCTGCCTAAGGAGGATAAAAGCCTTTGTGGAAAAAAATAGATTGCCTAAAATTACTTGAAACACTGGATTTGGATTACACACTAATTCAACCATCTGCTATTTTGCAGAATTGTCTGATGCTTAGTTTCAGGACTCTGAACTTTTCCTTTTCTTTAATCATACCTCTGCTAAAAAGAAGTACTATGTATTTGTAATCACATAATAAAATTATATTTTGGCAGCTTGTACAGCACTTCCCTCTTGAGCTGCAGTTGAAGGTATTCTAGACTATACAGAGCATATCACCACCCCCCCTTGAAGCAACAGTTTTATCTGTTTTTTGCTCTAGTCTCCATGTCTCCATATAAAGTGTGACCAGAGTATACCCACTTTTGTGGACAGTAAACACGTTGGCCTGGATATTCAGACTGCGCCAGGCACAGCGCAACTGGGCTGCACCTGGTGATATTCAACAGTGCTGTGCCATGGCTCAGCACCATTGAATATGGCACAGAGGGTGCACACAATGTGCATGATGCAGTGGCACTGCACCAGCGCAAGACAAAAAACAGGAGCAGGGGGATGCGCAAGTGCAGTTGCGCTGGCACATCACCCGCAATATTTAGCATGGGGCATGCAAATAAGGCTATTATGCATGCAAGGCACAAATGGGGCTATTTTCATGTCATTATGGCCCCATTTGCATGTGATGCACTGATCCCCATCGACTTGCACCTGGCGTCCTGCCCAGCTGCAGCCATCGGGGATCGACACCCTGCTGTGCCATTGAAGTCCCCTGCTCCCATACACCTTATCATGGGCATATGAATAGATAATATACCTGGTGGTCCAGTGGGAAGCCCCTACCACCTGATCATGGGCATTTGTAAACTCAGAACCCTGGTGGTCCAGTGGTAATCCCCCCATTGTGGGCATTTCTAAATCAGATCCCTGGTAGTCCAGTGGAACCCCCCACCCACCCACAGAGGGCCAACACCACCCAGCACCCCCATCATTGGTGGTAGGCAGCACCCCTGCCCACAGGCCACTCTGGCTGCCCACCAATGACAGCATATAGTATATTCAGGTGTATGCTATTGCTCACTGTGTGGACTAATGGGCATGCAGACTATACTATATTGACACAGGCTTCCATATGTGAATGAACGCCGCTCATCACATATCGGGTTTGTGTAGTATAGTATGATTCAGATGCCCATTGGTCCATGCAGTGGACCAATAGGCATACAGATCATACTGTATGCTGTCATTCGGCGGGCAGCCGGGAGGCATGCAAGCAGGGTGCTGCTGCCCGCCAATGACAGGGGTGCTGTGTGAGGGGGCCCTCTGTGGGTGGGTGGCTGGGAGGGGTTACCACTGGACCACCAGGGATCTTAAATTTACATATGCCCACGAGCGGGTGACAGGAGCAGGGGACACATGTCTACCAGGTCAGGGTGCTTGTGAACATTGTACCTGGTGGCCACCCATGGCTGGCATCTGTTGTGTTGCACCATGCACTACAGCCACTTGCCTGTGCATGTCCGGCATTTGATCCTTTTTTTTTGGCTCAACTTTGTGCACCTGTGTGCGGTGCATATAGGGGTTGCACCAGCATATGCACTGCACATCCTGGGATGAATATCAGGATGTGCTGCATATGAAATATAGAAACATAGAAACATAGACTTTGACGGCAGATAAGGACCGCTAGGCCCATCTAGTCTGCCCATTTCCCTACCTACAGGATAGGCTGCAGATCCTAGTTAACCAACAGCTATTTCTTCCTACCCCCCACAAGAATTGCCTTATGTCTTTCCCATGCATTCTTGAATTCTCCCACAGTTTTAGACCCCACAACCTCCTCAGGAAGGCTGTTCCATGCATCCTCTACCCTCTCTGTGAAATAATGCTTCCTCACATTGCCCCTGAACCGCCCTCCTTCTATCTTTAAATTGTGTCCCCTTGTTCTTGCACCTCTCTTTTTCTGAAAGATGCTATCCTCTTGGACTTTGTTGATTCCACTGAGGTACTTAAAAGTTCCTATCATGTCCCCCCTCTCCCTTCTTTCCTCAAGGGTATACATATTAAGCTCCTTTAGTCTCTCCTCATATGGCTTCTCTTGCAGACCCTGCACCATTTTAGCTGCCCTCCTCTGGACTGCCTCTATCCTGTCTATGTCCTTGCGGAGATGGGGTCTCCAGAACTGGACACAGTACTCCAGATGGGGTCTCACCAACTGTCTGTACAGAGGGATAACAACTTCCTGTTTTCTGCTGATGTTGCCTCTCCCTATACATCCCAGTATACCCCCAGCCCTCCCTACTGCCTTCTCACATTGCTTGCTAAGCTTAAGGTCATCTGATATGATTACCCCCAGGTCCCTTTCCTTTTTTGTTGTTGTCACTACCTCCACACCCATTGTGTATTCTTCCCCTGGGTTCTTGTTTCCCAGGTGCATTATTTTGCACTTCTTTGCATTGAATCCAAGCTGCCATACTTCTGACCATTCCTCCAACCTTGCCAAATCCCTTTTCATCCTTTCCATGCCTCCTTGTGTATCAACCCTGTTGCAGATCTTTGTGTCATCTGCAAAAAGGCATACTTTTCCTTCCAGTCCCTATGCATGGGCACACCCCCTGCATCTGCACTGCATACATTACCAATGCACACCAGCACATCAGGGGTTGTGCCGCACAGCGTGCCCCTTTGAATATCTCACCGGGATGCATAGGAGGGTTGCACATGGCACAACACCTTTGAATATGCAGACCATTGTAAATTGCCCCAACATCCTGGCTCCTGAAAAGATGCTATGACTGGCTAGAAATGATCAGTTATAAAGGCTACATTCTAAATTCTTGTGAAGAAAAAGATTTCTAAGGTCAGGGCAACTACTTATGAAATAAATGGCATGGTGGCTATGTGTTAAGCAGGCAGTTTTGAAACAACAGGAAAATCTGTTTTAGAATGGACTTAAGGTAATTCAACTTTAGCAACTTCAGTACAGATGAATGTCTAATGGCAAAGGTGAAAATAACTCCCTGAGGACACTTGTGTGGAGAAACTGGTTGGAGGTTGTGAGTCCCTCTGGTGCCCCTTAAAGATGTAACTTGCACTTACAGTATGTGAGCAATAAATATTTTTACGCTGCCAATTTTGTGTCATGTGCTTTGGTGATTGGTGCTAGAATTATTGTTTTTGACTATATGAGGCTTTCCTAACACACTGAGCTCTGGGGCAGTCTTCCTTTGTTCTACAAGGATGAAAATAAACCTGCAAACATTTTTATCTGAAATCATCTCCATGGTGTGCAATGCAAGGTTTTTCCAATAGTAAATGCTGTGGGCTGCATTGTTTTTCATTTGAAAGCCATGCGATATACAGTTTACAGCAATAATTTATAATAGCTACTGTATGTCTGGAGATGTTTTATATAGTTTATGAGCAAAGTATGGTTTGTAGCATGTTTTCATGCAAGCATATTTGGCAACTGTTTTAGCTTATTACCTTCTGATGCTTAGGCTGTAAATGTGAGGAAGAATTGGTACAGCTGGTGAGGAGAGTGAAATGTTAGCAATGTGATTTAAGGTATACAATGACAGTTTATGGGTATTACACTTATATAGATACTAATTACATTATGGGGACTAATAGCTAAATTAAGAAAAAGTGCAAATAAATATTTTTTTAATTTTATTTTTTAAAACCCTCATGAAATTTTCCATGTCAAAATTTAAAAAATATAAATATACTTTATTGTTATGGAAAAGTATATCAATAACACACGTTACAAAAAACAGTTGTGTAGTAACATAAACAAGAGATACACTATTCCTCTACTAGAAATACTGTTGATATTTTTTGTTCGATTGCCATTTATGCCATACCTCAAAAAAAAAGTGAAAAAATTGAATTTCTTGCCATTTTTTGCTGATTGTAAAACAATCTAAAATATATCTATACATGAAACACCAATCATTTTGTAGATATTTTTGTCCTCATTTTGTGCTTCAATTACCATGCTATCATTTTTCACTTTAGTTATTTGTATTTGTTTGTTGCAAAAAGGAAAAAAAATGAATTTTCTGCTGTTTTTGCTAGTTATAAAAAAACGAAAATGTATCTATACATGAAACACCACTCATTTTATAGATATGTTTGTGCTGAACAAATTTAATGCTCACAGAATCTTGCTATCTATTTATGTTTTAAAGTTATTTGTATTTTTGTTGGTTGTAAAAACTAAATAAATTTGAATTTTTAGCTTTTTTCTAACTATAAAATAACTAAAATGTTTCCATAAATGAAACACCACTCATTTTGAAGATTTTATTTTTTGCTGAACAGATTTTGTGCTCACAGTACCGTGCTATCATTTTTCATTTTAAAGTTATTCGCATTTAAATATGGTTAATACTGCTACTGAAACTGAACATTCTAAATGAGTTCCAAATGAGCCAATGAGGACCTACTATAGATATATTTGTACCTAGAGTGAGAATATTTTGATATTCTTACTCTAGGTCCCAAGGAAGGAAACTATCAGCAATATTTGCCCTTAATTATACTCAGAGATATGGCATAAATATGAGTATACTACACCATTGGTGAATAAATTGGATAAATAAATCATGTTATTTGGGGATAAATATTTATTTTCACGTACTGTAGAACATCATTTATTTCACTTAGAACACAATTTATTTAACTTGTAACATGACATTTCCACTTAGAATCTAGAAATAGAACACAGAGAACAATGGCACAGATATAGAACAATGGAAGGAAAAGCAGTTTTAAGCTAAAATGAAGTAAAACACCAGTAAAAACATTACAAATGGTGTGGTATACATAAAACACATAATGGGTTGCAGTAGAATACATTTCTTCACATGAGTGGCAAGCCCTCATAACTAAGTTGTGGCTGTGCCACTCAGGAGTTATGGGTCTTACCACTCACTAGTTGAGATAAATGTGTTATTCCACTGCAATCCATTATGTATTCCCTATACATCAAAACAGCTGGAGAAAACTACTGGTTTTAATATCAATAACATACTTACTACTGTTGCATAATAATGATATAATAACAATACCATTTCTTAAGGGTTGGACCTCAAGCTTTTGTTTAAAAAAAAATCAAGTTTCCAGCCTAAGTAGTTCCAGAGTTAGACCTTTCAAAAGATATTTCCTTTAAAATGTGATAACTTTGGAACCATTAGTGTTAGAGACATTTTTTTATGAAAAGTGGTTGTATCATTACTATATCACTACAGTGATCATATATCAATAAATAAAAACAAAATGTTTCATATAAATCTAAAAAATATAAATTGAGTTGCTAGCCATACCATTTCAGAGTTAGACCTTCAAAAGATATTTTCTTTAAAATGTGATAACTTTTGAAATGTTAGAGCTAGAGACTTACGTTGTTTCTTTTTCCAAATAAAAGCTTGGAGTCAGCCAAGTAGTTATGTTGTTAATATAGCACTATAGTGATCATATATCGATATAAAAAATAGGTTATATTGACATAAAAAACAAAAAAAGGTTCACTGCATTTTTAAAGTCCTGCCATTTTTACCACATTATATCAACATGTACAGTATATGCATGTAGCAAGACAGGAAAACTGTATTATATGTTCAAATGTAGCATCTTTCAAAAAGTAGTTTCAAGCATTATAAAAATATCATATCAGATTATATTTGGAAATAGTCAGAAGATACTAATTGTTCTAAGAATAAACACATTATGTTCTAGTTTTTTTTAATAAAAAGCCACAGCAAATGTGAAGATTTACAGCCATAAATGCAGATATGCACTGCATCTGTTTCCCTTTTTGCACACACAGCCCTATGCAAAAGTTAATCTGAATACCAAAATGTTTTTTTCCAGTTACACTAGACTTAGCTAGAAGAAAATAATACAAAGAGGCTTTAGACAACACACATTCAGACTAAGCAAATGTGTGTCTACTATCTAGAAGGAATTCCATTGGAGCTGTTTTTTCAGGCCCTGCGACTATTATGCTTTTGAGTAATTACCATCATGTGGAGCAGTAATTTTCCAAAGGACAGGATATGTTGTTCTGTATGGTATTGAGCATCAGACAGCTGAGCTAACCATGTTTTCTGTGTGGCAGTCAACTAAAATTCTTTTGGTAATGTGATCCTATCAACCCATCACACTAGTAAGCTCTTTTATATGACCTGATGTGCACCAGTGTGAGTGGTGCAGAGCAATTGCAATGTCAAATTTTTGGTTGTGTAAAGGGGAGCTGCACTGCGGTCAAGGGGAGTGTTCGCTGGCCTGGTGTACCCTGCTTTCCTGGGTTCACTGTTGCATTTTCCTGTTTTATGCCTCCTGGTGCTATCCATGTAATACAAGTGCAGTGGTCACACTGATGCAGCCCAACAGGCAAGTCTCAGGCTCTGGTCCAGCTAGAAGAGCCACAAGACTACTACAGGGCTGCTGTGTGAACAGGAAACAGCAGCAGCGCAGCGGAAGCAGAGCGAGTGGGTGGAAATTGCAGCACTACAAAATAGGGCTCCATGTAAAAGGTCCTAAAGTGACATTTTTAAGCTATTTTTTATTTATTTATTTTATTTATTTAGTGATTCAAAAAAGACCTTTGAGTGCAAGCTCTTTTACAAAGTTTCCACATCATAGATTGCAAAACAAAGTACTATAGGAGAAAACAAAGGTACATCCCAATGAATGATACAGCTTGGATTTAGAACTTACAAAATAACTCAAAACATAGGTACAAGCTAAATAACAAGAAAAACACTTTATGAGGGTGATGGGAATAAGTAGCCACAAAGTGCCTTGTCAGTAGTTCAGAGGGATGGGGATAGCTGGCAGTGGGGTGAAGAAAGGAGGTACAAGAGAGAGGTATGTACTGCGGTGGAGATGAAGGGTGGGGGAAGAAGGGCAATAAGGTATAGGGAGAAATGGCGGGGTAAGGAGTGACTGAGTGGAGAGGACATGCTAGAGTAAAATGGTGGGGTGTGAGGGGGCATGGTCAAGCAGCCTGCATTAGTAGTGACTGTTAGGGAAACTCATGGGACTGTGAGTTGGGGAAGGGGGTGGCGGGTGCCGCAAACTGATTGCAGGGGCAAGTCATGAGAAGGGACAAAGGGAGAGGTACCTGAGGCCTGCCTAGTGCTTGCTGGGGGGCAGAAAGAGCAGGTGTGGCTGGCCTCAGAGGCAGGTGCACTTAGAGAGTGTTATTATGTGCTGTTTGAGGTCAGTTTTGAATTGTGCCAGACAATTGGTGGCCAAGAGGCACCCAGGGAGTTCATTCATCCATAGGGTGGCCTAGCAGGTGAATACACATTGCCCAAGTGAGGTGTGATGGAAGGGGATGGCCAAGGCCCCTCTAGTCCTCCCTCTGGTGACCTGTAATGAGTTGGCCACCTTATTCATATTGCCTACACAAAGGTGGTGTTTTACCCAATAGAGCCTTCTTCCCTAGGATGCAAGTCTGGAATCTGACCCTGTTTCTTAACGACAGCCAGTTTGCATGTTTGTACAGAGTACAAGTGTGAGTGCATTGCTCAGCATCCAGGGTGAGTCTGCAGGCTTTGTTGAGTGCAGTCTGAAACCTCTTGAGCACTGTATCCATTGCCACCCCATAGACCACTAGTCCATAGTCAATAGTAGATGAAATTGAACTGTAGACTGAGAGGTGGAGGGCCTCCAGACAGTGGTATTGCCTTTGCCTGTACAGGACACCAATCTTGGTATTGACTGTGTTGACCAGAGAGTCAATATGGTGCGCAAACGTGAGGGTATCATCTATAATGACCCCCAGATACTCGAATAAGTGAACTTGTTCCAGCGGCTCACTGCATGAGTTGGAGATGATGAGGGGGTGGTGCTTATTTTGTTGTGGGGGTTGGACATAAGCATAGCCTTGGTCTTCTTGTAGTTTAGTAGCAACTTATGACTATAGAACCAGTCCTCGAGTTTGGAGAAGGAGTTCCGCAGCTCAGATTGTAGGGCAGCCTGAGACGTGCTGCAGCTCAGGAGCACAGCATCATCTACATATAGTATGAGTTTGGTGTCACAGGCTGTGGGAAGGTCATTTTTATGTTTTTAACCTACAACAAGTTCTAGAGTTGAGCTCTTAGGCCCCAGAGTTCAGATCTTGCACATTATCCAATGTACTAGTCAAGGACCACTAGAAGTCATGTAGCCACAATCATCAGCATCTCTTTTCAAGCACAGCATGCTTCAGAGACCCTGAGTATGTGGCAGGCTGCACTGCAGTATGCATTATTAGGCAATATTGTACTGCTCATGGAGTGCGGAGCTTGCAAAAAATCATTGGGAACAAGTTAGATTTGTAGCAATGAAAGTTAGTGACTCATATTTGGAGCTACTTGATAATTCTCTTGAAAAGTAGTCAAGAAAGCAAGCCAATGGCATGAAGGTCTGAGGTGCTGTGTACCTTACCTCCTGCCACACCAGTGACTCAGGTTCAGGAATGAGCCCGGGTTGCTGGGGCTCAGCTAGGGAGAAGGGCTGGGAGAGGATTCAATAGCTGCCAGGTAGCTCTCCCCTCCCGGATCATTGAGGTTGGCTGCTCTGGCTTTTGGCTGCCACCAGGTAGAGGCCTGGCGGTAGCTCATAGGAGAATCAGGAGGCAGGAGTTAGTCAGAGGGAGAGGGATGGAGTTATCAGGAGGAAAATGGAAGATACAACAGGGGCATATGATGCCTGCCTACCATACCCCCACCTGCCTAGTCACTGGGACAACCTGCAGTGACAGACTGGCTTTTAGGCATCAGAGGAAGGACAGCCCTCCCCTCCTGACCTCACCACGGGGAGCTATCTGTGGGGTCCCAAGCCACAAGGTAAGTCCCAGGGAGACAATGGATGGTGGAGGGGAGCAGTAAGATTGGTAGAAAGGAAGCTTCCCCTGCCATGGACAGAAGGATAAAAAACTGTATTAAAAAAAAGTAGTCAAGAAAAATGAGGATATCAAAATACATTATTTTTGCTTAAATATAAAAAGTCTGCTTTAGGGAGAGCCTTCAATTTTTTTTGGGGGGGGTAGCAATTTTGACATGAGGAATGAAAAATGTAAAATGTTCCTTTTAAAATCTCAGATTATACTACAAAAACTACAGTTTGCTGGTCTTATGAGGGTAGCAGGCATTTTCTACCTACATAGCTACGTCCATTAATGGTTTTGAGTACTTCATTATAAAAAGGAAAAAAAACATTCAGCACTGTGTTGTGCTTCATAATGCCCAAGGAGTGCAGTTATCCTGCAATAACCACACACTGCCTTCTGCTATGCCATATTGCTTAGCTAAAGTAAGCAGTGTTATTGTGAATTTTTAAACAGAACTCTGCTTCCTGTCAAAACTCTCATCAACTGAGGAAGCAAGTTACTGGGATTAGTATAACATTTTAAAACAAAATGCACACATTACTAATCTCTACATATAAAATTCCCTACAGACTTTACATGATGAGTTTTAAATAGATGCTGTTGCTTGTTAAATGTATCTTGCAACTAAACACAGTCCTATATCCTAATATTTGTTACTATTTGAGACTATCATGTGAAAATTAGCAAATGTTCTGAATCACTTGACCTCATATGTTAGATGGTGTCATTTCAAACAAGGTAGCTGAAGGAAGTGATCAGTAAGTATAAATTATTTCCACTGGATCCCATCTATTTGGTAAGCAACAAATCTAAATGTTTAATCCAAGTGCGGTTATTATGAATAATTAGTTTATGACATAAAACTAAAGCAGCAATACCACTGGATATAAAACATAAAATCTGAGGGGAGTACCTTACAGTGTGGCCTTCTGTCTGGTAACCACCCTCCATGCAGCAAATAATATGAGGTGGCAGTGAGTGCTGTTCTCTGAGGTGACTGGTTACTGATAGGCAAAATTTTCTTGTTACCATCTCAAAGTGTCTTACTGCTATGAAATGAAGTAAGGACATTCATATTTTATAACATCCCCGTAAGTAATGCTTACCACTAACGTTATTTTAAGGAATTATTTGAGCTTGCCTGCTTCTGTCAATGATGGAACTCTCACACATCCTATCCAGTTACAATGTCGTAAATATGTGGTTGAAAGGGAGGTGCACTACAGATGCACCCATTAATGTACACCATGCCTAATTTAAGGTTACACATTTATGAAGTCATGAATTCTTCACCTTTCATGAGTGGTTCAGTCAATGAAAAACATTAGATAAACCATGATGTGTAGTCTCAGTGCATGCTACTACATCATTTTAAGAAACAAAATGGAATGCTATGTCCGCATGTGGGCTAAACATGGAGCAAAAGGGTTATATTAAATGTGCACAGAAAATAGAAAACAGTGAAATGACTGATGTTTGTATCAATGACCCATATATAGGGATAGGGTGGGGAGGAGGAGTAGGACAACGGTTCATTTTTGGGGAGTGTGGCAAGTGAGGTACCACAGGGCTCTGTACTGGGACAAGTCCTCTTAATATCTTTATAGAGGACATTGCAGACAAACTGGAAGAGCAAGTATGCCTTTCTGCAGATGATACCCACATCTGCAGTGGGTTGGACACTCAGGAAGTGGTAGAAAAATGTTCAGGGAAACTCACAAGGAGTGGTCAAAAACATGGCAAGTCAGGTTCTTTGCCAAATAGTTCAGAATAATGCAAATATGACATAGAAACCTTCAGACTGAGTATTTGATAGAGTAGGGATACTAACAGACACTAGGCAGGGAAGGGACCTTGGGGTTATGATAGCTGAGGATCTCAAGGTTACAGGGCAGTGTGACAAGACAGAGAGCAAGACTAATAACCTGCTGGGTGGCAAAGGGAGTGGTATCTCCAGCAGGAAGAGGGAGGTGGTGTTGCCATGCTACTGTTCACTAGTGTAGTCACACCTAGAGTACCATTTTTTATTTTGGAGACCAAACATCAGAAAGGACATGGTCAGAGTAGAGGTGGTCCAGAGGAGGGCAGCTAAAGTGGTGCATGATTTGCATGAGAATCCCTATGAAAAAGCAGTTGTGTGATCTCAACATGTACACCTTGGAGAGCTAGAGAGAGAGAGAGAGAGAGAGAGAGAGAGCAGAGAGAGAGAGAGAGAGAGAAGAGAGAGACCATACAAGTACCTCACATGGGTAAATATGGTACAAGTGGGAAGTCTAATTCAAATGAGAACAACATGAGGACCAGGGGGCATGCAGTGAAGTGGGGGGGATTCAAGAGTGTTGTGAGGAAATGTGTCTTCACTGAATGGCTAGTGGATGCTTGGAATAGATTGCCAGTAGAATCAGTAGAAACTAGAACAGTGGAGGACTTTAAGCATGCATGGCATAGACAAAGTGGTATATTAGATAGGAAGCAGGGAGGTGGAAGGATCAGCAGAGACCAAAAAGGGTCTATAGAGACAGAATAGGTAAGGAATATTTGGGCAGACTAGGTGAGTTAAGAGTAATTTAAGAGTCATTTTTTGCTGTTAAACTCTGTTTCTATACTTCAGTATTTACAAACATTACCTGCAATGTTTACAAAGCTTTATTTTGCCTTAACTAACCCAATTCAGCATTGTGCCATTAAACAACATGGGAGACAGCTAAATTAGGTAAAGGCAAAGTAAAGTAGTTCAAACACAGGAAGAAATGCTCATGAATATAGGCTATTGGGTCATTTTCAGCTCTGATACATAAAAAAATGTAAAGATGAAAATGTTCTTTCAAGCTCATTGCTAAAGAATATCTAATGGCTAAAATGTTGACTTTCATTTAAGATTATGTTTTCATAATACATTTAAGATAACCCTTTTAACAGCATACAATTAAGCAAGCAAGGACAAAATATTTTAGATGTGTTTTTTATATAATTTAGCTGAATGGTCCTTTGATCACATTAGTGTCTTAAGCAACTTCAAAAAATGCATGAAATTATTTTTTTTCATCAAGAAAAACTATGGCAGCTCCTTTCATTGTGTATCTATCTCTGACCTGCTACCCTGTCAGCTGGATGATCATTATTTTCTGCACAGTCAGCACATTGTCCTGCTGATCTGCACCCATGCAGTCCCACTGACATGAGTGTCAAGGGGGCCTAGTGCGGGCGTAGGGTTGTGAAATTATGTCTGTAATATGTTCACTTGTCATCAGAAGGTTTGCTTTCAGAGGACACCATTGTAAATGAGCTCTGCTCAACCGTTTTTATCCTGAAAAAACTTTCATTGAATTGAAATTAATAGAAATACAGCATACAGGATACAAAGCACTTCTATAAGCAAATGGAACAATGGTGTTTACATGTTTACATATTTTACACAATGTTGTAATTATTTTGCACAAAATTGTTAAATGCAAAAGCTAATTCACTAAATATTATTCTCTAGTAGAAGATTCTTTAGCGGCTACATGTTGTTAGCAATATGCTGATTTGGAGCAGCTAGATAAACTGTATTTCTTACTGTATTGCAAATTACTTACCCTGAGATGCACCAATAAGTGCAAGGCAGGAGAGGAGCCACAGGAAAGTCATTGTTGCAATGGATGGAAGGCTAAACATTTGTGGTCACTTTTATAGTGAACAGTAGGTAGTGGGTGTTGAAAAATCAATAATATAATCTGACAATTTAAAAATAGAACATGTCTTCATAAAGCTAATAAATGGAATGGAAAACAAACATGCTGACCTGATTAAGTACTCCGTGATAGTAATGTTATGTCTATATTATCTCAATTAGAAAATCTATAGTGTTCAACTTTAACTCTATCTACATAGAGATTAGACCCATTTTCTGACATAGGAACTGCAAACTATAGAAAGTAAGAATGGCTGGAACAAGTTGTACAGGTTGTCCATGCTGCATGAAGACTTAGCAGTCACAGACTGATGCACAAAATGAGGTGAAAATAGTATTCCCATTGTAGTGCCACGCCTTGGGATGATACACAAAAGTGGCTCAATTTCAGGGGACAGTCACCCAGTGATTAAGTTATAATGCAAATTAGTCAACCAGACTTTAATGGCTTTAAACAGGGTTTGTTCCTCTAACATGCTAGTGTGCAAGAACAGTGGTGTTGCAGCATGGCATAGTGACCAGCAATGCCACTAGATGTTTACCTCCCTCCTGCACACTCCCTCTTTACAAGGATGCTTTCTGGGTTACTTGGTAGTTGATATATCCTGTCACAGACTGGTTGTTCCTAGTTGTCCAGTGCCCCTGCCCTGCTCCACAGTCCATGTTTACTCCCTATTTTTATAGTGGAACCCTCTTCCTAGCTCTGTCCTCACACAAAATGCCTGCACTGTCATGATTCTACAACAATCTCACCTACCTCTGTGGGATCCAAGGGTCCAGTAGCAGCATTTGCAATACTGTTGCATCTTGCTGGTGGCAGGTTTACAGGAAAATGTCTGCAACTGGATAGACAGTGATATCCATTGTGAAAGGCCCTGCAATCTTTTTGCATGGCAACCACCCCCTTCTCTGCATGTTGGCAATGTTTTTTGCAACCATATAGGAAACGGGCCATGACCCCTGTAGTGCTTGGGCCCCATAGTTAAAGTGTGGCATGGTTAATAGCACTCTGATCTCTTGATCACAAGTTTATAGGTTCACATCACACAGAACCTTGGGATAATATTCAAAACCTGCCACTGCTTTGTGCTATTAGATAATGCTGCACTGCTAAAGGTGCTGCCTTTTTCATGAGACATTATGCTGTGGTCCCTTCTGACCTTGTCTGTTGGTTGTCCAGGTGGAAGTTGAATATTCCTGGACTTTTTTTTTTTTTGCTCTTTTTTCTGCTTCATCCAGCAGGGTGGATAAAACATCTTCTGGTATACTGGCCATCATATCATTAGAATGAGGGTATTTTACCACGTAGTGTTGCCCATCCTGTTATTCACCTCTCTGAGGTGATGTCAGTGCCAAGACAGCTGACTTGTTAAAGGTTTGTGTGTATACACTTCCTCAGCCATGTCCTCTGCAACATCTCCCCTTCCCGATGCCTTGCGTGGTACACAACCACCTGTACTCATACAGGTGGAAGAACAGTGTGAGAGGGAGAAGGAGAGATCCATTGGGATGCTCAGTCCTTCTTCTCCCATTGGCCCTGGTGTTCCAAGCTAATTTCTGTAGCTTTTATACCAACTTCTCAAGTGGCAGCCTTGCTGCTGCTCCAAGAATGTTTTAAAAGAGTCATAAATATTCACAGTCCTGAATAATATCTTCCTTTAATCAGGCAATGCCTTACGAAATTGATAATAGCGAAGTGTGAATGCTCTCCACATTTTTACAATTACAGAACCCTCTCTACACTATCTGCTTCTATTGTATTGCTTTGCAAAGCCCTTTGATATACTTGAGATAATGGTGCATGAAAGCCACAATATAAATTTAAAACCAAATTCTGTTCTCTTATTCTGGTTTATTTACTTCCTAAAAAGAATAAAAACTGAAAGACAGGTATAGGTCAGCAAGGGTTTCAAGATGTCTTTATCTGAGACATTTCTGCTCTTTTTGTGCTTTTCCTTTTATCATTATTTTTGTAATCACATTACGAAAGACAGTAAACAAATTGTACACAGTATCAATCTATCCCATAATCCAGTGCTGAACCAAAATCAAATCAATCAATCAATCAAAATCTTTATTTATTCAGGCGAACATCATTGAGCATAGCTCATTTACAAGATGGACCTGATTGGTCAGAAACAACATAATGGGTATAAATTCACATATATACAAATACAGATTGAGTACAATAACAAAGACTTTAAAATGAACAGATACAATAATATACACATATATACAAGGCGGTTGACCAGTGATATTGGGCACCAAAGCAAAAGGAGAAAAAAAAAGTAAGGCATTGGGGTTTAGGAGAAAAATTGTAATGATGTTAATGGATGAATGCCTAAACAGATAAGGGAGGGGGAATCTAATGGGGGCAGGGGTGAAAAGGGGTCTGAAGGAACTAGGACTAGTGGAAGCAGTTGCATATCTCTGGGAAAAGACTTAGGTACAGCTTTTTGAAGGAGGCTATAGGAATGAAAGTGTTCAGCTTCAGGGTCTTTTGCAGAGAATTCCAGATGAGTGCTAGAAAGTAGTTGATTGCAGCCCTTCCATGCCGGGTACTGGCCTTTGGTAAATTCAATGTGAAGAGCTATTGCTTCTTAGGGCATATGGCCTTGGAGTAACAAGAGAAGCAATCTGAGATGTAGGATGGTAGTTTATTTGTCAGAGCTTTGTAGATCCATAGAGCAGTGTTTTGTTCCTTCTGTGATGTAGGGATGTCCAGCCAACTACAGCATAGAGAACAGTGGTGGGTGCTGAAAGGAAGGTCAGTGATGAATCTTAGAGCTCTATGGTACAAGGTATCCAGTTTATTTAAGTAGGAAAGGAGCAGTGGCCATATAGGAAGTCTGCATAGTCAAGGAGGGATAGAAATGAAGCCTGGATTAGTCTCTGCTTAGATTCTCTGTTTAGAAAATGTTTGATCCTGAAGAAAAGGCCAAGTCTTTGTCTGAGTTTTTCAGGAGCTCTTCAATATGCTGGGTGAAATCAAGCCTGTTATCAATCCAAACCCCAGATATTTGAATTTGTCTACATACTCAAGGCTCTCTCCAAGGATGGTAGAAAGTTGGGAAAGAATGTTCGGTGAGAGAGTGGTAGAAAAGTATTGGTGGAGAGGAACATAGCTTTAGTCTTCTTGGCATTTAATAGAAGCTTCTTTTCAAGTAATTTGTGTTGCAGCAGGAGAATTCAGATTGTAGTAGATCATATGCCTTTGTTGGTGATGGATTGCTTACATAAGGACAGTATCATCTGCAAAAAGGTGAACATTAGATTTTGTGAGGCTTGAATCAATGTTGTTGATGTAGATGGCAAAGAGGATAGGGCCCAGGATGGAACCTTGAGGAACTCCTCTTAGAGTGGTTTTGAGGAAGAAAGGTTGCCTTCACTTTTTACCTGCTGTAATCTACCAGAGAGGTAGCATCTGAACCATTTAAGAGAGATTGGGTCAAGGCCTAGGGAATGCAGTGAGGAGATTAGTAGATCATGATCCAGAGTATCGAAGGCTTTACTTAAGTCCAGAAATACAGCACAGATATTATTTTCTTTTATCTAATTCAGACTGCCAGTCATTTGTAACTTTTGCTAAGGCAGAAATGGTGCTGTGCATGGCTCTAAACCCAGATTGAGCAGGATTAAGGAGGTTGTTAGCATTGAGGTAGTCATTTAGTTGGATGCTTACCAGTTTTTCTAACATTTTGGACAGCACTGGTAAGATGGAAATAGGCCTATAGTTGTTGAGATCCATGGGGTCCCTGCTTTAAGGAGGGGAAACACTTGTGCTGTCTTCCACAAAGAAGGAATAGAACCAGTAGATAAGGACAAGTTGAAGAGGTGAGCTAGGGGGGCTGCAATGGCATGCAATGCAATTTTTAGAAAGAAGGGGTCCAGAGAGTCTGCACCAGCGCTTTTAGTGGTATCCAGATGGAGCAGTAGGTCTTCCACTTGTTTTAATAATATTGGCTTGAAAGAAAATGTAGAGGCAGCCTTCTGAACTTCAGTAGAATGGAGAGTAAGTTGTGAACACAGTAGATTTGCTGGAGAGGAGTCAAAAGCTAGGCCTGCTGTAGTAAAGTGATTGTTGAAAGCATCTAAAATCTCATACTTGTCAGTGATAACCACATTACTGAGGTTCACTTGGGATGGTAAAAAGAGGTGCTAGAGTCTTGCCCTAGGAGTCCCTTGATAGTGCCCCAGAATCTGGCTGGGTTATGGTAGGAGGCATCCAGCTCTGCTGTATAGAAGGCAGCCTTGGCATCTCTCACTTTTTTTGTGCAGCTGTTTCTGTCTTTTCTGAATTGTAACCAGTCGTTTGGATCTTTGGTCTTCCTTGCCCTTTTCCAGAGCTTGTCTCTAGCAAGCAGTGCAGATTTAAGGTCAGCAGAGAACCAGGGACAAGATTTGCGTTTTATTCTGACACTGGTGACTGGTGCATGTATTGAGGGTCCCTAAGATTATATCATTTAGCACCTGCAGTGTTAATTCTGTTGGTGAAGCTGCGGAGGTAGAATTCTTGCCAGTGTTTAGAGTGACACAGATCTTGGAGATATTCTGCAATATTAAAGTTATTTTTTGACCTTCTTGGGAGGAATTTTGCAGGGTTAGATGGCTTGACTGAAGATCTTATACCAGCTATGAGGCAGTGATCACTTATATCACTGAACAGCACTCCAGCGTGTGAATACAGATGGGGCTTATTAACCAACATAACATCAAGTAAGGTGCTATTACTTTTGTTTTTTTGGGTTAATCCAAAGAATGCAGCCAGTGAAACCAAGTAATAAAAGTGACAAAAATGAGGAATAGGTCAAAAGAAAGATAAATGAAACAAAACACCATATTATATCAAAGTATGTGGGAATCCATTTCATTAAATGTAATAAATATAACTTGGAGGAGAACAGAGGAGAAAGTGTAGAGAATGATAAAATAGAAGGGGCAGGATTTCTACAAGGATGCAGATGGGAACCACTGGTCACTTTTTAAAATGGAAATACCCAGATACTGCTTAAATATATATAGATGGTACATGACAAATAAAAATATTCAGCACAGTAATACTGATTTGTTGAGTTTATTAGTGATTCATACATCTTGCTTCATCTCAGCCTTGAGTTGTCACCCTGGAGCCAGAACTTTAGAATGTTGAAGTTCAAACTCTGCTCTGTGGTCCTGCTCCCCCAGCATTCCAACAGCAGATTTACTGTACAGCTGAAGAACAGAACTAAGCTGTGACCACCTATTTAAACCATGCTAACCATTCTCACAGTATGTCAAAGTTAATATTAATGCAATAATCACATGTAAAAATTATGACAAATGCTAAGTTTGCACTAATAAATTACTTAAGCAAATAGCAATTTGTAGAACCCTTTTACACTATGGTTCTAGAATGGGCAAAAGGGAAGGGATTTTTATGAATCAGTATTAAACCCTCAAGAAGAAACATCATTTTTTTAGAGAATAATTTGTTCTTCTACCAGTGAGAGTTTATTTGTGATGTCATACAACTTGCACACTCAAAGTAGTACGTTGGAAGGCAGGGTCTAGAATCCACATTGAACATAGGTTTGAAGTACTGAAGCAGCAAACCTGAAACATAGAAACATAAGCTTTGACAGCGGATAAGGACCGCTTGGCCTACCTAGTCTGCCCATTTCCCTAGCTATTGGATAAGCTGCAGATCCTAGTTAACCAGCAGCCTACTTCCTCTTACTCCCTACTATAAATGCTTTATGTCGGTCCCATGCATTCTTGAATTCCCCGACTGTTTCTGACCCCACAACCTCCCCAGGAACTCTGTTCCTTGCATCCACCACCCTCTCCATGAAAAATACTTCCTCACATTGCCCCTGAGCTGTTCCCCTCTATCTTCAGATTGTGTCCTCTTGTTCTTGTGCTGCTCTTTTTCTGAAATATGCTACCCTCTTGGACTTTGTTGATTCCCTTGAGGTAGTTGAAAGTTTCTATCATGTCCCCCTGTAACTCCTTTCCTCAAGGGTATACATATTAAGCGCTGTTAGTCTCTCTCTCTCTTCATATGGCTTCTGGAGCAGACCCTGCACCATGTTGGTTGCCCTCCTCTAGACTGCCTCCATCCTATGTCCTTGTGGAGATGGGGTCTCCAGAACTGCAAGCAGTACTCCACGTGGGGTCTCACCAACTGTCTTTAAAGAGGTATAACAACTTCCTGCTTTCTACTGGTGATGCCTCTCCCTATGTATCCCAGAATCCCCCCAGCCCTCCTTACTGCTTTCTCACAGTGGTTGCCTGCCTTAAAGTTGTCTGATATGAGAACCCCCAGGTCCCTTTCCATTTTGATGTTGTTAGTACCCCCCCCCATTGTGTACTCTTTCCCAGAGTTTTTATTTCCCAGGTGCATTACTTTTTACATCTTTGCATTGAAACTAAGCTGCCATACTCTTGACCATTACTCCAACCTTGCCAAGTCCCTTCTCATCCTTTCCATCTCTCCTTGTGTATCAACCTTGCTGCAGATTTTTGTGTCATCTACAAAGAGGCATACTTTTCCTTCCAGCCCCTCTGCAATGTCACCTATAAAGACATTAAAGAGTACCGGTCCCAGTACTAAACCCTGCAGTACCTCACTAGTAACTCCCCCTTTCTCAAGTGTGTGCTTCATTTACTATTACCCTCTGCATCCTGTTTTCCAGCCAATTTGTTACTCAGGCTACCACCCTGGAGCCCACTCCCAGGCTGGCTAGCTTGTTTATTAATCTTTTGTGTGGTACTGTGTCAAATGCCTTGCTAAAGTATAAGAAGGACATATCTACAGCCCCTCCCTGGTCTACTACTTTGGTCTCCCAGTTGAAAAAATTTATTAGTTTCATCTGACATGACCTTCCCACTGTGAATCCATGCTGCTGTGGGTCCTGTGCCCCACTGACCTCTAGGTACTCAACAGTTCTTTCTTTCAGAAGTGATTCCATCATGTTCCCCTACCACTGAGGTCTAACTAACAGGTCTGTAGTTTCCTGCCTCTGTCTTGCTCCCACTTTTGTGGTGGGGAATCACATCTGCCCTCCTCCAGTCCTCAGGTACCACACCATCCTCCCATGATTTGTTAAAAATGTTGTCAGTGGTGTCACTAGTTCTCCCCTTAGTTCTTTTAGAATTCTGGGGTGAATCCCATCAGGTCCCATTGGTATCTCTTCTAGTGTGGAAGTCCAGGTTGTAATGAGAAGTAAAGGTGTGTAGTATGGAACTGGTAACTGCTTTATAGACCTCAGATTAGGGACATAGCTCTTAATAATGCCACAGTGCAGATGTAGATCTACTGTAGTGAAGTGTGCCCATAGGCCTCTGGGTGGCAACTTAATGCTAGCCTTTTCACAGTGAAATTGTATGCTGGAAACTATCCAGTGAGAGTCTTCTTCACTACTGGCTTACCTCTACCTACAGTGTCCCACCATAAGTGACAAATAGCAGAGTGCTATCAGTTCTGGCACTTAGGTTCTGTCCAGGTGGAAACTCAAAGCCTTCTTTATGTGTAGTTTGTGGAGTTTCACCATGCCTACATTTGAATTGGGTTAGGGAAAATAAGCAGGTAAGTATCTGTCTGGTTCATGTGGAATGTGGAAACCATTTTTGGTAAAAAAAAATTACCATATAGCCTAATCATCATACCAATGGAAGATCACAAAATTTGGATCTGTACAGAGGATCTTAGTTCACTGGCCTTTCTGGAAAAAGTGATAGTAATTAGAAACACTGCTTTCCATGCCAGATATTTGAACTCTGCTGACATTATGAGCTCCAGTGGGGGCTCCAACAATTGTGCTAGAACCAGGTTCAAATCACATGGAGGATCTGGTTCTCTAACAAGAGGCTACAAGTGGTTTTACCCTTTGAAAATATGTTGAACACTGGATGTGTAACCAAAGGCTTTTTTTTATTATTGCCTGCTGATCTAAAAGCTGAAACAGCTGTGAAGTGTACATTTTAGGTGCCAGCTTCTGGCCTTGGGACTGTAAATGCACCTGGTCATTCAAAACCATTGACAAGTCCACAACTATAGTTGTCACTTGGTGAGAAGTACTCCAGATGCTGAAACTCTTCTACTTTGATATATAGGTTTTAAGTGCTGCTGGCATTCTGCTAGTCTTTAAAACTTCCAGCACATGATTTTGACAGATCTAGACTAGAGTCTTTGACAAAGACATGTTTGGGAAACCTTTTCTCCTGCTATTGTCTGCTCCCCACACCTTTCACTTACCCTCTCTGTTCTGGACTTTTTCCCTATTTGTTTCTCCTAATCTGGCATGACCTTTTTCTTGTAATAATAATGTGATTATTGATATCTCATGTCCTTTTGCACAAATGATTTGATATGTATTTGTATATGTTTTCTCGTTCTTGACACAGCACAAATTGTTGTGTTATCTATGTAACCTTTTTTGTACTGTACCTAATTGACGTGGAACCTTTGTAAAAGAGCCTCTGGCTCAAAGGTAGTAATTCCTAGAACAATAAACTAAACTAAACTAAACTAGAGTGCCATAGTACACCAAGAAATACTGCTCTAAAGAAGCATTTTGACATTTGAATAAGACACTCTGCCCCAGGACAGATTAAGAGATCAGTACAGTGCTACCCAGGAGAACTTTCTAGAAATTTGTTCTGTTGTGTGTAACTGTATATATGTTCAGTAAAGCATGAGTACTGCTTAAACCATGTTGTGGTAACATTTTACACCAGAACAGAGGTCCAAGGTGAGCTCATCCAAAGGTTGAGGAAAATGTGTACAGTATGTATGTTTAAATGTGGGGGAATTGTCTGGGAACAGGCCACCCTACACATAGACACAGAAGGTCTCCAACTGGCTATGCCTGACCCCTGCAGGGTTTTCATATGACTCAGCCTCAGCTGAATAATGTGATGCAGCACCAGCTAAGAGGTTTGCAACAAATTAAAGCAAAGAAAGTGTCACATGTTGCTGCATGTATTTGTAGGTTTTTATCATGACTGCCTTTCTCTCCTGTCCTCTAGCAAGTGTGTGCTTAGGCCATCTAATCTTTCTTTATAGGTCTTACCTTGCTACCCAGGATAATTTTTGCTGCCCGTCACTTCTAGTTTCAATTTTTTCCTTTTTTCTGTTCTGTACTATTTCTTATTTTTTGTTATCTTTTTTCATTCCCCAAGTTCAGTAAACAATTTTGAATATATTATTGGATAGAAATGCTCTACAGTGTATAGCAGAGTGTTGTTTTGTATAGAATGTCATCCCTTTCAAAATGCTACCACAGTTCCAAAGGTCATGGAATGTGATTCTACCCTACTGTGGTAGAGCAGCATTCTAGAACCTTAAGAAACTGCGTGAATCAGTTTCATTTTGAAAGCAAAAGAACTCATGCACACATATTTCACACAGTACTATACACTATAAAAAATACAGGATGAGCAACTCTATGCACAACCAGTGTGTTCTGCCACCTCATGGTTCTGGTTCCCATGGACCTCTCGAGCTTCACTCTCTAGGTCAGAGGGAATTAGAACCCCTCTGTGGCAGAATACAATGGTTGTGCATAGTTGCCCATCCAGTATTCTCTATATCCACCATCCTGGTGGGATCATTACTTATTGTACATCCTCACTTGGGAAAATATTTGCCTACCCCCCCCACCCTCTACCCTAACCTAAACCAACTAAACTATCTTAAACTACCTAATACCTAACCCACTTAACATAATTAAATGAGATTAGTATTTATAAAATTTAACACCGATGTCCACATTTTCTCAAATTTTACTACTGCTTTTGTATCATAACAATGGATTTTTTCCAGTTGAATACTTTCTAGCAATACATTTCTCCATAAAGAGAATTCTGGAGGGGGGGGTTGTTATATCTTTCCAGAGATGAGCTATACATCTCCTAACATTTATCAGTCCCATATTTATAATGACATGAAGATTATCTGAGACAGACTTCTGGGTGTTCGATATCCCCAATAAGCATAGCTCTGGTCCAAATTTTTTATTTTATTTAATTTTTGTTGATTGGTAATCTACTGTATCTATCCTGGGGATTTTATTCAGAGTAGAAATTATCTTGTCCCAAAAAGATTTCAGTTTAGGGCGTTAAGAAATCACATGTATTAAAGTACTCCAATAGATCCCACACCTATTATAAATAGGAGATATATTTGCATTAAATTTAATAGATGAGGAGTATGACAAATTCTATGTAAGACATTAAATTGAATCTGATTTAACCTTCCGCTTCTAGTCAGTTTCATCATTTTTAGAGCTGTATCCCCATCTCCCCTCTGGAATACCATAAGGTAATTCCTTTTCCCAATTTTGTTTGCGTTTCAAGTAGTGGTCAAGATTGCTCAAACCCAACTTCTTATAAATCTTAGAAATAAGTGTATTACTTAAATCCTGTGAACTTATCCAATACTGTAAGGAGCTTAAGTCTGGCAATTCCAGATCTCTGTTTAAATATTGTTTAAGACCGTCTCTAACTCACCTATAATTAAATCATTCAGAGTCTAGAAGTCCATATACAGATTTTAGTTCCTCAAAGTCCATAAACTTATTATTCTGATATAAATCCCCAATATCAAAAATAGAGAATTTTCCCCAAATATTTATTTTTGCTTATTTATTTATATCTAGAAGAACACCTGTGAGTGGATGCTCATTTGTAGGTTCCATGTCAATTACAAGAAAAAAAAATTAAACAGGTATATAGCATTACATTACACGGCATTACATTACAAGCAAGTACAAAATCACACTGGTACAAAATAATACATTACAAGCTACGTAGACAATAAATTTGTGTGAATTACAAGGCTGGGATAGCATTTGGCTTAAGGTTTGGAGGCAGTATAGCGCAGTGGTTTAAGGCTCTGAGCTGCAAATCTGGTGACATCCAGCAGACCAAACCTGGGCTTGAATTCCACAGCTTCCACTTGCATACTGTGTGACCCTGAGCAAGTTATTTAACTTCCCAGGCTCCCAGGTCACTCCTGTAAAAAGCTTTCAGCTTAGTGTGCTACTCCTGGTTAAACAACTGAAAAAAAAAAAGGTATAACATTTAAACACCACTATAGCATTGGTGAGAAGGTCCCTGCATTGGAGAGTTAGGCATACTTGGGGGAAGCAGGGTGGAGAACAGGCACAGCTGTGGCATAGTGAAGGGTATGCCTGTGTAAGAGGTTAAGAACAGACTTAAGGAAAGTTGGAGACAATGGGGCTAGGAGAGCAGCGATAGCACCCATGCAGAGCACTGATTATTGAGCACTGCACTTTTGAATGACTCAATAATAGTGCTCTACAGAGAGCAAGTGGTGCAATACGTTGCTATATCCTGTACAGCAACTACAGCAAGGAGCTGTACTCACTATTGCAGGATATAGTATGCTTTGTGGCTGATTCCACTGAGCTGCTTGCATAGCATAATAATGTACACCACGCTATGCATGCAACCCTAGGCTCAGCTCTGTTAGGCAGAATAATTTTTTGTTTAAAATCCAATAACTTGCCCCATGGTCCACACCCCTCAGAGTTGGTTATTTAAGTTTGGGTATGGGGGCTTCCCCCACAAGGAGGGGTGTGGGGGGACACAACCCCACATAAAAAAAAAGATTGCTGTGTGCTTCAGTTAAGTATTGCAGTGACCATCGCTATTTGCAATGGCCAGTACAATATCCATTGCAGTTTTGACTATGAGCTCAAGTTTGCTCACTCTATATGATAGGCAGTCTTTCAGACTTGCCTTTATCACATAGAACCAGAGCATCAGATGGGGGGAGGCATGAGGGTGTGGACAGAGAGGGGAAAGGGTAGATGGGGGTAGGACAATGAAGTGCTGTGAATGTAGGTGCTCCTAGGATTAGGGCACACTAAGTGCAGCTGCTTTATGGTGGTCCAAATGTAGGAAAGTTGTTTTGGTCATCATGAATGACCAATGCAGTCACAGTTGTCTTCTGCGGCAAGGTGCTGCCTGAGCTTACACTTGAAAGCACCAATGGTTGTGGTATCAGAGATGGCTGAAGAAAGGGCATTGGTCCAGTGTGGTGTGTGGTAGTAGAATGCACATTGACCCAGTGCAGTGTGGCATCAAGGTTTACTGAAAAGTTGGCTTTGGGTGCTTCTGGTCAGCCTGGCATTTACATGGCATATGAGTGGATTCTGGACTCCTGGTGGCATCAGATTTAGTGTGATTTTTTTGGGCCAGTAGACAGATATGGTACTTAACTCTCCTCTTCAGCTAGAGCCAACCTGCCCATGAACAGAGCTCACAGGTTTGTGTAAGTCGTGCAGCACCTGTGAGGAGTTGGCAGGCCTTATTAAGGGCCAGGGAAATGCAATTGAGTGCTGAGTCGAGTGCAGAACCATAAACGGTCTGGCCATAGTCAATGAGAGTATGGTCATACTAAGTGCTTCATATGTAAAGATGTGATTGTGGCAGTGGAGTATCCCAATTCTGGAATTGATGGCCTTGGCTGTGTTGTCTATATGGGGCCAGATATTCAAAAGGGTTGCACCATGCGCAATAGGGTTGCACCTGCACAAGTCTGAACTTGCTCCATTCTGCGATATTCAGCAGGAGGCAGTTGCGTCACAGAAAACATGCTGAGCAACAGTGCAATGCAAATGAATGCATGCTGAACTGGAGGGGGAGGAACCATGCATAAACTGCACAGCCCGATATTCAGCCGGGCTGTGCAGAGTTGTGCAGGCGCAACCCCCAACCTGTGCCTGCACAATTTTGAGCCAAAAAAAAAGGATCAAGTCGAGGGCCACCCACAGGTGAGCTGCTGCATTGCAGGGCACAACACAGCAGCTGCCACCTGTGGCTGGCCCTCAACCCACTCCCAGTGCCCCCCTGCAGTCTGATCACAAGCAAAAGAGTGTAAAATCCAACCACCACCCCCACTGGCTCGATCCTGGGCATAGCTTAAATCCCCACCACCAGCCTGATCACGGGCAAGCAAAGTGTCTCCCCAACACATGCCTTGTGGTCCAGTGGACCGATAATCCCGATCTCGGAATGAAGTTGTAAACCCCCCCACCTCCCAAATATATCCCTGGTGGTCCAGTGGACCGATAATCCTGATCGAGGGATGGAGTTGTAAACCCCCCCCACCTCCCGAATTATCCCTGGTGGTTCAGTGGACCGATAAGCCTGATCGTGGGCTGGAGTAATGAAACACACACCCCGCTCCCCCCCGAACATATCCCTGGTGGTCCAGTGGACCGATAAGCCCGATTGCAGGCTGAAGTAATTAAACACCCCCCAACATATCCCTGGTGACCTAGTGTCCTTAAGCCCCACCCACCCACAAGCCACCACCCCCCCCCCGGCAGCCAGTGGCGGAAGCATCCACCTCGCCTGCCATCCCGCCACCCATTGGCTCTTGCTCTGCACCAATGGGTGCGCTTAGGCTCACCGGCAGCTGTCAGTGGTGGTGGGCAGTGGGGTGGATGCTGCTGCCCACCGCTGCCGGGGAGTGGGGTGGTGGGACTTCATGGTGGTGGGGTGGGGGGACACTAGGTCACCAGAGAGATATGTTTGGGGGTGTTTAATTACTTCAGCCTGCAATCGGGCTTATCCTTTGAACAAACTGAACTTACAAGCTCAAATGGGCAGACTGGGTGGGCCATAGGCCCTTATCTGCCGACACTGTCTATGTATCTATGTATCTATGTTATCGGTCCACTGGACCACCAGGGATATGTTCGGGGGAAGGGTGGTGTGTGTTTCATTAGTCCAGCCCACGATCGGGCTTATCGGTCCAGCTGGACTACCAGGGATGTGTTGGGGGAGACACATTGCTGCCCATGATTGGGCTGGTGGGGGATTTAAATTTTATGCCTTGATCCGGACCAGTGGGGAGTGGTGGTGGGAATTTTACACTCTTTTGCCACGATTGGGCTGCAGGGGAGGCATTGGTCCCTAACGGCTGCTGCCTGGCAGGCACCAGGCATAAAGTCTTGAGGATACGGTGCACCTGCAGCTGCTAATGGCATGCAAATGGGGCCATATTCAGATCAAATGGCCCCCCCTGTGCCTTGCATGAATTATGGCCCCATTTGCATGTCACCTTTTGAATATTGGGATTTTGCGCATGGCGCAATGGTACTTGCGCCACCGCAAGTTGAATGCTCCACCCTGACCACTTGTGGTGGCGCAAGTTCCACTGCACCATGCACAATGGCTGTGGCTGGGGGGTGATAGTCAAAGGAGTTGCTCAAGGGTGCAACTCCTTTGAATATCGCTCTGGCCACACCCCTGCACAACTATTTTGTGCAGGGCAAGGGCTTGCTCCACAAAATACCACAGTTTGAGTATCTGACCCAAGCTGTGCATTGGACAAGGTAGAGTCAAGTGAGATACCCAGGTACTTAAAAGTGCTGAACGAGGTCCAGCATGTCACCACTGTTGTTCAGGATGGATAGTGGGAAGGTCTTGCATTTGCTGTGGGTGCAGGAGTAGAACATAGTCTTAGTTTTCTTGTAGTTAAGGATTAGTCTGTGCTCCTTAAACCATGTTTCAGTTGCAGTAAATCCTAGTTGGAGGTCATTTTGAAGTAGTTCAGGGTTGGGGTTGCAGGTGAAAATGACAGCGTCATCAGCACATCAGCATACAATAGCATGCGACTGGTGCAAGAGCCTGGAAGTATATTTAAGAAGATACTGAAGAAGAGGGTCCATGGTATAGATCCCTGGTGGACCCCTGAGCAGACAGGTTTGCTATCTGAGACAATGTCCCCAATATTGACCCACTGTGAGTGATTGCTGAGATAGCTACAGAAATATTTCTTTCTTTCTTTCTTTCTTTCTTTCTTTCTTTCTTTCTTTCTTTCTTTCTTTCTTTCTTTCTTTTCCAGGCTGACAACCATATTTATAAAATATAATAAAGAACTAAGTATGTTGATTCTAATGCTTTATTTGCTCCTTTTGTGATAATAATCCCATGCCAATACAGTATTTTAATGAATACATTAGAAATCGTGTTGAAGTCAGTTTTATTAAATTTCCACATAAAAGTGATGATAATTTTTCTTATTCTTGAGTGTTTTTCATAATCTACCCACCATAGGGGAGATTCCACATAATATTCTTTAGTGTGAGAAAGAGTCGTAGCATATTGCTATAGCCCAAAGTTAGTTAAGTTTAAGCACCCCTTTTATTCCCTTTCTATTAATTTAGCCATAGCTAATCTAGGTGGTTTGTTTTTCCATAAAAATCTTTGAATCATACTTTCCAGGATCTTAAGCTGCCTTTTAGGCATCAATAATGGTATAGCCTATAGGATATATAAAATCCTGGGAAGGACCTTCATTTTAACCACTTGTACTCTGCCCATTAAAGTAATCAGAAGATGATTCCAATTTTCCACATCACAGTTAGTTTTATCTAATATCAATTTCAAATTTAAATCTAATGTATTTTTTTTGTATTTCTTGTTAAATATATGCCTAGGTATTTGATTTTATCAAGGATTTTATTAGTAGCATGTAACTGTTTAGTCCTTGTATGTATATTATTTAGTCGCAATATCTCCGACTTTCCCCAGTTGATCTTATATACTGATTCCTGTCCATATTTCTTAATAATAATATTCATAAGGATAGGTAAGGCCTTATCTGGATTTTTTGAGTAGAGTAACACATCATCAGCATACAAAGATAATTTAATAGTTCTATTCCCTAATTGTTTTCCATCATTGTTATTGGTTGCTCTTATCCTATTAGATAATGGTTCTATTACCAATGTAAAAAGAAGGGGAGAAAGAGGACACCCCTGTCTGTTTCCTCTAGTTAATGAGAGCATAGAGGAATTATACTGATTCATCACCACCTTGGCACTTGGGTCTTTATAAATAAGCTTAATCCAGTTTAGAAAAGTAGGACCCATACCCATACTTTTCAGTACCCTAAACAGGTAGTCCCACTCAAACCTGTCAAAGGCCTTTTCTGTATCTAGTGACAATAATGCAGTTTCAGTATCCTTACAATGTTCTATAACATATAAAGCATTTTTAGTATTGTTAAGACATCTTCTTTGTTAAATAAATCCAGTCTGATCTTCTCCAATTATCTTAGGAAGGACCTTCTCTAACCTATAGTCCAAAATTTTAGTAAAGATCTTATAATCTGAGTTTAAAAGCGAGACTGGCCTATAGGAGGTGCAATGTCTTATGTCCTTCCCTTCTTTAGGTATCAAAATGATTGTAGGTTCTTTAAATGTATCTGGGATTTCTTTCAACTTAGTAAATGGATTAAATAATTCCATAGGGAATTTGAATATTTTATTTTCTAGAATTTTATAGAATTCAATCAAGTATCCATCTGGGACAGCTCCCCCACCACCAAAACTCTTAACCACTTTTTCAACCTCTTCTGAAGTAATTGATTGTTCTAACAATACATTATCAGATTCCATCATCTCAGGGATTTCAGTCATAAAATTATTAGCCTTAGTTGCATTATTTATTTCTGAGGTATATAATGCTGTGTAGAATTTACAGAATTCATTATTAATAGCCTTAGGATCTTTAATAACATTCTGCTCTATAATAATTTCTTTAATCTGCCTTTCAGACCTCTTTCTGCAATTGGTAAACCAACATTTTGCCTGATTTATCTTGCTTGTGCAAAATATTTAATTTTGGATTTAAGGATATTTCTCTCCATTCTACTATTCATTAGCATATTATAATTTTGCTTTAAGTTCTGAAGCTGGGTAAGGTCTTGTTCCCTTTGAGCATACTGTATATATGCCTCATTTCAGCCCTCTTAATTTCTTACTTCTAAGTGGATATTTCTCTTCATCTTTTTTGATTAATCTAGGCTTTGTATTTAATTATGTGGTCACTTAGTGTGGCTTTCAGGGCATCCCATGCAATAGACAAAGGTGTTTCCCCCAGTTAAACTGTAAATTGTTATCAAATTGTTCTTTAATATATACTTCAAATTTCATATCTTTGCTTAAGAGTGGATACATTTTCCAACCACAGTCCACAATCTCCCCCAGAATATCTAAGGTACAAAATATAGCCAAAAAGTCAGATATACTAATACCCTCATGGGATATCTCTTTGACCTCAGACACCAGGTTCAGGGATCCCAGAATCCAAACTATTCTGGTGTAAACCTGGTGTCTGTGTGAGAAGTGGGAGAACTCCAGGACGTTACAGTATTTATACCTCCAGATATCACATAGATTTAATGCTTCCGTACTTTTAGATATCATCTTTGTGGCCTTTGACAGGGTCAAGTGGGCAACAGTTTTATCCAGCTTTGAGTCAAGTACAGTATTAAAGTCTTCCCCAACCAACATGGGGTGTGGGAATTGAGCCAATTCCCTAAATAATTCTGGGTTGTCCTAATTAGGGCCATATACCCCAGGAATAGTAACTTCTATTTTATTAATCTTAACTTGAATAATTATATATCTATTATTTTTATTTACCACTTTCTTAAGTTCTTCCACTTTATGTTATTTGGCAAAAATTATTGCTACCCTATAACTTTCCCATTTGATCCAGTGTGGTATACTTGTCTTCCCCAGAGTTTACATAATTTCATAAATTCTATGGCCCAGATATTCAGAAGTGCACCCAGTATGTGTGCAATGGATTGTGCAGTGCAATGCAGATGCACTATAGGAACAGATGCCATATTCAAAAGATGTGCCACTGACATGTGCTGGTGCAAAGCGCACTGAATATAGCAAAGATGCGCCACAGGACGAACAGATACGCACTGGAGCAAGTAGGATTGTGCATGAGCAGGCAAGTATGCAGTAGCCAACAGGCTGAGCAAGCACAACAGACAAAGGGGACCACAGGCAGGGCAGCACAAGAGCAGAGTGCCAAGCCAGCAGTGGCAGACCCAAATCACAAAGGCACACTGGCCAGGATGCATGGCAGAGGCACCAGGCCAGAAAGCAACAGAGTATGTCAGTTGGCCAACACCAACACATGTCACAGAGCACACCAATCCACCCACCTTGAAGGTGCATCTGCTGGCAGGCCCATGGCAGTGCACCACCACCACAACTCTGACAGGCATCACTGTATGGGACAGTGTTACAGCCATGGTGCAAGGTCACCAGGCATGCACAGTGGACTGATGGAAAGGAGACAGTGATGCACGGGGAACAAGGGGCAAATGGCATGCCAACAGGCAGGGGCACAGCACTGCACTGCACACCAGCATTGGCAAGGGCAGCACAGCAGGTGGACAGCAGGGCAGCACAGGCAGACAGGGACAGAGGCAGTGGATTGTGAACAAGGCTGGGGAGACCCTAGTGCCTATAGGTAGGACATACAGGACCCAGTGCACACAGCAGCACAACCCAAAGGGTGCAGCACTAGGACAGGTGGGGACATGCCCAAGGGCTTGACACAAGTGCTGCAGCACAGTGCAACAGGTTGCCTGCAAAGGAGACACAGACACAGATGTGGTAAAAAAATAAAGCTTTACTGTAACATATATCAACAGTGGTGTGCCAGCAGGGTATGCAGGAACAAACAGGTAAGGCCACATGCAGGAAGTGGCAAAGTGGGACAGAAGGGGAATGGGACAGGAGGAAACACATAGGTGGGGAACGTGGAACAACATAAGTGGAGGAGGGCAGGGGAAGTCCAGATAACTGCAGGGATGGGGACAGAATCAGTGGCGCTGTCACTGCAGCATGGTCCACATGCAGTGCACCTCCTGCACCAGTGTCTCTGTGTCCTCCAGATGGGGGCATCGCACATGGAGCAGCATATTTGTCTGGCCAATACACCACTGTACCAGCTGTTGGAGGATGAGCAGGCCCCTCACAATGAGTCCTGGCTTCCATCTTTGGGCCCCTTACCCAGCCTGACCTAGGAGAAGGGAAAAATCAGGCAATAAGTGATGTGTGTCAAGGAGGCCAATCCCCCACACGTGTGTGCATTGGCCAGCTGATGCAGCCACCAGTGGATGGAACTCACAATGGCATGTGCACAGTGGACAGACACAGCCGACCCTGACACACCCCACAGCCAGACTGCAAAGGCCCCCTAGGGACAACATGCACCCACACCTTCACAGGGTATCCCACAGTGCTGGTGCAAGACCCCCACCGGGAAGGTTGGTAGATCCCCAGCAGCAGTCTCACACCATGGGGGACATGCGCACGGACCCACCCCACCATGGACAACAGCGGGATACCTCCACACTGAGGCCACATACACAGAGCTTCCACACACTGGGCAACAGGGTACAGGCAGTGGAGGCAAGCACCTCCCCAAGCAGTGACCACGCATGGCAGCAGTGCCCATGGCTGGACCACACCACCCAACCCAGTCCGACACATGCCACATACACCATGCTGACTGCACTCACCTGCCTGTCCAGGCACTGGTGTAGCTGCAGCACCACCATCCCACTGCTGCCTGGCCTGCCTTGCAGCCACCCTGGCCCTCCTGTTTTCCTCCAGTACTGTGAATGGAACAGAAATACAGACACAAACATGAGTGGCATGCCATGCACAGCCCCCCATCACCGACACCACACACACCACTGTCACAGCATGGGCAGGTACACTGACCCATGTGTAGGTGCATGCGCCTGGATCACAGTGCCATGCATGGCACAGATGTGTGGTGCAGCACCATAGGACATGCAGCACCCACCAGCGCTGTGCCCCCCACTGCAGCTGCACATGCAGTGCACCTGTCAGCACAGTTACTGGACAATGGAAGCTTGCACAGTGCATGTGGACACCTACCTGGCTGTGGCACAGCCCCCCCCCCGATGCACCCTGGCCTGCAGCCAACAGAAGCATGCTGGATCCCACTAGTGGAGGTTGCCATAATGGTGGTGGCACTGCTCTCCTATGTGTAGCACACCCATATTCTTCTCCAGCCTGCTGCCACCCTGTCCCACACCTGGGACCATGGCACCTGGAGATCAGCTGCCCTGAACAGCTGGGCTGCCACAGGCTCAACCAGGGCCACCGGGTTGTGCATCTCCACCTTGCTGCAGTTGGTTGCATAGCACAAATGGGATCTAGAACCCAACATACTTGTTTGCCAGCAGACACTGCGCTACTGCGACCACTGTGGCCTATGAAGCATGCACATGGAATTACACGTGTTTGATGTACAATAGGGGGCTATGGACCATGGCTGTGCAGCACAAAAATGTGTGATAGACATGCACAGTAGAGGCCTATTGCACAGTTTCACACATGTGCACCACAGCACGGCAAGGCAGGAGTAAGGGTCACACTTGTAACCAACATACATGCCCTGTGTGACCCTGTACAATGTCGTGCACATGCCAGTCATGCAGTGTCTGGCAATGCACAGTCAATAGCATTGTGTAACTGGTATGGCTGTGCAATGGGGCCAGGCAGTGCAGTGACCCTGAATGCACAGCATGCGCACAGTGCCACATGTGCAATAAGGGAATGTCAAGCAGTGCGATAGGCCACAGGACAAGGTGCTGCACATGTGCACTGTGCAACAGCACACTGGGGATGCGCCAGTCAGTTGCTCTGGTGCATTTGTAATGTGCAAGGTGCACATTTGCAGTATTCAGCCAGCATATGCAAATAACCTCATGAGCCAATGCCAGCCACAGTCGAGCTCATTAGCATCACATTACAATTGCGTTGGTGCTCATTTGCATGCGTTGCTCCATAAAAGTGCCACAGTACAGCACTGAACACTGACATGTATTGCTGCCAGTGAGGTAAGGACCAACACATGTTGTGAAATAGCTAGGTATGTTGCAGTGCTGCACTGTTCCAGGTTGGGCTGCCAAGCTGCAGATGGGCTATTGTTTGACTGTCCACAGGTAGCAACATGTCTGAGATGGAGGAAGCTGAGGAGCAGGGGCCTGCATGGAAGTGCAGGCCCAACTGCATGAAGGACAAGCAGCAGGCCCTGTTTGAGGCCTACCTCAACAGGCAGCAACTGCTGAGTGGGGCCATGGGCACCCCGCAGGAACATGCCACTGGGTGTGAGGAGGTGGCAACCTACATCAATGCCCATGGGAGACATAATAGGAGTGCACAGGAGTGCAAGAAAAAGATGGGGATGGATCATAGATGCATCAAGGAGAAGGTGGGGAACCCGGCACTGCCCCATACTGACAGATGGTGAGGAGATGGTGGTGGCAACCATCAGCCATGCTGCCATTGAGGGCATACCAGGAGGAGGATTCCAGACAGGTGGCAGCCCCTCACAGCACTGTGAGTCAGTGGGTGTAGTACGTGGGTGTGGGGGGGTGCCACCCAGCAGCAAGCAGGTGTGACTGCTGCAGTGTTGCATGCCCCTTGCATCTGTGGCATGCAGCAGCACATGATGCACATGGGGCCACCATGCATGGCATTGTCCACCTGTGTGCAGTGACACAGCAGCATGGGCACTGTACTGTGCCCGAGACCCCTGCTCCAGGGTATGCAACACTGCTGGCCAGCCCCACCATGCTGCCTGCCCAGTGTGCCAGTGGCACAGCATGGTCCACAGGGGCACAGACAGCTGCACATCACACCACTGGTGTTGTAGCCCTTGGGGAGGCACCTGCATGCCAGTCGTATGGTGCTGTGACACCATGTGCTGCAGCCACCCACCATGACTGGTCTGGCATGGGCACCATGGGTGGTATGTCCACCCTGCTGTGCAGTGCTGCATGGATGTACTCTGTTGCATGCCGGAATGGTGTTGGCATACATGCCCCCATCACACTGGCCATGACTCTGCATGCACATTGCCATCATCAATACTGATACCACTCTTCTGTCTTCCAGCACTATCATGCCTCAGGGGTGAGTTGCAGGACACCACCACCGACAATATTGGACTCAAACAGGCAGAGCCATCCACATCCACAGGCATAAATTAAGTGACCATTGGGGATGGGGCAGTGTGGGACTGCTGGACTTCCTGTGCCTGTGCAACGACGACCCCCTGTTGGATCTCCTGCTCACCGAGGCCCTACTCATGCTTGTACCAGGTACACAGGAGGGTGCGTTGTCTGACACACATGATAACATTACACTGATCCTGAGTGGTACAGGCCTGAAAATGTCCCCAGGGTACAGGGCCATAGTACACAGGCAGTGGTTGCCACTGGTGGTGGGTATGGCACCCATGCAGCCAACCCTGACCATGACTGTGCAGCGGCATGTGGTGCCACCACTGTCACCGGCTGTGGGAGGTGCTGATGCAGATGCTGGTGCCACAGGGACAGCCCAGCAGGCAGTTGGGCAGTGGAAGCGGTCTGCAGTTGCCACTGTGCAGCACACCACTGGGGCCGCCGACAGGGCACCCACACAATCCCCACCTCCTGCATGGTCCCCTGTGCAGCGCCCCAGGTGAGGGATGATGAACAGCATGCAGCAACAGCCCCAGCAGGTTGGCATTAGCCCCAGGATGTACAAGGCACTGACAGGCTGGACGAGCACACCAGGCTGCTGCAGTCATCTATGGACAACCAGGCGATGCTCGTGGATGAGATCCATGCACTGTAGATAGTGTTGCATCAACTGTTCTAGCGTGGGGATATTGGACGTGTCCAGTGGATAGGTGAGCTCTGGCAGCTGCAGGAGGCCATGACTGCATCGCTGGACTGCATTGCTGGTGCCATTGCCACCGGATTTGCATCACTGGTATCCACTGAGCACAGCAGGGTGTGTAGGACTCCCCGTAGTACCACATCAACACCACAGACCCAGCATGTGGTGACCCCAGCACAGCTGACGCCGGACTCTGACATGGCCACCACTGACACACCCAGCAGTACTATCTTTCAGGGCTTTTCACACCTCAAGGACCCGGTCACGTTCTCGGGTCTCTTTCCCTGTGAGTGTGTTTGTTACACCTCCAGTGGCTGTTCAGCAGCCTGTGGCTGCCACACAGCCCAGGTGTTGCCACTCACATGGTCGTGGCAGATGTGGTACTACACAGAAGGCCTGATGGGGTGCTGTCCCATCTGGCTGCCCACTGTTGTTGGCTGTTGCACACTTGGCTGGGCATGTCCATGTGCGTGTGCTGGTACGTATGTATGGCGTGTGGCATATCCTCTATGTGTGCAACCTGTGCTGCTGGACCTTGTGGCATGGACATGATGAGGGCAGCACTGTGCCGGCCTTGCCTGTGCGCCGGTGCATTCACTCTGATCCATGACACATCCAGCTGCATGTGTGTGTGTGATGCCACAGATCTACTGCTCCTGATTGTGTCACCCACATGCCCCATGGTGTCCAGCTGTGTGCCATGTGATGGTGCTGGTGTTGCTTGTTCAGGTCGTGTTTCGGGCAGCTCTGTGTCCAGCACAGGGCCCACGTGTGTGTGTATGTGCCCATGCCTGTGCACTGTGATGTGGGTGTGTGACTGTGTGTTTGTGTAGTCCCTGTACATGCAGTGTGTGTGCCAGTGTCCCTGCATGCATCCCTGTGTGGCCATGCACCTGTGTGTGTGTGTGTGTGTGTGTGTGTGCATGCATGTGTGTGTGTTTGTGTGTGTGTGTGTGTGTGTGTGTGTGGTGGTCCATGCATACACAGCTGGCATGTCTGGTACTCACCTGTGGTACCTGAAGTGCTCCTATACAGTGGTGGCCCGGTACCTTATTGTCCGTATGGCGATCCTGGGGTCCCTACTTTGCATGGGTGGCTGCACACCCCCATTCAGCCCGTCATCTCCATCTTCTTCACCACTGTTGCCCTCATCCATCTGGATAGCTATCCCATGGTCAATGGCCATGTTGTGCAACATGCAGCAGGCCAGGAATAGGCCTCAGGTTTTCACAGGGCTGTACTGTAGGGCACCACTGGATCTGTCTAGGCAATGGAATCACATCTTGATCATGCCAAAGACTCACTTGATGATGTTGTGTGTAGCAATGTGTGACTCCTTGTACCTTTCTTCTGCAGCACTGGATGGACACCTGATGGGGTTGAGCAGCCAGGGGCACAGGGGGTAGGTGCTGTCACTTGTGTGGGTAAGACATGCAGGTTGGCACATGGCATAGCTTGTTCCCCTCACCCCTGCCACCTACTGCCACCCTCTCAGCTCCTGCTTTGTGTGGTGTGGGCCTATGCCCCCTGCATGGCTGCCCATGCACCCCAACCCATACCTTGCTCACTTAACAGGTGAACCATGGGGATCTCCCCACACTCGAACCTCTAGCACAGGATGGAGCTGTGCCAGATGAATGCATCATGTTCACTCCCAGGGTGGGTGGCGCAGACATTGATGATGTGCCCCATGGCATTACACACCACCTGGCAGTTGATGGATGGGTACCCCTTCCTATTCATGTAGGTGGCCCCCTCTGGGCCAGGAGTTGTGTGTATTGGCCATGTGGGTATAAGCGTGTGGCAGCAGAACATTGAGAAACTGAGTGAGGAGATAGGATGTGGCCAACAGGGTTATACCATGGGTTGCCCCACTGGTTTCTGGAAAGGGTCTGTGGCAAGCAGGTATATTGCTGCTGTCACCTTGGTCTCCACTGTCATGGCATGGCTCCTTCTGGTGGGTGCTTGCAACTCATCATGGCACAGCTCACAGAGCTGCCTCAGAATCGCCCTGTTCAGCCAGTACCAGCCCACAATCTCTGCATCCCCATAGTCCTCAAAGGTGAGGTGGGCATGGTACCATCTGTGTTGGGCATACTGCCGATGGGCCCTTTCTCAGCCACATTGGTGTTCCTCCTTCCTCCTCACACTCACACCCCTCATTACTGCCTCCATCACGAATGGTCCTGCATCCATTGCAGTCACTATCTCTGGCTTGTGCATCTGCTGTGTGTGTGTGTTTGAGCCTCTTTTTATATGCTCAATTCTTTCTGGCACATTTTGTGTGTTGTTCCTGACTTGCGCTGTGCTTTTTAGCTGAATATGCCATTGCACAGCTTATTCATGTGAACACCCTCTTGTGCGCCACATACATTACTGTTGTACATCAGCACATTGGATTTTGCACTGCATATTAACGTTGGTTGAATATGGCTCCAGGGTGCATTTCTGTGGTTGCGCATGTGCAACCCTTCTGAATATTAGGGCCTATATCTATTAAGAGTGTTTCTTGAAAAATGTAGCAATTTATTTTGTGCTTTTTAACATATGCTACAACTCTCTTTCTTTTCATGGACTATTAATCCTATTCACATTCCATGACATGCATTTAAATATATTTATTTATCCAAATGTGTTCTTTGTACTGTATATTCATCTCTCATACGTGGAAAGCTTCCTTCATACTTTTTCAGGTGGGAGCCTGAATAGCCTAAATTTTGTTCTCTAAAAGTGTTCAAGATTCTTATATCCCTACTCTTCATATGGACTCGAGTGATCCTATCCCTATAATAAACTAATTTAACCCCCAAACCTATCTGAGATTATACAAAATTGAGTTTATTACCTCCCTGCAAGCATTGGACAGACTCCGGACATTAAGAATCAGGGAAAACATTCCCTAATTTGCTGTGCAAAAGAAAAAAAAAAGCACTAATACTTGCAGTATTTATCTTATCTATATTAACTCTAAGCCTCTGAAAAGCAGATATGAAGTGAGTGTATATGTAAGATGAATAGTTTTTTTAATTGTAAATATCTTTTCTCCCTTTACTCTCCACTCCTTTAATATTTGTAGTTGTCCAGACTTCTTTATGTTTCATTATTCAACATTCATTGTACAATTTCCTCTGCTTCCTTAGGAGAGTTTGCAATAAAGGATTTGCCCTTATAGAATATTTTCAATGTAGATGGAGTAGGGTGCGAGAAGGGGATTTGTTTATTCCAAAAACTTTGTTTAATGTTTTCAAAGGCATTTCTTTCCTTTTGAAGTTCAGGGCCTACTGTATGTCAGGGTAAATGGATACTTGTGATACTTGTATTAAAAAACGTGTTTCTTTTAACTTCCTTTAATACCAGTACTTTTTCTTGAAATTTGTAGAATTTGACAAAAACTACAGTATTCTTGGATATTAAGCATTCAGCGCCCTTCTAGCCAGAGATCTATGTGCTCTCTCCAACTCAATTTTTGTACCAGGATATTCTCTCTCCACTAATTCAGAGAACCATTTCTCACAGAAATTCAAAATATTATCACCTTCAGTCCCCTCAGGGAGATCCAGAATGCTTAAGTTTTCCCTGCTAGAGCACCATTCAAGATTACTGATTTTCTCTTGAGTTCTTACCAGTTCTTGTTTGTGTTCTGTAATATCCTTTCCCATTGCTGGCATCTGATCTTCTAACTGAGAAGTGTGCTGTTCATATTCAGACATTCAGTTGTTTAAACTTTGTACGTCACCTATCAGGCCTTACATATCTTCATGTATCCTAGTAATTTTGCATTCTAAACTGAAGAACCCCCTTCTCATTTCTTCAAAATGCTCCTGTGTAAAATTACTATTTCCGCCTGTTTTATCTTCACCATGTCTTTAATTGTTTCATTTTTCTTTCCCTTTAGGCCTAGCCCCTTGTTCCTTATAGTTATATTTAACATTCTGTAGGTCAGGGGGACGTGCAGCCTTCTGTGGAGAAAGAAAAGAGGGGAAGGAATAAGGACAGTCTCAGTATTTGATGGTCCATGTAAATAAGAGACATCAGGTGTCTGGGTTATTTCTTCATTGAAGTCCCCTGAGATATCATGTTTTCCACTTCTTTCTCAGGGCTGATGTACCATCTATTCCCAACTAAAATTTCTACCTGAAAGCTTTATGGAAATTGATTCTGAATTTACATTTTCCTCCTTATCCTTCCTTTCTGGATGTATTTCAATATTTCCTACTGCACCATGTGAAACATTTCCTGCAGCCCTGCCTTTATCTACCAGCTTGAGAGGTGGGTTCCTCTGCCATTTCACCTGCCTCCATTAAGTTTCCCCTCCTTTCATTCTGTTTTGTTTCAGTGTCCAGATTTTTGGTCTGAGTGCCACTAGCTGTTAAATCATGCCCTGCCAGCCAGACCTTAGCAGTGCGCCTGATTCCCCCCTGGAGAGGTATGTTTATCAGAGTTTAGGGGTCTTGCCCTCCCTCTTCCCTTTTTAAGGGGGGGCAGAGGGTTTTTCAGTAACATTTTCCTGCGTCATTCTTTCTGGAGAAGTGGGTGCACTGCGAGTTTTCCACTGGCCACATTTTTCTGTGTATCTTTGTTATTTCTGACAACGTACGTTTTAATTTCCCTCATATTCCTTGGTCTAGAGCTGATGCTTAAGAAAAACAATGATTTTAAATGGCACAAAGAGGCACATAAGGGAGAGGGGGAACTCGTAGATATTTATTCCAGTTCAAAGAGCAGAGGAGAGTGTCAAGATATTTATTTCAGTTCAGAGTCTTTTTTTCTTCTCTAATATTGAGTAAACAAATTGCATTCAACGTTACCCTTTTATCTCCCCTTCTTTCCCACATTCTAAAGATATAGTATGGCTGCAGTCTTTTAAATGGGAGTATGAGAGAATGGGAAAGCAAATGCCTTAGTAATAAGAAGTAGCCACATTTAAATAAAACCTCTTTACAAATATATAAGCACAAAGGAATGTGTCAAGATGCTTATGTGTTCTAACACTTCTTCCTTAGAGTCAACATTTCTGTAAAAATATCTCTATTTCATGCACACCAAAGAACTACTTCAGGAGTAATTAAGAGGATAGACAGGAAAAACATTCAGATGGTAAAAAATGCCAGTTATCATGTGTGCTTCTTAGAATATTAGCATCTTGGGCTTTGGCATCTTGGGTCTTTCAGCCCCTGCCCTTCCCACCAACCACTAGCTGAAGGGTAAAAAGCCAAGGAAAAGCAAAACGGCACAGGCAGTTCAACCCTTACACCATAGAGAACTGAAATCCCCACAAAAAAGACACTCTCAACAGTTCCAACCCAAGCTAGAACATGCACACCTCATGCGGCACCACCACCACAGATGCTGGCCAACTCAAACACAGATTCACCCAACTCACTGAGTCAAGAGGAACAGTCTCCCAACAGCTCTTCACTTCACAGAATGCACTCTTCAGGTGAGAGATAGAGATTGTAGACTGTATAAGGCTTACCAGTAGAAAGACTCCCCTTGAGACACTTCGTAAAACAGGCTTACCTTTTCCTTTTTCCCTCTTCCCCTTCGTTTACCCCACTTGCCAGCCAGAAACACATCCTAGAGCTTCATTCTTTAGTGTCCTCCAGTAACACAGCTTGAAAGAGGTTGCTGATGTGCAGAGCTCTATCATTCTGCAGCTTAGTGTGTTGACGCCATCTTGAACCTGCCCCCAGTTCTGTACTCTTTATTTGCACAAGTCATTACAAAAATACCAATCTATCTAGATTAAAAAAGGTCTTCAGTACAGTAACTTAAAAACTGTACACTTTTTCCACGAACACAAAAGAAGCCAATAAGCTTTTCTAAAATTTCCAGTGAGTAACTATTAAATAAACACAGTGATATTTACTTAGAAGTCAGGTACAAGTCCTGTAGGATACATTTAAGCAGTATTGTTTCTGGGGGTAGCCATGTTAACAGAAAGAGGTGCCCTTCCTCCCCAAAGCAGGAGTCACCCAAGATAGTCCCATAACCCTGCTCATTGGTCAACACTAGACATCCCAAGCTTGGGACGTATGAACACAGGTTGTCTGTGTGGCAAACAGTAGCCCTGCTGGTGCACTAGGTGGACAGCTTTCAAACACTTTAAGATTGTATTTACTCAAGAGTGCACTGCCTGGCTGAAATGTGATGTTACTTTTGTTCAGGGGGTTCCTGCCTCTGCCCATTTTACATTGCATTTGTCCAGGGTACCTAAGCTGAGATACAATATATCTTGCTTTTTTCCCTGTAGTTCTGATTTTTTCAGCTTTTCAAGTGCATGTTTTGCATGTAAGATACTGTAACATATATGAAATATTTATCTGTTTGTATGTGAGAAATGAAATGAGATCAAAACTCCTGGAAGCAGTCAACCTTAATTTAAAAACTTGGTTGGACAATATGCAAAGGATTAAGGATTTAAAGCTATTCCAGGATGCTGCTAAGGCACAACTGGTGGATGAAATACCAGCTTATGTGTCTAATATAATATACAGAGAGACTGGTAATCTAGGGGTCTCAGGCAAATGGGAAAGATCTATTAGTGAGGATGACCAGAATTGGGTCATAATAAGAAGCACTAAGAGGTTAAGAATGGGCAGAGTAACACATCACTCCCAAATACCCTTAACCAATAGATTTGAATCACAAATACCAACTGTTTGTGCTGATAGTTAAGAATAATATGGTACAGGTGGAGGAAATAGTGATTGAGCTAACCATAGAAAAGTATATCATGGTACTGGGAAACTTGATCCTTGGATTCACTGACAGGACATATACAGTGCATGAATAATAAGGCAAAAAAACTCAGTGTGCTACATCCCAGGAGCTAAGGCATGTGACATTTCTTATAGAAATATAGGTGTGCTGTGTATATGCAGTATGCATGCAACATGCCTAATTGTGCAAAGTCTGCATGCAGTTTGCATGTACAAAGTGATCCTAAGTGAACCAGGTCTAAAAAGCAAATCAAGTTTGTATTCTGCAAGCTTGACATGTGCACAGCAGGTAAGCTGGTTTGAACATCTTTTAAAAATTGCATCAGGATCACATGCTGCATGCTTTCCATTTGTGCAGCAGCAAAGCTGGTGCAAATATCATCTAAAAACATTTTATATTTCTTATACTACTGCTACCAATAAAAGTCATTAAAATACATTGTTATTTGAATTCTCATAAAAATTAAGTAAACTCACTAATTCTGATCCTTTTGCAAGTTGTTTAATGGCTTTTGATTTTTGTAAGATGCTTTTTCAAATAAGAGGCATTTTACGTATATCTATACTCAGTGAGTTGTCTGTAGCAGCATGGCCATAACCACTATAGCATGTGTGAATTGGGGGGGCTGGCCATGTGGGTGTATGTGTCAAGTTATTGCTATTTTTGTGTTTTCACCTTAAAGTCTGTTTGTGTGGAAGCATTCATAACTATGGAGAGCAAATTGTAGGAGTACAGGCCAGACAGAAGTAATTAGGTGGTTTTGTGGGTAAGTTTGTGTATTGGGAGTAGGAAAAACCACATGGGTTTCCATTTGTATGTGTGCTACAGTTCAACTGTGAAAATGAGATGAGATAGAGAAGAACACTGAAAAGCATAACATGCATAGCATGCAGATGCATTCGATACAGTATGTATTGAATTGCAAGCGAGTCATATGTATGCAGACAGTATGGCTTAGTGATTAAAAGCACTGAACTGCAAGCCATGAGACTTAGAGGCATGAAGACCTGGGTTTGAATCTCACCAACCCCCGCTTGTGTATGATGTGATCCTGAACAAGTCACTTAACGTTTACATGTGCAGTCTACAGTGACCACTTGCTGTTTGCATGCATGCAGTCTTTCTCATTTTAACATAAAAATCATGGTTTCCACACTTGCTTGCTGCACACATGCCATATGCATGCAATCAGTTCCAATTTAACATTTAAATCATACCTGCAACACGTATATCACTTGGGTAGTTTTATATGTGCAGCATGAAAACGTTTCATATAATTATTTCTGTAAGGGATCACTTTTTTCAGGGGGTCCCTGCTTTTGCTCATTTTACATTGCATTTATCCAGGTTACGTCAGCAGAGATGCAATATATCTTGTTTTTTTCTGGGTCCCAATTTTTCATGCTTTTCAAGTGAGTACTTACTTATGTACATCAAGAGAAATTTAGAGGACTTGTTAAAAGGAAGTAGAAATAATCCAGTAGTGGATCTCCACATGGGAGTCAAGTTCATAGGCATGCAACTAGAGTACATTTTAACTTATTTTAAGTAAATTGGCTCCATATTAAAGAGAAAGGGCTGCCCATTGATTATATCAGAAATCCTGACTATAACCAGTGCTGGACCAGGAATCATATCAGCAATTAAACAAAGAAATGCCTGACTTATGTAACTGGGCTAATATATATATATATATATATATATATATATATATATATATATGTGTGTGTGTGTGTGTATGTATATACATATATATATCCACAGTACTCAGAAACATTTTTTTTTATAAAAAAACACATGGTTTTCGAAAGGCAGGCTTTATTTGAACAGAAAGGGGTACATCTTCTAGGTGGGAGGCTTAAGAAAACAACCGAGAAAACCTTTTTGGAAAAATGTTAAACTTGTCATTGGAAGGAACAAGGTAGCTGCTGATCTATCTATACCCTTTCAGGTGTGATTCCAGATGACACAATCAAACTAATATCAACAGGTTTGTCTCCAGGTGAATTCACAGTAACATAAGATTCTATAATGGTTACCCTTAAAACAAACCAGAAACCATTTATAAATTCTGGGGAACATAAGAAGGCCAGGAATATAAAATGGGTAAAGTTATGTGAAAATGTATTTTTATTTTGTGTATCATAAAAATTAATTTTTATTTTGTGTATCATGAAAATGTATTTTTTATTCATGTTCCCCCTCCCCCAGGTCACACCTGGAAATGAGCCTTGGCTCCGCATGCCTTTCCCAGTCACCACATGTTTAAATTAAAAAAAAAAATTAAACAATTTTTTTTTTTTTGTAAATCTCATTTTTATTAAAAGAGACATATATTTTTCCTTTTTTGACATACAAATTCATACATATCTACAGGTACAACAGTGACAGGTTTGCTTAATTACAAACATTTGATTGGTTCTTATATGTAATAATCATGCTAAGTGTTATGATCCCTTTCATTTAGATCATCCATTAGCTGAACAGTACAGAGCTTCAATTTATGGGCATTTTTTCATTACAAGTTTTGTAATCTCTAGCTAAACTGGGATTTCCAGTGAGTCAGTCAGCTACCCCAAGCGTATCAAGGTGTCTGGTTAAGAATTGCCTTCATACTTTTTACTGTTGAAGAAGCAAGCAAATTTAATATATTTAAATTTTTATGTTTATTTTAATTTAAATTTAAATTTAATTTAAATTTTTAGTCCCCAGTCCTTGTAAGAGCTTCCAGAGAGATCATGTTACCACGGGTCCGCTTAGATCTCTGTATTTGAGAGAAGTTTATTGATTATTTTACCTGGTTGATTCTCTTAGGGTTTAGATTTAAGTTCTTCTGTAGTTAACAGACCCTTCTGACTCCGAGAGCAGCACCGCCTCACTGACAATCCCATGGACCTTCTGTATCTTTCAATGGTTAATAACATCAAACAAGACTCACCAGAGATGCCTGCTCCATACCCTGCCCTTCAATAACATCCTCTTATGGTACAAAAGAGTCATCCTGAGGCATATAATATACCAGCCAACGGGACCACCTTTCTGCAAACCTCTCCTTCATTTCATTCAGGCTATGCGTAATTTGTTCTAACCGGTATATCTGTTTGGTTATGCCCCACCATTCAAGTATTGTGGGTTTTTTATCTGTCAACCACAGCTTGGTGATAGTTTTTTTGGCTGCAGATAACAGGAGGTGTAGCAAATATCTACTATTCGGGTTCCTTAATTCCTGAGGGGTGTCCAAGAAAAGAAACATCTCCCTGGTCAAATGAAGCTGAGGACCAAATATCCTTCTCAGGTGATCCTGTAAGAGATCCCTAAATGGTTCCAGGGCCCCACACGACCACATAATGTGAGTGTGTGTGGCTTTGGGTTCACCACACTGTCTCCAGCACCCAGCCGAGGCTGCTGGGGAATAGTGCCTGGTCATAACTGGCGTCTTGAAGAATCTAATTAGATTCTTCCATGCATACTCCCACCACTGATGGGAGCATGTGACCCGGGAGGCATATTCGCAGGCCCTCCGCCAGTCCTCCTGTGTGAGGGGGTTTCCCAGTTCCTTCTGCCATTGTGTTCGGATATTTCCCGTATAGGCTTCTCCATGTGTGTTTTGGGCCCTATAGTAAAGAGAAAGTAGTTTTGTTCCCATCCCACCTTTATTCAGTTGAAGTTGGACCTCTAATAATGAAGGGTATCTCGGGAAGAAGGACCACCTCCGTAGTCCCTGAACATAGTGCTGAATCTGCAAGAACTGATAAAATCCATGTTTGGTATATTGAACTGCTTCTGCATTTCACTAAAGGACCACATCTTCACGTGAGTCATTATTTGGGAAGATACTTCAGCCCATATCTCTCCCAAATCCCGAATCCATGATCTAGCCTGTTAGGAAGAAAGTCCGCTAGGTTCGCTATGGGGCAGAGCAGACTTATAAAAGGTTCTAACCCTGGTTTCTTTTAATTTGCTGCCAAACTCTACAGCGAGCGGTCAACCAGGGATCATCTAAGGCAGGGGTTCCCTTCCTCGGCTCCGTGTTATAAATGTATTGAAAATAATCCCTGTCTGGTAGTAGAGCTTGTTCTATCTGCAGCCAATGTGGCTGACCCACCCCGCTCTGCCTCGCCATTATATGCGTCATCATGGCAGCCTGATAGTATATCTGCAGGTCAGACAGTGCGAGACCCCCGTCCTTCCACGGAAGAGTCAAGATCCTCCTCCTGACTCGAGGTCTCCCGCCCATCCAGATAAACCTGGAGATATGCCGGTTCCACTCCCTAAAGGTTTCCTTTGTGAGGTGTAAAGGGACATTCCGGAATAGATGCAGGACCCGGGGCAGGGTGATCATCCTTATTACTTCGATTCTCATGGCTCAGAGAAAGGAGGCAGCGCTGCCTATGAACCCATGTCGGTTTTAAGTTGTGATGTAAAGGGATCATAGTTATTCTTGAAAAATCTTCATATCCTTGGGAGATATATACACCCAGGTATTTTAATTTTGTGAGACTCCAATTGCATGGGAAAAGAGAGGAAACCTGTGACGAGGGTGTGTAATGAAATGTGAGGATTTCCGTTTTTGCTAAGTTCAGTTTATAACCGGAGACCCGACTAAATCGGTCCAGAAGTAGCTGAATCGCAGGCATGGACTGTTCGGGGTTCATGAGATACAATAATACATCATCCGCATAAACAGCTATTCGGTGCTCCGTACCCCCCGCGTTTCACACTGGTGATGTCCCCTGCTTCCCCTACTGACTGAGCTAAAGGTTCTATAAATGCCGCAAAGAGTAGGGGCGACAATGGACATCCCTGCCTGGTCCCCCACCCCAGGGGAAAGTATCCTGAGTGGTGGCCCCCCACCTTGACGCGTGCCTGAGGTGCCGAGTAGATGTGTTGTTGGACCCCAATTAGAGTCCTGGGAAGACCCAGCTTAGCCAGAACTTTATAGAGAAAAGGCCATGAAACTCGGTTGAACGCCTTCTCAGCATCTAGGCTGATAAGAACCGATGGGGTATTGCTCGTTTGCATTTTATGAGAAATATGTAGAGTGCGCTTGATGTTGTCTGTCGTAGAACGTTGTCTGATAAAGCCAGTCTGATCTTGTTCTATTAACCGAGGCATTATTTTGTCTAGGCGTTGTGCTATTATGTGCATGAATATCTTATAATCACAATTAAGTACCGAGATGGGCCTGTACGAGCTACAAAGCTGGGGATTTTTCCCCGGTTTCGGGATTTCTGAGATAGTAGCGAATGCCCAGGACGGTGGTGGAGGTTCCCTCAAGGATAGAATTGTACAGAGGTAAAAGCCGTTCTGTTATTTTTTGCCTCAGTGCCTTATAAAACTCAGCCTGCACTATCAGGACCTGGTGATTTTAGGGTTTTTGCACTGGAAATTGCTTCCATTATTTCTCTCTCTGTTATACTGACCCCCAAGACATCACAATGGTCCGCCGTGAGTCGAGGCAGTGTTATCCCATTTAAGTATTCTATGATCAGCTGCTCGGAAGGTGAGCTCTCTGGAGTGTACAGATTGGAGTAGTATTTTGCAAATGCTTCAGCGATGTCTTGTATTTTGGATAAGGGTTGGCCCCCAGTGGGGTGTCTAAGTGAGGCAATTGTTGAAACCCTCTTTTGCCACCTTACCTGATACGCCAGCAGTCTGGATGCTCGGGGTCCCACCTCATAGTATTTCTGTCTCAGAAATGTTAATGCTATCTCGGTCTGTTGTAATGCTAACCGATCCATCTCCGTCTTAACCTCCTGCAGTCTGGGGAGCACTGTCACATCTCCCATCTTGTGCGCCATTTGGAGGAAGTGTAAGTTCTCTTCCAAGGTGTTCCTGTATTCCCTTCTTTTCCAGTTCAGTTCTGTTGTATATTGTATAATATGCCCTCTAAGGACCGCCTTTATAGTGTCCCAGTGTATTGCAGGTGCAGTGTCAGCAGGGGGATTGAATTCCAATATCTCAGCAAGCTTATCTGAGACAAATTCTCAAAATTTCTCTGAGCGTAGATAATAGGGATTAAGTCTCCATTGTGTGTTTTTAACACAGATCCCCAGCTCCCATGTCGAGCTCACCGGTGCGTGGTCCGACAGGGAAATGTCGCCTATCCATGCATTCACCAATTGGCCTAGATGTTCCATCTGGGTATATGTGTGATCTATGCGTGCGTATGTCCGATGGACTGCTGAGTAATGTGTGTAGTTCCTTGCCCGAGGGTGTAAGTGCCTCCAAACATCAATCCATCCTACCTCTTTAGTAAATCTCCTAAAAAACTTCTGTGCCAGTGATTGCCTATGGGTTCTCAGATTAGTAGTGTCCATTGTGGGATGTTGTGTCAGATTAAAATCTCCTGCAAGGAGGAGCATGCCCTTCGTGTTTTGCAGGATTTTGTCAAGAAGTATTCTCAACTGTGGAACTGGTATTGCAGGGGGGAAATATGCATTTGCCAGGGTGGCCTGAACTCCATTTAATATGCCTTGCACCATTACCAACCTGCCCTCAGAGTCACAGATGGTGCTTTGGTGCTGAAATGGGGTACCTGCTGGTATAATTATTGCCTCCCCCATCCGTCTTCCTGACCCAGCTGAAGAGCCGAAGAAGGTTCCCCTGCTGAACTTAGCCAGCTTGAGGTGTTCCTCAGTACTCAGATGTGTTTCCTGAAGATACACCAAGTCTGCCTTACTCCTGTGGAGGTAAGCCAGGACCCGAGACCTCTTAACTGGCGAAGTTATACCATTTATATTCAGGGACAACAGTTTAACTGGAGAATTAGCCATTGTTTCTCAAAGGTGGCCCCGCTGGGGAGAAAAGTTCACCCCTCCATCATCCAATCGAATGCTGTTTGCCTTCATTAGATTTGTACCTGTCATTTCCAACTCATAACCATCCAACAAACATATGAACATGGACCAAACAATCAATTCAAACATTGACCTATATATATATATATATATATATATATATATATATATATATATATATATATACACAACTGGTACTTCCAACTCTTGGGAACTGCTTCGGTTCCCGTGGCAAGGATGAATCCTCACCTTGAGGCTTCATCACCCAAGGTGACGCCTCCTGACACATTGAGTGTCAATTAGGGATTAGGGGAAAAAGGGAAAAGGTGGCGAATCCTCTGGGTCTTTGCATCAGATCTGCCTCTTTTTACTCATTCCTGGAATGATTCATTACTGCCAGGTGTGCCTGCCTAGCCCACTTTTCCTGTTCTGCTCAGCCTCCGATGTCCTCCCTCTTCAGGGGATACTTGGGGGAATCTCCTCTGTTTCTTATTACACCCTCAATGCCTCGGGTAACCTGACCTTCCTTCTATTCTGTCACCGCTTCCCTTCAATTCTGTCAGGAAATTCTTTCCCTTGGGGTCCGGCAAAAGGGGGTTCAGAAGTAGGCCCCGTTAGTCATCTATCTCCCCTCCGCCACTGCTGGCTATCCTCCCTCCCGAGTAGTGTGGGTCAAAATCAAAGCTCCCCACTTTACCTCACTATACTTTGGGTCCTAATCCCCCACCACTCGCACACCCGGCCAAGCCCGTGTGTCAGGCGGCTACTGTGGTCTTTTAGTTCCATACCCTTGTAGTTCTTCTAGTCTACTCAGGATTATTACAGGGCCCCACCTCCCCTAACTTTATGGTTATCGGCTCTCTTTTGCCATCCATTGCCTACCGTACTCTCCGATGAACACCAGGAACCCCCATCCACCCCCCCTCCTGCCCCAGCCCATTCGTACCCCTTGCTTTTAACCCTAAGCTGCCCCTGGGGGTGCTGTTGTTTTCCCATTCCCCCGTTCGTTGCTCCGGTTTCAAAGTCAGGGACACCATTTTCACCCCCCCACCCTTACCCTCCTCACTCACCACCCCACTTGGCCTCCGTTTTCTCTGTCCAACTATACCTCTCCCCTTACTGTGATACTAACTCTTAATTTTCCTGTCTCCTAGCCTCCCCCAACTTTAGGGCACTTCCGGGGATGCTATGATGAGGTCGCTTTTAATATTTGCACCTCCAATCGGCAGGATAGGGTTCTTTAATATTACATATTTTAGCAGTGCCAACCGCCGAGCCTAGGGTTAGCAGTCTCTCCAAGCCCCAAGAGTGATGTCTCCTAGGCGCCTAGGAGAATAGGCCTACACCCCCCCAGTCAAGCAGTCCCAACTGACCAGTCCTTATTGAGCATTTGTGAGATATGCTTACCAACCCCACCATGTCTCTCATTTTCTCCTCTTTCAGTGTCCAAGGGGGAAGGCTAAGATATGGCCTATAGTCCGTCATTTATCAAAAATCAAAAAAAAAAAAAAAAAAAAACCTTCAGACTCGAAACCCAAAGTTCATGAGCGGGTGTACTAGGATCAGCGGGAGTCAGCAGCCGGCAGCCCCCAGCCCGGGAGGCAAACCCACGAACCCATTGGGCAAGCGGGTATCACCCGAGATAAGCATCCGCAGCCGATCACTCCACCTCCAGCCCATCGCCTCCCCTTCCTTCCGGCCCTCCTCGCTGTCCAACCTCGCCCACAGGAATAACTGTAAGTGAGTCCTCGCAGCTAATGGCCCAGCCAGTCGCCAAGGGCGGTTTAACTTAACCGAGAGAAAATAGTGGGGTAATTCACAGACGTGCCTCATAAACAAGACAATTTTACCCATTCATTTAACTCAATACTGGTAGTTCATACTGACTTTGTCTCGATTCTGAGTCTTTTGATGTGAGGAATGAGAAAAGGAAGGTCCCCCCCACTCTTCCCCCCTAGTCTCCTCCCCAGTTGTGTTCTCTCTCTTCCCCTCCCTCCCAGTTCTTGGGTATCCTTATCAAATTATAATCTGAGGGGGATCAATCGTGACTATTGAGCATAATCCCGGACCTCTAATCCTTCCAGCCTCCCCAGGACCTTGCTCCTTTCCTCCTATTGATGACCTGAGGATGATCCTTCTGAGCTAGATATCCCCACCCCTCCCGAGGGCCCAAATCCTTCTTTACCTGTCATACTCTCAGGCTTTGTGCTGGGGCCTATCCGGCCAAGCAGGCCAGTGCTCGAGGCAATCAGTCAGATCCCCCCATCTCAGCCACTACCTCCGCCCCAAATATCCTTCTCCGCTTTTATATGATTGTCCCTAAATACCCAAGGAAAGTAGCCCGAAAACTAATTTCCCCCCTCCCCACCTATCCTCCCGCTTCCTGCGCTCCGATTCATCACCTGGGTTAGCAATCGAGTTCCACCGGGCACCCCTCCTCCCCCGGGGCTTCTCCCCCCCTCTGCCCTCCCTTCCCCTTATTGGGGGATTGGTTCCCAGAGTGCCCTTCAGATTGACTTAATCTCTTTTAATCCCCCCCCCAATTCTGATCCCATATTAATAATAAGTTCAGGATACACCTAGGAGTTCATTGCGTTCATTGTCTCTCCGTAGTACGCGTTTCTGTGACTAATCAAATTAAACAGTTCTACTTGCGGTTTTCATTCTTCTGTTCCCTGGCGCTCCGGACCGCCGGTTACTGAAGTGGTGCGCTTGTTTAAGGTTGCAATTATGCTCTGGATTGCCTCAACTCCTTGTCGTCGCCTGGCCTCTCGCTGTCCGTTGTTCCACACTTTCATGGATAGCTTAGAGGCAATGGATATTCTGGGAGTTGCTCGCTGAACTTGAATCTCGATTCCTCGTGAACGTAACTCTTGTGTAGCAGATGCTGGGTTATCAAAGGTCTTCGGGCCATCTTCAAAAAATACCGTAAGCTTCGCCGGGTAGGGGGTTCTAAAGCGGATACCTTTCAGCTTGAGGGTTCTCATCATGGGAAGGAAGGCTTTGCATCTTGCCATTATCTCCGGGGAGTAATCATTCTCGAAGTAGAGCCTGTTTCCCGCCAGCATAACAGATCCTGCTTTCCATGCGGTGTGCAAAATTGTTTCCTTGTCCTGAAATCTCAGGAAGCGGACCAGCACTGATCTCGGTCGTGCACCCGGTGGAGGCCTCGGTCCCAGCGTTCAATGAGCCCTCTCAATTTCAAGCATCACATTTGGGGGAAATGTCAGCAGCTCTTTTAAGGTCTTTTGAATAAACTCTCGCATCTCCGCTCCCTCTGCCCCCTTGGGGATTCCCGAAATCCGGACATTATTTCGTCTGTTCCTGCTCTCCGCATCCTCTGCTCTGTCTTGCAAGGCCTTAATGGTGCTATGTAGCTGTATTATGGCCCTCTCGGTCTCCATGACTCGGCAATCTATGCTGTGGGCCTGTTTTTCTACCTCCTCCTGCCGTTTTTCTAACTTGCTAACATCTGTTCGGAGGGCTGCTGTCGTTAACCGGATTTCTTTCCTAAAGTCTCTTAGCTCCGAGAGCATCATTGTCATCTGCCTTTGCAAGATCATTAGTGACATTTGACTTTCCTCCGTGGTGTCTCGTAGGGAGCTGGTTGAGGCCTGTGATCCCTCGCTCTCTGAGCCTTCTTCCTGCAATCTTTCGGAATCAGGCAGAACTGCCGCTCTGGATTTTACTTGATCGTTCTTTTTAGGCATGATTTCCCTCCTGCACTACTTTCCAAGCGTTTTGTATTTAGTTAGGTGAAATTAGGAGGATAAACAGTGGATCACGACCGAGCCCACTAATTCAGGCTGCAAACGAGGACATGACGTCACCGGAAGTCAAACAATGTTAAATGCAAGGAGTTGAAAGAAAAAAACAATGATCTCCTTGAGTGTATCATGATCACCTGATTTGGTGGTGTAAACCCTCTGTAAAAGAGGGGCTTATATTCCCATCTTAGGCATCCCTTTCCACCTCCTACCCCCCCCCCGAATGAGACACTGTGTTAGTGCTCTGGGGAAATTGTTGCTGAGGCCTCAAGATGGGCAGAGAGTGGGTTTTAGTGATATAAAAGGAACAGACAAGAAGTATCTGGGCCTTTCCAGCTCGGGTATTAGGCCTGGGGCTGGAAGGGGAGGCTGGAGCATAGAGCTAGGAGCAGATATGGTGGGCAAGCTCGGCAGTCCAGGAGGCCATTGAAACCTCCCAAAATGTACAGTTAGGATGGCTTTTCATGCACCGGCCACCAAGGAGTTGGGGATAGAGCTCCATGGGGTCTATGTAGCCAAGTCCTGCTTCACTGGGGAAGGGACAGGAGGTGGCTTTGTAGGCCAGGAATGTGTAGGAGCCCTAAGTGACCCTAGTAGGTGTACCAAGGTCACCAGGGTTGGGAGGGCAGTGGCAGGGCCCTCCCAGAAGAGGAACCAGTAGTGGTTTCCCTCACTCCTAGTGTAGCAGGGTGGCCTGAGGAGGTGAGGGAGCTGGGGGTCTTTCACTCAATTTTTGGGGCCTGCTTTGAGGAGCAGGTTCTGGGGCACCGGCACATTGAGGTCCGGTGGGTCACAGGCCATGTGGCAGACCTTGAGGGTAGCCCCATGCTGGAGCTTAATTCATGCCCAGGAGAAGTAAAAGGAGACTTGGGACTGGCTGGGACCCCTGAGAAAGTGTAACAGCAGGAACTGGAGCATTGGGGCCATCAGTAGGAGGCAGTTCAGCCCATAGCAGGGGGCTGATACTGGAGCAGGGCCATTTTTTGGGACTGCAGCACCAGTGGGGGGCAAGGAGAGGCTGAGCAGAGTGAAGGTGGTAGGTGCTAACGTAGTACTGGGTACAGTGCCAACCAAGGTAAGAGGTTTGGGGCCCGGGTCATCAGTAAAATTCCTGGAGCCCCTGAGGCATGGGGCAGTGCCCAATGGTCCAGGTGTGGACGCAACCTCGCTTCCTACACCAAATTGAGGAGAGCACTAGAGCCAGTAAGAGTGACCAAGATGTGAAAAGAAAGAAAAGTGTTGGCTTACGGATCCACAAAAGACAGGAGATTGCAATGATCTGAGTTCAGTAGGTCTCGGGGAGCGCATCCAAGGAAGAACGAGAAAAAAATAAATCATTGCTTGTGACTGCCTTTATGCTGCTTCAGAAGGTCCAGCCAGTTTTGTACAAAAGTTAAATAGCCCCATGGAGCTGCTTTATTTATTTAAAGATGATGTATGTGAGCCCTGTATTGCTGGAAATCATTTGCATTACAGGTGAAGAATAAAAGCCAGTTTGGGAAGGAAATAGTGGCTATGTGTATTATTTAACTGAGAGGGGAAAGTAAATGAAATGGAATCCTTCTTTTCCCCTTTATCTTAAGTGCGATCCATTTTCCATGAGTTACATTCCAGTTGCAGTGTTCATTCCAGCTTGGGTGGGACCATAAGGGCTCCTGAAACAGATGAGGTACAGAAAAGAGGTTCTGATCTTGTGGGCAGCTTCAGGGATGAGAAAATGAAATGCTGGTGGACAAGGTAAAATGCACAAGTTTTGAAGATGATGGAGAGGTAGGAATTAGATTTTTCCCTGCCTTACCTGAAGTGCATTTGTTTTGTATGTTAGTGCTTGAGAGTGCCTCTTTCAATTGCCCTGGAACACCTGCAAAAGGAAGTTATGCCCCTAGACGTGGGCAGGGGGGGGTTACACTGTCGAGGCTCGTCCAGGATGTTCCCCAAATCGCACAATCACCACTGAACCCAGAGTATTGCGGTCTGCTGCAGTGCCAGGCTTCCTGGCCTGTTGTGCCCTGTGGTGAAGTGAAGAATGCTGTTGGAGTAGGCCTGGAGCAGGCATAGGCCTCAACCTGCTGGCGTGGATGTCTGCACGTGACTGACTGGTCACGTGACCCTCAGCCAGGGTTCCGACTGGAAGATGGCAGTAAAGGATCTACAGCAGCTGCAAGCAGAGACACCATCTTAGGGAGATCAGAGTGAGTGGAGCTGAGGAGTGGAGACTAGCAGCAGCAGGAGAAATAACACTAGTGAGAGGAAAAGAAAAAAGTGACTGTTTTTCCTGGGCACCATCTACAGTGCAGACAAGTGAAATGGGCTGCACATATTTGAAGCAAATGAACTTTGAGCCATCTGTGAGTGTGAGAACTGGAAGGGGAAAGACTGAGTCAGACATCCACCATGGAATAGCAGCAAATTGTGGCAGGGGAAGATGTAGAGAGACCTGAAGTGACCCCCCAGGAAGAAACCCTGGCTACAGTTCCTGCCTCACTGCTCTCCTGGCTCTGGAAAGCTGGGGGGAAATATAAAAGACATGAACATTGTGTGAGGAGTGGGTTCATTGGGAAGCAGTAACCAGGTTGCCTATATGCCCATATTGTATGAGGCAGGTTGCCATTTCTGAATAGGGGATGTATGCTCAGTTCCACCCCAGCTTGTTTGTACCATGGTCACCAGCCAGTGGGGATTCAGAGGGATTTGAGAGACTGTCCCTGGGAGAAAGCACCTGTGCCCAGATAGATAAAACCTGAAGCGAATCCCCTGATGTAGTAGTGGAGGCTGTAGAGTAGGAGGATGCGGGGGCACCAGAGAGGGAAAAAGATGATGTGGAGCACAGTCATCTCTCATGCTCCCCACCACTGGCTACCTGCTATCCCACTGGCAGAGGGAGGGGCAGGGGCCTCAGACAACCGGTTGGGGATACTCCTGGGTCTGGGGGACCCTTGCCACAGCTCCTGTCCAGTGGTAGCCCAAAGGTCTTATCAAGTAAGTCATAGCCTGTCCCAGAAGTCAAGTTCAGAACTAAACCCATGGAGAGCGGTCCCAAGCCTGGGCCTGCACTAGTGACAGCTGGAGGGAGTGTTTGTGACCCAAACAATATAAGGGAGATGGATGAAGAAAAGTATGTTGGCAGCCAGTTCCAGTTCCAGAACCATATGGTGGTGAGAGCCATCCCTAGGCCCTACCACCACACAGTTAGCACCTTTCGAGATACCACCCACAGCTCCTGGTCTGGGCAAAGACCCTCTGGATCTGGATGGATGGGTTGAACCCAAATGACCCATTGAACCTGAAAGATCGGTGGCAGATATGGCTACCAGTGGGACAAGCCAGGAGGACCATTGTGAGGGACCTGCCAAAATGGAGCCAGGCCGAAATGTGGGTCTGCAGGAGGTTACGGGTAAAATATCCTAATCTGAATTATTCATATGTGCCAGAATGTATTTGGGACATAATTGAGGAGATGTGGGAGGACTGGATCTTTAAGGAGCAGGTGGAGCGGTTAAAGAATCGTCCAGACAAAGAAGGTGTCCCATCTCGGCAGTTGTTCCTGCAGGCATGGACAATGTGTCACACAGGGACATGATCTGGTTTAACCCTGTTCAAGCATTTTGCTATGGTCCAGGACTTGACTGGGACTTGGACCAAGTACTGTCTTCTGGACCGGGATTCCTTTGGAGATGTGATCACTAAACCTGACTCAGCATATTACTTTCCTCCAGGCGGGGGGGCCTGCAACTTAGGCCTTCTGGTTTGGAACTTATGGACTGTACCAGGACAATTGCTCTATGGAGCTGATGTGGTGGCTGTATACAGTTTTCTTAAACTCACGCTCTTAAATTTTGAAAAATTATAATGTTGATGTTCATAAAATTATGATAAAACATGTTTGAGAGACTGGTGAGAGGATGTGTGTGTGACTATGTGGGTGAATTTACTCAGGCTGTACACAGTGAAACTTGTTTTAAAAATTTGGTGGGAGGTTTTTGGGGATAATTAAACCAGTTCTACCTCATTATTGTTGTTTAGTGGATGCTTACAGTTTGAAATGTCTAATCATTATGAAAAGTGATTGCAATTGCTGTTTAAAGAAATAATGAAGGTTGTGGCAAGCATTTTGGATCATCTCCTGGTGCAGATAGGTTTTAGGGAGTTTAGGAATGTATTGGGATAGGCAGGAAGGTTAGATGATGCTTGATGGCTAGGCATGGTGTATCTACTGCCAGAAGGCTGGGGAGTGTGCATACCCAAGCCTGATGGGAGAGGACCATCATGGCCCTTGCTATCATTCCCAGGGAGTGAATGATTTCTGGTGGGAAGAGTGTGTTCTGGAAAAGAGGGGCTTATACTCCTATCTTAGGTATCCCTTCCCCTCCCACTCCACCCCCACCCCACAGAGCTAGGGACTGTGTTAGTGCTCTGGGAAAATTGCTGCTGGACACCTCAAGGTGGCAGCAGAGAGTGGGTTTTAGGGATATAAAAGGGACAAACTGAAGTATTAGGGGTCTTTCCAGCCTGAGCATTAGGCCTGGGGCTGGAGGGGGAGGATGGACCGTAGTGCTAGAAACAGATTAGGTGGGCAAGAGAGGGAGCTTGGCAGTCCAGGATGGCCAGTTGGAAACCCCACCAAAAAAAGAGTACAGTCAGTATGGCTTTTCCATGTGCTAGACCGATGAGGAGTTGGAAGATGGAGCTCCATGGGGATTATGTTGCCAGGTGCTGCATTGTTGGGGGAAGGGACAGAAGGGGGCTTTGTAGACCAGGAAGGTGTTGGATCCCTTAGTGACCCCTAGTAGGTGTACCCAAGGTCACCAGGGCTGGGAGGGCAGTGGCAGGGCCTTCCCAGAAGAGGAACCAGTAGCAGTGGTTTCCCTCACTCCTGGTGTAGCAGGGCAGCCTGTGGATGTAGAGGGAGCTGGTGGGCCTTTCACCAATGTTTGGGGCCTGCTTTGGAGGAGTAGGTCCAGGGCACTGCACATTGAGGTGCAGGTGGTCACAGGCCATGTGGCAGACCTTGAGGTAGCCCCAGTGCTGGAGTTAATTCAAGCATAGGAGAAGTAGAGGACTTGGGACTGGCTGAGACCCCGAGAAAGTGTAACAGCAGAAACCGTAACACTGGGGCCATCAGTAGGAGGCAGTTCAGCTCATAGCAGGGGCCAGTATTGAAGCTGGACCAATTTGGGGCTGCTCTCCAGTGGTGGGGCGAGGAGAGGCTGAGCCGAGTGAAGGTGACAGGTGCTGAAGTAGCACGAGGTACAGTGCCAACTGAGGTAGGGGGGGTCGGGGTCTGGGTTGTCAGTAAAATTCCTGGAACCCCTGAGGCATGGGTCGATGCCCAGGGGTCAAGGTGGGGAAGGTAGCTCGCTTTCCTCCATCAGACTGATGGGAGGGTGACCAGAGCCAGTAAGAGTGACCCGAGTGAGAAAGGAAAAAGAAAAGTATTTGCTTACCAGATTAGTGGAAGCCAGGAGATTGCAGGGATCCAAGTTCAAGTGGGTGTCGGGTAGAGCATCCGAGGTAGAAAGAGAAAAATAAATCCTTGCTTTGGACTGCCTCTATCCATCATTCTGCTGCCTCACAATGTCCAGCCAGTTTTGTACAAAAGTTAAATAGCCCCATGGAGCTGCTTTATTTATTTAAATATGATGTATGTGAGTCCTCTATTGTTGGAAATCATTTGCATTTCAGATGCAAAATAAAAGCCAGTTTGGGAGGAAATAGTGGCTATGTGTATTATTTAACTGAGAGGGGAAAGTAAATGAAATGGAATCATTATTTTCCCCTTAATCAATAAATCAATCAAATCTCTATTTATCCAGGTAAACATTGTTGAGCAAAGCTCATTTACAAGATGGACCTGGTTAATACTGGGTTAAATTAGAATTACATACAGCAGTGACAAATACATCATTATGACAACAAATAAATACAACGTAGGTGCTCAATGCAACAACACAGTAATACAGAGGTAGGCATATAAACACTTCCGATGGTGACTTTATTACATATAGGCAAGTTTTTGATAGCCTAGATAAGCATGAGAACTTGACATGGGTGCAGGGTAAACAGGGATGCACCGTCAGGTTAGTGAAGGTGTGTAGAATTCCCAAGAGATTAGGGCAGTGGAGCAGTTTGATTCATTTTCCATGAGTTACATCATAGCTGTAGTGTTCATTCCAGCCTGGGTGGGACCATAAGGGCTCCTGAAACAGCAGTACAGAAGAGATCCTGGTCTGGTGGGCAGGTCCAGGACAAGAAAATCAGATGTTGGTGGAGAAGATAAAATGGAGTCTTGAAGATGACGGAGAGGTAGGAATATGATTTTTCCTGCCTTACTGGAAGTGCATTTGTCTCCGATGTTAGTGCTTGAGAGTGCCCCTTCTATTTTCTGGAACACCTGCAAAGGAAGTTATGCTCCAGACTGGGGCATGGGGGTTACAGTGGGAATTATGGAGATGTGGTGGCCTTATGGATGGGGATACTTGGAACAAATAAATTACTTGGTACACAGATTTTAGGAAAGACAGGAAGACAAAAGATGTGGCAGAGTTGCCCTATATAATACGGAACAATCTCCAGATTAGAGAATTAAGGGCCTCATCCACAGCAGACATGCAGTTGCTCCACACCTCCAAAGCAGTGGCGGGCCCCTAAATACAGGAAGTCCACCTGTGAGGCATCAATCCCTGCTACTTTTAAACTCTTCTACTGTGACAACAAGGTTTAATTTTGTTGCATTATAATTCTCTGAATTATTGTGTCTGTGTACTCCACTATTTGTAAAGATAGTCCTGTTTTTCATTGTATCTAACCTAGCTACCATGTCTAACCATACTGTTTCTCGTGTTAAGTAACCCTGTACTGTGTAAACCAATCCCAATTTTTTTTTTTTTTTTACAATCTTTGACATGGACCTTGTAAAAGAGCCTGTGGCTCAAAAGTGTTTATTCTGAATTCCCAATAAATAAGTAAATCCCACAACATCTACAGCCTAGATGCCTGCCCTCTCCATATCCAATCCGCAGTCACCCAAACTGCTCAACATTTGACAGGGTAGGGGGTGGGGTGGCCATCAACGCCATCTACAGCATTGCTAGGGCAGCATACATGGATGGCATAGTGGTCATATAATAGAAGGCCCTGGGGCTGCTGTAGTGCCTATGTGTCCCTCCCCACCCTGACCTGGGCCCGAATAGCAATATTTCATTCATTTACTCTTTCCCCAGTTACATTGGCGGTATTGTTTTTCACATACAGATTCACAAAGCCTGAAATAAGGTATAACTCATAACCTGTTAGAAATCCCTTGCCTGTAATTTCTTCTGCATTCTGGATCCCTAAAGACCTGTTTTTCCATTCATTCTGAAACGCTTTTGCTGCCTTTTTCATTTATTTTATTAGCCTGTTACTGCTGACCTACAATCAAAGTGTGCCTTTCCCTACCTTGAATTAATTTTCCTAGCACTCTTTACCAATTCCTCACCTTTTTCCTTAAATTTAACTTAATTGCTAACTTGCTCTGCCTTCTCTATTCTACAGCTGGATCTCTCTGCTTCTTTACTGACTTTCTTTGTGGTACTCTTGTGCCCGCCCTGTCCCTTTGTCTGTTCTGAACCCGCCCCTGGCTATCTCTTACTACTTAACCTGTTCCCATCCTCTTTCCCCCAGGATTTCCTCAGCCCTCCTTGGACATGACTCTGCTCAGGTGGTCTCCACTTAAGCTACCCTGCCTGTGCCTCCTGAAGCTTGGAAAGGAACTTGCAGTCCTGCTGCTCACAGACTGCCTTCACCAGCCACAAGCTGCATTTTCTATTGAACCACCAACATGGTTTGAATCCAAGAACAGCCTGGTAATGAATCTTTGGAGCTCCCAGAGCCTGCTTACCCACCGGCGCTTTGCACCAGCACCCCACCCACCCTATCTGGTCTATTATATTTATAGCCCTGGGATCAGCTGACCTGCCTCCCTTGTGAATTACTAAGTACCTATTTTCCTCTCTGCAGGTTATATTCTTCAGCCACTATAAGGCCAAATACCATAGCCATTCCATTTCAATTCCTCCTTTGTGTCACTGCTTTAACTACCGCCATGTTCCTTCTTCTCCTTGCTCTCTCCACCCATCTGTAATTCCACTTATTTAACTCACTATTCTCTTATTTTCAGGTCAGTCTTAGTCTCCACCTCCTACTCCTCTCACAATGCATCTCTGCCTCTGCACCTTCCCCCTTTTACTGCTCCTAACCCTCTCTTTACCCCTTCCACTTGCACACTGCCCACCAGGACCAAACAACCCAACTCCACTCCCTGTCCCTCATCTCCAGTCTCCTACTTTCATCCTCACAATCACCCCTTCCTTCCTAAATGAACCCTGTTCACATTCTCCTATCTGCCCCCATGCTTCCCTGATCTCTGTGTCAGCTAATCTTGCCTTTCTTCATCTAATGTTCTCCTTCTCTCTCCTTCCTACCCCTCCAGGCCCAAGGTCTTATCCTCCTGCTCTCACAAGCAACATGAGCAGACTTGATAGACCAAATGGCCTTCTTCTGCTGGCTTCTTCGTATAAGTGCTCTAAAATTAACTTCCTAATTATTGCCCTTTTCTTGCTCTCCTCAGGAAATATCCACCCCAACCCTGGTCATACTGTCTCCTCCAGACTGGGCCTCTATCCTGCAACTGTCGCTCCCTACTTCGTCCCCTCTGCTCTCCCAAAAGGACTCAAGATCCTACACTTAAACATCTTTAGCCCACAGTTAAAAATTGACCTCCTCCAAACCATGGCGAGTACTCTAAAACCTGATTTACAAATTATCATGGAAACCTGGCTAAAGGACACAATTCCTGACCACCTGGTCTCCATCCCAGGCTACTCTATCATAAGGCAACACTGGGCTGGCAGGTAGTGGCATGGCCATATACATTCTCACCGCCCAATATTCTACTATACACTGGCCTCCAATCCAGTGACCCATGATGATCCAGCTGTACAAGTGACCCTGCCCGTCACCCTCCCTATCTTCATAGCCGGCGTCTACTGCTGCCCAGACATTCAGCCAATTATTGCACTTGACTTAGCCACCTAAGTCTGTCAAAACACAAAATTAAATTGGAGCCCTTAACATCACCCAGCTGATCTCAGAAACCCACCCGCCCAAACCACAAGGCACTAAATCACTTCCTGCTTGACTGGGCACTCACCACCCACCCTCACAGAGTAATCAAATCTAGCATCCTTCCCAGCTGTCAGCAACCATAACCCAATCTTCATAGTCCAGAAAGTCCACCAGCCAAAATCCCAGCACAAAACCTTGCAACTATGCTAATTTAACTCACTGAACCTTGAACCCCTACTGTGCAACCTTACACTTCTGATTGGTCACCCTAGCTTCCTTTTCCTTGGTTGACATGGCCCCTACTTACTTCAAAGGTATATTCCTTAGTACTTGGGATACCTTTGTCCCACTTAAAACAACCAGAGTCAGGGGCAGTCATCTTCCATGGATTACTCCTGAACTTCTGGCCTGCCTCAGGGCTAGAGATTGTGCCTGGAAACCATAAATCAACCACAAATCAACCCAGACCCCAAATGACTTTGCCACATACCTTATGCTCTGAAACGCCTTCACCAAGGCAACAAGATTAACCAAAATCAGAATACTTCAAATCAGCCTTCCTCATAAACATATATTTTCCATCAACATTCTTGAAGGTGATCCATGCCCTCTTCACACCCCAATCCCACCCTCCACCACCGGTTCTTAAAATAAATAACACTGTTTCTGTGTTTCAATGTTAACACTCTTGTGGCCGACCCAAGCACAGTTGCCAAGGAATTTAACTCCTACTACACCTCATGCACCGCAGAACTTCTAAAGTCCCTCCCTTTCTACCTCCTCCTACCTCCTCCAACACATAACCCCTCCCTCATCCTCTCCTCCACCTTCTCCTTCTCTACCATCACCACTGATGATGCTTTAAAAGATTTGCTCACTATCAACCCCTCAAAAGGCTCCTTCCCTGATGGTCTTGACCACAGACTCATCTCTCTCTCTCTCAGCCCATGCCATTGCTTACCCCTGCTCTCTATTCTAAATCTCCCTTCTCTACTGGCTCAGTCCCCACCTCATGGAAACATGCTGTGGTCCTCCTTACCCAAAGGAAGATACCCTCTTCCCTAGCAACTATCACCCCATCTCCTCCTCTCTCTCTCACCAAACTCCAAGAACACCTGGTTCTCTCCCAACTACCACCTTCCTTTCAGACTCTCTTTTTTCACCCAGTTCTAATCAGGTTTCAGGAAAATCACTCTACTACCTCCCTCTGCTCAGGCTCACTGACTCCATCCTAACAGGGATGGACTCATGGCCTTATCACCTCAGCCATTTTGTCGACCTTGCCAAAACATTCAACACTGTCTCCCATATCCTTCTCCTGGATGCTCTGTCATCAGTAGGCCTGTCTTCCTCCTGCCACTAGCTGGTTCTGGACCTACCTCACTGGTAGAACTCAATCAATTGGATCTCTAGAATCACCTCCCCTGATCACCACAGGAGTCCTGCAGGGCTCAGTGCTTGGTCCCCAGTTATTCTCAATCTTCCTAAATGACCTGCCCTCAGTCTGCTCCCCTTCCGCCTCCATCCACATGTATGCTGAAGATATGGTCTTGTACACTTCTGGCTCAAGTCCAGCTGAGGTTAAAACCAGTCTGCAGCATGATTTCAACCAAGTTCAGCTCTGGTTTGCTAACCATCACCTCTTTCTCAATGCCAAGAAGACTGTCTCCATGACCTTTGGCACTAAACAGAGACTCTCTAGGTCCCTAACCTCCCCTCTTCCACACTCTGGATGGGAGTGTTTTAGAGACACTTCCTCCTTCAGATACCTTGGGCTTTGGCTGGACCAACACCTCAACTTCTCTGGACATATTGATACCATCCTGAAAACACTGCACCCAAGCTTGATGCCCTGTTCAGGAACCATAGTTGCATCCTCCCACGGCTAGGAGTGAACTTGTCCAGAAGATGATTCTCCCATTTCCAATTACTGCAATGTAGGTTATGGTGCTGCTCCAAATCCTCCCTGACCAAATTGGACACCCTGTTTCACTCTTTTTGTCACTTTGCCCTTGATGCTCCTTCTCGCACAAATCATTGCAATCTCTACCGAGCACTGTCCTTCCCCTCTCTCACAAATAGATGCCTATCCCACCGTGCTATGTTCACCTCTAAACACTGGCTGGGTAAAATACCAAACTAACACTCTTCCTCATTTGTCACCCTTCCCCTCCCCTTCCTCTCATTCCCGTAGATCCACCAACTCATGTACTTTGGTGATTCCTTGGTGCTCCACCCGCATTCGTCAATCAGGCTTCTCACACCTCTTTCCCAAAATTTGGAACTCCCTCCTACCCTCAAATCCATCACTCCCCTCCTCCTCCTACTCCATCACTCTGCCTTCACAGTACCTCTCATCTAGCTGTTCTTTTCACGACCTTCCCTAACTATGCCCTTGCATGTATCTAGACCCAACTCTACCTTTATCTACTTCCAGCCAACCTTTCCTCTCCCTCTCTGTAGCTAATCCTTTCTTTCCCCCCATCTTTGTAGCCTCCCTGCCTTGCAGGGATCTCAGCATCCTGAAGTGGTCCTTTTGGGCTCGGCTCTCCTTTCCCCTTCTCCTCCCTCTTCTCCCCTCTTTTTCGTCCATAGCACTTGATACTCACCTGCTGAACTCCTCTCTCCCTTCATGCCCTCTTGCAGGGTTTGAAGCATCCTGGAGGATCCCCCAGGTTTGGTCCCCCCTCCTCTCCCCTCACCCTTTTCTCCCATGGCACTTGATACCTACCTGCCCAGCCCCTCTCCCCGTACTTTATAAATTGGCTATACCTAAGCACTTATAAATACTGTCTGCACCTCCTCATCTGTCCTCTACTGCAGTTTCTCTATTCCGCCTATACCAAAGTAACCCTCACTACTAGTTATTTATTTTTCTGTAATTAGGTACCTGCTAGTGTTGCTTTCTTGTTCTCCACCCTCTTCACTAAAGTGGCAATTACTATTGCCATCTGTTTGTTCAAATGTATATAACTATTGTCTATGCACCTTAAATGTATTACTGTTCATACTCTCTGTACCCCTTCCCCGGGTTGCACCAGAAATTAGAACTTGTTGTTCAGTGTGCTGTTCCTGGTGTCACATTTCAATAAATAAATCTTGCGGTTGAATGGTGAGCTTGGTCTCTGATTGAATCTCATCATGATATAACCAGTTAAGTCGATACAGTATTTCATATTTTCTGAAAAGAAAATTAAACATACTACACCTCAACTTCAGGTTTCAAGTTTTATTTGTTCAACAGTTTGCAATTACAACATATTAGCACATGTAGATGTCTTGCATAAACACATACATTTATATTAATTTATAAAAAAAATAGCTTAAAACATTTTAAAGTGCCACTATTTTGCAACAGCTACTACTTTTCCTCTTTCCTCAAAGCAGTCTTTGTAGAATTTTAACTTTCATTATGTACATTTTCTGGGGTTAGCAAAATACCCATACAATCCCTAACAGAGTGGCTGAATAGCTTTATCATGTCATCTGGGTGCATATTTCACCACTATTCATAAATGTAATAATGAAGAGCATATGAAACAAATCCTCCAAGTGGCCTTTCATAATATAACATTCAATATATCTCTCAAATTCCAATAATAAAAACACTCAAATACTCCTGTTTAGTGGGAACAAAAGATGAATACAAATTAAACACTCGGAAGATTTTTCACTGCAGGAATAGCAATGTAATTCATATAAATATTTAGGAATGTGGATGGATGAAAAGTTAAAATGGAATATGCATATTGACAAAATTGTGAGTAATATTGGAAAATGGCTGGGTATGTTTTATAGATTGAAATCTTATTTTCCAAGGGAGATTAGGAGACATATTGTAAGCCAGGTGGGTATTACGGTCTTGGACTATGGTGACATGCTGTAGACGGGGGCACTGGGGAGGGAGCTTGCCAAATTGGATATTATTTATAATAGATTTGCCATCTTTATCCTTGACACCCCTTGTGGTATGCACCACTGCAACCTATATGCAGACCTGAGCTGGTTAAGACTGAATGACCATAGATATATCCATATGGTCCGCCGTGAGTCGAGGCAGTGTTATCCCATTTAAGTATTCTATGATCAGCTGCTCGGAAGGTGAGCTCTCTGGAGTGTACAGATTGGAGTAGTATTTTGCAAATGCTGCAGCGATGTCTTGTATTTTGGATAAGGGTTGGCCCTCAGTGGGGTGTCTAAGGAGGCAATTGTTGAAACCCTCTTTGCCGCCTTACCTGATCGCCACAGTCTGGATGCTCGAGGTCCCACCTCTAATATTTCTGTCTCAGAAATGTTAATGCTATCTCGGTCTGTTGTAATGCTAACTCGATCCATCTCAGTCTTAACCTCCTGCAGTCTGGGGAGCACTGTCGCATCTCCCATCTTGTCGCTATCATTTGGAGAAGTGTAAGTTCTCCTCCAAGGTGTCCTGTATTCCTTCTTTCCAGGTTCAGTTCTGCTTGTATATTGTATAATATGCCTCTAAGGACCACCTTTATAGTGTCCCAGTGTATTGCAGGTGCAGTGTCAGCAGGGGATTGAATTCCAATATCTCAGCAAGCTATCTGAGACAAATCTCAAAATTTTCTGAGCGTAGATAATAGGGATTAAGTCTCCATTGTGTGTTTTTTAACACAGATCCCCAGCTCCCATGTCGAGCTCACCGCGCGTGATCCGACAGGGAAATGTCGCTCATCCATCCATTCCCAATTGGCCTAGATGTTCCATCTGGGTATATGTGTGATCTATGCGTGGCATGTCCGATGGACTGCTGAGTAATATGTGTAGTTCCTTGCCCGAGGGGTAAGTGCCTCCAAACATCAATCCATCCTACCTCTTTAGTAAATCTCTAAAAACTTCTGTGCCAGTGATTGCCTATGGGTTCTCAGATTAGTAGTGTCCACTGTGGGATGTTGTGTCAGATTAAAATCTCCTGCAAGAAGGAGCATGCCTTCGTGTTTGCAGGATTTTGTCAAGAAGTATTCTCAACTGTGGAACTGGTATTGCGGGGGAAATATGCATTCGCCAGGGTGGCTTGAACTCCATTTAATATGCTGCACCATTACCAACCTACCCTCAGAGTCACAGATGGTGCTTTGGTGCTGAAATGGGGTACCTGCCACTATAATTATTGCCACCCTCCGCCTCTCCGACCCAGTGAAAGAGCTGAACAAGGTTCCCCTGCTGAACTTAGCCAGCTTGAGGTGTTCCTCAGTACTCAAATGTGTTTCTGAAGATACACCTAAGTTCGCCTTACTCCTCATGGAGGTAAGCCAGGACCGAGACCTCTTAACTGGCGAAGTTATACCATTTATATTCAGGACAACAGTTTAACTGGAGAATTAGCCATTGTTTCTCAAAGGTGGCTCGGCTGGGGAGAAAAGTTCACCCCTCCATCATCCAATCGAATGCTGTTTGCCTTCATTAGATTTGTACCTGTCATTTCCAACTCATAACCATCCAACAAACATATGAACATGGACCAAACAACCAATTCAAACATTGACCAATATATATATATACACAACTGGTACTTCCAACTCTTGGGAACTGCTTCGGTTCCCGTGGCAAGGATGAATCCTCACCTTGAGGCTTCATCACCCAAGGTGACGCCTCCTGACACATTGAGTGTCAATTAGGGATTAGGGGAAAAAGGGAAAAGGTGGCGAATCCTCTGGGTCTTTGCATCAGATCCGCCTCTTTTTACTCATTCCTGGAACGATTCATTACTGTCAGGTGCCTGCTCAGCCCACTTTTCCTGTTCTGCTCAGCCTCCCGATGTCCTCCCTCTTCAGGGAATACATGGGGAATCTCCTCTGTTCTTATTACACCTCAATGCCTCGGTAACCTGACCTTCCTTCTATTCTGTCACGCTTCCTTCAATTCGTCAGGAAATTCTTTCCTTGGGGTCCGCAAAGGGGTTCAGAAGTAGGCCCGCTAGTCATCTATCTCCCTCCGCCACTGCTGCTTATCCTCCTCCCGAGTAGTGTGGGTCAAAATCAAAGCTCCCCACTTTACCTCACTATCCTTTGGGTCCTAATCCCCCACCACTCGCACACCCAGCCAAGCCCGTGTGTCAGGCGGCTACTGTGGTCTTTTAGTCCCATACCCTTGTAGTTCTTCTAGTCTACTCTGGATTATTACAGGGCCCCACCTCCCCTAACTTGATGGTTATCGGCTCTCTTTTGCCATCCATTGCCTACCGTACTCTCCGATGAACGCCAGGAACCCCCATCCACCCCCCTCCTGCCCCGGCCCATTCGTACACCTTGCTTTTAACCTTCTAGCTGCCCGCTGGGGTGCGTTGTTTTCCCATTCCCCGTTCGTCTTCGGTTTCAAAGTCAGGACACCATTTCACCCCTCCCACCCTCACCCTCCTCACCTCACCCACCCCACTTGGCCTCCTAATTCTCTGTCCAACTATAGCTCTCCCCTTACTGTGATACTAACTCTTAATTTTCCTGTCTCCCTAGCCTCCCCAACTTTAGGGCACTCCGGGATGCTAAGTGATGAGTCACTTTTAATATTTGCACCTCCGCTGGCAGGATAGGGTTCTTTAATATTACATATTTTAGCAGTGCCAACTGCCGAGCCTAGGGTTAGCAGTCTCTCCAAGCCCCAAGAGTGATGTCTCCTAGGCGCCTAGGAGAATAGGCCTACCCCCCCCAGTCAAGCAGTCCCAACTGACCAGCCCTTATTGAGCATTTGTGAGATATGCTTACCATCCTCACCATGTCTCTCGTTTTCTCCTCTTTCAGTGTCCAAGGGGGAAGGCGAAGATATGGCCTATATTCCGTCATTTATCAAAAATCAAAAAAAAAAAAACCTTCAGGCTCGAAACCCAAAGTTCATGAGTGGGTGTACTAGGATCAGCGGGAGTCAGCAGCCGGCAGCCCCCAGCCCGGGAGGCAAACCCACGAACCCATTGGGCGAGCGGGTATCACCCGAGATAGGCATCCGCAGCCGATCACTCCACCTCCAGCCCATCACCTCCCCTTCCTTCCGGCCCTCCTCGCTGTCCAACCTCGCCCACAGGAATAACTGTAAGCGAGTCCGCCAGCTAATGGCTCCAGCCAGTCGCCAAGGCGGTTTAACTTAACTGAGAGAAAATAGTGGGTAATTCCAGACGTGCCTCATAAACAAGACATTTTACCCATTCATTTAACTCCAATACTGGTAGTTCATACTGACCTGTCTCGATTCTGTGTCTTTTGATGTGAGGAATGAGAAAAGGAAGGTCCCCCCCACTCTTCCCCAGTCTCCTCCCCAGTTGTGTTCTCTCTCCTCCCCTCCCTCCCAGTTCTTGGGTACCCTTATCAAATTACAACCTGAGGGGGATCAATCGTGACTATTGAGCATAATCCCGGGACCACGCAATCCTTCCAGCCCTCTCCCCCCCCCTCAGGACCTTGCTCCTTTCCTCCTATTGATGACCTGAGGATGATCCTTCTGAGCTAGTTATCCCCCCCGCTCCCGAGGGCCCAAATCCTTCTTTACCTGTCATACTCTCAGGCTTTGTGTTGGGGCCTATCCGGCCAAGCAGGCCAGTGCTTGAGGCAATCAGTCAGATCCCCCCATCTCAGCCACTACCTCCGCCCCAAATATCCTTCTCCGCTTTTATATGATTATCCCTAAATACCCAAGGAAAGTAGCCCGAAAACTAATTTCCCCCCTCCCCACCTATCCTCCCTCTTCCTGCCTCCGATTCATCACCTGGGTTAGCAATCGAGTTCCACCGGGCCCCTCCTCCCCGGGTCTCCCCTCTGCCCTCCCTTCCTTATTGGGGATTGGTTCCCAGAGTGCCCTTCAGATTGACTTAATCTTTTAACCCCCCAATTCTGATCCCATATTAATAATAAGTTCAGGATACACCTAGGAGTTCATTACGCTCATTGTCTCTCCAGTAGGCGCTTCTGTGACTAATCAAATTAAACAGTTCTACTGCGGTTTTCATTCTTCTGTTCCTGGCACTCGGACCGCCGGTTACTGAAGTGGTGCGCTGTTTAAGGTTGCAATTATGCTCTGGATTGCCTCGACTCCTTGTGTCTACGCTGACTCTCGCTGTCCGTTGTTCCACACTTTCATGGATAGCTTAGAGGCAATGGATAATTCTGGGAGTTGCTCGCTGAACTTGAATCTTGATTCCTCGTGAATGTAACTCTTGTGTAGCAGATGCTGGGTTATCAAAGGTCTTCGGGCCATCTTCAAAAAATACCGTAAGCTTCGCCGGGTAGGGGGTTCTAAAGCGGATACCTTTCAGCTTGATGGTTCTCATCATGGGAAGGAAGGCTTTGCGTCTTGCCATTATCTCCGGGGAGTAATCATTCTCGAAGTAGAGCCTGTTTCCCGCCAGCATAACAGATCCTGCTTTCCATGCGGTGTGCAAAATTATTTCCTTGTCCTGAAATCTCAGGAAGCGGACCAGCACTGATCTCGGTCGTGCACCCGGTGGAGGCCTCGGTCCCAGCGTTCGATGAGCCCTCTCAATTTCAAGCGTCACATTTGGGGGAAATGTCAGCAGCTCTTTTAAGGTCTTTTGAATAAACTCTCGCATCTCCGCTCCCTCTGCCCCCTTGGGGATTCCCGAATTCCGGACATTATTTCGTCTGTTCCTGCTCTCCGCATCCTCTGCTCTGTCTTGCAAGGCCTTAATGGTGCTATGTAGCTGTATTATGGCCCTCTCAGTCTCCATGACTCGGCAATCTATGCTGTGGGCCTGTTTTTCTACCTCCTCCTGCCGTTTTTCTAACTTGCTAACATCTGTTCGGAGGGCTGCTGTCGTTAACCGGATTTCTTTCCTAAAGTCTCTTAGCTCCGAGAGCATCATTGTCATCTGCCTTTGCAAGATCATTAGTGACATTTGACTTTCCTCCATGGTGTCTCGTAGGGAGCTGGTTGAGGCCTGTGATCCCTCGCTCTCTGAGCCTTCTTCCTGCAATCTTTCGGAATCAGGCAGAACTGCCGCTCTGGATTTTACTTGATTGTTCTTTTTAGGCATGATTTCCTTCCTGCAGTACTTTCCAAGTGTTTTGTATTTAGTTAGGTGAAATTAGGAGGATTAAACGGCGGATCACGACGGAGCCCACTAATTCAGGCTGCAAACGAGGACATGACGTCACCGGAAGTCAAACAATGTTAAATGCAAGGAGTTGAAAGAAAAAAACAATGATCTCCTTGAGTGTATCATGATCACCTGATTTGGTGGTGTAAACCCTCTGTAAAAGAGGGGCTTATATTCCCATCTTAGGCATCCCTTTCCACCTCCTACCCCCCCCCCGAATGAGACACTGTGTTAGTGCTCTGCGGGAAATTGTTGCTGGAGGCCTCAAGATGGCAGCAGAGAGTGGGTTTTAGTGATATAAAAAGGAACAGACAAGAAGTATCTGGGCCTTTCCAGCTCGGGTATTAGGCCTGGGGCTGGAAGGGGGAGGCTGGAGCATAGAGCTAGGAGCAGATATGGTGGGCAAGCTCGGCAGTCCAGGAGGCCATTGGGGAAACCTCCCCCAAAAATGTACAGTTAGGATGGCTTTTTCATGCACCGGGCCACCAAGGAGTTGGGGGATAGAGCTCCATGGGGTCTATGTAGCCAAGTCCTGCTTCACTGGGGGAAGGGACAGGAGGTGGCTCTGTAGGCCAGGAATGTGTAGGAGCCCTAAGTGACCCCTAGTAGGTGTACCCAAGGTCACCAGGGTTGGGAGGGCAGTGGCAGGGCCCTCCCAGAAGAGGAACCAGTAGCAGTGGTTTCCCTCACTCCTAGTGTAGCAGGGTGGCCTGAGGAGGTAGAGGGAGCTGGGGGTCTTTCACTCAATTTTTGGGGCCTGCTTTGGAGGAGCAGGTTCTGGGGCACCGGTACATTGAGGTCCGGGTGGGTCACAGGCCATGTGGCAGAACTTTGAGGGTAGCCCCCATGCTGGAGCTTAATTCATGCCCAGGAGAAGTAAAAGGAGACTTGGGACTGGCTGGGACCCCTGAGAAAGTGTAACAGCAGGAACTGGAGCATTGGGGCCATCAGTAGGAGGCAGTTCAGCCCATAGCAGGGGGCTGATACTGGAGCAGGGCCATTTTTGGGGACTGCAGCACCGGGGCAAGGAGAGGCTGAGCAGAGTGAAGGTGGTAGGTGCTAACGTAGTACTGGGTACAGTGCCAACCAAGGTAAGAGGTTTGGGGCCTGGGTCATCAGTAAAATTCCTGGAGCCCCTGAGGCATGGGGCAGTGCCCAATGGTCCAGGTGTGGACGGCAACTCGCTTTCCTACACCAAATTGAGGGGAGAGCGACCAGAGCCAGTAAGAGTGACCAAGATGAGAAAAGAAAAAGAAAAGTGTTGGCTTACCGGATCCACAGAAGACAGGAGATTGCAATGATCTGAGTTCGAGTAGGTCTCGGGGAGCGCATCCAAGGAAGAACGAGAAAAAAATAAATCATTGCTTGTGACTGCCTTTATGCTGCTTCAGAAGGTCCAGCCAGTTTTGTACAAAAGTTAAATAGCCCCATGGAGCTGCTTTATTTATTTAAAGATGATGTATGTGAGCCCTGTATTGCTGGAAATCATTTGCATTACAGGTGAAGAATAAAAGCCAGTTTGGGGAGGAAATAGTGGCTATGTGTATTATTTAACTGAGAGGGGAAAGTAAATGAAATGGAATCCTTCTTTTCCCCTTTATCTTAAGTGCGATCCATTTTCCATGAGTTACATTCCAGTTGCAGTGTTCATTCCAGCTTGGGTGGGACCATAAGGGCTCCTGAAACAGATGAGGTACAGAAAAGAGGTTCTGATCTTGTGGGCAGCTTCAGGGATGAGAAAATGAAATGCTGGTGGACAAGGTAAAATGCACAAGTTTTGAAGATGATGGAGGTAGGAATTAGATTTTTCCCTGCCTTACCTGAAGTGCATTTGTTTTGTATGTTAGTGCTTGAGAGTGCCCTTTCAATTGCCCTGAACACCTGCAAAGGAAGTTATGCCCTAGACGTAAGTAGGGGGCTGACACTGTCGAGGCCTCGCCCAGGATGTTCCCAATCGCACAATCACCACTGGAACCCCGAGTATTGCGGTCTGCTGCAGTGCCAGGCTTCCTGGCCTGTTGTGCCCTGTGGTGAAGTGAAGAATGCTGTTGGAGTAGGCCTGGAGCAGGCATAGGCCTCAGCCTGCTGGCGTGGATGTCTGCACGTGACTGACTGGTCACGTGACCCTCAGCCAGGGTTCCGACTGGAAGATGGCAGTAAAGGATCTACAGCAGCTGCAAGCAGAGACACCATCTTAGGGAGATCAGAGTGAGTGGAGCTGATCGAGTGGAGACTAGCAGCAGCAGGAGAAATAACACTAGTGAGAGGAAAGAAAAAGTGACTGTTTTTCCTGACATCCATCTACAGTGCAGACAAGTGAAATGGGCTGCACATATTTGACAAAATGAACTTTGAGCCATCTGTGAGTGTGAGAACTGGGAGGGGAAAGACTGAGTCAGACATCCACCATGGAATAGCAGCAAATTGTGGCAGGGGAAGATGTAGAGAGACCTGAAGTGACCCCCCAGGAAGAAACCCTGGCTACAGTTCCTGCCTCACTGCTCTCCTGGCTCTGGAAAGCTGGGGGGAAATATAAAAGACATGAACATTGTGTGAGGAGTGGGTTCATTGGGGAAGCAGTAACCAGGTTGCCTATATGCCCATATTGTATAGGCAGGTTGCCATTTCTGAATAGGGGGATGTATGCTCCCAGTTCCACCCCCAGCTTGTTTGTACCATGGTCACCAGCCAGTGGGGATTCAGAGGGATTTGAGAGACTGTCCCTGGGAGAAAGCACCTGTGCCCAGATAGATAAAACCTGAAGCGAATCCCCTGATGTAGTAGTGGAGGCTGTAGAGTAGGAGGATGCGGGGGCACCAGAGAGGGAAAAAGATGAAGTGGAGCACAGTCATCTCTCATGCTCCCCACCACTGGCTACCTGCTATCCCACTGGCAGAGGGAGGGGCAGGGGCCTCAGACAACCGGTTGGGGATACTCCTGGGTCTGGGGGACCCTCGCCACAGCTCCTGTCCAGTGGTAGCCCAAAGGTCTTATCAAGTAAGTCATAGCCTGTCCCAGAAGCCAAGTTCAGAACTAAACCCATGGAGAGCGGTCCCAAGCCTGGGCCTGCACTAGTGACAGCTGGAGGGAGTGTTTGTGACCCAAACAATATAAGGGAGTTGGATGAAGAAAAGTATGTTGGCAGCCAGTTCCAGTTCCAGAACCATATGGTGGTGAGAGAGCCATCCTAGGCCCTACCACCACACAGTTAGCACCTTTCGAGATACCACCCACAGCTCCTGGTCTGGGCAAGACCCTCTGGACCTGGATGGATGGGTTGAACCAAATGACCCATTGAACCTGAAAGATCGGTGGCAGATATGGCTACCAGTGGGACAAGCCAGGAGGACCATTGTGAGGGACCTGCCAAAATGGAGCCAGGCTGAAATGTGGGTCTGCAGGAGGTTACGGGTAAAATATCCTAATCTGAATTATTCATATGTGCCAGAATGTATTTGGGACATAATTGAGGGAGATGGGAGGACTGGATCTTTAAGGAGCAGGTGGAGGCGGTTAAAGAATTGTCCAGACAAAGAAGGTGTCCCATCTCGGCAGTTGTTCCTGCAGGCATGGACAATGTGTCACATAGGGACATGATCTGGTTTAACCCTGTTCAAGCATTTTGCTATGGTCCAGGACTTGACTGGGACTTGGACCAAGTACTGTCTTCTGGACCGGGATTCCTTTGGAGATGTGATCACTAAACCTGACTCAGCATTATTACATTCCTCCAGGCGAGGGAGGGGGGGGCCTGCAACTTAGGCCTTCTGGTTTGGAACTTATGGACTGTACCAGGACAATTGCTCTATGGAGCTGATGTGGTGACTGTATACAGTTTTCTTAAACTCACGCTCTTAAATTTTGAAAAATTATAATGTTGATGTTCATAAAATTATGATAAAACATGTTTGAGAGACTGGTGAGAGGATGTGTGTGACTTATGGGTGAATTTACTCAGGCTGTACACAGTGAAACTTGTTTTAAAAATTTGGAGGGAGGTTTTTGGGGATAATTAAACCAGTTCTACCTCATTATTGTTGTTTAGTGGATGCTTACAGTTTGAAATGTCTAATCATTATGAAAAGTGATTGCAATTGCTGTTTAAAGAAATAATGAAGGTTGTGGCAAGCATTTTAGATTATCTCCTGGTGCAGATAGGTTTTAGGGAGTTTAGGAATTTATTGGGATAGGCAGGAAGGTTAGGTGGTGCTTGATGGCTAGGCATGGTGTATCTACTGCCAGAAGGCTGGGGAGTGTGCATACCCAAGCCTGATGGGAGAGGACCATCACTGGGCCCTTGCCATCATTCCCAGGAGTGAATGATTTCCTGGGTGGGGGAAGAGTGTAAGCACCCTTGGAAAAGAGGGGCTTATACTCCCATCTTAGGCATCCTTCCCTCCCACCACCCCACCCCACAGAGCTAGGGACTGTGTTAGTGCTCCGGGGAAAATTGCTGCTGGACACCTCAAGGTGGCAGCAGAGAGTGGGTTTTAGGGATATAAAAAGGGACAAACTGGAAGTATTGGGGTCTTTCCAGCCTGAGCATTAGGCCTGGGGCTGGAGGGGGAGGATGGACCATAGTGCTAGAAACAGATTAGGTGGGCAAGTGAGGGAGCTTGGCAGTCCAGGATGGCCAGTTGGAAACCCCACCAAAAAAAGAGTACAGTCAGTATGGCTTTTCCATGTGCTAGACCGATGAGGAGTTGGAAGATGGAGCTCCATGGGGATTATGTTGCCAGGTGCTGCATTGTTGGGGGAAGGGACAGAAGGGGGCTTTGTAGACCAGGAAGGTGTTGGATCCCTTAGTGACCCCTAGTAGGTGTACCCAAGGTCACCAGGGCTGGGAGGGCAGTGGCAGGGCCCTCCCAGAAGAGGAACCAGTAGCAGTGGTTTCCCTCACTCCTGGTGTAGCAGGGCAGCCTGTGGATGTAGAGGGAGCTGGTGGGCCTTTCACTCAATGTTTGGGGCCTGCTTTGGAGGAGTAGGTCCAGGGGCACCGGTACATTGAGGTGCAGGTGGGTCACAGGCCATGTGGCAGACCTTGGAGGGTAGCCCCAGTGCTGGAGTTAATTCAAGCATAGGAGAAGTAGAAGGGGACTTGGGACTGGCTGAGACCCCCGAGAAAGTGTAACAGCAGAAACCGTAACACTGGGGCCATCAGTAGGAGGCAGTTCAGCTCATAGCAGGGGGCCAGTATTGAAGCTGGACCAATTTTGGGGCCGCTGCTCCAGTGGTGGGGCCGAGGAGAGGCTGAGCCGAGTGAAGGTGACAGGTGCTGAAGTAGCACGAGGTACAGTGCCAACTGAGGTAGGGGGGGTCGGGGTCTGGGTTGTCAGTAAAATTCCTGGAACCCCTGAGGCATGGGTCGATGCCCAGGGGTCAAGGTGGGGAAGGTAGCTCGCTTTCCTCCATCAGATTGATGGGAGGGTGACCAGAGCCAGTAAGAGTGACCCGGGTGTGAAAGGAAAAAGAAAAGTATTTGCTTACCAGATTAGTGGAAGCCAGGAGATTGCAGGGATCCAAGTTCAAGTGGGTGTCGGGTAGAGCATCCGAGGTAGAAAGAGAAAAATAAATCCTTGCTTTGGACTGCCTCTATCCATCATTCTGCTGCCTCACAATGTCCAGCCAGTTTTGTACAAAAGTTAAATAGCCCCATGGAGCTGCTTTATTTATTTAAATATGATGTATGTGAGTCCTCTATTGCTGGAAATCATTTGCATTTCAGATGCAAAATAAAAGCCAGTTTGGGGAGGAAATAGTGGGTATGTGTATTATTTAACTGAGAGGGGAAAGTAAATGAAATGGAATCATTATTTTCCCCTTAATCAATAAATCAATCAAATCTTTATTTATCCAGGTAAACATTGTTGAGCAAAGCTCATTTACAAGATGGACCTGGTTAATACTGGGTTAAATTAGAATTACATACAGCAGTGACAAATACATCATTATGACAACAAATAAATACAACGAAGGTGCTCAATGCAACAACACAGTAATACAGAGGTAGGCATATAAACACTTCCGATGGTGACTTTATTACATATAGGCAAGTTTTTGATAGCCTAGATAAGTACGAGAACTTGACATGGGTGCAGGGTAAACAGCAGGGATGCACCGCTAGGTTAGTGAAGATGTGTAGAATTCCCAAGAGATTAGGGCAGTGGAGCAGTTTGATTCATTTTCCATGAGTTACATCATAGCTGTAGTGTTCATTCCAGCCTGGGTGGGACCATAAGGGCTCCTGAAACAGCCGAGGTACAGAAGAGAGATTCTGGTCTGGTGGGCAGGTCCAGGGACAAGAAAATCAGATGTTGGTGGAGAAGATAAAATGGAGTCTTGAAGATGACGGAGAGGTAGGAATATGATTTTTCCCTGCCTTACTGGAAGTGCATTTGTCTCGTATGTTAGTGCTTGAGAGTGCCCCCTTCTATTTTTCTGGAACACCTGCAAAAGGAAGTTATGCCCCTAGACTGGGGCATGGGGGGTTACAGTGGGAATTATGGAGATGTGGTGGCCTTATGGATGGGGATACTTGGAACAAATAAATTACTTGGTACACAGATTTTAGGAAAGACAGGAAGACAAAAGATGTGGCAGAGTTGCCCTATACATACGGAACAATCTCCAGATTAGAGAATTAAGGGCCTCATCCACAGCAGACATGCAGTTGCTCCACACCTCCAAAGCAGTGGCGGGCCCCCTAAATACAGGATGTCCACCTGTGAGGCATCAATCCCTGCTACTTTTAAAACTCTTCTACTGTGACAACAAGGCTTAATTTTGTTGCATTATAATTCTCTGAATTATTGTGTCTGTGTACTCCACTATTTGTAAAGATAGTCCCTGTTTTTTCATTGTATCTAACCTAGCTACTATGTCTAACCATACTGTTTCTCGTGTTAAGTAACCCTGTACTGTGTAAACCAATCCCAATTTTTTTTGTCTTTTTTACAATCTTTTGACATGGACCTTTTGTAAAAGAGCCTATGGCTCAAAAGTGTTTATTCTGAATTCCCAATAAATAAGTAAATCCCACAACATCTACAGCCTAGATGCCTGCCCTCTCCATATCCAATCCGCAGTCACCCAAACTGCTCAACATTTGACAGGGTAGGGGGTGGGGTGGCCATCAACGCCATCTACAGCATTGCTAGGGCAGCATACATGGATGGCATAGTGGTCATATAATAGAAGGCCCTGGGGCTGCTGTAGTGCCTATGTGTCCCTCCCCACTGACCTGGGCCGAGAATAGCAATATTTCATTCATTTACTCTTTCCCCAGTTACATTGGCGGTATTGTTTTTCACATACAGATTCACAAAGCCTGAAATAAGGTATAACTCATAACCTGTTAGAAATCCCTTGCCTGTAATTTCTTCTGCATTCTGGATCCCTAAAGACCTGTTTTTCCATTCATTCTGAAACGCTTTTGCTGCCTTTTTCATTTATTTTATTAGCCTGTTACTGCCTGACCTACAATCAAAGTGTGCCTTTCCCTTACCTTGAATTAATTTTTCCTAGCACTCTTTTACCAATTCCCTCACCTTTTTTCCTTAAATTTAACTTAATTGCTAACTTGCTCTGCCTTCTCTATTCTACAGCTGGATCTCTCTGCTTCTTTACTGACTTTCTTTGTGGTACTCTTGTGCCCGCCCTGTCCCTTTGTCTGTTCTGAACCCGCCCCTGGCTATCTCTTACTACTTAACCTGTTCCCATCCTCTTTCCCCCAGGATTTCCTCAGCCCTCCTTGGACATGACTCTGCTCAGGTGGTCTCCACTTAGCTACCCTGCCTGTGCCTCCTGAAGCTTGAAAGGAACTTGCAGTCCTGCTGCTCACAGACTGCCTTCACCAGCCACAAGCTGCATTTTCTATTGAACCACCAACATGGTTTGAATCCAAGAACAGCCTGGTAATGAATCTTTGGAGCTCCCAGAGCCTGCTTACCCACCGGCGCTTTGCACCAGCACCCCACCCACCCTATCTGGTCTATTATATTTATAGCCCTGGGATCAGCTGACCTGCCTCCCTTGTGAATTACTAAGTACCTATTTTCCTCTCTGCAGGTTATATTCTTCAGCCACTATAAGGCCAAATACCATAGCCATTCCATTTCAATTCCTCCTTTGTGTCACTGCTTTAACTACTGCCATGTTCCTTCTTCTCCTTGCTCTCCTACCCATCTGTAATTCCACTTATTTAACTCACTATTCTCTTATTTTCAGGTCAGTCTTAGTCTCCACCTCCTACTCCTCTCACAATGCATCTCTGCCTCTGCACCTTCCCCCTTTTACTGCTCCTAACCCTCTCTTTACCCCTTCCACTTGCACACTGCCCACCAGGACCAAACAACCCAACTCCACTCCCTGTCCCTCATCTCCAGTCTCCTACTTTCATCCTCACAATCACCCCTTCCTTCCTAAATGAACCCTGTTCACATTCTCCTATCTGCCCCCATGCTTCCCTGATCTCTGTGTCAGCTAATCTTGCCTTTCTTCATCTAATGTTCTCCTTCTCTCTCCTTCCTACCCCTCCAGGCCCAAGGTCTTATCCTCCTGCTCTCACAAGCAACATGAGCAGACTTGATAGACCAAATGGCCTTCTTCTGCTGGCTTCTTCGTATAAGTGCTCTAAAATTAACTTCCTAATTATTGCCCTTTTCTTGCTCTCCTCAGGAAATATCCACCCCAACCCTGGTCATACTGTCTCCTCCAGACTGGGCCTCTATCCTGCAACTGTCGCTCCCTACTTCGTCCCCTCTGCTCTCCCAAAAGGACTCAAGATCCTACACTTAAACATCTTTAGCCTACAGTTAAAAATTGACCTCCTCCAAACCATGGCGAGTACTCTAAAACCTGATTTACAAATTATCATGGAAACCTGGCTAAAGGACACAATTCCTGACCACTCGGTCTCCATCCCAGGCTACTCTATCATAAGGCAACACTGGGCTGGCAGGGTAGTGGCATGGCCATATACATTCTCACCTCGCTCCAATATTCTACTATACACTCGACCTCCAATCCAGTGACCCATGATGATCCAGCTGTACAAGTGACCCTGCCCTTCACCCTCCCTATCTTCATAGCCGGGCGTCTACTGCTGCCCAGACATTCAGCCAATTATTGCACTTGACTTAGCCACCTAAGTCTGTCAAAACACAAAATTAAATTGGAGCCCTTTAACATCACCCAGCTGATCTCAGAAACCCACCCGCCCAAACCACAAGGCACTAAATCACTTCCTGCTTGACTGGGCACTCACCACCCACCCTCACAGAGTAATCAAATCTAGCATCCTTCCCAGCGCTGTCAGCAACCATAACCCAATCTTCATAGTCCAGAAAGTCCACCAGCCAAAATCCCAGCACAAAACCTTGCAACTATGCTAATTTAACTCACTGAACCTTGAACCCCTACTGTGCAACCTTACCTTCTCTGATTGGTCACCCTAGCTTCCTTTTCCTTGGTTGACATGGCCCCTACTTACTTCAAAGGTATATTCCTTAGTACTTGGGATACCTTTGTCCCACTTAAAACAACCAGAGTCAGGGGCAGTCATCTTCCATGGATTACTCCTGAACTTCTGGCCTGCCTCAGGGCTAGAGATTGTGCCTGGAAACCATAAATCAACCACAAATCAACCCAGACCCCAAATGACTTTGCCACATACCTTATGCTTTGAAACGCCTTCACCAAGGCAACAAGATTAACCAAAATCAGAATACTTCAAATCAGCCTTCCTCATAAACATATATTTTCCATCAACATTCTTGAAGGTGATCCATGCCCTCTTCACACCCCAATCCCACCCTCCACCACCGGTTCTTAAAATAAATAACACTGTTTCTGTGTTTCAATGTTAACACTCTTGTGGCCGACCCAAGCACAGTTGCCAAGGAATTTAACTCCTACTACACCTCATGCACCGCAGAACTTCTAAAGTCCCTCCCTTTCTACCTCCTCCTACCTCCTCCAACACATAACCCCTCCCTCATCCTCTCCTCCACCTTCTCCTTCTCTACCATCACCACTGATGATGCTTTAAAAGATTTGCTCACTATCAACCCCTCAAAAGGCTCCTTCCCTGATGGTCTTGACCACAGACTCATCTCTCTCTCTCTCAGCCCATGCCATTGCTTACCCCTGCTCTCTTATTCTAAATCTCTCCTTCTCTACTGGCTCAGTCCCCACCTCATGGAAACATGCTGTGGTCCTCCCCTTACCCAAAGGAAGATACTCCTCTTCCCCTAGCAACTATCACCCCATCTCCCTCCTCTCTACTCTCACCAAACTCCAAGAACACCTGGTTCTCTCCCAACTTACCACCTTCCTTTCAGACTCCTCTTTTTTTCACCCAGTTCTAATCAGGTTTCAGGAAAAATCACTCTACTACCTCCTCTCTGCTCAGGCTCACTGACTCCATCCTAACAGGGATGGACTATGGCCTTATCACCTCAGCCATTTTTGTCAACCTTGCCAAAACATTCAACACTGTCTCCCATATCCTTCTCCTGGATGCTCTGTCATCAGTAGGCCTGTCTTCCTCTGCCACTAGCTGGTTCTGGACCTACCTCACTGGTAGAACTCAATCAATTAGGATCTCTAGAATCACCTCCCCCCTGATCACCACAGGAGTCCTGCAGGGCTCAGTGCTTGGTCCCCAGTTATTCTCAATCTTCCTAAATGACCTGCCCTCAGTCTGCTCCCCTTCCGCCTCCATCCACATGTATGCTGAAGATATGGTCTTGTACACTTCTGGCTCAAGTCCAGCTGAGGTTAAAACCAGTCTGCAGCATGATTTCAACCAAGTTCAGCTCTGGTTTGCTAACCATCACCTCTTTCTCAATGCCAAGAAGACTGTCTCCATGACCTTTGGCACTAAACAGAGACTCTCTAGGCTCCCTAACCTCCCCTCTTTCCACACTCTGGATGGGAGTGTTTTAGAGGACACTTCCTCCTTCAGATACCTTGGGCTTTGGCTGGACCAACACCTCAACTTCTCTGGACATATTGATACCATCCTGAAAACACTGCACCCCAAGCTTGATGCCCTGTTCAGGAACCATAGTTGCATCCCTCCTGCGGCTAGGAGTGAACTTGTCCAGAAGATGATTCTCCCCATTTCCAATTACTGCAATGTAGGTTATGGTGCTGCTCCCAAATCCTCCCTGACCAAATTGGACACCCTGTTTCACTCTTTTTGTCACTTTGCCCTTGATGCTCCTTCTCGCACAAATCATTGCAATCTCTACCATGCACTGTCCTTCCCCTCTCTCACAAATAGATGCCTATCCCACCGTGCTATGTTCACCTCTAAACACTGGCTGGGTAAAATACCAAACTAACACTCCTCCTCATTTGTCACCCCTCCCTTCCCCTTCCTCTCATTCCCGTAGATCCACCGACTCATGTACTTTGGTGATTCCTTGGCGCTCCACCCGCATTCGTCAATCAGGCTTCTCACACCTCTTTCCCAAAATTTGGAACTCCCTCCTACCCTCAAATCCATCACTCCTCCTCCTCCTACTCCAACAGCTCTGCCCTTCACAATTACCTCTCATCTAGCTGTTCTTGTCATGACCTTCCCTAACTATGCCCTTGCATATGTCTAGACCCACCTCTACCTTTATCTACTTCCAGCCTAACCTTTCCTTCCCCCTTCTCCTGTAGCTAATCCTTTCTTTCCCCCCATCTTTTGTAGCCTCCCCTGCCCCCTTGCAGGGATCTCAGCATCCTGAAGTGGTCCTTTTGGGCTTGGCTCTCCTTTTCCCTTCTCCACCCCTTCTCTCCCCCTTTCTTTTTGTCCATAGCACTTGATACTTACCTGCTGAACTCCTCTCTCCCCTTCCATGCCCTCTTGCAGGGTTTGAAGCATCCTGGAGGATCCCCCAGGTTTGGTCCCCCCTCCTCTCCCCCCTCACCCTTTCTCCCATGGCACTTGATACCTACTTGCCCAGCCTCCCTCTCCCCCGGTACTTTATAAATTGGCTATACCTAAGCACTTATAAATACTGTCTGCACCTCCCTATATCTGTCCTCTCTACTGTAGTTTCTCTATTCCGCCTATACCAAAGTAACCCTCACTACTAGTTATTTATTTTCTGTATTAGGTACCTGCTAGTGTTGCTTTCTTGTTCTCCACCCTCTTCACTAAAGTGGCAATTGCTATTGCCATCTGTTTGTTCAAATGTATATAACTATTGTCTATGCACCTTAAATGTATTACTGTTCATACTCTCTGTACCCCTTCACCCCGGGTTGCACCAGGAAATTAGCAACTTGTTGTTCAGTGTGCTGTCCTGGTGTCATATTTCAATAAATAAATCTTGCAGTTGAATGGTGAGCTTGGTCTCACAATGTGGATCTCATCATGACGTATAACCAGTTAAGTAGATACAGTATTTCATATTTTCTACAGACGAAAATTAAACATACTACCTCAGCTTCAGGTTTCAAGTTTTATTTGTTCAACAGTTTGGTCATTACAACATATTAGCACATGTAGATGTCTTGCATAAACACATACATTTAAATTAATTTATAAATAAATAGCTTAAAAACATTTTAAAGTGTGCCACTATTTGCAACAGCTACTACTTTTTCCTCTTCCTCACAGCAGTCTTTGTAAATTTTAACTTTCATTATGTACATTTTCTGGGGTTAGCAAAATACCCATGCAATCCCTAACAGAGTGGCTGAATAGCTTTATCATGTCATCTAGGTGCATATTTCACCACTATTCATAAATGTAATAATTGAAGAGCATATGAAACAAATCCTCCAAGTGGCCTTTCATACTATAACATTCAATATTATCTCCAAATTCCAATAATAAAAACACTCAAATACTCCTGTTTAGTGGGAACAAAAAGATGAATACAAATTAAACACTGAAGATTTTCACACTGCAGGGAATAGCAATGTAATTCATATAAATATTTAGGAATGTGAATGGATGAAAAGTTAAAATGGAATATGCATATTGACAAAATTGTGAGTAATATTGGAAAATGGCTGGGTATGTTTTATAGATTGAAATCTTATTTTCCAAGGGAGATTAGGAGACATATTGTAAGCCCAGTGGTGTTACCAGTCTTGGACTATGGTGACATGCTGTAGACGGGGGCACTGGGAAGGGAGCTTGCCAAATTGGATATTATCTATAATAGATTTGCCATCTTTATCCTTGACACCCCTTGTGGTATGCACCACTGCAACCTATATGCAGACCTGAGCTGGTTAAGACTGAATGACCTTAGATATATCCATATTTTGACATTTATGCTTGGTGCCATAAAGGGAAATTCACACGATATGCTATGGAAAACTTTATAAAAAGGCCACAGAAGGATATTTTAAGAACTGATAAGGGTTCGGAATTCATAGTGGCTAAATGTAATTTAGAAGTGAGTAGGGCTTCTCTGTATTATATGGGAACAACTCTATGGAATATTATCCTTTATACTTTAAGACTGAAGGATCACAATCTCCATTTAGGGGAAATAAAAAAAATGGTTTACACAACAATCTAGTAAACAAACTACCTTGCTGCCAATAGTTAGCCAGAGTACATGTTCATAAAATTAACTTTTAACTTGCAGCATGTTATCTGTCGCATATATGTATAGTTACTGGGCCGGATATTCAGACTGTGTCAGGCAGTGGCGCAAACCTGGGTGCAGTGCAACTGGGCTGCGCCAGAGCCAGGACCAGGACCAGGCAATATTCAATGGTGATGCGCCATGGTTGAGTACCACTGAATATGGCACGGAGGGTGCTCATACTGTGCATGGTGCAGTGGCACTGTGCCAGCCCAAGACACAGAGAGGTAGCATGGGGATGTGCCAACACAAGTGCAGTTGCGCTAGGCACATCACCCATGATATTTAGCCGGGGGCATGCAAATTTATTTATTTATTTAAGTGTTTTACCAGGAAGGCTTACTGAGCGGGGTACCGCTCGATTCCAGATGCGTCCTGGGGGAAGGGGACATGAAGCAATACAAATAGTTGTCACAAGTAAATGTACATGGTATGCAGATACAGATATAATACAAATAGTAGGTAGATAAAATAAACAGATAGTGACAGGCAGTACGAAATACAGTCGATATATACAAATGCAGGAAAAACAGTCTGACATGGGAGGGTGCAACAGTACAGGAGCAACTAAATGGTCATTTGCATGGCTTCTGTATGTATGGAGAAGAATACAACATGTTGCAGAAAAGGAATTAAAAATACAGAGGCAAAAATGAGGAGAATCAAAATTTCCACAGTACAGAGTGGAGACTGCATGTGACACCCCTAATACTGATAAGCTTAGAAGTAATTACTAGCCTTGTGCAGAGTGTTGAGAGCACTAGACAAGTACCATAGGGTGCTACACAGTTAAGAGGCCCAAAAATAGGAGAAGGGTGGCTGGGGCACCAGCCCATCGGTGGCCCTATGTGCAAACGCATGTTGGGGAGAAATGTGCCTTGAGGAGGTGATTTAGATGGGGATTATTGGTAAACTCCTGAATGGCTGCAGGTAGTGCGTTCCAAAGCTTTGGCATGAGGTATTTGAAGGCTTCTTGGCCCTTGGCAGTAGACATGCGTGGAACATGGAGTAAGTGGGCTGTGACAGGGCTGAGAGGGCAGATTCAAGGTAGGGGAAAGATCATTTTCCCAGAATTTTGCTGTGGTTCTAATGCAGTGGGTGTGTCTGTGATCCTGGAGTGACGTTAGATCCAGGGACTTGTAGAGGTTGCAGTGATGAGTCATAGGGGGACAGTCAAGGGCAAAGCAACAGAAGGAGTGGAAAAGCGGATCAAGGCTGGATAGGACAGACTTGGGTGCAGAGCTGTAGACTATATCTCCACAGTCAAGTATAGGAAGGATCATCTTCTGAACAATTTCCTTACGGGTAGCAAGTGGGATGCTGTCCTTGTTCTGATATAAGGCGCCTAATTTTGGGTGCAGTTTCTTGTGCATCAAGTCAATATGAATGGAAAAGTCGAGGTGCTGGTCAAGCCAGACCCTGAGGTATTTGAAGGAGGTGCAAGTCTCTAGAGGAGTCCCCTTGATGGTGAGGAAAGTAGGGGTAGAACGGAGCTGGGAGATCCTTTGTCTCATTTCAAAAGTTAGGGAGACTGTTTTCTTGGAGTTAAGGAAGAGCTGGTTGGAGCGAAACCAGTGCTGTACCACATTGAAATCATTCTGGAGTATAGAGGCCACTTCTGTGGAGGTGGGACCTGATGCATACAGTACGGTGTCATCAATGTACAAATAAATGGATGTGTGAGGGCAGACCGAGGGGAGGTCATTTAAAAAATAAAGAAGAGTAACGGGGCCAAGGACCGAGCCTTGGGAGACCCCAGTAGTGATGGGGGGGTGGAGGAGTGGGGTCCAATTCTTACTGATAGTGATCTAACAATCAGATAAGAATTAAACCATCTAGTGGTATCACCCGAGAGACCGGAACTAGAGAGCTTGGAGAGCAGGAACGAGTGGGAGACAGTGTCAAAAGCTTTTGCAAGGTCAATAAAGATGGCTGAGGTGGTGTGCCCTTTATCCATGCCAGTGAGGATGGTGTCGGTGAGCCTTAGCAGGGAGGTAATGGTGGAGTGTGATTTCCTGAACCCTGACTGGTAGGGCGTGAAGAAAGAGGAGGAGTCAAGGAAGGAGGAGAGTTGTTCTAGGACAAGATGCTCCTGTAATTTGGCCATGATGGGGAGTAGGAAGATGGGGCGGTAGTTACCTGGTGAGGAGGGGTCATCCCCTTTTGGAAGGGGAATGACAGTGGCATGCTTCCAGTCAGAAGGTATGTTGGCAAGTGAAAATGAGAGATTGAACAGAGAGGCCAGCAGGATGGCAATAGCTAGGGCAGATAGGTATAGCATTTTAGAATCAATTCCTGAGGGGCATTTACCTTTGGAGGGGTTAAGAGACCACAGTGCTTTCAGCACAGTGGTTGGGGTAACCCCGTGGAAAGAGAAGCTGGTAGCTTGGGAGGATGTAGTCTTCGAGGGGGGAGTATAATTGGAAGGGTGCGATAGAGAGACTAGAAGAGACAACTAGTGAAGAATGTATTAAAAACAGATGCCACTTCTCCTGGTTCAGAGACAATGAAGCCATTTACCTTTAGTGTGGGTGTGGGTGGTTGGGCTTGAGGAGAGAAAAGTGACTTAATTGTTTTCCAGAATTTCATAGGGTGATTTAGGTTAGTGTGGAAGGATGCCTTTAAGTATTTTGCTTTGGCCTGGTGGATTTGTCTAGTGCAGGAATTACGAAGGGACTGGTAAAATTGGAGTGCTGCCTGGGTGCCAGTTACCTTGTATGCTCTTCATGCCTTGTCCCTTGCATAGAATTGATTGATGATATTGGTAGAGACCTAAGGCAGGTGGGCACCCTTTACCGAGTCCTTTCTGAGGGGTGCGTAGGTGTTCCATACAGCAAGGAAGGTATCTTTAAAGAATTCTAGGGCAGAGTCGAGGGAAGGTGCCTGGGGGATGAAAGACCAATCAATATGTGTCAGATCACTTAGCAGAGCTTCAAGATTGAGGGCTTTGTATGACCTAGTGAGCAGTGTCCACAGTGGAGGTGCCTTGGGCCTGAATATTTTCCTTACCACAGAGATCATATGGTGATCACTTAGGGAGTCTGGGAGAAGTCCAGATTCAATGATCCGATGTGGGTGTGAGGTAAGTGTCCAATCCAAGAGGGAATGGTTCTGGGATTTGTGATTTAAGCGAGTGGGTTCAGAAATTTGCTGGGTGAGGTTTAGGGCAGTGACTAGGCCGCTAGGTTTAGAGTTGTTTGTGAGCCAGTTTGAATTGAAATCCCCTAAAATATGTAGCTTGCCCCCTGAAGCAGTTGACTTTAGGGTACCTAGATGGTCCAGCACATCATGCAGGGAAGTGTCGGGGGCGCAGTAGGACCCAGCAATGTATAGAGGATATAGAGTACAGGAGTGAGAATTTGATTGGTAAGGAGTTAATGGACAGAGTGGGCTTGGGGATATGCACTGGAGTAAACTGGAGCATAGAGGAGATGTACATGGAAACGCCTCCCCCTTTTTTTGCCCAGGCGATCTTGTTGAATGAGTGAGTAGCTGGGTACAGAAACTTCTGTGTCCAAATGGTGGGGCTTCAGCCAGGTCTCAGAGATAATCATAACATCTGGGTGAAGTGAAAGAACAATAGGTTGCAGGGCTGTGATTTTGTTTAGTATACTACAAATGTTGAGGTGCACAATTTGTAGACCCCTTGGTAGTGTGGTAGATGGGTAGGAGTTGGGGAGGCTTGGACCAAGGTTGAGTTCAATGTCCCCGGACAGGAGAAGCAGCAACACTAGCAATTGTTTAGATTTAAACAAGCCCCGTAGGGTCTTGCGGGGGGTAGGAACTTGTTTAGGTATTTGCGGGTAGCTAGTTCGAGGGGAGGTGATTAGTACTGATAGACCTACATAAAAGGAGGGTGGTAGGATGGAGGCACTTAGAAGCCAGTTGATTTGGGGGTAACAATGCTGTGGCAGCTCTGGGGTGGATGTAATATGATGGAGAGGGAGGGTAGCATCAGTGCCTAATGAGACTGGGTTTGGTTGCATTTTAGGATGGGAGGCAGGAGGAAAGTGAGCTAGGGGGGTAAGCAGGCAGGGTGTGAAAAACAGAGGCAGCATGTTGCTTGCATGGGTTGGGTAGCGGGATTGCAGTGCAGCGGACACTAGTGGATCTGGCATATAATCTGCTAGTAGGGAAGTGGGCTGATAGGTTATTTCACACATGTGACACACACTATATAAGTCAGTGTCTGTCAAGGGTGGTGGTGGGGTAGCCAGCACACAGCACCAGTGGGGCTCCTTTACACAGACTCATGCAGTTCACTTCAAATTCTTCAGTGCTGAGCCATACCTTCAGTGTAGTCCAAACGGCAGGGCTCTGGCCGGGGGGGGGTGGTTAGTCCTCGCAACCACTGGCAAATGCTGTGTGGGGAGCGAGAGAAGCAAATGAGGCCATAATATATGCAAGGCACAAATGAGGCTATTTGCATGTCATTATGGCTCCATTTGCATGCGATGCACTGGGTCCCAGTAAATTGTGTCTGGCACCCTGCCAAGCTGCTGCCGTTGGGGGTCGGAACCCCACCCACATATTGCCCGGTTACTCGCTGAATGACAGGATAGTATAGCTCTGTAACCTACTGGTCCATAGGTTGGACCACTGGCTTAGTAGACCAAACTGCATTACACGGGCCAGATGATATGTGAATGGACAACCTTTATTCACATATCTGGCCCTGTGTAGTACAGTTTGGTCTGGAAGCCCATTGGTCCAATCTGTGAACCAATAGGCTTACAGAGCATACTGTACCTGTCATTCAGTGGGTGGCCGGGGTGGGGTGCTGCCACCTGCCAAAGATGGGGGGGTTGCCAGGTGGCTGGGGGGTCCTCTGTGGGAAGGTGGGGAAGGGGGTACCACTGGACCACCAGGTACATCTATGGATGCAACAACTGCCTGCAATCAGGCTGCAGGGGGACAGCTAGATCACCAGGGTTACTTTTCTTTAATCAGATGCCTGCAGTCCAGCATGGGGGGACTGCTAGACCACCAGAGTCTGCTTTTATGCTACAGATGCCCACGATTGGGCTTACGGGGTGGGTGGGGGGCCACTGGACCACCAGGGGGGTATGTGTGCTTGGCAATGGTGTTCTGGATGGGCGGGTGGCCTTGGCTGGTAGCTGTTGTGTTTCACTTTGCAATACAGCAACCCATCTGTGGGTGGCTGGAACCTGCTCCTACTGTTCTGGGGCTCAACTCTGAGCCACCCTATGTGGCACAATGCAGGGTTGCACCGGCATATGCACCTCACATCCTCAGCTGAATATCAGGATTTGCAGCATATGCATGGGCACACCCCCTGCATCTGCGCTGCATAGGATTACATTGTGCCCGGTGCATCCAGAATTGTGCTGCACCTGGCAGCCTGTTAAATATCCCGCTGGGGTGCAATGCGGAGTTGTGCCAGCACAACTCAGTTGCACCAGGTGCAGCCCCTTCGAATATCCCTGCCACTGTGTTTAGTTGTTTGTGTTAGTACTTATTTCTACAGATTTTATCATGTATTTTGTATACTGTGGCCCAGATATTCAAAGGAGATGTGCCCAACGTAACTGAGTTGTGCCAACGCATCTCCAAAATGCGTCCCTGGGCCATATTCAAAGGGCAGGGAAGCACCACTCAATTTTGGATGCAGTGCAGTGCAAAGATAATGTATGTGGCACATCTGGAAGGGAGTGGGAATTCTCTTGCATATGTGGCACATCTCAATATTCAGCTGAGATGTGCGGTACAGCTGCCCACACATCTCGGAGATGTGCCGCACAATGTTAGGCATGGAAAAACCTTGCCTAAGTGATTTATTTATTTATTGAAATATTTTACCAGGAAGGCACACTGAGCAACAAGTTGCTTATCTCCCAGTGTGACCTGGGGGAAGGGATACAAGTGGAAAGAGGCATTCAACATTTAAGTTACAAGATCAACATTAACATACAGTTGTAAGGCAGGTGTTATAAACAGTGTTACAAAAGTGTTGAGCATAACATGTAGAAAGAGTGAACAAAAATAAGTGCCAGGTTAATACTTAAACAACTGCTTACATGAAAGAAAAGGGAGAAAAGGGACAGAGGGGTGAGGTGAGGGAGGGAGAAGAGTTGTGCCCCTGGAGACCCCTTCAGGATGCAAAGAACCCTGCAAGGGAACTGGGGGGACCAGAGAGAAGGGGATAAAGCAGTCTCTCAGCGAGACCCCTAGAAGATGGGGGAGGAAGGGTGTAGATGAGAGATACAAGCCCTTGGGGGTAATGAGAGGTACCCCTGGAGAGCATCCAGAGTTCTGTGAGAGATCAAGGGAGGCCAGTAAGGAGAAGCAATTAGGGGAAAGGGGAGAAGGGCTAGGGATTTGGGGGGGTGTACAGGGAAAAATGAAGGTGAGGGTAGGGTGATAGGGTTTGTCCAGGTCTCAGAGGAGGAAATTAGGGAGTGACATGGCAGGAGCAACTAGATGCAAGGTAATTATTGAGGGCAGAGCTGATGGAGTAGGAGGAGGATGAGTGCCAGATTTGGGGGGGAGGAATTCCAAATTTTTGGGAGGCGGCGAGAGTAGCTAGATTGGCCAATTTGGGGATTCATGGGGAGACAACCAGAGTACAGGAGTCGGTTGATCTAAGGGAATGGGAGGGTGGGGGGATGTTATAAAGGAGGAGGTGAGGTAGGAAGGAAGCTCACCCAACCAGTGCTTGGAGGTGAATTTAGCACAGTGGGAGAGTAGCCTATTTGTAAGAGGGGGGGAAGGATAGAGCACGATAAAGATTGCAGTGATGGGTGCGAGGAGGGGCATCCAGGGCAAAGTGTCAGAAGGAGTTGAAGAGGGTGTCAAGTCTAGCCAGGGAGGACTTAGTGGCAGTGCCATAGACCACGTCACAGTAGTTGAAAATGGACAATATCGTCTTCTGAACAAGTTCACTCCTAGCCGTAGGAGGGATGCAACTACGGTTTCTGAACAAGAAACCAAGCTTGGGGTACAGTTTATTCTGGATGGCGTCAATATTTCCAGAGAAGTATAGGTGTTGGTCCAACCAAACACCTAAGTAACTGAAAGAGAATGTGTTTGCAAGTAAGGTCCTCAAGGGTGTGAAAAGTGGGTAGGGAGGGAAGACTAGAGAGTTTCTGCCTTGTACCAAAGGTCATGGAGACTGTCTTTTTGGCATCAAGGAAAAGTTTATGGTTAGCAAACCAGAGCTGAACCTTGTCGAAGTCTTGCTGTAAGCTGGTTGTAACCTCAACACGACAGGAGCTAGATGCATACAGGATAGTATCATTGGCATACATATGGATAGCGGAGGATGGGGAGCAAATGGAGGGAAAATCATTTAAGAAGATGGAGAATATGAGGGGCCCTAATACCGAGCCCTGGAGGACTCCAGTGCTAATTGGAAGGGGAGGGAAAGTGGCATCCAAGATCTTAACTGATTAGGTTCTACCAATAAGGTAAGCCTTGAACTAATTTGTGACTGAGGGAGACAGGCCAGCTCCTAGGAGAGAGTTGAGGAGGGGGGGTGAGAGACTGTGTCAAAGGCCTTGGCCAGGTTGACAAAAATGGCAGAGGTAGTTTGCCCATTGTCCATCCTGGTTAGGATGGAATCTGTGAGTCGTAGGAGAGAGGTGGTGGTTGAGTGGTTTTTCCTGAAACCAGACTGGAAAGGGGTGAAAAAGGAGCAGATAGAAAACAGGTGAGTTGGGAGAGGGCAATGTGTTCTTGAAGCTTAGCAAGGGTAGGGAGGAGTGAAATGGGGCGATAGCTGCCAGGGGATGAGGGGTCACCCCCTTTGGGTAGAGAGAGAACCACATCATGTTTCCATGAAGAGGGGACAGAGGCAATAGAGAATGAGAGATTTTGGATTATTGAGAGGGGGTAGGCTAAGGCCGTAGTGGAAAGGGAGAGGAGTTTTGGGTCAAAACCATCAGGGGAGGCACCTTTAGAGGGGTTGATGGTGAGGAGGGCACTTAGGGCATCATTTGGGGTTGCAGTAGTGAAAGAGAAGGAAAGATGGGAGTGTGGTGGAGGGGGCACATGGTAGAGGGAGGGGGATGGGTAGGAGGGTAAGGATTTCAATAGGTCACTAGGGCAAGAAGTATAGTAGAAGTTAAATTATTCAGCTACAGCTGGTGGGTCAGACACTAGTGAGATATTTACTTTAAATATCAGGGGCGGTGGATGAGATGAGGGGGTAAATAGGGTGTGCACCACCTTCCAGAACTTTGAAGGGGAATTTATGTTGGTGATGATGGCAGATTTGAAATATTCAGGCTTGGCTAACCTTGTAGCTCTGGTACAAGTGTTTCTGAGCATGCGGAAGTTTGCGAGGCCACTAGGATGCTGGATAGCTTTATGATGCTTCCAGGCTCAATCTCTAGCACTGAGACAGGCCAGAAGGTCAGGGGCTATCCAAGATAAGTGGTTACTTCTGACTCTGGTTTGACTCTGGTTTGTTTGAGTGGGGCAAAGGTGTTTCATTTTACAACAAAGATTTCTTTGACGTAGGCAAGGGCCTTTTCAACTGAGGGGGAAGGAGGTTAGGGGGGACCAATGAGAAGTGGCAAGGTTACTTAAGAGAGGTTCAAGTCAAAAGACTTGAAAGAGTGCAGCTGTATGGTTGCGTAAGGTAGTTTAGTTCTGTGGACTTTCCTAACTATGAATATTGGGTTATGGTCACTGAGAGCATCGGGGAGGATGCCAGAGGTGATGACGCGGTGGGGGTGGGAGGTAAGGGCCCAGTAGAATAGGGAGTGTTGCTGTGTCTTGTGGTTTGGGTGGGTGGGTTCAGAGATCAGTTGGGAGAGGTTTAGGGCTCTGAATTAATTTTCAGTTTTGGTAGTTTTAGGTGACAACCAACTTATATTGAAGTCGCCTAGGATGAATAATTCCCCAGAGCAAGCAAGGGGAAGTGATGGTGGTTAGGAGGTCTACTGTGACTGAAGGATGGACATTTGGGTGGCAGTCAAAGCCAGCTACAAAGATTGGGAGAGTGAAGGGGAGGGTCACATGGATAGCTAGGGCATCATGGGTCTCAGGATTGGAGGATGAGTAGATAATGGAATATTGAATGGAGGCTAGGACATAAATGGCTGCACCACCACTCCTGCCAGCATGAACTTGCATTAGAAGTGAGTAGCCAGGAATGGAAACCAAGTGGTCAGGGATACTGCTCCTAGCCAAGTTTCTGAAATGATTAAAATGTCTGGTTTTAGAGTGCACACCATGGTATGAATCCAGTCTATTTTTTGCAACAAGATGCAAGTGTTTAGATGCAGGATATTTAAGTCCTTTGGGAGGGCTGAGAGAAGACAGTGGGGGGAGGTAGTAGAGCAGGAAGTACCAGAGGAGCTAGGGGAAATAGGGCCTTGGATATCCCCGGTGGAGAACAAGAGGAGGGCTAGTATGAGAAAGTGGAGCTTAGATGATTTTGAAGGGGCTGGTGAGGAGGTTGGGAGTTTTGAGTAGAAGGGAGTGGATGAGTGAGGAAGAAGAAGATGGAGAACTGCATTGAAAGTGGAGACCTTAATCAAAGCTGCATGAGGAACAGTGGTAGAGTGAGACCGTATTTCAAACGGCAGGGAGGGAATGATAGCATGGATATGGGTAGGGGATTGGAGATAGTAACTGACTGGGTTGGGAGAATTATTAGGAATAGGAGAATAGAGAGCAAGTAGAGGTGGCAAAGACAGGGATATGAGCAGGAAAAGGGTGAGAGAGGATAGTAGGGGTTGCATTGTTCATAAGGCAGAGAAATTAGTAAATATATAATTTAGGAGGATGAATTTGTAAACAGGGGGTGCAGAGGTGAGGTGGTCAGATGAAGGTAGGAGTTGCAGGTTTTAGTTTAGGAAGGTATCTATATGAACAACAGCCAGGGATCACTTAGATAAAGATTATGTCCCTCTAGTGGCAGTAGAGTATAATATGTTAATGGGAAAATGGAAAAAAAAAAACTGTTATGGTCTGAAAATGTGAGCCCACCAGTTAAACCTCTTGCTAGGGGGCATACAACAAATTTCAGACAGTGGAAAGAAGTTGGGAGCCAATTGGGAGCCCAGATTCACCAGTGCAGTCCAATCAGGAACTGGAGGTAACAACGGGAAGGGAGTGGACAAGCAGCAATGAAGTTCGTACCTGCAGAGCTGGAGGGTGAACAGCAGATGCAGGGACTATGGCAAAGCTAAGCCTCATCCTTAGGTGCTGATTCTTGGCAGGCTGGAGTGCCCTGTCCACAGGACTAGTGGTGGGTGAAGTGGGCTCAATCCGCTCTGCGAAGCGATTCACGGATCAAAGGCGGATTCGCGGAGTGCTCCGCAATGCGAAGCGGAGTACTTCACGTTATAATGAGGAACGCAAAGTCCATTAGGAACAATGACTTCACGTTACTCCGCCTCCCTAGACCACTACTCTGCCAAATTTAAGGCGAAGTGCATTGCAGGCAGTGCACTTTGCCTCATTTCGCCTTGTTTTTGAGCTCCAAAGGTGAATTTTGCAGTGATTCATGGGATTTAAGGCCACATGGACTCTATATTGATCTGCACAGGCTCCGTTAGGGGTAGTATGAGTAGGAAGGAGTAGGAGACAGTGTGCTTTGATAGCTGTCTATGATAGGAATCTTGTAAAAGCTGTTCAAAAAGCATTTTTGCGTTTTTTTGGGGGATCCAGCTTTAGTTCATCGATTGTAGGAAACCCTCATGTGCTGATATCATCAAGTGTTTTTGTTTTTGTGTGGATTTTGAATGTTAATTTACAACATTGAGTGTGTGTGGTGAAAGACAGTGAAAGTGTACTTTGGGGAAGGGGCGTATCTGTGGTGTAGGTAGATTTAAATTGGAGAAATAGCGATTTCTTTGTTTTTTGGTTATATTTTTGTTATGTAACTGTGTTAATGTACACGCAGTAATATTATCAGTAATAGTAGAAATTTTCTTGCTGTTTGTTGTGTGGATGTGGTGCAGTAGTTCTTAAGTTCAGGTTGTTTACAGGGCCGGCCCGTCAGCGCAGCGGTGGGATTTCCGCTTGCGACGCTGGCGACCCGGGTTCGGGAATGGATCCGGGTCGTCGGAGGGCCGGCCGGAGGAGTAGATCCGAGCGTCCGCTGGGCAGCTCTCCTTCTCCGGGAGGTGTGGGTTGCACTCGGTGCGTCAGAGACTTCCTGGGGCGGGGAGTTCTCACGCAGCCAAGGCTTGACGTGGGGAGGCGGGCGGACGCTGGCGCCATTGCATGTCCCGCCTCCTCTGGGAAAAGGAGGAAAAGATGGCGGGCAGGACCACTGATAGATGAAGCCCTCCTGAGAGCCTCAGACGCCACTGCCACTGCAGGACCCCAACCAGTTACAGTTCCGGGTCACAAAGGTGGCCTCAGGCCCCACCTCCTCTGGGGCAAGCTAGTGACCGCGAGGGTCCTTCTGGCAACAGGAAGGGTGGTAGAGGTCTCCGGGGCTGTGACCAGGGCAGAGAATGTACCCGGTGGTCCTGCCAGGGGATAAAGAAAAAAAAAAAAAAAAAAACATTTCAGGTTGTTTACTTTGCAAATTTACAGTACATAATGTGTCGTAGTACTGAACTTTTGCATTTGCTACGCATTCCTTGTTCAGCATTGTACACAGACTGTTCTGTGTGTGAGTGTGTGTGCAGTGTTGCGTGCATCAAATAATAGACCTTTTATTGTGCCATAGACTAGTGTAATTGCAGGCGCAGCAGTGTGAACCTGCTGTCCACTGCAGCTGCCTGATTTTGTACTGCGATTGTGGTATCTGTTCTTAGTTTTGCTGCTTGTAGTGCCATAAAAATCTGCACTGTCTGCATTCAGTGATCTCCCCACCCCCACATTCAAAAGGTATTTTTTACCAGATTGGATTGTTTTTGTGACCTCATCAGCACCAGTGAAGTTGTTTTAATTCCTTGACAGTCTCAGAGTAGTCTCTTATCTGTTGCTGAAGCCACAGTTGTTTATTTGGCTTCACATCCAGCATCCCTCCAATCAGAGAGTGAACATATCAAAATCTGAATTTGGTTATAATATTGTGGTTGATCCCCCAAAATGTCTGCAAAGAGACGTGCAAGCAAAGCTGTTTCTCACCATGGCAATGTTGGCAGTAAGATGGTCTGTGGGCGTGGTAGTAGTATGCAGATGAAGAAGTGCATTGCTGATGTGAGGAAAGGTATTTCTCCTGCAATGTTTTTTACAGCCCAATCAGTAGCTTCACTCATTGTTGGAGGAAATGATGTTTTCCCAGCCGGTGGTGTTCGTGTTACTGGTGTTAGTGGTGGTGGAGGTAGTATTAGTGTCGTTGCATCAAGTTCTAATTCTGACCAGTGTACCGTATCAAAAAATATTGAGTATGAAGCAGTGCAAGTGAGTGGCAGCGTAAATGATGTCATACTTCCCAGTAACATCCCAGTAACTGAACTTGAGGATTCTGATAATCATGTCAACGATAGCATACAGTGTCCACCGTGGCACTTAACGTCACGCATTTTCCATGCAGTGATTCACTGTGTGGTGAAAAAATATTAGGTGATGGTGGTGTAGATGCTGATGATGAATGTGATGATGATGATGATGATGATGTTGCTGTTGTTGTAACATGCAGTCCACATGCTAGCATCCAAGTAGAAGATGTCGAATCCGATGTGTGTGATGTTGATGAATATGATGATGATGTAATTGACCCCAGTTGGGAACCGGAGAAAAAGAAATTCAAAGTGGCTGTCTGAGTCTGTTTGCAGGAATCCCCACTGTAAAACTTGTGATCTACTGGTTTTAGTTGATGATGATGATGACCCAGTAATCAATATGATAGGTAGTCGTGGTGGTCAGTTGCAGTCCAGGTGTGCAGTGCCCAAAACATCACGTGCCCCCTCACTTCAGTGCTTAAAATAACGGACTTAAATAAGCCACATCATAGACATGTTAAAAGCAGAGCATCACAATCCCTCGTTTGGGATTTGTTTGTTCAAGATGCAAATGATGATTCAGTTGCAATCTGCCAGGTTTGCCATGTGCGTGTGAGTCGAGGTAAAAAGGGGAGCCATCTGTGCACAGAAGGACAGCATACGCATCTTAAGAATAGGCACTTGGCACTGTGGACCCAGCATAAGCTGGCAGCTAATACCACAGTGAGGCGTTCACCAGCGTCACCAGCAACCATAGCCAGCATGTTATCCTCTTCCATGACTGTTAAGCCCAGTTGGAAATTAAACATGTGCAGTAGTGTGGTAATAAGAGCAGAGGATTACTACAGGCATGATGAGGTGGAGGACCGTAATGACTTTGAAATGTTGTCCAGTGCTGGTGAGAGTAACAGTTTTTGTGGTGGTGGTGGTGGTGGTGAATGCAGTATGTCTAGTGCAAGTGGTACATCAACCCCAGTTGGCAAATCTGGCAAAATAACAGCATTTCTGGGTTTGTCATCATCACCTGTGCAACCGTCTTCATCAAATGTCCACATTCCACCCCCTGCCAATGCCATTCATCACTGAGCACAACCATTTGTGATCAACACACCCCATGTAAAACGTTTAAGTCAGTCTACGTTACAGAGTGTTTTTGCGCATAAGCTGAAGTACCCCTCGAATCATACAGTGTCACGTGAACTCAATGCTGCTGTAGAGGAAATGCTGGCAATTGATCTTTGGCCCTTCTCCTTTATGGAGAATTCTGGGTTCCGGTGGTTTGCTGCACGTGCCTGTCCAAAATGGAAAGTCCCATCCAGGACATACTTTTCTATCCGTGCTGTCCCTGAGTTGTTCTGCACTGTGTCCAAATCAGTAAGACATGCCCTTCAACATTCCTCCTCTCCATTCATCCATTTAAGTATGGATATGTGGACAAGTGGCAAAACAATGGGGAATTCATATTTGTGTATAACTGCTCACTGTGTGCAGGTGCCAGGGGTTGTTTGTGATGTTGGTAGTGTGAATAATCAGTGTAGTAAGGTGGATTGTCACGGTAGCAATCTTCCAGGAATTCGACAGCATGCAACAATTGCTATGCGCAATGTGACCTGTTCACACACTGGTGAGAACATGTTGGACATGGTACTGACTGAAATTGACAGATGGCTAAACCCTCTGTCCCTGAGAGCTGGGTGCATAGCAAGTGACAATGGGCCAAATGTGGTGAAATGCATCACGAATGACGTTTTTTTTTCGTGTTCCATGCATGGCCCACTGTTTAAATCTTGTGGTTCAGGAGTTTCTGCAACGGGCACAACAGGAACTAGGAGCATTCTCTTAGCAACATTGATGCTGTTTGGAAGTAGAAACCATTTTGTATGGCGCAGTGCAATTTTCCTGTGTATCTGGCTGGTGAAACTAACTAAAGTGAGTACCCTTTCACTTAAAAACAACAGAATCTCTTAAAATGGTCACATTATAGAATGAACTTTAGTCGTAAATGACAAAAAGAACCTATTTTCTATATATTTTACAGACTAAATCTATCTACAGGAGTTACAGCCACTGAAATACAGGGTATGTTAATGCTCTAGTAAAAAAGGAGCACAAGTTTAATATTGTGAAAAATTCATCATTGCTACATTTTTCTTTCTCTAAAAATGCCCTATGTATTTTGTTTGCAGATTTTAGATTTAAAAAGACTCTATGAGGAGTTTATAACCAGATAATATTCTGGCAATATAAGCTATTTAAAATTGACAACATAGCTACAAAGGTATGTGAAATAGTATACCATTTTTTGGAAATACAGACTTTAGCTCATTTGTATAAATATTAAATATTGAATCATTTTATTTTTTAGATTGCCATTTTACAAAGAATTGTCAAATATTGAAAACTGTGCCCCGTGAAAAAGCCCAAGATGTGGGTGAAACGTAGGGGATGAAATAAAACACCGAAATGACTGGAAGTCTTCTATCTTTTCTTTAAAGGTTTAAAAGGGCCCCAGCCCCATTTTTTCAAATTGTTTACAGAGCCTCTAATGGGGGGGGGGGGGCTGAAGAAGTTCTAGAAAGAACCTTACTCCATTTCCAACCATTACTTGTGTATTTACTTGAGTTTCTGCAGCATCCTGATACAAAGGAAATGCTGACCGTTGCACAACATATCTGCTCTCACTTTTCAAGATCTGGAAAGGCCCATGACCAACTGCAGCAGTTGCAGATACAAAACAGCCTACCTCAGCACCGCTTGAGGCTGGAAGTTGTCACCCAATGGAACTCCACTTTATACGTGGCAGAGAGGTTGTATGAACAATACAAAGCCATCTCAGAATATCTTGCTATGCACACTAGCTGTGACAGTTCCGGGGCCTCCATGTCTATGACGACTGAACAGTGGCACCTCATGGACTCTGTAATAACAATTTTGTGGCCTTTTGAACATGCCACACAGGCAGTGAGTGGTGAGTCTGCCTCCATTAGCCAATCAATTCCACTGTTGCGGGTGCTGAGGCAGACATTGGTGAATGTACAGCATAGCCTTGATGTTGCCGGAGACGGTGGTAGCAGTATGTTGCTACAACTCATGCTGACAGTATTCAACCAGAATCGTCACATTGTGAGCATTCAGCATAGTGACAACTTTGCCATAGTACCAGTGCTGGACCTACGATACAAAAGTGGAATTGCATCAGTACTGGAGGGAAGGCCTGAACAGGTAAAAAATATCAGTGGTCAACTGGTGCGCTTGGTTCATGGGGCACAAAAGTCATGTGCCAAGGTCAGCAAACCTCAGCAGCATTATCCAGCTGAAGGTGTACCTGGAGGACCATCAAGCATATCCTGCAAGGGGAAGGGGACTGCAGTTGAAGGTGGTCTGTCATCCGAAGTGGCTGGCATCAACCCGCTTTGGGAGGCTTTGTCCCAAGTGGGGATTTGTGAAATAAATGATTCGGGAGAACAGGATGATGCATCAACAATTGGACTTAGTGTGGTACAGAGAATGGTTGAGCCATATTTGTCTGAAAACAGGCATCTGGCAGTAACTGAAGATCCTCTTTTGTACTGGAGTGTAAAGGTCAGTGAATGACCAGAGCTGACTGCAGTGGCACTGAAGTACCTCACATGCCCACCCTCCAGTGTAAGTGTTGAGAGGGTATTCAGCTCAGCAGGTGCAATAGTCAGGTATCGTCAAACAAACCTGTCTCCTGCAAATGTTAGTTTGCTAACATTCATTAAAATGAATGAGAGGCACATGCCAGCACAGACTGCAACCTCAGTATTTGTTTCCCTGGTAGTCTAGTGGTCCCCCAACCCCCAGCACATATCCTGACCACCATTTGAAATAAAAATAGATCTGTTTCCCTGGTATTCTAGTGGTCCCCCCACCTCCCAGCACATATCCGACCCCCGTTTGAAATTAAAAACAGTCAGTTTCCCTGGTATGTATGGTCCCCCTCACCCCAGCACGTATCCCAACCCCATTTCCTATCACAGAAATCATTTCCCTGGTAGTCTGGTGGCCTCCTCCACCTGGCAGTGACACCCTGACCATCAAATTGCTTCCCAGAACAGAGCGGCTCGGCTCAGCCTCTCACCACCATGGCCTGCTGCCGACTGAGGTGTAGAAGGAGCGCCTCCTTCCCACCTCTGTCAGCTGCCAGCTGTGGTGGTGAGAGGAGGGCTGAGCCGGTCGCCGACTCCATTCTGGGAAGCAATTTGATGGTCAGGGTGTCACTGCCGGTGGGGGGCACTGACTACCAGGAAATGATTTTTTAACAGGGAAACGGGTTGGATGTGTGACTGGCATGGACCACTATACTACCAGGAAACGGATCTATTTTATTTCAAATTGGGGTCAGGATATGTGCTGGGAGGGGACTAGACCTAACAGGGAAACAGATCTTTTTATTTCAAATGGCAGTAGGATACATGCTATGGGGTGGGGGACCACTAGACTACCAGGAAATGGATCTATTTTTATTTCAAACAGGGGTCGGGATATGTGCTGAGAGGTGGGGGACCATTAGACTACCAGGAAACAGATCTATTTTTATTTCAAACGGGGTCAGAATACATGCTGGGGGTGGGGGACCACTAGACTACCAGGAAAACAGATCTATTTTTATTTCAAACGGGGTGGGATACATGCTGGGAGGTGGGGACCACTAGACAACCAGGAAATGGATCTATTTTTATTTCAATGGGGTTGGGATACGTGCTGGGGGTGGGGGACCACTAGACTACCAGGGAAATTTCTCATAAATTTAAAGCAAATGGGTCAGGATCCATGCAGTGAGGTGGGGGGACCACTAGACTACCATGGAAATTACTCATATTTTAAGAGCAAATGGGTGGGAGTCATGCAGGGGGGTGGGGAGACCACTAGACTACCAGGGACATTACTCTTCATTCTATTGTGTATGGGTCAGGAGCATACCTTTCAACTGTCCCTGATTTTCAGGGACGTCCCTGAATCTGCCTCTATATATTACTCTGTCCCTCCTCACAGTTATGTTTCTGTGGCTAAACAGTGGCAACTGTAAGCACAGAATAATGTCAAGTATTACAGTTACAGACTTGTTCTTCTTTAGCAAATGCATTTTGCACTAAGCCCCATATTCCACCATCTGTCTGGGTGGATATCTCTACTTTTGAAGATGTGTCCCTGACTTTGGTCCTTTGTCCCTGATTTATTTAAGCCTTGTCCCTGATTCAGGAGGCAAGGGGTTGCAAGGTATGTGCACCAACTGTGCCTGGCAGCACACAGTTCCTGCTGCTTCCAGACTGTACTTCTATTCCAACCAACAGGAGATGCTGTGGGTATACCATGGCCTGCAGTGTCCAGCCTGTACTTCCTTTCTGACCAAAAGGGGGAGCTTTGTGCTCCATGCAGTAGCACCGAGCAAACTGCATGGTAATGTATGCTAAGCAGCACTTAATGAGATGCAAATGTACCTGTTTGCCCATGGATTACCTAAATAGGCCTGATTTGCATGGGAGCTTTGACTATAGCTCCCGTTTGCCCCGAGCTAAACAGTTTGCACCAGGCTAATGTGTTAGGACTGTGCAATCAGGTTAGCCTCTGGCAAACCTCACTTCAGCATAGCACAGTTCTGCGGTGTGTGGCTTACATTGTTGTTTGCAGAATACTTTGAAGTAGATGTCAGACATCTCTGTGCAATCACACACAATGTTCTCCACCTGCAACACTGGCTTGCTACAGTCTAATAAGCTGCAGTTGCAGTTTGCACTTCCCTGTTGCTATATTCAGTGCTGTCTTATTCATGGGCTATTTTTGCCCTGCACTCCCAGACCGGTTTGCCCGGCTTCCTTAGACTGTTATATTCAGCAGGTTTAGCACCGGGCTATTCCTATTGAATATAGCTTGCTTGTGCTCCGGGCTATGTTTGCCTGCTGGGCAGTGCTAATTTAACCCAAAGGCAAAGTTTTGAATATGTGGCCCTTGATGTATTCATATCCTGAGCCACTGGTTTCAATTTATGGTTGTAAAGTCAATCATCTTGACCAGCTAATAGTAAAAAATTTGTTCTGAATAGGAAGTAAATCATAATTATCAGATACCGTCGGCCTATACCCTTTCTGAGATTTTTGCGCAAATTGTTGATTTACCAAACTGAAGTAATTTGTTTATAATTTGTTCCTAAATTGTGTTGTACTATTTGGGTAAACTGATAAAGTAGCAAGATCTACTATACAAATGCCCATCTGGTATAGAATATTTGCTTTTTCCAATAATTTATCTGTGACAGCACTGTTTTTACATAAGATATCAACTTAACTGTCTCCCTTTAGGCTTTTATGCCTATATGTTTCCAAAATACCATTTCCACCCAATCTAATACCCAGGATATTGCTAAAATATTTACCGATAACTTTTGTCAGTTTTCTGTTTCTTTATGTATGCTAGCAAAACCGAATGCAGAGAGCGTGACAGGACTATATGTGTTTCCAATGAGCTAGAGTTTTCTTAATGCTTGTTTTTGTCATCCAGGTCTAAGTAAAAGTTCCATCTCTCAACCCTTGAACCATTTCTCCAAATATAATTTGTAACTTTCCTATGCACATAGTAGATATTCACACATTCAACATATTCATGAGTCTCTAATCTATTCACTTCTCTCAACTCATTTTCCTCAATCTGTAGAGCCAAAGTATCGTTAAAGAACTTAACTATTCTAGTTTTAAGAGATGATGCAGTTTCTCCTTCTATTTTCCTAAGTCCATATAACCTTAAATAAAATTCAATATCTATGGGTATATCTCCCCCGATAATGTTATCTTTCCATTCCTCCTGGGTGATGGATAGGGGAAGATCTGTGTTTTCTTGTGGGATTTCATTTCTTGACATCACATGTTTCTGTTCTTCCTCTCATAGTAGAAATGCCAGTTTTGTTATGATTTACATTTTGTAAATCATTAGTCCATTCCTTCCACTGTACAACTACCTACTGTACATTTCTGAACTATTTTCTTCCTGTGATGCACCTTTTAAAATATTTATATTTTTTTGACCCTTTTCTCTTTTTTGTTTTTCGTCCTGTTGTCCTCTTGATCTGATGAATCATTGGAAATTACTACTGCTGAAAAGTTGGGCCTGTTCTGTTTTGGAGATTCACCCACCTCTAGTAGGGAGAGTCCCTCGGGGGGTGTATGGAGTTTAATGTTCTTTAACTATCATCCATACGTACTCTATTAATAGCACTATTTTCTTTAAGAGTGCCTATCTCACCTCTAATAACAATGAGTTGCTCTATCAATATTTGGTTTTCAGCATGTTGATTTTTCATAATATTAATAATAACCAGACTTAAGCTGGTGGGATAGTACATAAGAGAATAATTTTTTCCTCCCATTGTACTATTGCCCTCCCCTGCATCCATCTTAGTTTGGTCTAAAGGAATTATTTTCACTTTGTCAACCTTCCTGTTCGTAAACTGGCTGTCTAAAGTCTTAAGGCCCTATACAGTGTTTTGTAATTCAGCAGTCACCTCCGTGAGATTATCACTGCAGATATAGTTTACAATATTCTTAGAATCCCTGTTCTTAGTTTGGCTTAATTTTTTTTTAATTTTTTGAATGAGTAACACATGAGGAGGTCCAATCCTCATTTTCAAGTGAGGCCCAACCAAGAAAGTCTAAACCTGTATACAGACTTCCATCTTGATTGCTAACCTTGTTCATTAAGTTCCTCATGCTACTATCTATATTAATATCAGAAAGATGAGAGACATCCCTCATAGGATTCTGGGAATTTAATTCCTTAGAGATTGTAGTCTCAAAAGATTTTGGAGATAGGCTCAGAGACCTACCATTTGAAGGTAATTGTGCTAAAATATTTGGTGTGGATGTTTTATAATTAACAGTCTGTGGGATATCTCAAGTGGAAGCACAGATCCCATCTGACACAAAAGGTCTTTAATCAATAAGGGGATAGGTTTACTTTTTTTTTTTTTGCCAGACAGACCTTGTTTTTTACCCTTTTCTGGTTTTAGACCATCTTTATGTGTCTCATTCTTTCCTTTCCTTTCTTTCCTTTCTTTTTGACTTGAGATCTTTTCTAAGTCCTCTGCCATATTTTTCCACTTTCCTTTTTATGTTGGCTTGCGCGCTTGTGCAAGCAACATTTTATGGTAGTGCAGGATTGGGGGTGCGGCCGCTGTTGGGTGAATGCAAGGCATGCATCTGTAGGTGCGTCCCTTATTCCCCAATCAGCCTGCATGCCGGCGCCACACCATGCATACATAATGGGGTGAGCACATCTAAGCAAAGATCCACTGCAATCCGAGCAAAGCTCGTCATACGCAACGGTCCTTTGCTTGCTGTGCTCACCACCATTATAAGGATGGTTGACGAGTGGGCAGCCGCCTCATGTCTGCCGACATTGGGGGTGCCCAATCCCCTGTCGGTAACCCCCATGAATGCGAAACACGGGGAGCCCACCGCCGCATACCCCCAAATGTTAAATGCCGAGGGGTGCCCAATCTCTCAGCTTGCGCCTGTTGCTTTGTTTGCCAATGGGGTGCTCAATCCCTGATGCGGCATTATTCCCCGTGTTGTGTGCCGGACAACGGTGCCCACCCCGCCGGGCTACTGACACCCCCTCAAAATAGTTAGGTGGCACACTGGGAGCCCACCCCAGCATGCCAAATGCCCTGAAAATGAAACTGTCCCGCCGATGGTTTTCTTTTTTTCACCCTGTAAATGAAAACCGTCCTTGTAGTCTCGATGTCCCCTCCCCCACCTGCACCCACCCACTGCACTACCGTGCCTCTCCTCACCCCTCACCCCATATTTACTTCTGGAGTCCGCTGATGATCTTCGTGGACCGGGAACACATCTGCACTCTTCAAAGCCGATCACGAACTGATGAAATGCCAGTAAGCTGTATAATGGAATGAATAAGGTTTTCTAACTTTGCTGCATATCTCGGCATTTCTTGGAACTTTGGCACCAAATTTTCAACATGGGGTTTTGGGGCCCCTCCTCATGAATTCTATCACTGTCATGGTAAAGACCGCCCCGTGTTGCCATTTTGCAGTCACTGCGCGAAATCACCTTTGGGGACCCATTAACGAAAATGACAGTGCCAGTGTCTCGTGAGGCTCTCAAAAGCCTATGTTCCAGATTTGGTGGGAAAAATCCAACAAATGCCTGTTTTACCAGCGTGCGTTGCGCAGGTGCTACGCAGGCTCGTAACTTTGCACATTCGCAATATTTTAACACTGGATTTTCAGCATTGTCATTTTTGTACATCTCCTTGTGCACAGTACAGCTGTCATTCTCCACATCCTGCCCGAAATGTGTTTCTGCACGTCCAGCACACAATAGCGCAGTCACTGTGGGAAATCAGTGTTTATAGAAACATAGAAACATAGATTTTAATGGCAGATAAGGACCGCTTGGCCCACTCAGTCTGCCCATTTCCCGACCTATTGGATAAGCTGCAGATACTAGTTAACCAGCAGCCTACTTCATCCTACCCCCACCCCCTAGAATTGCCTTATGACTGTCCCATGCATGCTTGAATTCCACCACTGTTTTGACTCCACAACCTTCCTCCGAAGGCCGCTCCATGCATCCACAACCCTCTCTGTGAAAAAATACTTCCTTAAATTACCTCTGAGCCACCCCCTTCTATCTTCAAATTGTGCCCCTTGTTCTTGCACACCTCTTTTTAAAAGATGCTACCTCTTGGACTTTGTTGATTCCTTGAGATACTTAAAAGTTTTATCATGTCCCCTCTCTCTCCTTTCCTCGAGGCTATACATATTCAGCTCCTTAAGTCTCTCTTCATATGTCTTTCGGTGCAGACCCTGCACTATTTAGTTGCCCTCCTCTGGACAGCCTCCATCCTGTCTATGTCCTTGCGGAGATTGGGTCTCCAGAACTGCATGCAGTACTCCAAATGGGGTCTCACCAACTGTCTGTACAGAGGGATAATAACTTCCTGTTTTCTGCTGGTGATGCCTCCCTATGCATCCCAGTATCCCCAGCCTCCTTGCTGCCCTCTCACATTGCTTGCCCACCTTTAGGTCATCTGATATGACTACCCCCAGGTCCCTTTCCATTGTTGTTGTTGTTAGTATCTCACCCCCCATTGTGTACTCTTCCCCTGGGTTTTTGTTTCCCAGGTGCATTACCTTGCACTTCTTAGCATTGAATCTAAGCTGCCATACATTTGACCATTCCTCTAACCTTGCCAAGTCCCTTCTCATCCTTTCCACCCCTCCTTGTGCATCAACTCTGTTGCAGATCTTTGTGTCATCTGCAAAGAGACATACTTTTCCTTCCAGTCCCTCTGCAATATCGCTATAAAGACATTGAGAGGACTAGTCCTAATACTGAACCCTGCAGTACCCCACTAGTAACCCGCTTTCTTCAGAGTGGACTCCATTTACTATTACTCTCTGTGTCCTATTCTCCAGCCAATTCTTTACCCAGGCTGTCATCTTGGGACCCACTCCCAGGCTAACTTGTATATTAATCTTTGTGGGGACTGTGTAAAATGCCTTGCTAAAGTCTAGGTAGGCCATGTCCACAGCCCTCCCTGATCTACTACTTTGGTCACCCAGTCAAAGAAATCTATCAGATTTGTCTTGCATGACCTTCCCACTGTGAATCCATGCTGCCTTGGGTCCTGAGCCCCTCTGGCCTCTAGATACTCAACAATTCTTTCCTTCAGCAGTGATTCCATCATTTTCCCTACCACTGAGGTTAAACTAACAGGTCTGTAGTTTTCTGCTTCTGCCTTGCTCCCACTTTTGTGAAGGGGAATCACATCTGCCCTTCTCCAGTCCTCGGGTACCACCCGCAAACCTCAGTTCATAAGGAGGTGTAAAAAAATGCCAGTGTTGAAAATGTGGCATGTAAATATACCAAATTTGCGAAGTTACAAGGGTGCGTGGGAAATATGCTTCTGAACTTTCTGAAAATTTCTGAGAATTCAGAACCTTATGATGTTTGGGCCAGATTATGAAAATGACAGTGACACAGTTCATGAGCAGAGGTCCTAAAATGCCTATGTTGAAAATTTGGTGATGATACTCCATAAAATGACTGTGTTACGAGCGTGCATTGGCAGATTGCACATATGCTCGTACTGTCGTGCATTTGTGATATTTTCACTCTGGATTTTCACCATTGCCATTTTTCCACACCTCTTGATGAACAGTACAGCCGTCATTTCACATATCCTGCCCAAAATGTGTGTTCGCACTTCCGGTGCAGAATAGCGTGGTCACTGTGCGAAATCACTTCTTGGGACACTTTGAGGAAATAACAGTGACACTGTACATGAGCAGAGGTGCTAAAATGCCCTATGTTGAAAATTTGGTGCCGAGCGCCCATAACATGGCAATGTTGCAAGCGTGCGTTGCATATTTCCCACGCACCCTTGTAACTTCGCAAATTTGGTATATTTACATACCACATTTTCAACACTGGCATTTTTTTACACCTCCTTATGAGCTGTGCAGCTGCCATTGTTCACATCCTGCCCAACATGTTTTCCCACACTGCACTACCAAACACCCAAAGGGACACCCTAATGCCTGTCACTGTTTGCTGGGTGGGGGTGGGTTGGCATCAGTTCAATACTTGACTGCCATTCCTGTGACGCAGCTCTCTAACTCCTGCACTGCCAATGGCAACAAGCCAACATTCGGCATTGACAAATGCTTGTTTCCTTTGAGGTTTTAAGTTTATCTGATTTACCAATTCCTTCTCTGGACTGCTAGACAACACCTTAGGCATACATTTCCCAGACACTGCTGAAGAAACAGAAGCATCTACACTTTGCTGATCTTTGTTAGATCTTTGTAAAGTCTATGCCCTATTAGTGACCATGCTACAATAATAACAAGTATCCACAAAGAATCTCACTAATATTAACCTTTCTCAAAGTGTGTAAAACACATCAGACATGTAGACACTTTGGACTAGGGCCTTAGGCACGTTTAGGTACTTAGGTAATTAAACACCAAGGGACTAAGGCCATTCTATCACTTTTTTGCACTTGAATGGCGCTTAAATATTATTTAAGTAGCTGATGCACTTTTAGCACTTTTTAGTACCTAAGTGGCACTTAAATAGCACATTAAATAGTGGTAAAATGGCATGTATGTTATCACGTAGGCGTTTAACACTTTGACACTTATTAATATTAATTATTTTAAAACACGCTTGATTGCTAAGGGGAATTGTTAACAAGCAATAAGCAGAAAGATTTACGGTCCAATTGTAAATAGGGACAAGATGTAGAGACCAGCAGATTTAACCACCCAACTACAAATAAAATCTTTTGTGTGTGACTATATCAATTTCAATCAATTTAATCAATCATATCAAATATGTTAGTACTGTCACCTATGTAATAAGTGAAAAGCTGTATAACACACTACTAAGTTCATAGATAAGTTCAAGGCCATAAGCTACATGAGCCATATAAAGGACCTGCCACTAATTTAGTGGACATAACTCCATTTTTCTTCTCCCATATACCTATCCAGTAAGTTCTTAAAACTGTCCAAACTACTAGCTTCCACCACCTGTCATGGGAGACCATCCCAAACATTCACCACCCTCTGGTTAAACCACTTTCCTCTTTGACTCATTCTATATCTCTCACCTTTTAACTGTTTATCATGAACCCTAGTACTCATTCTCACTCTCTCCTTCCAGTTTAGTCCTGCTGCCTCACATAGCATACCGTCGCTTATATATTCATATACATAACATAAATCTCCCCTTATCCTTCTATATCTCGTTGAATATAGTCCCAAATGCATCAATCTGGAACCATATTCTAATTCAGCCACCACATCAACTTTCTTGGTGAACCTCCTCTGAGCCTGTTCTGCCCTTTTACTTCCCATAACACTCTGTACTGAAAAAAAGGGAGCCCCATATTCCAGAATAGGTCTCACCAGGAATCTGTACAGGGGCACAAGGATCTCTTCCTTCCTACTTCTGATGTTACGTAGCAAGTTACCTATAATCCTATTGACTCGACTGATGCGAGCACTATTATGTTTGTCAAAACCCAATTTATCAGTAACAATTACCCCCAGATCTTTCTCACTATCCGTGGCCATAATTATCTGTGATTTTAACTTATACTGCGCTCTACCATGGTTCTGACCAAAATGCATGACCTTGCATTTTGTGTTGTTAGACTCCAATCTATTTTTTTTTGGCCCAGTTCTCCAAATGGGTTAATTGCTCCTGAAATACTATTACAGCATCTTTATTGTTTACTATTGCCCCTAGCTTAGCATCATCTGCATATTTGAAGATCCATCCTCCTTTAGATGCCAGCATGCTGGAAGTCAATACATTAAAAAGCCTTGGCCCCAGCACAGACCCTTGGGAGACCCCACTAGTCACCCCCACCTCTGATGATAGGTAGCCTTTAATCTGCACCCATTGATGTCTGTCACATAACCATTATGGTATTCATTTTCTAAGATAGCTCTCAACTCCCAATTTGTGCAAGATCCCAAGCAGGACATTGTGTGATACAGAATCAAAGGCTTTCCTATAGTCCAGATACACAACATCAACCGGCAGCCCAATGTCCAATGCCTGGCTCACCGGCTCAAAGAAATGTAACAAGTTGGTAGTACATGATTTCCCCCCTGAGAACCCATGCTGGGAAATGTCCAGATGTTTCAAGGCTTTAAAGTTATTTTCTAGTTGCTCTTTTAGAAAACTCTCCATTCTTTTTCCAGTAATAGAGGTTATGCTAATTGGTCTATAATTTTCAGGTCTAGTCCTGTCACCTGATTTAAATATAGGTGTAATATTAGCCATCCTACACTCTTTTAGGGTCACACCCTCCCTCAATGATTTATTAAAAAGAGCAGCAAATGGAGTGGAAATTTCTCCTGCAAGTTCTGTCAGAAAAGCTGTTTGGTATCCTTCTGGTCCTCCAGATTAGAATTTGTTTAATTTCATTCATTTCCGCTTTACTTGTTCTGCAGTTACAGTTGGAAATTCTGTCACTCTTTCCTTCTCCATCAAGTCAAATTCCCTTGCAGGGACATTGCTGTCCTGAATATAAACACTTTGAAAATATACACCTAACAGGTTTGCCATACCTTGTTCATCGTCTGCTTGTTTCTCATAATCCCTTATGACAGTAATCTGATTGTTATTATTTTTCCTTAGGCTACCTACATAACTGTAAAATTATTTTATACTATTTCCTTTCTTTGAGGCCAGGTCTAATTCTGCCTTTGCTTTTCCTTTTCTAATACTTGACTTACATTTCTTTACTAGGAGTTTATACTTTGACAACCTACTAGAAGAGGGTTTTAACTTACACCCCTTATACGCCTTGTTTTTTTTATTTGTCTACGTATTATTTGTGTCATCCATTTAGGTACCCTTCCCTTCTTATTATATTTTGTTGTTAATGGAACAAACCTCTGTATACATGTCTGACACACTTCATCTATAAATTCCCAAGATTGCACTAGGGATTTATCATCTAACACATTCCAACTACATGTTCCTAAGATTTGTCTTATTTTAACATAATCTGCCTTGTTGTAATTCCTTATAACTGTTTTCCCCTAGATACTATGGGACGTCTCCATTAAATCTGCCCTGACCATATTATCGTCACTACCACCCAATGGTTCGATTACTTCCTCATTCCTTACTCCTCCCTCTATATCACACAGAATCAAGTCCAGAAGACTCTGGCCTCTAGTATTTTCAAACACCATCTGTTTGAGGTAGTTTATTTGGCATATCTCCAAAAATATTTCCTCCAATATCCCCTCCATTTCCAATGACTCCCACAGTATCTGGGGGAAATTAAAATCTCCCATGATAATGGTGTTACTTGTTATCATTCCACTATCCAGTAAGTCAAGAAATGCATATTTTCTTGCTCAATTGGGTTAGGAGACCTGTAGCAAATCCCCAATCTTATACTCCTCTTACCTGTCCAGACAGAAAACCATAGTTGTTCCACCTGATTCCACACAGATTTATCAGAATCCACAAGTTTTGCTTTTAGATGCAAGGAAATATATACTCCTACCCAACCCCCCATTTTCCCACCCTAGGTTTATGAAAAAAATGATAACCCTCAAGCTTGTCTATCCAGTCATCCTCTCTCAGCCAGGTTTCTGTTAACCCACAGATATCTATAGCATCTCTCTTAAGAGTGTACCTAATTTCATCTATCTTTTGTTTCACACTCCTTGCATTTACAAGCAACAGTTTTATTCCTTTTATCTTTATTATCCTATCATGCACTTGCTCTGGTTCCCCTCTACTTGCCTCCCCCATAGTTAGTTTAAATGTTGATCCACATATTTCCTAAATGATAGCCCCAGGACCTTTGATCCACTACTACTTAGATGTTTTCCATCTCTGGCCAAAAAAATGTGTGTTTAGGTCAAATTCCTCCCATGTATTTATACAGTTTATGTCATTCATAGTACACCATCTTCTCATCCAATTATTAACCCTTTTTATTTTCTGCTTTATCCTGAAACCTGCCTTAGAAATTGGTAATATGTCTGAGAAGACCACTTTTGCATTTATTCTTTGCACCGTTTTTTCAATATTCATTACCTGTGGGTATATTTGATCCTCCCTAGTTCTATACAGGTCATTCGTTCCCACATGTACTATGATTAATGAGGTGTCTGTACCTTTTTTGACCATTTTGGGGATTATGGGGTTTATATCTGCTAGGGTGGCACCTGGCAGATACGAGCTTGTTACTATATCTTTTAACCCTTTTGTTGTGTAGGCATCAATATATCTGACAATGGAGTCACCAATAATATGTATCCTCCCCTCCTTTATAATAGCCTCAGTTTCCATCCTTATATCCTGATCATTCTGTATAATGTTATTATCACTTATTCCCTCTTCCTCAATCCATCCTGATTTTCCTCTATTATATCCTGATTAATACCAGGTTCTGTCAGTTCTTCTTGGATTTGCCCCTCCCTGCCTCTGTTATCTACCTCTGCTAACTCAGTATCACTCTGCATTGTTGTTTGTTCAGTCATCATTTGGACTCCTTGGGAAACACCTTGCTCTGATAATGTATCAAAACTGTTTTGTAACGATAATTGAAATGTCATTGCTCTCCTCCCCTTTTTCTTAGCCTTTGTGTTTGTCTGTATTTCCCACTCAGTCTCTGTTTCCACCCTACTTCTATTTCGTATTTGTTCACATCTGTTATTATGTTCCCCGTCCTGTGGGCATTTCTTCCTGGTTTCTTCTGTTTGGTAATATTTCACCTGCAATTCCAACCCAATTATTTTGGTTTTTAGTTCTTTAATTTCGCTACACTGCTGCCAAGTATACTCTGGTAGGCCAACTTTTTCCCCAACACTATATTTATTACAATCTGTATACCTCACCCCCAGTTTGCCAGACCTCAAGGCTACAATCATATTCTCCATTTCTCATGGTGTTTCAGTTTTGTACACCTACCGGGAATCTATCTGAACCCATCCTCAGAAAACTCCTCTCCTTTTTACTGGTTTGTTGTAATCTTTCAGCCAGGATGTTCTTTAGTCCGTCAACCCTGATGCCCCTGTGTGAACACATGTAAACACACACCAAGGCACGCATGTCTCAGCAAGCATCTCCGCAGACAATGCCAAGTGCTCGAGCTTGTGATGCTTGCTCTAACACCACAATATATGCTCCATGACCAGAAAGTGTAGACAAGGGTCGCAGTCACACACAGCAGTGTTTACCCATCCAAAAGACTTAAAATTGCACCAGGCTACACCTAACAGCAGCTATTCAGCTGCTAAGCCCACATAAGTGCCCCATATACAATTCTGTAGCATTACTCTGGGTCTGTAGTGCTTCCTTATCCTTCCTGAACTACAGATATCAGAAGTACTTCCTGCCACAGTCCTTAATCAGCTCCTGCAGTAACCAGCAGTTAAAATATCAGACAGTGTTCAGCATACACAATGACTGCCTACCCCTGTCTCTCGGCTTTTGGCTGACTCATAGGTTCAAAGGCCGTCAAAGGCTTCTGCCGACGCTCGCTCTAGCGCCGCAATATGTGAACCGCAACCTGGAAGTGCAGACAAGAATCGCAGTCACACACAACAGTGTTTACCCATCCAAAAGACTTAAAATTGCACCAGACTACACCTAATAACAGCTATTCAGCTGCTAAGCCCACATAAGTGCCCCATATAGAATTCTGCAGTGTTACTCTGGGTCTGTAGTTCTTCCTTATCCTCCCTGATCTACAGATATCAGAAGTACTTCCTGCCACAATTCTTAATCAGCTCCTGCAGTAACCAGCAGTTAAAATATCAGACAGCACTCAGCATACACCATGACTGCCTTCCCCTGTCTCTCGGTTTTTGGCCGACGCACAGGTTCAAAGGCAGTCAATACTATAATAGTGCATAAATATTTCAATCTGTCAAAATAAGACCAACAAAGTAAAAATCAGAATGAATTCAATAATTATAATATTTTGACAAAAATAGTTCAAACAGTTTAAATAGTTCAAGTAGTTCAGAACAAGTTTTCTTAGTTATAAAAAAGTACTTGTCTGAGAAGTCGAAGCTCAGTGAAAAATCAAAGCTAGAAGTGACCTCGTGAAAACTCACGTACTTTAGCCTGGGTTTTCAGACTTTCCAAATCCTTATGGATTATCAGTGTCACTGGCCATAACAGTCTCATCGACTTCCTCTGACTTGGTGTCCTTCTTATTGCTCTCAAACTCTTGCGCTTCTTTTTTTTTTCTAAAACTCTGATGACTCTAACTTCACTCCTGTCCTCTCTATAGGTGGGAAACTTGACCACAAGATGCTGAAGACAAGGGCCAACCGTAAGTCATTCAGGGTTGGCACAATTCTCTTCAGACCACTCCAACTCCAATAATAATCTGACATAAAGCATCTTATCAAATAAAAAATAAAAGAGTGCTAAGAACACTTAAAAGGAAATCCCTTTTTCCCTTTTCCTTTTTCCCCTTTCTTCCTTCCCTTCTACAGCTCAAAAAGCAACTTATCAGGTTTAAGTTCTATCATATTGCATTAAGCATTAAACTGCAATGTCCTGACACTTTAATTATTCACCAAAACTATTCTCAAAACTTAAATACCAAATGCCATCTTGATGAAATTATTTATCTGGGGGAACCGGGAGTTGGCTCAGTCTTTGCAAGCAAATAGTGAGAGGCTCCAACATACTCCCTTGCATGACCAAGAACAGAAATGGTGATCTGAGCAGGAACGCCACACACATGCTCTTAAGGGAGCTGGTCATGTGGTACCTTATAAAGCTACTTTTAAAACAAAATATCTAAAAATATTAAGTAGAATATCTAAAAATATATTGATTTCTATGTAGTGCCCTAAAATGTCCTAACAGGAGACTCATCCAAATAAAAATAAAAATAAAATGAATTGGTAAAATAAAACCAGTAGAAAAAAAACAGAGCATAAAAAAGTCAAAAATCTAGACCAGTAAGGCAATAAACCAGAGAACTGTAAATCTAATACACGCATTATAAAAATTATAATTATAGAAATATTTACAAAGAGTTCACATGAAACTTTCCTTCACTTAGTTTAAGAGCAAAAAGCAATAAACATCCAAAACCTATTACAACTGTGTTCTCCTCATTCCAGGGGTAAGCACCCCTTCAGGACTTCCTCCTGTGTTCCAGGCTTCTGTGGAAGAAAAGCAGTGGCAGGACAAGGAACACAAATTTAGCCACAGAAGTTGGTCTGGACAGGTAGCTAGACTTCTCAAATAAAAAAATGAAATAATCTTTTAATTTTTCAAAGCAAGTTAGTGGTAGCATACCTTTTATAAAAGAAAAGAGTGCTTCCTAGCTACTCTGCTCTCCTTACTCCTCCTCAGTAAGGCAGAATGCAGTGATGTGGTTCCATCAGCATAAAAATGGCACAAATCATTTCATGTGAATTCCATAGTTTGACAGGCTCACTTACATGAAACAACCTGTGATTACAGTCAGTCGCACATTGCTTGGCATACAGAAGTGTTTAAAAATTAAATATTATTGAAAAGACTAAAAATTAAAATAATAATTGTCAGTATATGACATTATGTCAGCAGACCAGTGACGGTGGCTGGGACTGAGGACATGTCTGCAGAATTTTGCCATGGCTTTGTATCATTTTATTATTTTTCTTTTGAACATTTACCTTCTATAACCATTGTATACCTTTGTATACCTGGTTGCACTGTCTGAATTTACTGTTTACAGCACCAGGGCGGAGCTCTGTAGATGTTATACTATCACATAGAAAAATGGACCTCAGCAGATTGCTAATGGACTTCATTAAATTGAAATTTCATTGCAATCCCTCCACTCAGCAGTCTTTTTACTGCACTATTTTTTTCTTTGTTAGTCAGGTTTTCCCAGTAAGGAATGAGGTTCACGTGTCATTCAGATCAAATCAGAATGAAGTGTTATCACTGTGGGAGACATCTGTAACTAAGCGATCCTGCAGAGGTTGTTAAGAAGCATTTTTTTTCTTTCACTCTGACAGTGTTTGTAAGTTTTGATGGGAAATAATAGTCACAATAATAGTACATGTATTTCAGTCTTAATTTTTGCATAACAGGACTTGTGCAATAATATGGTTACTACAGTACAAGTCACAATAAACTGTTCCTCCAACTCGTTGCTCTTTCATTATTTTTTGTACTGATAATGCAGTGACAATTCTAAATGCTTAAAATAAAAACTCTGTTTCAACCACTCATCAACTCAAATGCAATCCACATGCAACACAATTTCAACCACTGTAGACTCACTTCTGCCCCCATTCAATTTATTTATTTAGTTTTATTTATTTAGTTTTTGTTGACCGGGTAAGTGCACTAGACAAATCCTGCCTATTTTCAGGCATGACCCAGGGAAGGGGAATACAGATGGATGCCAACTGACTTTGAACCAGATTAAGCTGTTGGTGGTATTTTTAGTGAATGAGGGAAATTTGGCCAGGACACCAGGGAAATTCCCCTACTCTGTGGAGGGGGAACCTTTGGTGGACGGACGCAAGATGGCCACTTCTGCTCTGACTTTGGAGGAAATGGAGGTGACTGAGACGGGGAGCGGGCCTCCTCCCCCGCTCCCATTGAACATGAGGCTGTGGATTTACTTGTTGCTGACCAGGATGCTTCTTTGCCTATGGAGTTTTTGACACGGTTGATGCAGCGCTTGAGGATGCAGTTAAGGTACCTACACAGTGCACTTTGTTGAAGGAATCGAGTTCTGCACTTACTGAGAAGGAACGTTTGCTGAATGAAGTCCAGGATGCAGCTGAACACTGCTCACGTCGTAAGGCTCAGCTTCAGTCTGAAATTGCTGCTTTGCGTGCTGGCTTGACTGTTTTGGCCGCATCGACCTCCCTTACTTCCGGGTCGCGGCATTGTGATGTGAGCGTTGGTGCGCAGCAGAGCGTTCCTGCCTCTCAGGTAGTCTAGCCTGGCTCCTACACTTGGACTGATCCTGCCTGTTTTTCTGACCAAAACTCGGATTCTGGTAGTCGGGAGGATGATGCGACTACATCACATGGCTTGGTTGTGTCAGCGGCGACATTTTTGACGAAACGGATGGGTATGACTTCCATTATTAAACAGAGCGAGGTTGTGTTGCACAAAACTGGTGTTTCTACCAAGTTGGGGAGTACCTTGCTTGTGGGAAAGGGAACTGTTGGACTTGGCCCTGCTTCACCTTTACCGGTATCTGACTTACATCTTTCTCCTGCTATTCAGTGTCCTCCTGCAGCACAGAACTTAGATCCCTCTTTGCCTCATAATGACTCTTCCTGTTGGTCTCCTGAAAGAGCGATAGCTGCAGCAGGGTGGTTGCCTAGCTCTAATGGTACCTAGGTGCCGGATCCAGCAGATGCAGCTGTACAACGCTACCACTCCTCTGCTAGTAACTCGGTGGCTACATGTACTTTATCTAGTACTGACTCTGTGCCTGCTACTTCTCAACAGTCTGTTTCTATTCCATCTGTTTCTGTGGTTACTACTCCAGCTGTCTCTTTATCTACTTCTGGTGTTGTTCCTCAAATAGCTGTTTCTGTCCCTGTGCAGGAAAACAAAAGGTCACCCCCCCATTTAAACTTTCTGATTTGTTTTCTAACAAGGGTGAACCTGCGCCTCGTAGGAATGCTGTACGTTTGATTTATAAGGGGGGTTTGGAGGATTTACCTGATAGACTCTATATTGCCAAAGTTTTGCTAAAAGGGTCTATGAAGTTTTTGTCTGCTGATATTTATGCACTGATTCATTTGGGTAATTCTAATTATGATGTTAGTTTCAAAACCCCTTCAGGTTTGGAGCATTTTTGGTCTCTTTTCCAGATGGCTAAGAATTCTCCACTCTGGATACCTTTTTTTGCTGTGCCCCCTTACCAAACCGTCTGTTAAGTTAATTACGATCATGTTCTGTAATGGAGTACATATTGAGGATATCCTTTTCTGGCTGCGTAGAAGATGTGAAGTACTAGATAAACCTGTACCGATTCTTGATAGTGAACAAATTTGGAATGGGGGTTGGAAAATTAGGGTAAAGCTTTTTGCTTCAAATAATGGCCCTCAACATTTGCCTAATAGTTTTCTTTTGGGGAAGGATAGAGGGAGTTTATTTATGTTGGTCAGCCAAAATCCTGTTTTAAATGTGGTTCTAGGACTCATCTCAATACGGCCTGTGACACTCCTCGCTGTTCCCATTGTTTTGAATTTGGACATTTGGCTGCTATATGCCTTAACCTGTTTAAATGCAATTTATGTGAACAGACCGGACATGGCTATGCTAAATGTCCTTGGGCATCCCATAATAGGGATGATTGCCCTTCACGTGAAGGCTTGATTGTAGGAGCTCAACATGCTGAATCTGACCCTGTCCCTCCCTATTGGTGGAGATTCTACCTACTTCACCATTACCTAGTGCATCTTCTTTAACAGTTCCAGACATGGGTTCGAGTGCTTGGTTCCAGCTGCTTTGCCAGCTGCTGGGACCCTGCATTCCTCAGTAGTTCCTGGGGTTGTCTCATTCCCTGTCACCTCTGATTTATCTCTGTGTGGCTGGTCGGAGGATCCAGAGATGCCTCCTCCTCCGTCACCAGTGTTGCCTTTTAAAAAGGTCATTGCTAAAAAATGTCACAGATCGGGGAAACCTGTTCCTGCTCGGCCGGTACCTGTGGCCTCTACTAGTGGAGTTGTTTCTGAATCTTGGAAACTAAGTAACAGCTTTGCTATTTTGGGGTCGAAGGATGAATCTGATGGTGAAGACTCAGATCTTTCTTCCAGAGCTTCTGTGATTACTGACGCTTTTTCGGAAGGTGATGATGGTGAAGTAACACAGGTGGAGGGTCTACCTAGATGCTCTTAGCGTAGACATGTTTCTAAAGTCTCATGAGGCTAGTATGATCCTGAAATATTGTTCTCCCTTTCTTTGTTTTCTTATTATGGCTTCTTTGACATTTACTACTATTAATGTTAATAGTATTAAGAGTCACAGGAAGATGGTTACTACTATGTCCTGTTTACATAGCTTATGCAGTGATGTGATTTGTCTCCAGGATACACGTTTAAAATCTCTTTGTGAAGTGCAACGCGCACGTAACCTATGGTCTTCGGGGGTGTCTTTCTGGTCGAATGGGGAATCCCCTTGTGAAGGGGTTGGGGTACTTTTGCCAATCCAGAATTGAAAGTATCAAGGATGGTTGACATTTCTCCGGGATGAGCATTGTTGCTTGATCTTAATTTTGGAAGGGAAAGATTTTGATTAATTAATATTTACGCTCCACAGACCAAGGCGGTCCGTGTTGCACTATTACAAGACATTCAACCCTATTTGTATACCTCTCACTTACTAGTTTGGGCTGGAGATTTTAATTGTGCTCTTAGTACTAGGGATAGAGGTATGAAGGCGTCCAAATTGTTTTGTGATTCTCATAAATTAATGCAGATATTAGATACTGCCCAGCTCAAAGATGCATATCGTAGTGTCTATTCTGAGGGTGGTAAGACATTTTTTAAGAATACATTATCCACCAGGATAGATTTTATTTTCCTTTCTGTTGTTTTACAAGTTAATAAGGTGGATTTACGGGTAGGGAATTTTCTGACCATAAATCTCTTACTGTTTGCTTGCTTGGGAAGGTATTCCAAGATGTAAAAAGAATGTATGGAGGTTGAATTCCTCCTTATTGAGTGAGGAACCTCTTCAATGATCTTGGAAGTTAGAATTACAGGTTAGGCTTTCTGTCTTTGACTTTTATGAAGATGCTGCTTCTTGGGAAGATTCTAAGATGGACTGGAAGACTTTTTCCAGACTTACTCTAGCACCAAAAGCACCGCAAGTATCTGAATACCTAGTCATAGAGCACAGTTACAGAAATTGATCTCTTTGACGGAAACTGAGGTGTGACTATAGTACTCAAATTAGAAATGTTAAAAATTGTATGATGGAATATAGGTATGATAGGGCAAAGTCTTTAGACCATGAACATCGATTTGGTCTGAAATTGCACAAAGATGCCTTAGATCCCTTTCAAGAGTGCAAAGACAGGGTTGGTAAATGTTTCATTTCAGAATTACAAAATGAATCTGGTGACTTGGTTAAGACTCCTTCGGCTCTACTTGAGATAGTTGGACATTATTTGGAATCTTTATATCAGAAGGATGATGGGGTTCAGTGCGGATTGATAGATTTTGAAGGATTACAAATACCACATTATCTGCTGCTGATGGTCAGCAGCTGTTGAGAAACTATTTCTGAATCTGAGGTTAAGGATGCTATTTTCTCATTGAATGTAGATTCTTAGCGAGGTACGGATGGGTTTGGAGTGGATTTCTACCGGACCTTTCATGTGGATTTGGTTCCAATATTGACTGTGGTGTTTTCCCAAATGTTGTCTACTTCTCGATTGGCTCCCTCAATGAATCAAGCGTTGGTGATTTTACTGTATAAAAAAGGTCTGAAAGTGGACTTGAGTAATTGGAGAACATTGAGTTTATTGAATACAGATTTAAAAATTTTGAGTAAAATTTTTTTGCGTAGATTGTCTGTTCTTGTGGATAGCTTGATAAGTCCCTATCAGATGTGTTCCATACCTGGTAGGACCCAAAATGATAATTTATTATTGTTACGAGAAATTTTCTCTGCATCTCAGTTAGGTTCACTGGAAGAGTATTTACTTAGTCTTGACCAAGAAAAAGCTTTTGATTGTGTTTCTCATGAGTTTTTGTTTTCTGTCTTACGTGCGTATGGTTTGCCACAAGGTTTTATTGATTGGATACGGTTATTGTATCATTCCGCTTCCCTTCTGCCAAACGTGAATGGATGGATTGGTACTCCAGTAGCGGTACGGAGAGGGGTTCGACAGGGATGCCCCTTGAGTCCGGTCCTGTATGTGGTTTTTATTGATGTGTTACTTCATCTGATTAGTGTTCATGATGGTCTGGCGGGAGTATTGCAGATGGAGTTGTGCCTATCAAGGTCCTTGCATATGCTGATGACTTAGTTATTTGTCTTTCAAAGGTTATGGAAGGTCCTATATTGAGTAATGTGCTGAATCTATTTTCTAGTGTTTCTGGTTCAAAGATTAATTATGAGAAAAGTAGGGGTTTTCCCTTTGGTACCTCTAGTATCCCGGACACCGGTCTCCTTGCTGATGTTTTAATCGCTAAAGCTCCGATACCTATCTTAGGAATAGAATTTGGTGATGGTGACATGTCGTATACCAATTGGTCTCATAAATTGTGTATAGCTCAATCAAGGGTAGCGAGTTGGAAGGGTAAACAAATCACTAAACGGAAACGGGTGTTGCTTATTAAAACCTTGTTGTTACCTATTTTTTTGTATATTAGTTATGTGTTTCCACCTCCGATGTCCCTTTTTACTTCCCTATATAGTGTTTTTTTCCAGGCCTTTTGGGGAAGTAGACTGAATCCCATTAAAAGAGGCTTCACTTATAGGAATATTCGACAAGGTGGGGTTGGTATGGTTCATCCTGTGGCCTTTTTTCTTAGTGTTTTTTTTTCTTACAATTTTAGTCCTCTACTTAGACCTGGTATGAAGGTTTGGTTTCCTTTGGTTCGATTATGGTTTTTGGTTGGAATGCCTCTATGGAAGCAGGGCAAGTCGACTTCTTTTGCTCAACTTCCCCTGTTTCCCAAGTATGGCATGGAAGCCTTTCATCTTTATTGAAATGGAAGATCACTGTTTCTTGTTTGGAAGCGAAGACTAGGAAAGCGGTTATCGATTCCATTGTTTTAACTGATTTCTCTGATATTTTGACCTTTCCGGATTGTCCTCCCCAGTCTCAAGATAGAGTTTTATTACTCCTGTAAACGGTTACCTGACTATATATGGGATAGTGTCTGGTTGGGTTCCTATGGCAGATTACCAGTGGGTAACACGAACAAACATAAACAGCTTAGTGAAAGGCGATGTACCCGTGAGTCATGTGGATCATTGTTAGAAACGCAGGAACATCTTTTTTTGGATTGTCCATATATTAAATCCTTTTGGGTTTTGTTAGCTACTCACTGGAATGAGCATCTCTTTCAGTCCCCTTCTTATAGGACTCTAATGTATGGTACAAATGGGGGTGAATGGTCCGTGTATCCTGCTGACACTTTACTGTTGTTTTTTTTTGTCATTCGTTTTTATATTTGGCAATCCAGGTGTTATTGGTCCACTCAACAACGTATGGTTTCATTTGAGGAGCTTCTTTTCAATATTAAGTCTACTTTATGGAAAATTTATGAATCTGATATGACTATCTATGGCCATGTTAAATGTTCCTCTTTATGGTTGCATTATGAAAAATGGCTGACATGAGTTCCTTTTTTTCAGTTTCTTCTGTTTAGTTCAGTTATTTTTTGCTCTGTTTTTGTATGTATTGGTTTATGTATTTTGTATTCCTTGCTTGTCTGGAGTCCTCTTTTCAATAAAAATTCCCCTACTCTTTTCTATAAGTGCCATGGGATCTTTAACATCCACCTGAACTACCACCAATCCAAGCAGATGGGACCTCAGTTTTATGTCTCATCCGAAAGACGGCACCTCAGAGTGCAGCACCCCTCTCATGCTGCACTACAGTGTCAGTACTGGGATATTAACCCAAGTGCCAGATGTGGGAACTGAGCCCACAGCCCTCTGATCTCCCAGCCTCAGAGGCGAGTGTGCTACCTACTGAGCCACTGACACTGTTAAATGTTCAATGTTCAGGCAATACATTTTGAAATGTATTTGTAGTGCAGTAGTTACTGGTATTCAGTTTATAAATGGCCCCAGAACTGTCTAATCCAGATCATATAGTACTGTACTGTACAGTATTTGTCATTTTATATGGGAAATACTGAATTCCAGTACCCGTTTGTACATTGTGGAAGTTTTCCTCATATTCTTTACTTCTTGTCCCGAATGCAGCAAACAGCAGCAATTTTCTTTAGCTGCTGCAGTACCAAATCACAGCAGTCTCACAATAGAATCTCATAGCAGTCTCTCTTGCTTCTTCTCAGGTTTAACCCTCTCACACCTACAATATATTTTACTTTTGTGACTCATTTCATTGAGTAGTTCTGCGTTTAATTCAGGTGTGAAGGGGTTAATACACAGCACTCCAGTAGTCAGCTACTCAAAATCACAGCTGCCTCACATTATGGTAGGGTCTCAGAGCAGTCTCTCTGGCTCCCTATCTGGTTTAATACACAGCGCTCCAGCAGTCACATAACTGATTTTCAAAGGTTTTATCATTTTCAAAGTCTTATTATCTGCAGCAAGCAATTCATAGCAGGCAAAACTGTTTTGGCTTCAGTAATATGGATCTATGATGCCAGTTCGACAGCACATTTGTTGACCGTCATCACAGCAACAGGATTTATGTCGACCACAAGTTGTGGTCCTGCTTTTCTATTGGGGGGCTTCTCCCCCAAACCCCCATGTGGGGGGCTCTATCCCTGTACCCCCGTACTATAGATTGTCAACTCCAGAGGGGGTGCAGGACAGGGAGACAGTGTGTCCCTGTCTCAGGTGCACCAACACAGTGATCTGTCATCTAAGTATCGATTTTGCTGACAGTGAAGCATGTCGCTGTGTTGGTGTCACTGTTGGATCAGTATACCCTATAATATGAGGTACACAGCTGAAAAAGACCACTGCTACAGTATGTATGGCAAGGACTGCAGGGTAGATTTATTGGGTGAGGGAGGGACTCGGGAGCAATACAGAACATTATAAATCAAGTCTCCATGTCTTAATGTGTCATGGGCATTGGTAGTGTATTTATTTATTTCTATAAGACATTTCATTAAAATCTGGACATGGAATACTTTTAACTGACAGAAAAAAGGCAGTGAGTGGAGTCCTCGGAAGCAAGGAAAACAGCATGGCAGCCAGGGTGGGGTTTTCATTCTAAATGCAGAATTGCTATTGGCTAGAACTTGGTGAGAGCTTTTTCATCAGATTGGGTAGAATGACATGTCAATCTATTTGTACTGCACTCTGCAGTACTGAACTCGGGCTCCAGCTCAGTGGTTCAGTATTTTTATGGGTTGCTTAATGTGTTCAACTGCATTAATAAAAGTTTCCAGAGAGCTACAAATGTAAGCAGAAACTGAATTGCAGCTTGAAGCAAACCACAAGGAAACTGTTATTAATTCATTGCAGTGAGCAGTACACACATTAATGAGCTGCCGACACAATTAACTGTACCTTACATTGAGTAGTTTTCTTTGAAAAATAAAGTTTCATGTGTTAGTTTTAATAATTTCTGACCTCTATTGCCTTCTTTTTTGTCCATTTTTGCTGCTGCCACTCAGATGTGCATTCCTGTGTCTGTTTGGCTTCTGCCAGTGTTTCTTGACACAATGACATCACGTATGGTTGCTTGAGTCTCTGTGCAGGAGCTACAGTATGTCTGTTCTTTTTAGCTTGCTGTGTCATTTTGTCTTGTTATTTTTTGGTAGCCATCCCAGTCCTCAAAGGCCAGTGTCACATATAAGTTCCTCTACCAGTTCCCAACTGAACAAAATCACAGTGCTAAACAATGAATCCCTTGGCTCTCAACACAAGGCATGTGTTTCCAGATAATTGTGAACCGCAAGCACAAAGGCTCACCAAAATGTATAGCTGCTGACAAAGAACCACACTTTAAACAGCCATTTGTATGCCCCCACACAAACACTGCAAAGTGGTCCTTAGAAAAAACAAAACACTGCTGCCACACCACCGAAAAAGCTGTCTTTTCTGTCAGGACAAAGAAATGACAAGACAGCCAGGCAAAAGACAATTTGAGCCACACACATCAACAGAATTTAGAAGAGGGTTGTGTGGTTTTAATTCCTCATTTGACATCTCAGCACACCTGTCTGTGTTCTGTGTTTGGGGGGGGGGGTCTCTGCCATGCTACCAAACAGGTCAGTGGAGTGAGCGGTCCTAGTCTGACAGAGGGGGGTGCATGTCATATTTAGTATTGTCAGCAAAGCACCGGGCCATATCTCCTGCTATCAGCTCAGTGAGCTGCAGTACACTTTTTCTCCAGCAACAACTAAGAAATAAATTACAGTCTGGTGAAGTGTACTGTCAGCTCGGGTGGGGGGGAACAGGAGGCAGTACTAAAGCATAAGCACATTACTGAGTGAAGGATCATCCATGAAAATGAAATCTTGGAAGTGCCCTATCCCTGAGTACAGCACTGGAAAGAAAACAAAGCTGTTCATAAAGTTACTTTACGCCAGTAATAAAGGTGAATAAGTGGTCCATAAAATGTTCCCACTAATATGAAAAGGTTGTCTGTGGAACTCTATGCAAAGACAGGTAATCATAATAAACCTAAAAGTAAAGCTAGCTGTATATTGCTGCCTGTTCAGCTTTGGTTAGATGAGTATTTTCTGGTCTGTCTAATCTTATAGTCTAAAACATTTTTATTTTGACTTCCCTAGTGGGTAATGTATTTTCCCATGTGTTGTCATAGAGAGCACTGCAATCATAAAGATATCTATTATGAAGCCAAAAGAATCCTTTCAAATGTGTGCTTCAGCTTTACTTGAGACATCTGCCACTCCTCCCCTGACATGACTGCTCACTTCATTGAATGACAATACATTTGTTAGGTGATGGCTGTGCAAGTTGTGCATGCAGGAGACATCGGCCAGTGCTTTGATGACTGCCATTGTAGGAAGGGTATTCACCTCTGTTAGACCACTCACTCTTCCGACCTACTAAGTAGTGTGGCATCATCCCCTCTCCTGACATAGAACCCAGACAGGTGTGCCATGCTGTTAGATCAGGAATACACATACTTGAGCCTCTTCCTCATATTGTGGATGTACATGGATCTCATTGTACTCTGTGGGGCTGTCCTGTCCTTGTCCTGTGAGCACAGCATGCCTTTGCAGTGGTGTGCTGGCATTTTTTTGTTCTGATCACCTTGAATTGGGAAAACTGGAAAGCAAAGCAGGTCAGTACTTTGTAGTGTATATGTGTCGGCATATGATTTGATATGTAACTTATGGGAATGGCCATGGAATCAAAAGACTAAATTTGAAGTTTTCTGTGTGGCGATCTTGCTCAGCAGCCTTGCGGTTTGTAGTTTGGTAAGTCATTGTAGCTGTTTCATGTAAATTATTTGTAAATATGTTAGGAATCAAGTATACCATTACTAATAACCAAGTTCTTGGGGGTTTGGTATACGGAGGGAGTAATGTATACAGTGAGGCAGCTGGTGGACTAAGGGGATTACTTTGCCCCCCCCCCAAAAAATGAAGCAACCATAAAAAAAACCTTCACTTAGCTGTTTTGCTATATAGAATGGTTCAGCAAAAGAAAAACTTAAGTGCTGCAGAAAAAGAGTTCAGGGCTTCTTTTGGTGGTACTTTTTCTCTTTCTGCAGCACATCATGCATCCAAATGATATAGCTACATGGCCATTATCCTCCTTTCACAAGATGTTCCCTCAAGTACTGTATCAACAGGCCTCTGCTGTGATGATACTGATCCCACTGCTGCAACAGGTACCCCCATAATGCTGCATATTTTGAATTAAACCTATACCTGTACCCCTTTGATAATGTGGTACCAGAAGAAGCCTCAACAGTGGTATCCATAGGACTGGATCTCTACACCTTGACTTCAACTGTACTAAAGTATGGTTTGGGTGCTTTATCTACCAGAACCCTCTGAACACTGCTTTACCACATAACCCCTCAAGTGTTGTGTGTACTTTAGCTTTATGATCAAGCACTGTGGAAACAGAAATTGGTGGTCAGCTTGTACTATAATATCAAGCGGATTGAAAATCAAGGACAGAAAAGGCTACATTCAAGGGATCCTCTGGCAAAGTGAGGTTTTACAGGTAGAGAACAAGCCCTGAACATACAGCAGCTACAGGCTTACTCTAGTACATCACTGTTAGCATGATACAGATCATGTCCCATTCATAAATTAAATGTATTGTCAAACAACAGAAAATCTGAAAGCTGCACTGCTCAGCATTATTTTTTTCACTCCATGAGCCATTATTGATTAACATTAACACAAAATAAACAACAAAACAAAGTGTAATGCAGTAGGAACGAACACATGTCCCTTCACATGCTGCATTTAATGGCATGGTATAGCACAGCTTTCTTGTAAAAGACCAGAAGCAAAGAAGCAAAGTGAGTGAGTGACAGGAAAGAGACACGCACAGCAATCATATTGTTTACCTTTATTTATACAGTATTTAGTTAGAATTAATATGGAGAGGAACAAAAAAGCAGACAATATTCAATGCTGAGCCACTACAAATGCACTGACTGAGGCTGTAGTGTTGCGCTCGATGATCCAGACCTGACATCACCACAAGCAGACACACAGCTCAGCCATGCTGCACACCGTGAGAGAGGTGCATTCATGAGGACCACAAAAAACATATAATTTTATATGGAATGATCACAATAATTTGCATTCGAAGACAACAAAAGTGATTTAATCGACCAGCAGGACAACAGATGCGACTTGACAGGCAACAAGTAAATCATGTCAGCAGCTCTTTAAGCAACTCATTGAAAAATGCTAAATCAGTGAGTTGGATGAACAGTAATGTGACTTGTACGTAGTTTCAGCTTGTTAGCCATTCTCATCATGCATGCTTTAAGTGACCTGAAAGCTAGTGTCTTGGTGTAGACACAAAGGCAAGTTATTTGTCCAGTTTGTAGCCACAGATGTACTAGGCATTTGTAAATCCTCTGGGAGGTCCCAGAGGGTTAAAATCCTAGATATCCTCGCTTCCAGTAAGCCAGTTCACTTAGGGGTTCCACAGGGTTCAATTCTTGGCCAGCTCCTGTTTAGTCTTTTTCTAAATACCCTTCCTCGAGCCTGCACTGGCAACCTACTCCTCTACGCAGATGATGCAGTTATTTTCTCTAGTCACCCTGAATGCCTTATGCTTGAACAATGTTTGCAAAATAGCTTTACACAAATCGAGTACTGGTTCTCCTTTCATAAATGTATCATCACTTACAAAAAGACCAAAGTAATGCTGTTTGCAAACCACCAGAATAAACATAAAGGAGTGTTACTAAACATCTGAAATAGTCAACACTCATCAATTGAGCAACTTAGGCTTTTTAAATACCTCGGAATCACATTACACTCCTCCCTCTCCTATCAAGAACATATTAATCTCTTTTGCAAAGCAGTAAACACCAGAACCAGCCTCCTCTACAGGCATAGGAGCTGCCTGACAAACAACACCCTCCACCTGGCTGTCACTATCTCCGTTCTATCCCTAGTGGATTACGGTATAGTAATCTATGGATCTGCATCCGACACTGTTCTTAAAAGAATAATGCTCTCCCTCAATAAAGCATGTTGCCTCATAACTGGAGTACCAAAGCTAACCCATACCTGTGATCTTTACATTCAAGTGAACTGGCTACCAACATACGAAATTTGCCAGCAGATAAAGGCCTAGAGGTCTATCAAGTCTGCTCAAATGTGCAGCTAGCACCCCTTATTGTGCAGCTGCCCCTCCCTTCCACCCTTCCACCAAATTCTATTGTATACAGATGATGCAGTCCTCTACAACTCACACACTGACCCCACAGCCCTCCGCTCAGCACTCCAGAAATCCTTCTCTGAAGCTGAATCCTGGTTCAGTCAGCATAGGTTAGTACTAAATTACAAAAAAACTAAATCCATGATGTTTGCAGACCCCCAAAATAAGAACCTAGGACAGCCCTTGCACATTCTGAACTCACTGAATGACCCCCTTGAACAGGTTACCACTTTCAAATACCTTGGCATCACCCTAGACACTGGTCTCACTTTCCATGACCATATCTGATAACTAAGCACCGCCGTCAACATAAGTATTGGTCTCCTTCACCGCTATAAGCACTGCCTGCCTCCTGAATCTCTCCGCCTAGCCATCTCTGCATCAATTCTATCCCTAAGTGACTATGGTATCATTATCTATGGTGCAGCTGACACCACCCACTTACACAAGATTTGACTGGCCCTCAGTAAGGCCTGCAGACTTGCTACAGGCGGTCATAGACTTATGCATACCTGCACCCACTACGCCTCAGCAAATTGGCTCAACTTCGATGGAAGGCTAAAGTACCAGGCCTGCCTCTTCACAAAGAAAATCATTTCAGGATTACTCCCACCAGCCCTCTGCCCACTACTTCAGGCCCCACTGTCCAGCCCCTTCACACGGCAGTCAGCAACTACCCACTTTAGGGTACCTTGCTGCAAGACCACCTCTGGCAAAAGAATGTTTCGATTTCTGGCACCATCCTGGCTCAACTCACTCCCACACTCCCTCCTCACTGAACCCAAACTTGGTCAGTTTAAGTCCCAACTAAGGGACCTTATTACCCAGGGATCAGTATGTGACTGCCCCTAAACCTGACCTTCCATTTCTACCACCCCCCATCTCCCCATGTCTATGGACCTAACACTGGTCTGCCACCCCTGGGTGTGCCTATACCGTGGCAGTGGGAATCTCTTTCCGGCCTTGGCCTACGAATAACTCCTGGGCATGGCTAGCACCATCACCCTGAAATGCTATGCTTGTACCTGTAACCTTTTTGCACTTTTTTGTACCTTGTTTAGCAGCTCTCTGTTACCCTGTATTCCCAGCTGCTAGCTTGTATTTTGTATTTTCTGTAATCATCTGCAGCCATTCTGTAACCATTGTCTTTAATTGCTATGTTAGTTGTTACTCTGTTCACTGTTGTCTCTGTCTTATGTATGACGTGGAACCTTTGTAAAGGAGTCTTTGACTCAAAGGTGTTATCCGATATTTATCAATAAACAATAAACAATAAACCCTTACCCTCCATTGACCCTCCCATTTGTCCTGTCCCATCCCCTTTTGAAGCAGTCCACTGTTCTACTGGATACCACTTCTTCAGGTAACGCATTCCACCCAGCTACCTCCCTCTCTTTAAAAAAGTGTCTCCTCATCTCCCTCCTGAACCTTCCTCTCTCCAGTCCCATGTCATGGCTCCTGGTGTCCCTCTCCTCCCTTACTTTGAACAGCCCCTTGGTACCTGTCTTGTTTATTCCTTTCATGTACTTAAAGGTTTCAATCATGTCCCACCGTCCTTCCTCTCCTCCAGCGAGTACATGTTCAACTCCCTCAGCCTCCCCTCATATGATAAGTCCCCCAGCCACTTGATCATCTTTGTCACCCTGCGCTGCACCCCCTCCAGTGACTTAATGTCTCTCTTCAGATACGGGTGCCAGTACTGCATGCAGTACTCCAGGTGAGGTCTAACTAATGACCTATACAGTGGCAGAATCACCTCCTCAAGGATATACCCCTTGCAATGCAACCCAGCATTTTGTTGGCCTTTGCAGCTGCCTTCCTACATTGTGCCAAGTTGTTCATTGACCCTGTAATGAGCATCTCCAGATCCTTCTCCACCTCTGTCTGGGCTAGCTGCACTCTCCCCAGCTGGTAACTCTTCCTTGGGTTCTTCACCCCAAAATGCAACAGCTTGCAGTTTTTGGTATTAAACCCCAGTTGCCAGGTATCTGACCAGGTTTCAAGCTTTGCCATATCATCCTGCAACCCCTGCCATCCCCCTAGCTCATCCACCACCACTCCCATCTTGGTATCATCAGCAAACAGACTGATCTTGCTCTTGATGTCCAATGATATGCCTGCAATGAATATCCCAATCTACAGTGGTCCCAACACCGAGCCCTGTGGAACACTGCTCATCACTATCCTTGGGTGTGAGAGCTCCCCATCCACCACCACCCTCTGTTGCCTTCCCTGAAGCAAGATCCATACCCATCTCACCAGCTTTGCACCCTCCCCTGTGCCTTCTAACTTACTTCTCAGCCTCCCATGTGGCACTGAGTCAAATGCCTTACTGAAGTCCAGATACAGGACACCACTGCATGGCCCCTGTCCAGTTGCCTAGTTACCCAGTCATAGAACTCCACCAGGTTGGATTGGCAGGATCTGCCATATATGAAGCCATGCTGCCTGCTGTCCTGCAGTCCTCTGGCCTCTAGGAGGGCCACCAGCCTCTCCTTCATGATAGTCTCCATCAGCTTACCCACCATGGATGTGAGGCTCACCGGTCTATAGTTCCCCAGTTCATCCTTAGGGCCACTCTTGTGGAGGGGCACCACATGAGCCATCCTCCAGTCCTGAGGTACACACCTTGAGTGTAGTGAGGTATTATATAGGTCTGGCTAAACTTTAGGGTAGGCTTGACTATCACACCTGCCTGTTGGCCAAGAAGCTTACCACCTCACTCTCCCCTCCCTCAGTCCAGCAGGTCATCTCCCTTGCCCCTACCCCTCATTCTACTAGAAGCTCTGATAAGGCTCTTTGTGTAGTCACTTTCTGTAAGACATTCCTAGGGCAGTGAGCATTCTCCCACAGGGCCCCTGTCCTGCTCAGTGGCTTGCCTCCTCTGGTTTCCTCTACAGTTAAATTGAGCCCCTTTAAAACTAAACTTACCAGCACCTACTCTCTGTGAATAATTGTGACTGCTCCTAGCCTATACTGGTCAGTCTAGGACTGCTCATGGCTTGTCCCTCAATTTTCCCCTTTTCCTCCCCACCTTATCTTGGTCTAATTTCTCCCTCCCCACTCTGTTCCCCTCCTGCCCTTTACTCGTCCTTTACCTGCACTCTTCCTTATTCCTCCTTCCTTATACATTACACCCCTCTACTCAACTCAACTTTTCTCCCTACCCCCCACCCCAGCTGTCTCATAACTCTCCTTAACTGACTTCCTTCTGGTCTCTCTTTCTTTTCTTTAATTTCCTATCTGTTTTCTCAGTTAGCTAGCACTGCCTGCACCATGTTTGTTTCATTATCATGTACTCTGCCCTCTGTTATGATGCACTTATGTATAATGCACTGCATTACTTGTATACTCTTATCCTATGTATTATATCCTGTATTAATTTCTTGTAATGTTTCATATCCTATCTGTTTTAAATCTGCTCACTGTGTTTGTTTCTTTGCCTTGCACTCTGCCCTCATTTATGATGCACTTATGTATAATGTACTGTATTATTAGTAGAATTGTATCCTATGTAAATGTACTGTATTAATCTCCTGTAATATTTTTGTAAACTGTCTGTTTGTAAATCTGATGTGGAGCCTTTGCAAAATAGTTTTTCACTCAAAGTGTTGTAATTCCAAGATTTCAATAAATAAATAAAAAAAAGAAAACATCAAGGGCCCAATATTCAAAACTTTGCCCGGGGACAAAATTTGCACTGCCCGGCGTGGAAAATTAGCCCTCATCCAATTGCACGTTACATTCAAAGGAATAGCCCAGGGGCAAAACCTTTTGAATATAGAGGGCAGACAAAGGCAGGCAAGTAGGGCATAGAGTGCAGTGCAAAAATTTCCTGGCAAAGGATACAGCACTGAATATAGCAACTGGGCAGTGCAAACTGCAACAGCAGCCCAGTGCTCACAGAGGTGGAGTAAGGCAGAGTGAAACTATGGTGGAAAGGATGAGAAGGGACTTGGCAAGGTTAGAGGAATGGTCAAATGTATGGCAGCTTAGATTCAATGCTAAGAAGTGCAAGGTACTGCACCTGGGAAACAAAAACCCAGGGGAAGAGTACACAATGGGGGATGAGATACTAACAACAACAAAAATGGAAAGGGACCTGGGGTAGTCATATCAGATGATCTAAAGGTTGGCGAGCAATGTGAGAGGGCAGCAAGGAGGGCTGGGGGGGATACTGGGATGCATAGGGAGAGGCATCAGCAGTAGAAAACAGGAAGTTATTATCCCTCTGTACAAACAGCTGGTGAGACCCCATCTGGAGTACTGTGTGCAGTTCTGGAGACCCAATCTCCATGAAGACATAGACAGGATGGAGGCTGTCCAGAGGAGGCAACTAAATGGCAAGATTCTGCACGGAAGACATATGAAGAGAGATGAAAGGAGCTTAATATGTAAAGCCTCGAGGAAAGGAGGGAGAGGGGACATGATAGAAACATTCAAGTACCTCAAGGGAATCAACAAAGTCCAAGAAGGCAGCATCTTTCAAAAAAAGAGGTGTGCAAGAACAAGAGGCACAATTTGAAGATGGGGGGCGGCTCAGAGGTAATTTATGAAGTATTTTTTCACAGAGAGGTTGTGGATGCATGGAACTGCCTTCCAGAGGAGGTTGTGGAGTCAAAATCAGTGGTGGAATTCAAGCATGCATGGGACAGTCATAAGGCCATTCTAGGGGTTGGGGGTAGGAAGAAGTAGGCTGCTGGTTAACTAGGATCTGCAGCTTATCCAGTAGGTAGGGAAATGGGCAGACTGGGTGGGCCAAGTGGTCCTTATCTGCCATCAAATTCTATGTTTCTATGTTTCTATGTGGCCAATGTGGGTGCTAGCAGAGAAGTGGTGCACAACAACTGCAAACAACATTGCAGGCCAAACAGTGCAGAACTGTGCTATGGTTTTAACAGGCTTGCCTGGCACTAACACATTTTCCTGGGGCAAACATATTAGCCCCGGGGTAAAATGTTTCTATATTCAAAACTAATATGCAAATTAGCCTGTCATTATGGCCTGATTAGCATGCATTACCATGAAGATTGCCCAGTGCTATTTCAGGGTGCACACAGCTCCACCTGTATGTCAGACTGTAACTATACATCAGTAGCTTCAGTCTGGGTATGCACACATCTCCACCTTTATGTCAGACTGGATCAACAGGTTGATAGCTGCAGGCTACACAGTAGCAGAGACTAGTGTGCCCCAGGGGACTAGCACCACAGGCATGTGTGGTGGTGCTTCATGCCATACACATGTTGTTGTCACTGCTACTGTGTGTAGCAGACACTATGGTGCCATAGTGGCCAGTATTGTGAGGGACATATCAATGCCTATGGTGTGTCAGGCATCAATGATTTCTGCTTGCCACACAGTGGCAGACCCAGCCGGCAGATATGTTTTGACAGTAGATGCCACTGTCATACTGTCCTGTGACCCACATACACTGTGCCAATGCTATGAGATTCACACAGTAATACACGCATGGCTGTCTGTGTGTGACAGGCTCTGTACAGGTGTGCGGTACATGCCACAGGGAAAGGCAGACATATATCATCATACAGGTACACTGATGCCAGGGGCACTCCCGTCACTGGAATGTGTGCACTTTGTGGATGGCCCTAGAAATGTGGTGGCAACTACTATATGGTGCATCTTGGCCAACTGTACACCCTCATTTCAGCTTCCTCCATCCCCTCAATGCTGCATGTGTGTACTGGATTGTGTTGGAGTATCCCTATGGGGGGGACTGATGGTGTGTGCTGCATGGACACACTGACAAGGTGTCCACTGGGTGCTTGGGCACCCTGAAATGCCTCATAGAGTCGGGATCAGTGCCAGATGATGTTGACATGGATGGTGCCATCAGTGTGCAGCATGTCTCTTCCATGGCATATGGAGTGGCCCAGGGTGGCCGTCTGCCCTCTCTACCTCCTCATTTGCTGCAGTCATCAGGTGTACCATGATGTTGTTGTTGCTTATGGTCATGTTGCCTGTTGCTGCTGTGCCCACACTCCCATTCTTGTTTTGCCCAGAGTTAAGACTACCTTCTTCTGAGTGGTAATTTGTGCCACACTATGTGCCCAAAGTCACACAAGCACACTTGGCATGGCTCTAATGCACTGAATATAGCATAGCGCCTGTATTCATGTACAACACCCTCTTTTTGCCCAGTGCATACATTATAATTTTGCCCTGCGCTAATCCAGTTTGCCTGCGCTATCTGGTCTTTTGAATATAGGGGGCCCATGCAAACATTGTGCACACCCAGCACAAAGGATTTGCGCCCAGCTCAAAGTTTGGAATATCTGGTTGATGAAGTGTTTATATGTTCACTTGCTGGCTTGTTAATTGTATTTTTTATTGAAATGTGATTTGCTAGTCTTTGGTACCTAAATAATGTACTGACATAATTTGCAACACTGCAGCAAGCATTTAGAGGAAATTCCAGAGGAATTTCAAATTACTTTATCACTCGCAAATGTGTGTGTGTGGGGGGGGGCAATGATTTATGTTCTCTGAAGGGCTGGCATATGTTAACCCTTTCAAGATCTAACTAACAGTTAAAGGAATTGGAACTCTCAAGGCTTTGTATTTGTAGGAGAGGTAAATGCTAGACAACTAATGTTTAAGGGTTTCCAGGGATTGCAAGGGGCATCATAGGGGATTGTAAAGAAATCATAGTGGTGTCGGCTTCAAAACATGGCTACCCCAGAATGCATACCTCTTACACTGCCAGGACCAAAATGCGGGACACTGCCCAGTAAAATCAGGGACAAATGCTCGTAATCAGACACCATTCTTACTTGACATATATGCAATGTCACAATTTTTACATCTATTCAAATGTACTCCACAACCTGTCCTAAGGGCAATATCATGCACTGACATTAATACATACAATATTCTCTTGTAAGAGGCGTGCATAGGTAAAACAAAAGCTAACTGGCCAAACCAAATTGCAGCCATGTTACAAGTGATTTCCCAAAAATGAATGAAGTGGTTAAAAAAACAAGGCCTCAAATTGTAAGTATCATCACTGGATGTGTGTTATTACTGTGTAGACAATGTCTTGGTTATCAAAAATAAAACAAAAATAAATAAAATCCCATATTGTAGCTTATTCAAATTGGTATACAGCTGGATACCATCATAATACAGTAATTTCATACAGTATGTACCTATCATGGCATCACCACTCTATGAATAGTATATTGCTTCACACATGTTCCCCTTGATTTCTCTCCCTTACTCAGTTCATATATTACACATACAATGACAGCAGAAAAAGACAAAAGGTCCATCTAGTCTGCCTAGACTTCTCTATCTGTCTGGGGAGCTACTGTCCATACAGAGCACTCCCTCCTCCCCTCCTTAATGCTGCTGACCTGAGCAACCAGCAAGCCCTTCACTCCATCCCAGCCATGCCTGAAACCATTTATGGTCTTGGTGCCCACCACCTCTGCTGGCAGATTGTTGTACAGCTTCACCACTCTTTCCATAAAAATAGAAGTTTCTCACATCCCTCTTAAACCTTCACCCCTCCAGTTTCAACTTATGACCTCAGGTTCTTGTTTGTCAAAACACGTTTGTTTACAGTTCTTGATGAACTCCCACTGCATCTTTCCTGGACTTGGGACCCCCCCCCAAATAAAACATCATTACGCATTGGGATGGAAGAAGAATATGGCATCCTGAGTGGCTGCATTGTTTGGGGATGTTCCTAAAGTTCAGGGAGTATACTGTAAGAGTAGGTCAAGGATATGAAACAAAACAACTCTGGGTACAGTAACACCATTAGCATGCATTTCAATTCTACTATGAAAGGAGCAGAAAAAACAACCAGCAACATTTAATGAATTTTAGAAAAGGAAAGCAATTAGAAAATATGGGTTTTTAACCAGAAATAATATGTTGCAAAAAGGGCTGACAGCGACCCCTTTAAAATAAAAATTAAGGGAAAAAAAGAGAGCGATCCCATTCCTTCTCCATCTCAGTCATTAATAGGGGTCCATTTTTATTCATCCTGGCACTGGATGAGCACAAAGGATCTCCACCATCACCAGTGGCTACTGTAAAATCAATGTGGCTAAAATGTATAGGCTCCCTTTCACCACTGTGGCTAAGACATTTTGATGAATGTAACTGAATGTGACTGGCTGTCGCACCACACTACAGCAGGCTGACACTGTTACATCCATCAGTATGTTTGGCCAGTTGGTGCCATGAAGCAGAAAATTTTTGTTTTTTGTCTTCACAAACATCATGAGCAAAGCCTGCTAGAGAGTCTAAGTTCACTCACTACCTCTTGAGAACATGATATCTATCAGTCCACTTCTGGCACCAAACAGTGGAGAACCCCAGGATGTTTGGGTCACAGAGACAGGAAAGCAGCATCAGACCATGTTTGTAGAGTGGCTAATTCAGTTCACAAGTGGCTAAAACACTGGATGCATTTTAGCCATTGGCTAATTTTCAGACCCTAGCATTTACTCAGCTGGCATGAAGCTGCACTGGACCATTTTCTGGATGTGTAAGGGAAATATTTTATACCCCTCACCACATCATATTCTTTTACACTTTGGAGTTGGACAATCACAATTTCTATTAGTTCTTACTCCTTATCACAGTCCTTTGTGGGAATAAGGAACCTAGAGAAAACTAGACACATATATGCGTGGGGGATAACTAAATGACCATTTTACATGAAGACATACAACATCTCCTGTTGTCGCAGAATTCCTAATAATAACTCCCAAGTATTAGAGAAAACAGCTTTAGAAACAAGAAAACAATAAGCTGTTATCCATTTTTTATACTTACAATGTCGTGTGGTGGCATGACATCAGACCGTACATGGCTGGCAGGTATCTGGGCATCACTCTGCACTCTGTCCACAGGAAAATATATGTGACCAACTGTCACTGAGCTTGCAACACCAAGCTGTCTCAACCCCTCTATCACCCATTTGATTATGTCTGTGTAGCGTAGTACAACATGAATTATGTGTGCCACACAGTTTACAGTATCAGTGTTGTACATATTAATAATTTTATACTATAGCCATTTGAATTACATGATCTGTTGTAGATAGAAACATAGAAACTGATGGCAGATCATGACTGCTGGGCCCATCTAGTCTGCCCATATTTAATTATGTTCATTTTTGCTGCAGACCCAATTTGATCTACAGCACTGTCTCTTCCACCTCCTTCCATCCTCCAAACCAAAAGTTAATTGGTTGAACAGAATTGCAGTCACATTACGAGAGATTTTCCAAAAACGAATTAACAAAAAAAAAAAAAACTAAGGTCACAGAGCATCCTTGGCTATCATTACTGTGTTGACAATGTCTGGATTAATAAAAGTAAAACAAAAATAAAGAAAATCCCATATTGTAGCATACTCAACATTGGTATACAGCTGGGTACCATCATAATACATTAAATTCATACAGTATGTACCTATCATGGTGCCACAACTCTATGAGTAGTATATTCCTTCACACATGTTCCCCTTGATTTTTTTCTCCCTTGCTCAATGCATATATTATTACTGATCGATTATCATGTCTGCAGTGTCAGTGACTCAGTAGGTAGCACACTCACCTCTGAGGCCGGGAGATCAGAGGGCTGTGGGTTCAGTTCCCACATCTGGCACTTGGGTTAATATTCCAGTACTGACACTGTAGTACAGCACGAGAGGGGTGCTGCACTTCTGAGGTGCTGTCTTTTGGATGAGATGTTAAACTGAGGTCCCATCTGCCTGGATTGGTGGTAGTTCAGGTGGATGTTAATGATCCCATGGCACTTATCAAAAAGAGTAGGGACATTTTTTATTGAACAGAAATACAATACATCAAGGCAAAGAAAATATGCAAAGAGAAATATAGAAAAAGAATCACAAAAAAGAATGCAGTAAACCACAATTCAAAGTTCCCACCAATCCCAGCCATATACTCAAATACAATAAAGGAAAAAACACAAAATAACTATAATCAGGAAAAGATTAAAGTAAAAACCAACAGTAAAAAAAAGCAACATAATTATAACCAAAAAATATGTTTCCATAAAATCCTGAACTTTGGTACAGTAAGAAGTGTATGTTCCAATTCTTTCAGTTCATTCACAGCACTTTCTATTTGTGAAATTAAGACCTGATTTGGTAAGAGTAAATGCTGTATAGAATATTGGCATCGAGCTTGCCATATATAAAATTTAATACAAGCAAATATTATATTCAATTTACTGGGATGATATTGTGATAAAAGTCCAGAATAATCCCCTAGAGCCAAACTTTCATAAGTAAGATGCGTTGCTATACCACAGCACCACCTAGTGGCCAAATAATTCCAGAATTGTTTGGAATATACACAATGGAAAAAGAAATGCTCCATAGTTTCTTCCTGACCAGAACATTCTATCCTAATACACTGACGTTCCAGAAGAGGTTTATGCTTCAAATTCCCCTTGACTCCTAACTGGCCATGACAACATAGCAGCTGTATATCCCACATTTTAACTGGTATCCGCTAATCCACAAGAATACACAAGAGTATGCAATGCATTTCCTAATTTTGTGGGTATACATCTAGGAAAATCTACCTGAGCAGAAGAGTTACGCTTCATTATATCTATATGCAAAGGCTTCCACTGCAAATTTGCCAGATTTTCTTTAGAAACCCCCCCACTGTTTCAATTTCCGAATGGCTGCTATAAAAAATTCTGGGACTGCTAAAGAAGCCTGCTATTTAGGTATGGAATACCCCCCATTTTAGTAAAAAAGGCTGGAACATCAATGCTGTCCAAATATCCCATATATGTGTATGGTCCCTCGTACCAGTCAATATAGCTGTAAAAGAGAAAGAAAAAAAAACTAAAGGATGTATCATACCAAGCCCACCTTTTTTAACTGGTAAATAGGTAAAATCCTGTTTAACCGGGTTCAACCAGCTTCCCCACAACATCTGGAAAAAAATACTCGATAACCTTGTCTCAAGAGTTCCTGGAATAGGAAACACAGTACAAATATACAAAAGGATGGGAAGCAAAAATGTCTTTATGATCAAAACCCTCCTTGTTTTAGAAAGAGCCCAAGCCTTCCAAATCTGCATCTTCTGTTCTCCCACTCTAATTTTCTCCTCCAATTAATATCGGCCAAAGGACCATTGCCAAAATGGCAACCAATAATCTTAATAGTACCTGCAGAGACAGTAATTTGTCCAATTCTGGACTCACGTATCCCATTGCCTATATAAACCCCTACACTCTTAGCAAAATTGAGTGCCGCTCCAGAAATGCTTGCATACTCATTCAGTACCTGCAGAGCTATCACACCAGAATTTGAATCCTGTACTATGACGACCAAATCGTCAGCATAAGCTACCATTTTTGGGGTTCCAAAGAAGGTGAGGGAGATAAACCCTTTATGTCAACATTTTGAAGGATTTCTCTAATGACAGGATCCAAAACAAAAGTATATACTAAAGGGCTAAGTGGGCAACCCTGTTTCACTCCTTGTTTGAGGAATAGAGCGTTCCCTATAACACCGTTAACTATAGGTAATGAAATTGCTTCCTGGTATAACAAACTAATCCAAGATCTAAACTGTCAAAATATCCCGTACTTCTCATGTACTTGTAAAAGAAAAGCGTGAGATACCCTATCAAAAGCCTTCATCTGATCTAAGGCTAGCCAATAGCCTGATAATCTCCCTTGTCCACCAAACTCACAAATATTCCACAGAAAGGCTAGATTATGCTGAATATTTCTGCCAGAAACAGAGCAAGTCTGCACTGGATGTATTAAATTAGAAGCTACCTTTTGTAAGCTGTGACACAAAATAACCGAAAATAATTTGTAGTCTGTATTCAGCAAACTTATAGGTCTCCAATTACCCAAATTTGTCTTGTCCCCTTTTTTATATAAATGAATTAGCAGGGCATTTGAAAAAGTACTGGGCATCCAGCCTGAAATTAAAATTTCATTAAAAACTGTAAACAAAATTTTAGTAAAATCTTCTCTATAGGATTTATACAGTTCATTCGTAAGGCCATCTATCCCTGGGAATACACCTAAAGCTAAACCAGAGACTTCATGCCTAATTTCCTCCTTAGTAATGGGTGAAATCAATTTATTGTTGTCTTCCTCAAACAGTGCTGGTGGTATAAAGGTGAAAACATCCTCCCACTGTACTAATATATGGAAAGCAGTTCCCTGATTTTCCAATAGAGATTCACTTACAATGTCCAACATCTCAATATTAGAAGTTTCAAAACCCCAGCAACATTAGTGAGGCCTACCATTAATTTAGTGTTCGTCCTATGCTTGCATGCGGAGAAAGGGTCGGCTGAGGGTGTCCGTCTAGTGCCAAACTGCATTTCTGCCTGTAAAGAGGCTGCCCGATCATATTGATACTGACTCATATGGGTTTTAATAACATCAATCTGCTTCTGTATTCTAACATCCGATATGTTTGGTAGGGATGTCAACTTATAATATTGATTTCGGAAATCTAAATACTTTAGATAGTCCATATTACTTTTCTCCTTCCCTAAAGAAAGGAAAAAACTCCCGATATCTTGTTTAGTATCAACCCACCATTTTGCCCAGGAATCATAAAATATCTTAGTTGATTTTCTGGCAAAGAGAAGGGATTTCAATTTAAATTGTATTTCTAGATTTTGCAACAAAGAATAATTTAAGTTCCACCTTGAAATAAGTGCTAGGAAGGTAGTTGGGTAATGGGACATATCAATCTTACAAAAAAGGACTAAATGGTCTGAAAATTCACTCGGTCTCAAAAAGAAGGCTTGTGGGGAAAGAAATGTTGATAGAAATACTAAATCAATCCTGGTATGAAAAGCACTATGCCGGTAGGTGGCTCCAACATCCTTGTAAAGTTCCCTATAGGCATCTTTAAGAGAAGCTAACAACAACACCTTGTGCAAAGCATGGGAGTCACAATACACTTTTTTGTTGTACCTGATCCCTAAGCCTGATATCTAAACTACAATTCATATCCCCCCCCCCCAAAAATAATTTGCTTCTGTGTAAATAAATAAGGCTGTATACTATGGAATAAATCAATCCTTAATGACTTAACTTGGAGTGCATATGTATTAATTAATCTGAGAGAAAACCCTTGATAAGTGCAGTCTATCAAAAGGTCCCTCCCTGGGTGAATATCCACTAATCTAATAACATGAACTGTGGCACTGTTTTGAACAAAATACCCAGACCATCTGCTGCATCTTCACCATAGGACCAAAAAGTAGGCCCCTTAGGCCACAATTTAGTAGCATGTCTAATATCAGACAGGCAAATAAATCTTGTTTCCTGCAAAAAGATAATGTCAACATTCAACGTAAGACAATAATGTAAACATGCCATCCTTTTTTTTATAGTTCTTAATACTATATGTATTCAAGGAGACAAGTTTAATGCCAGCCATTTGATATAAGGAAAATTTATATCCTCATGGTTTCTGGACATCTTTTTTCCATTTTTTCCCTTTCTTTTTTTTTTTCCTGCTAACACTCCTCCCTCATCCTCAAAATCCATATCAGAAACAACCCCCTACTGTATAGCTGCATCAGATTCTGAACTGCCATCTTGGTCTTGTAACACTTGGAAAGAGTTACCTAAGGGGATATCTACCTGCTGACGACTGAAAGCCCGGGTGACCCTTCTGGGGTGGGGGGTTTGGAATTCCAGTGTAGATGAGGGAGGTGGCATAACATTCTGTCCATTTTGGGTTGTTAAAAAAGGGGGGGCCTCTGACTGTGCCTCAACTGGCCCTGGAGAGGGAACAATGGGAATGGTTTTAGAGGAGTGTGCCCCCAAATCCTGCTTTGAGGCCTGTATGATATCAGAGACAACTGAATCAGAAGTAGAGGTAGAAGGTGAAGCATTGGGGCCTGTCTCAGATGTAGAGGCTGTAGGCTCAGGGCCTGTACCAGGCCTATCCCTAGTTTGATACCTACCCTGCACAGAATTTATCAAATCCTCTTTATCAGGTCCCCCCTGTTTGTTTTGTCCTGCTCAGGGGCACTGGTGGTAGGCATGGCCCTGTTCATTGCAAAGATTGCAATGAAAAACGTTTCTACAAGTCCCACTATCATTGTCAAAATCACCACACAGGGCACATTTCACCTTGTCACAGGTGCTACTAAGGTGCCTTGTACTACTACATTTATAGCAGGCCTTGAGTTGCCCTGGATAGAAACACACACCTCTATCTTTTCCCAAAAAAAAGCTACTGGGGATATGTACAACATCATTCTCTATAATATGAAGTTTAACCTTAAATTTCCAACTTCCAGTCCATATACCCTCCCCATCAATTACAGCCTCAGGGAGTCCCACTACTGTGCATTTATGCTCTAACAGATATCCCCACATTTACTCCCTCATTTTGGAACGTAATGTGAACTGTTTTATAAAGAGGTTTCATGATGGGAATTGCCCAAAAAGGTAACCATAAAGGTTGTGACTTGCAATTTTCATATCGATGTCAAAATTTATCTAAACCAGCAAATATTTTAAAACTAACATCAAAGGTGTCTTCACCTCTGATATTGATCAATGCATAAATTTCAGTAGCTTGAAAGTTCAAAGATTCTTTTAATAATCTTCTGGCAACATAAAGCCTGTCTAGGCATTCCTCTAATCCCCTACAGTAATGGAGATGGACAGCATTTCTTCTGGGTGCTTGCTCTAGTCTGTTGTTTCTAAAGAAATCTAAAAAATGAGCCCCACAGTGTTGTTGTTCCCGAGTTGGGGATACGGAGGGGGGAGCAGCCTAGCGGGACATCAGGCAAGTTAATGTCAGTTCCAGCTGTAGAGGTGTCAAAGCGGCCCCCTCCCTCAGTGACAACCACAGGGCTTAAAACAGAATCCTGACCTGTCTGCGGACCTGCAGAAGCCTCTGATTCCATTTGTGTTGATTCCAATGAAAAGGTCTCCCAATTCGAGTCCGGTATCCATTTCCCATCCCATAGAATCCAGCTAGCATCAGTCAGCACATCATCTTTAGCCCAGTCTTGGCTCAGGTAAGAAGTTCACTGAGCAGTTCCCTTCTACATTCCAGTAGCATTCGTATCAGTTGGGTGAGTCAGTTCAGCTGCTTTTGGCAGATCCTGCTGTCGAACTGCTGGTGCTTTTAAAGGGATATTCAGCTCATTATGAACAGATAAGTCTGAAGCTGCAGTCTGAGAGTTCTCCGTATTAGAATGGTGCAAGAATGGGGATACCGACTTTCGAGACTCAGCCCTCAAAACTGATTCTCCCATTGCATGGTCTTTACCATGCCAAGCTCCACCGATCTCAAGGGATGTACCCAAATCACTCACAACCTCCCCTGCAGTAGCCATAACAGGGGACTTGATCACTGACTGCACAGAGGCTTCAGCCTATTGCTCCATCAGTGTTTCAGAGACGTCTGCCATGCAACCACAGCAGCCGGTCCCCCTACCTGTGAGTAGGGGAATTTCCCTGGTGTCCTGGCCAAATTTCCCTCATTCACTAAAAATACCACCAACAGCTTAATCTGGTTCAAGGTCAGTTGGCATTCATCTGTATCCCTATCCCTTGGGTCATGCCTGAAAATAGGCAGGATTGGTCTGGTGCGCTTACCCAGTCAACAAAAACTAAATAAATAAATAAACAATGTCTGTGTAGCATAGTACAGCATGAATTATTTGTACCACACAGTTTACAGTATTGACACTCTGCACATTATTAGTTTTACACTGTATCCATTTGAATCACATAGTCTGTCATACATAGAAACATAGACACTGATGGCAGATAATGACCACTGGGCCCATCTAGTCTGCCCATTTTTAATTATGATCAGTTTTTCTGGTGATCCAACTTGATCTACAGCACTTTATGTTTCCATCCCCTTCTTTTCTCCAAGGGTTCCTTTGTGCTGATTTAACGCATTTTTGAAACCCCCACTGCCTCCCATGAAAAGCTGTTCAAGGAATCCAATACTCTTTCTGTGAAGAAGTACTTCCTCACATCTCTCCTGAATCTACCTCCTTCCAGCTTCATATCATGACCCCTTGTTCTACGACACCTTTTTCTCTAAAACATACCTCTCTTCTGTACCTTATTAACCTCCATGAGTTATTTAAATGGCTCCATCAGATATCAACTCTCCCTCCTCTCCACCAGGGTATACAAATTGAACTCTCTCAGTTTCCTCTTATAGGGCTTCTGATGCAGATCTTGCACCATTTTGACATCCCTCAGGTTTCTTCTTGCTGCTTTCTACTTTTCCAATTGTTCCTCCTTCCTCACCTTTCTTCTTTGACTGTTCCTTTTCCCCCTTCCTCCAACCCCCTGCTTGGAAGCTCCCTACTCTCTGTGTCAGACTGTGGTGGCCCACTTTCTGCCTCCCCATCTCTTCCATCACTCCCCTCAGCTAGGATTTAAACCAGTTGGTGGCTGATGGAGCAAGGTCAGCTAAGGAGAGGGAATCAAGAAGCAGGGAATGGGAAACAGTGTCGAAAGCTTTCGCTAGGTTGACAAAGATGGCCGAGGTGATCAGGCCATCATCCATCCCTGAAAGGATGGAGTCAGTAAGCCTGAGGAGGGAGGTGGTTGTTGAGTGGTCCTTCCAAAACCAGACTGGAAGGGGGTGAAGAAGGAGGAATTGGAGAGGAAGGGTGATAGTTGAGAGAGAACTAAATGTTCTTGAAGTTTGGCAAGGGTAGGAAGGAGGGAAATTGGGTGATAGTTGCCAGGATTAGATGTGTCACCACTCTTGGGGAGAGGAAGGATTACAGTGTGTTTCCAGGATGAGGGTACTTGGGCAGAAATAAAGGAGAGGTTAAAGATTAGGGAGATATGATGAGCAACTGCAGGAGCAGAAAGGTAGAGAAGTTTAGGATCAAGCTCATCTGGTGTGGAGCCTTTAGAGGGGTTCAGGGATAGGAGGGCACTAACAGTTTCATCAGAGGAGAGAGTAGAAAAGGAAAAAGGGGAAGGGGTAGGCACTGGCTGAGGTGAAGGGCTGAAATTAGTAGGCGACAAGGGGGAGAGGAAATTTAGAAGAGATGTGGAACACAAGGTGTAGTAGGCATTACTTTTTATTTTTATTTTGTTTCGTTTTTGTTTACCGGGTAGGTGCACTAGCCAACAATATGACTGTGTTCAGGCATGACCCAGGAGACTACAGAACATGGTAAAAACAATTACAGAACATATCAAATGAAAGGAGAAAACAAACCTTACATTTTTGGGTGGCAGAACATAGTACATAGATTACAATGAGTTAAATGGTAAAACATAATCCTTACAGAAAAGCACAGGTAGCATTATACTTTCCGAGGTAATGATAGCTTACCATAGGTACAAAAAAGAGAAACTGGAGCCATAACAGTAGACAATAATACAGCCAGCTTAATAAATAATATAAGCAAGTCATACAATAATACAAGAAAATACAATGATTGGAGATACAGTTTGCAACTTTAGACACTAGTCCCTTTTAAAAATTAATAAAAAAGTAAAATAAAAGCAGTGTCCAGCAAATATACACCCAACAGTTAACAATGGGGCCTATTGCATAAATCATTGGCCATGGAGCCAGGGTCAGAAACTAGGGAGTTATTTATTTTGAGAACTGGAGAGGGAGGGGGAGAGGAGGGACAGAATAGGGCATGAACTACCCTCCAGAATTTAGATGGAGAGTTAATGTTAATCAGGATTGAGGAGTTGAAATAATTGGTCTTAGCCAGTCTAGTAGCTTTAGTCCATGAATTGCTTAGCATTCTGTACTTGGCGTAGTCATTTGGATGTTTAGTAGATTTGTGTTTTCTCCAGGCCCAATCACACTCCCTGAAGCAGGCCAGAAGTTCAGGGGTGATCCAGGGGAGGTGAAGCCCACGGACTCTGGTCCTTCTGAAAGAAGCAAAGGCATTCCAGGTGGCAATGCATTTATCATGTTGCTAGCCTTGCTTGTAGAGCAGAAAGCAGCTAACTAAAAGAAGCTACATTTTCTTATTAAACATTTATATCTCAGCAGTAGTCAGTGTCTGTTGAGATTAAGCAAACAGATAATTTATTAGAAGTAGAAGGGGTCTTATTTAGGGTTAAAAAAAGAAAGAAAAGAAAGAAAGTCAGTGTGTGTTCTTTGCTGGGAAGGGTACTCTATCAGCTTACTTTGCTAAACCAGTAGGAGGAGAGAGAGCTTAATTGGCGGTATGGCTTAGGCACTATAAAAGCAGGTGACTCAAAGTACAACTTCCTGTTGCTAGCCTTCTTTCTTACTAATTGACCTCCATCCCACCCACCCTAAGCCAGTTCTACTTTTATAGCCACTGGATTTGACTGTCAACAGGAACTTACTGTTTGGCAGTAGGAAGGGAAGGATCATAGAGAAACATTGGTTTTGTCAACCCTAAAGGAAAAAAGTTGCTCAATCTCCCCCCCCCCAGCTGCTGGTGGTCTGACACTGAGCAAGGAAGAAGGAGGCTACTGAAGAATATAGGAAGTTGCTGTCCCAGAACAGGAAGGGTGAGAATTGTAAGGATAAGAGAGAGTAAGCATACAGAGAAACAGGAGAGGGGACACAAAATAAGACATGATAGAAGTGGTGCAGTGCAATGGCTGTGGGGTGGCAGTGTTCCAGGAGACATTCTGGAGTCTGCGATGCTGCCCTATTTGCAGGCACCTCTCTGGTCTGAGGGAGGAGGTTGCCTGTCTCCAGGCTGACCTGGCTAGGATTCGTGAAACCTCCTCCCCCACCCAGGGACCACCAGGGCCAATGCCACTGCCTCAGACGTTGCCAAGAAAAAGGAGAGGCTGGACCAGGGTGGGCTCAGGAAGGGAGAGGGTGGTGGAACAGAGTTGCATCCCTCGAGCTGTACCTCTCCACAATTCATTCGCTCTTCTGGTGGATAATGGTTCCTCTATGGAGGCACCTGCAGTGGAGACCAAGGAGGATGCTGGGAACCTTCACAAAAGAGACCCACAGGAGGGTGTCATGAGACCCCACAGGGGAAGGAAACAACTCCCAGTGGGGAACTCAATCATTAGGGGGGTAGAAATGGGTGAGGAAGGGGAGAGGGAGGTAAGGTGCCTGCCTGGCACCACGGCTTGAAGGGACAGGAAGCGAATCCTCAGAATCGTGGGAGCAGTTGCACAAGGGAGGGAGCTGGATGTCATTGTCCACCTAGGGACAAATGACCTGACTAGGAATGGGATCAGAGCAGTGCAAGAGGAGTTTCCAGAGTTGGGGAGGGGTCTTAGACAAGTAGCGCATACAGTAACCTTCTCGGAGGTGCTGCCTGTCTATGGCAAGAGTGATGCTAGGGTACTCCTCACCACAGAATGCAATGAATGGTTGAAAAACAGGTGTGGAACTCAGGGTTTTGGCTTCACTGGGGACTGGGGAGCCACCTGGAGGAATGCAGACCTATAGTGGTGCAATGGTCTGCATCTGTCCGGGGAAACCAGGATCCTAGGTGAGAGGTTTAAATGCTTCATTGGCAAGCATTTAAACTAGCCAAGGGGGAGGCACTGAAAAGGAGCAGGGAAATCCCAGCCTCCCCCCACAAAACACGGTAATTAGTGAGGTAAACACCAAGGTAGAGAAGTCATTAGGGAGCAGGACAGAGGTAAATGTAAAAAAAAGGCAAAGGTAGTAAGGACAGGAATGGGGCTAAAAGAGGTAAGGCCATCAAAAAGTGGAGGGTGATGAGTATCAATGCCTGTAGTCTGTGTAACAAGCTCCCTCAACTAGTGGCCTTGATGGAAGAGGGTTGTCTGGATATTGTGGTAGTCACAGAAACATGGTACACAGAGAACCATGACTGGGATGTCAACATACCAGGATACACAATCTACAGGAGGGACAGGGAGGGCAAAAAAGGAGGAGGAGTAGCTCTCTATGTAAAGGAAGGAATTAAAGCAACAGAACTACAGAGTAAACAGGGAGCAGATGAGACACTCTGGGTCACCATGGAGATAGGAGATGGCACCACAATCCGCATGGGGGTTGTATACAGACCCCCATCTCAGGGGAAGGGAATGGACAAGGAAATGATAGAAGGCTTCCTTAGAATGGCAGAAAAAGGGGAGATATTGTTGATGGGGGACCTGAATATGCCAGATATTAACTGGAACACCTTTGCTGCAGGCACATCCAAGAGCAGGGTCATTCTTTATGCCCTACAGGGCCTACTGCCTACTGCCTCAGACAGCTAGTATTGGAACCCACTCAGGAGGGAGCAATCTTAGACCTGGTACTCTCAAATGGGAACGGAGAAAGAATCTCAGATTTAGAAGTGGGTAGCCATCTGGGAACAACCTAACAGTGTGGTTCACAATAAACACAGCCATACAATCAAGCCATACAAAAGCAAGAGTATTGGACTTTAGGAGGGCTGACTTTGGGAAAATGAGAGAGTGCCTCAAAAAAAAAGCACTAGCAAACAGGCAAGAAGGAGGGGTGAAGGAACAATGGGCAGTAATCAAAACAGCCATCACAGAGGCAACAAGCCTTTGTGTAAAGCAAATCAACAAAACACAATGAAGGAAAAAAATGCTATGGTTCTCAAAAGAGGTGGCAGGGAAGGTTAAGGAGAAAAGGATAGCATTCAGGAAATATAAGGAAACATAGAAGGAGCAGGACAGAGAACTTTATCAGTTAAAGCAGAAAGAGGCTGGGAAGGCAGTCAGACTAGCAAAGGCCCAAACTGAGGAAAGGATAGACAACTCTGTTAAGAAGGGGGATAAGACCTTTTATAGGTACATTAGGGAGCGAAGAAAGACCAAAGGAGGGATACTGAGGCTTAATAAAGGAGAAGGAATGTGGTTAGAGGGTGACAGTGAAAAAACAGAGATACTGAATGAATATTTCTGCTCAGTATAAAAACAAAGGAAGAGGAGGGGGAGGTACCGAAACCAAACAAGAGAAACACTCTGAAGATGGGGGTCGATACCAGTGCATTTACAGAAGAAAGGGTTCTGAAAATAAAATTGAAGGTGGTCAAAGCAATGGAGCCTGATGGGATTCACCCAAAAATTCTTAAAGAACTAAGGGTAGAACTAGTGACACAGCTGACTACTCTCTTTAACAAATCATGGGAGGATGGGGTGGTACCTGAGGACTGGAGGAGGGCGGATGAGATTCCTCTTCACAAAAGTGGGAGTAGGACAGAGGCAGGAAACTACAGACCAGTTAGTTTGACCTCAGTGGTAGGGAAAATGATGGAATCACTTCTGAAGGAAAGAATTGTTGAGTACCTAGAGGCTAGTGGGGCACAGGACCCAAGACAGCATGGATTCACGATGGGAAGGTCGTATCAGATGAATCGAATAGAGTTCTTTGACTGGGTGACCAAAGTAGTAGACCAGGGAGGGGCTGTGGACATGGCTTACCTAGATTTTAGCAAGGCATTTAATACAGTCCCACACAAAGGATTAATACACAAGTTAGCCAGCCTTGGAGTGGGTCCCAAGGTGGTAGCCTGGATAAAAAATTGGCTAGACAACAGGACGCAAAGGGTAGTAGTAAATGGAGTCCACAGTAAAGAAAGGAGGGTTACTAGCGGGGTACCGCAGGGTTCAGTACTGGGACCAGTCCTTTTTAATGTCTTTATAAGTGACATTGCAGAGGAACTGGAAGGAAAAGCATGTCTCTTTGCAGACGACACAAAGATTTGCAACAGGGTTGATACACCAGATGGAGTGGAAAGAATGAGAAGGAACTTGGCAAGGCTGGAGGAATGGTCAAATGTATGGCAGCTCAGATTCAATGCAAAGAAGTGCAAGGTAATGCACCTGGGAAACAAAAACCCAGGGGAAGAGTACACAATGGGGGATGAGATCCTGACAACAGTAAAACTGGAAAGGGACCTGGGGGTAATTATATCAGATGACCCAAAGGTGGGCAAGCAATGTCAGAAGGCAGTAAGGAAGGCTGGGGGGATACTGGGATGCATAGGGAGAGGCATTAATAGTAGAAAACAGGAAGTTGTTATCCCTCTGTACAGACAGTTGGTGAGACCCCATCTGGAGTACTGTGTGCAGTTCTGGAGACCCCATCTCCACAAAGACATAGACAGAGTGGAGGCTGTCCAGAGGAGGCAACCAAAATGGTGCAGGGTCTGCACCAGAAGACATACGAAGAAAGACTAAAGGAGCTTAATATGTATACCCTTGAGGAAAGGAGGGAGAGAGGGGACATGATAGAAACTTTCAAGTACCTCAAGGGAATCAACAAAGTCCAAGAGGGTGGCATCTTTCAGAAAAAAAGATGTGCAAGAACAAGGGGGCACAATTTGAAGATAGAGGGGGGACGGCTCAGAGGTAATGTGAGGAAGTATTTTTTCACAGAGAGGGTTGTGGATGCATGAAACAGCCTCCCTGAGGAGGTCATGGAGTCAAGAACAGTGGGGGAATTCAAGAATGCATGGGACAGACATAAGGCAGTCCTAGTGGGGGGTAGGAGGAAGTAAGCTGTTGGTTAACTAGGATCTGCAGCTTATCTGTTAGGTAGGAAAATGGGCAGACTAGGTGGGCCAAGTGGTCCTTATCTGCCGTCAAATTCTATGTTTCTATATTTCTGTGTTTCTATCCTTAAAATAGTCACGAGCTTGGTCGACAGAAATGGCAGTGGAAAGGGGGGCCCAGTCGATGGAAGCAAGTGCAAAGCTGAGTGGGGTAAGGTCTAAGGATTTAAAGGACCGGAACTGTATGATTTTAGTGGGCTCTGACCACAGTTAGTTTATCATTTGAGTTTCAATTAGCTTTCAGTTAGCTTAGCCTGTGTGTGGAGACTAGCTGATAAGTGCTAGCATCGAGTGGCTAGCAGACACTGATTAGGGATTAGGGGTAGTGGGCCACAGGGGCAGAGGGGTAGAGAGAATACAGGCTATAGTCAATGGGACTGAGTATTACACTAGACCATTTTTCTAACTGTTTAACAAGCATATATTTCTGGTCTGTGGTTTATGTCACTGGAAATTATTTGAAATATAGGGCCTGATTCTAGAAAGGAAATTATGCCAGACACAAGTAATGCAATTGCGGAACTTATGCAACAGCAACTGCGACATGCGAGTTACGGGCTATTCTAGAACCTGTGAGAATACGCCAAATGCAACTGCGCAAGTCACGACACATAAGATACACCATATAAAAGTGCGTAACATGCAGTTGAGGCCCAACATACACCAACAGATATGCCACAGCTATGGCAGAAGCTGCAGTTGAAAGACAGAGGAGGAAGAAGAATTTCAACCATGAGGAGGTTAACACACTGGTGGAGCAAATAGACCACCACCATGCACTCCTTATGAGTCGTGGAGGGGATGCCAAGAGGAGGGAGAAATGCAAGAGGGCATGGGACAGGGTGACATGCAGAGTCAATGCCATCGCTGCACAGTGCAGGACAGTCCGAGATGTGCAAAAGAAGTGGAATGACCTCAAGCACCTGGAGAAGCGTAAGCTGGTGCACAACAGGAGCAGTGCACAGGGCACAGGGGGTGGACCCACCCAGCAGGAGCCACTCAGCAGCATCGAGAGGAGGATAGCGGCACATCTCAGCCAGCAGAGCATCGCTGGAGTAACACAGCTGGACACGTTCAGACAGCGAACGGCCACAGGTGGGGACAAACAACCAGCAATGTATATGACAGGCCAAACATGGCAACAGCAATGAAGCCAACGGCAGAGATGGGGAGGGTGGGGTGACAATGTGTAGGCAGATGTCATGTTGGGAAGGTATGCCACAGGAATGTCACATGGCCACAGCCGGCCACAGAGTGGGCTAAGGGAACCAGACAATGAGGAGGGGCAGGCCAGAGACAGGCATGTGTGCTGCTGACGTGCAGCAGTACAAAGGAATGACCCATGGCCAACTGTGGAGGGGCTGGCACGGGCACATGAAACTGGAGGGGGTGCTATGCACAGGAATGGGCTGGGCTGCACTGGGGGATGCTGTGTCCTGCACTGTGTACTGTTGGGGGGGCATGCAGAGGTATGGTCTGGGCTGCACTGGGTGTTGCTGCATCCTGTACTGTGTACTGTTGGGGGGCATGCAGAGGTATGGACTGGGCTGTACTGGGTGTTGCTGTGTCCTGCACAGTGTACTGTTGGGGGGCATGCAGAGGTATGGACTGGGCTGTACTGGGTGTTGCTGTGTCCTGCATTGTGTACTGTTGGGGGGGGCATGCAGAGGTATGGACTGGGCTGCACTGGGGGATGCTGTGACATGCACTGTGTGCTGGGGGGACCGTGCACAGGCATGGGCTATGCTGTAGGGAGGGGGCATGGGTCACTGTCCCAGTGCCTGCAGAGTGCAGGTGAGGGTTGCAGGGGTTGTGCATGGATGGCAGGGACAACATAGTCACCCAGGGGTGCATGCCCCTGCAGTGCAGTGGTGCTCCATGGGCTTGGCCATGCACGGTGCCACTGTGCATTGGGGATCCACATGGGGAGGCCGTGTGACAGCCGGAGTTGTTGTACCCAGATGGATGGCACAGCAAGGGCAGCAATGGTGGGGGCTCCATGCTATCGGTGCAGGATGCATGTACAGTGGTGGCATACACCAGGAGGGACAGCACAGAAGTGTGGTGGGTGCAATGACAAAGTGCAATGCCGAAGTAGACCTGTGAGGGCAACACTGATCAGGCAGGTGAGGGCACACTGTGATGCAGGGACACACTAACATGTTTCCCATCCAACAGGTGCAGTGGCAGCTGGTGCAGGTGGCTCCAGCAGAGCCAGAAGGTGGGAGGAGCAGCAGCAGCAGGGCCAGGATGGTGCCAGCATAGCACAGGCCACCGGCATGGTGTCGGATGATGGCTGTAGCCCAACAGATGCTGGAGACAGCCCTGCCACCAGTACACCTGTGGCAAGAACACTGGAGCCAATGTCGGAGCCTGAGGGGAGTGGAGATGGTAACAGCCCCATGGTAGAGGAGGCGGTGGACAGTAGTGAGGAGGATGCAGCTGGACCACCACAGGAGCAGCAGGTGACCACCGAGGACACCACCAGCAGTGTCGCCACATCTGTGGAGATGGTGTGGATGCCTGTGATCGAGCAAGAGGCATCGGACCAAGACCAGCCAGTGGCTGAGGACACTGCCATAGGGTTGCTCAGCCCACTGAGCGCCTGTGGACTGGAGGACCAATTGGATGAGACCATCTGGTGCTGCAGGACCAGCTGTCCCCACCAGTCTACACTGGGGACTGCTGCCAGTCGGTGCTGGCCTGCCATGGGGATGTCAGGTAGGAGCCTGGGTACATACAGCAGGGTATGCAGGAGCACCGCACCTGTATGGAGCTGTGGCTATCCAGCATTGCCGGCTGTCTGCAGGCATTCACCAGGGACTCTTTGGCATGCATGGCTGGCCTGGGGGATGCCATACAGAGCATATAGCACTGTGCCAAATGCCAGACAGTCATCATGGACCACATCAGCACAGACCTGGAGAACATGCTGGCACACCAGCAGCACCAGGATACAGCCATGGCCACAGACATGCAGGCCATAGCACGTGCACTGCAGCTGCTGCACCACCTGCAAGGCCTGGCCCAGTGGATGGCACCCCCGGCCACTGCTCATTCCAGCACCCAGACACAGTCACCGGAGCCAGTGGAATCCCCTCCCCCACCCTGGCCCATGCATCAGTATCCACCCACCCGCCAGTCATGCTGCCGGAGCCGCACACCCAGCCAGGCACTGCCCACGCTGACCTGGGCACAGGACAGCGTCAAGATGTAACCACAGTGGCATACACAGATATGCCGGCAGCACAGGCACAGGCCAGGTCGAGCAACTCACACAGTCCCACAGGAACAGGGTCAAGCACAGGGCACACACAGGGGTCTGGCACACCAAGGAAGGTGCTCTGTAGGCTGCACAGGGCCTAGTCACTCAGCACATGACAGGGGAACACACCGCGCAGCTCCGGCATGGCCGCTGCCACACGTGACACAGAGGCAAGTAGGCTTGGTTGGGCGGAGGCACGGCAGCTCACCTGTGGGGGCACACACAGGCCCACAGGGTGCAATGCCAGAGGTGGACTGCCAGGGCACCGCACAGCCTGCCAGAGTGGCAGGGTCCCCCATGGCCCAGCACCCAGCACCGGAGGGGTCAGTGCTAGGACAGCGTGTGCATGGCAGATAGCTGTGAGATGCCCAGGTGACCTGTGCAGTAGGGGAATTGTTGGGTGGAGCTGCAGTGGGGGGTGGTGCCATATGCATGGCAGGGGGCACTTATCTATGAGGGGGACACCATGTGTTCACACGTGTGTGTGTGTGTGTGTGTGTGTGTGTGTGTGTGTGTATGCAAGACTGTGTGCATGGGTGAGTGTGGGATCATGCGTGATGGGTTGTACCGGGGAGCACTGTTCATTGGGCACCTGATGTGTGTATAGAGCACTGTGTCAGTAAACCTTTTTGCACCTCATCCCTACGTTGTGTTGTCCTTTTGTCATCATTGCATTGATAGGGCCTTACTGGATACATGTTGGGTAGGGCGTATCCCCTAGTAGCAACAATGCCCTGCATGGGCCACTGCCAGTGGGCATCTGACAGCCACAGACCTCCCAAGGGTGCGCGCACACACACACACACACACACACACACACACACATACACACACACACACACACACACACACACACACGCCCTGCAGGCACAGGTGTTACACATGCAGGGACATCCACACCCATTCTGCAACTGCGTTGCATCCGCAGGGAGCACACGCAAATGCATGATAACAGGCAGGCTGCAACTGCACATCGCAGATGCCATGCCGCACATCGCTATCGCAAATCATAATTGCCACCATACAAGCCGCATATGCGTCGAAAGTAAGCGGCTGCAACATGCAATGCACATGCGAATTGCATGTGCGGTTGTGAGTCATTATGCCCAGACACAGTGTAGTGGTACAGGGGCTGCAAACCTGGGTGTAGGACAGAGCTGGAACAGAACAGTGCCATTCAGAGCAGGACAGGGACCGACATTCAGCAGACTGGTGAGTACTGGGCCACAGCAGCCCCCCATTACATACCCCTACACCATCTATTACTGCCCTGAGGGACAGGGACAGGCATGCACACCTCTCAGTCTTTTGTCCCCATATGTGGTACAGTGCCTGCCACAATGTGGAACACATGGGCAGCATGTGGATCACTTAAACAAACAATACCTAGAAGCACAGACCACTGTTGAACTGTTGCATTTATGTTCAGAATGTCTGTTATTAAGTGACTGTTACAGTGACATGCATCATGTACAATGGAGTGTTGCTCACGAATGTTGACTATGAATGTGGAACAGGGCCTCACAAGATGGAACAGGGACCATCTGTGAAGTACAGTGAGGAACATTCCTCGTACCGTTTTATAGTTGAGAGGTATACAGGCATGACCCTCCCAAAAGTGGACAGTCAGGGAATCTGATACAATATGTGCAATGGCTGTGGTCAATACCGGGGCTGTGCTGTGGGAGGGTGCCCAGGGAGATGGAGGGCATGGTACAGCCACACATCACTGTGTGGCAGGCAGTGTACTGGACATGCTGCATTAGGAGTGGCCATGTACACCACAACAGGGTACTGCAGTGCACACCCAGTGGCATGGTGTACGCAGGCCCTGGCACAGTTGACACTGGTCTGGCGGCTGGAACTCTGGTGTTGGCTGCCCTGGCCCTGGGATGTGCCATGGGAGGGTGAGGGGTTTTGGTTTGGGCCTGGCTGTGTGGCATGACCCCACTGTGCACGGTACATGGTCCACCATAGGTGCGCCCCTCACTGTGGGCGCTCAGGGAGGGTTGTACCTGCATAGGTCAGTATTGTGTTAGCAGTGGGCACTATTGACTGCCATGGTGTGTGGCATGCAGGTGTACCATCCCGCCTCTGGTGTGTGCGCACGGATGCAGGCAGGGTGCATCATTCACTGTAGGCGTGGCGGTTCCCAGCACTACACACGCCCTGGTGGGCATTGCTGCCACACCATGGTGGTATGCTGTACTGCAGGGTCATGTAGGCATGTCATGGACCGTACTGTATGTGTGGTACAGATGTCCTGTGTTGTAGGCATAGATGCATGGACAGTGTGCCAGCAGGCCCACCATGGGTGCACAGTGCAGCTGGGACCAGTCACGGGATGCCATGCTGGGTTGCCAACATGGCACCCATACCGGACCACACAGGTGGTGCCATGGCCCTGTCACACTGTCACTGTGCTGCTGCAATAGGGATGCATGTCTGTTTGGTGGGGGTGTGTCCCTGCAGTGGTGGGCTGGCCCACATGCCGGCCTGTGTGCCGTAACCAGTCATGATGCTATGTCCAACCTTGTAGTACCATCCATGCTTCTGTGTGGCACATGGCGGCCCATGTCCCGGCTGTCCCACATGGCACGGGTCAGGTGCCACTAGACGTTACCTCAGGCTGTGCAAGGTGGGCCTACACAGGTCATTGCCTGTGCCAAACACACAGGTGCACAGCCACCTGCCCGGCTGGCTGTGTACCACTGTCCCTGTACCATGCCCTACATGTTATGCCTGTCGGGTACACACCTGACCACATCCACCCTGTGCAGGGTCAGTCACAATAGGGTGTCCTGGGGGCTGTCCTGGGCCATGTGCAGGTACATGCCTGTGGGACGGAGACAGTGGGGAAGGGTTGCAGCACCCACAGGAAGCTGGCCACAGGGGCACTTACAGCTGTGTACTAACCCATGTCCATTCCCTTCCTAACTCCACGGCAGACACATGAGTCTTCAGGGAGTATATGACATTGCTCAATGCACACATTACCAAGGCCTGTACAGCACTGTGTACCTGACATTGTTGCTCTCTGTCCCCTGTGTAGGAATCAGCAGCAATGCTCAGGTCCAGGTAGGTACACACTGCCACACCACAGCTGCTCTGGGGGGTCACCGACTGTGCCACTGGCTTATGTTGCCCTGTTCTTTCTCCATCCAGGTGTGCTCCAGAACCATCAGCGCCACCCACTCCAGACACCACGGTGCACAATACAGGTAAGGAACTGTCATTCCCCATGCCGGCACCCACAGTTGGCTTTGTGTCTGCCCCTTGTGCACCTGGTGGTTGTGGTCGCATGCAGCTCAGTGTGGGGGTGGTGGTGGTGCAGATGTGTGGCAGGGCTGCAAGTGGCATTTCACGCCCACACCATGCAGGATTGGGCCGTGATATGCTTCTGCAGGGGACGGGTGCCATGTTGGTGCACTGTGGTCACTGTGTGCAGCACTGTGTGCCTTGCCCCTGCATGGCACAGCTCAGCCCTTACACACCTCATGCTGTTCATGGCATTGGCATGGTGGAACTGCCTGAGGTGGTGGGCCACAGTTGCAGATCTGTGGCCCGGCACTAACCCATGTCCCATGGCCGGTGTCCAGCATTGTGCATGGTGGGTGGGGGTGGTCTGCACAGCCACGGTGACATTCTGTAGTGATGCATGTGCCATTCTTTCCCCTGTTACAGTGCCATGCAAACGACCAGCCATTATGTCTTCTGGGTCATCACTGAGCCTAAGCAGGCATGCCCCTAACTTTACACCACATGAGACAGCGCTGCTGGTGAACAATGTTCTGCAGTGGGGTAGGACGCTGCTGCCACCTGGGAGCCAGAGAAGCAGTGCCACAGAACAGGAGCAGGCATGGACAGCCATCTGCACATGCTTGGCGGAGACAATGGGGACACGCCGGACCATCTGCCGGCTGACTCACCACTGGCAGGACCTGCCACGGAGAGAGACTGGGATCCTGCAGTGGCTGCTCAGCATGGCCCACCACAGGGACGTGGACATGCGGTCTGGGCAGGACCCTGGTGTTGGTATGCATACTAGCTGCTGTTCATCTGTTGCAGCAGTGTGGTGTGGTGGCCATGTTGTGTACTGCCTCCAACACACTCATCTGTCCCTTCACCCCACAGGTTCCACTGGCACAACCCACAGCATGCAGCAGGGCTGCATCGCTGGCCTCAAGTAGGAGGCGCTTCACTGGAGGTCAGGTAAGTACATACATTGGTCCCCTTGTGCCATGGACATGAATGGCGGCCACAATGTGGCTCATGCTGCACCCTCACATAGCTTGCCTTTCTGTGTGTGCTCCCCTGTCTGCGCCCGGCACTGACTGCATCTTTACATTCCTACAGGTGTCCATAGCAGGCTGCCACAGCAGCAGAGGGCCCTGCTGAGGGCCATGGCAGATGTCAAGGCCCGTGATATGGTGGAGTACCGGCTGCACACCCAGAGCAGGCAGCAGAGGGCCAGCATGCTGCCACCAACCTCCTCCTCCTCCTCTTCCACCCACTCCACAGTGGCGGCATCTGAAGGGGACCCAGTTATGTTGGGCACACAGCCAGACCATGGGGACCCCACCGATGGTGGGCAACAGGGGCTGGAACAGCCATAGCCACACAGCCTGGACATGGAGTGCACAGTAGCAGCCGATGGGGATGGGGCCATGGCTGCACCACCTACCAGATCCACTGCTGTGGACATCGCAGTGAGGGCAGGTGAGGATGCTCCACTGCTGGGCACTGTGCCATGCACTGTTGTCCCTGCAACAGGGGACACTGGACCATGGCAGGAGGTGGCCATGCTGGGGTTGCAGCAGTGGGAGGCATTGCCTGTTGTGGCTGAGGGACCCACTGCTGAACCTGTGCAGGGTGGGGGCCTGGACCAGGAATGCCTTGTGGAACTGGTGACGGCCATCTTGCAGGACATTGGGCTCCCCCATGGGTCGGTGGGCACCTCCTCAGTGAACTCCAGCAGACCTAGGTCCCATGTGTCCGCTACTGCTGGACGTGGGTGGGGCTTTCTGTGGGGGTGGGCTTGTATATAGGGGTGGTTGGTATTGGTGGGTCTGTACATATGGTTGTTGTGGGTGGTCATTGTGTGGGTGGGTCTGCATTTTGCTGTTTGTTTTGTGGGTGGGACTGTGGTTTGGTTGTTGGGCCTGTGTTGGGCTGTACATGGGTGCAGGTTGGTGTTCGGGGTTGTTGTGGGTGGCTGCTTGGGTTTGGGTTTATTGTCATGTTACTGTTTGTTGCTGTTGCCTGTTATACATCCCCATCCCCCTTCCATTGTTACCCTGTAACCCTATCCCGTTTTGTACAGTAAATCTTTTGCCATACACACTGCGTCTCTGTGTCTGTTCCAGGTATGCATGGCTGTGTGTGTGTGTGTGTGTGTGTGTGTGTGTGTGTGTGTTTGTCACTATACACAGGGGTGCACATTGGTGGTGGTGCCTGCTGTACCCAGTGTTCCCTCCCCATGCATCAGGTTGGTGTGCCATTGTGCTGCTCACAGCACAGGCCACTGTTCCCAAACCACATCTGCATGGTGTCCTGTGTGCCACCATGCATGCTATGGTGTCCATGCCACCTAACAGTGTACCTTCTAGCTGTGTGGTGGCATGTTGCCTGTGCATCACCCTTCTGCCTCAGGGTACCATTGTTCCCTGCAGGTGGCACCACTGGAATGGACGTTGGTGTGTCTCACCACCATTTGTCCACTGGTCTGTGCCACCCGGTGCTGTGTCCCTGTCGTGGTTACACTGTTTACATGTATCAGTGGCCATGGCAGGGGCATTGTTCCTGGTGGTGCCATCATCCCTGCATTGTGCCTGCAGCCTCTGTGCACCCTTTGTACCCTGTGCCACACTGCCCCTGTGTGCCTACCTTCCTCAGATACTCTATGTCTTATCCCACATGGTGTGTCGCTGTGTGTCTGGCCTGTCTGTCCCTGTTCCTTTCTATGCTGTGTAAGTTACACCTGCTCCCACCTGGTTTATGTTGTACCAGCTGGTCTTGGTGTAAGTTGTGGCACTGCTGCTTCTAGAATCCCGCCCTGGCATTTCTCTTTTATTTTCTTGGCATATGTTCAGTTGCACATTTGCGTACTTGCGGGTTTGTCGCAACTGCAGCATAAGTTGCCATTGGCATACTGTGTTGCGTCAATGTGCATTTCACAATGTAGAATTGCATTTGGTGTATTTGCTGGATGTATTTGTGACTTGTGCCATTCCCGTTGGTGCATCTGCATTGCGCATTGGCGTATGCTTTCTAGAATTGGGCCCATAGTATTTAATATATACAACAAAACAAAGTGCAAACTACGAAAACAAGCTTATAGTAAATGCTTAAAACTCCTTGAAGTGCACTCAAGCTTCCATTTAAAAAATTAAAAAAATAAATAAAAAGGAAGCTGATCTAGCCGTTTTGTATTCATTTAGGTATTGCCAAATGTAATGAGTGTGTTTGGTAAAGGTATGGTAAACGATGTGTTGACCCTGCTTTTAACTGCTCTTAACTTTTAACAAAAGGCTTTTAACAATGGGACAATTCTAAATTTGTAAACCCAGGAGTTTTTACTTTAACAGGTTCTGAGAAGTAATGTCTTTTTCTTGGAGATCCAGTTTGATTATGGAAAGTCTCGAAACTTTTTAACTTTCATCCCTAAAACTCCTAAAATGATAAAAAAAAAAAAAAACTTTGTAAAACTTACACTGCATAATTGTTTTCCTCAGGTTTCCATGTGGCTATTTTTTGGCGTTTTCCATATGAGGTAACGCCACGCTGGAATTTCTCTTGGAGAGCTGTCATAATGCTGATGACACTTATAGCCAGTACCTAAACCCAGAAAAGTAATAAACAGGTTAGAAACTTGGGTTGAGGGAAATAACATTTTTGATGAAGACCAGAATGGCTTCAAGAAAGGTAACTCCACAATGCAGCACTGTCACATTTTATAGCTTTTCATTACTAAATATGCTAAGATTATAAAAGCAATGCTTTCCTGCTGTTTTATAGATCTTAAAGGGGCACTGTCAACTTTTTTATGACTTAGTGATTTCTTACTTTATATGCTATCTCTGATCCCTGTTGTAAATACTGTGCCCCTAAAATTCAAATGTGCCCATACATTAGTAGAAATGTAACAATTATTCATTAAGTTAGCTAAAAATACATTGTGCCCGGTCTGACCTTTAGTCCCACTGGCCAAAGCTTCTACGTTTTCCTGATGAGATATGGCACTGATCTGCAGAGTGCACTCATTAATGAACAAGTTTGCACAATGTTTCTCCTTAGAAGTAAAACACTGTCCTCATTTCTACACTGTTGAAGTTGGGAAAATGTAACCCTTTTCAAATGTGGTGCTCTATCCATTGTAATTTTGTGCTTGAAAATTCATGGCATGACTCTTCGCATGCCCATGCAGTCTGTCCCCCAGTCTCTGGAAATTTTGCTTAACTGCATTCACCGACTGGTTTACCAGATCATTGGTACCCAGTTGTACTAGCACTCCCAGTTCTCCCCATTCCCTCTCCACCATCCTCCCTATTTGATCTAGATCCTGAACTGTAGCAGCACCTGGAAGGCACATTGTGATCCCTTTTTGTAGTGATTCCTAACCCACCACCTTTTCCACTCCCCTGATCACAGAGTCCCCAAGCAGTAAGACTTTCCTGGCTTTCATACTTCTGAGAGCAACTGTGTTGTCCTGCCTTGATCCCCCAATTGTCTTAGAGTTTCCCCAGTGGAGTCAGTTTAGTCAGTTTCCTGTACCTCCTCCTGGGGTACAAAGCAGTTTGCTATTGGGATAGAGTTGGTCAGAACAACCCCTTAGTTGCTAGCCCTGCCTCCCTGTACCCTCCCTTCCCCTTCACCACCACTCTCCATCCTCCTAGGCCAGTGGGCATGTGTAGAAGTGGGAGGGGGAGCTCCAGCTGAGCTGGAGATGCAGCTTGGATAGCTCTACTCTTATTGCCTCGAGCTGAGCCTTGTGCTCAGTTACATAGAAACATAGAAACATAGAAGTTGACGGCAGATAAGGACCGCAAGGCCCATCCAGTCTGCCCATTTCTTTTTCTACCTTATAAATGTGCCATCGGCCTTTGCTCTGTCAGTGACCTATCTATTCATAGTCATTTGTATTGCTCCCTTATGCCTATCCCATGCCTGTTTGAAGCCCTGCACTGTATTCATAGCCACCACTTCTTGTGGTAAGCTATTCCATGCATCTACCACCCTTTCTGTGAAAAAGAATTTCCTCACATTCCCCCTTAATTGGCCTCCCTCTATTCTCATGCTGTGTCCTCTTGTCCTGCTATTTTTCTTATATTTAAACATGTTAGACTCTTTCACCTTGTTTATGCCCTTAAGGTGTTTAAATGTCTCGATCATATCACCTCTCTCCTCCTTTGCTCAAGGGTATACATATTGAGCTCCGTTAATCTGTCCTCATATGTCTTCTGATGCAGTCCCTGCACCATCTTTGGTGCCCTTCTCTGGACTGCCTCAATTTCAGTTAATGTCCTTGTGAAGGTGTGGCCTCCAATACTGCACGCAGTACTCCAGATGGGGCCTAACCAATGTCTTGTACAGAGGAATTATTACCTCCCTCTTACGACTTGTGAACCCCCTACTAATACACCCTAACACCCCCTAGCCTTACCTACTGCTTTAGGGTCTGCTTGGATGATTTTAGGTCATCAGTGATGATGATGCCAAGTCTCTTTCTTCCTTTGTGACTGCTAGCAACTCCCTCCCAGCCTATAAGTGGCTTCAGGTTTTCTCTTCCCTATGTGCATGATTTTGCACTTCTTTGCATTAAATCCCAGTTGCCACTCTTCTGACCATTTTGCTAGTTTATCCAGATCTCTTCTCATTCTGCCCACCCCATCTGGATCATCTACTCTGTTGCAGATCTTGGTGTCATCTGCAAACAGACAAGCCTTACCCTCTAGTCCATCTGCAAGGTCACTAAGTTAAGGTCCCACAAATGGGGCAATGCCTCTGTCTCCAGAGCTGTCCTCTGGAGATGAGTGCCCCATAGCTCTTACAACTGGCAATCTCCATTCTAGTTAATCAACAAGCAAGTATGCTCAGTACAATCAGACTACTATGTATGGAAGCTGAGCCAAGTTAAGCAGTAGTGGACAGTATGATAAACAAAGAGTCTAGCTGCCCATACAATCCAAGTTAAGCAGGCAGTATGATAAACAAATGTTTAGCTGCCCTAGATACAAGCCAAGATAAACAGATAGTATGATAAACAAAATGTCTAGCTGCTGTAGATGCAAACCCAGTTAAGCAGGTAGTATAATAAACAAAAAATATCCACTTAAATAGATATCAGGCTAGTAGCAAGTTCCCCTAACCCTTCTCCCACAAACAGTACAGGTGTACTTCAGGTGTGTTGGGCACAATTAAGGAAAAAAGAGAACATTATAGAGTACTTCAGGAATAAATGAGTCGTGATGTACACAGAATGTCCCTGACTCAGCTATTCAAATAGTGGGTTTAATTTATTCAGAAAATATAGGATTAATAAGCCAGGAGATGGTAAAGTATTTTATGTAAGGAGAAAAGTGTCAGTGCAAAGAATGATGTCTTGGGAAAGTAATGATGTTCAAATCTTGTGGTTAAAAACACATTTGAAGAAGGTGCCCCGAGGGTTTTACCCAAATGTAGTGGGATCTGTATCCTCCCAGAAGAAGAAGAAAAGAAAATGTTAGATTATGTTAGATTACATAAAAGATATGTTGGACCAGGTTGGGTTCAAACACCCTTTTGCTGTTATCTCCATTACTGGGCATTTTAACAGATTTGAATAGGTTTGCTCAAATCATCTTATACTTTAATTCAGATCATGGCAAAAACAACCAGAATTAATACTATATTATACCTCATGCTCACTGACATGTCTTAGTTTTACCAAGAACTTGTATTTTTTTTTCCCTGTAGGCTTAGCAGATCATAACGTTGTTTTATGTGAACCATTAAGAGCAGGTTGTCTGACTAAGAAAGAGGTGCAGAAAGTCCAAAACGTTATTATTCATAAAAAATGATGTTTTAGAGAAAATTAATAACTCTGTAGCTGTTATGAATAGACCACAGTGTGAGGAAAATACAGAACAACTGTGGTCAAGATTAAAAAATGAGATCCGTCAGACACTTGAGTAAATAAAGGTTAGAGGAACAAGAAAAGTTGAAACAGACAAGCCATGAGCTACTGAGGAGTTTGAAATGCTGATAAGTAAAGGACAACTGCTTTCGAAAGTGGGAACATTCTGGTGCACCAGTAGTACCATAAGAAAGCTAATAAGGCTTACACAATGTTGCAGAAAAGATTTTAAAATCATAAGGTGAAGCAATTACTCTGCTAGTCCTAGTAAATGATAGGCAGGAGTTAAAATTTTGAGAGGGAAAGACTCAACAGGGGAGGACTGAGTTATGACTGATTGGAAATCATCTCAGGAAAGCTTAAAAGAATTGTGCAGTTTAATTAACATCTGATTTTATTCAGCAATGGATGAAATGGACGAACCTACTCAACCTCTATTAGATAGCATTGAGATTCCGATTAACTTTTTAGTCTCCATTGAAGCAGTTTATCAGGAGTTATGCCAACTACAGATTAATAAGACAAGTTGTCTAGATGCAATTCCTGCTTGGATTCTGAAAGGAAGTTCTGAGGTACTTGCACCACACATTTGGTCAATTATTAACTCAAGCATAGTAGAAGTTGTTATTCCCATACAATGGAAGGAAGCAGTTGTAATTCTGATTCCTAAAACTCTCCAAGTTAAGGATTTTGTTTTTGAAAGACATTGGTCCCATTTCTTTAATATACATTGTTAGTAAAGTAGCAGAAACATTTGTATAACAGGCTATATTTAACCAAATTGTTGACCAAGTAAACCCAAACCAATATGGAAGTCTGAAAATTAGTTTGATCACCCTTCTGTTGGTCAAGCTTATGAATGAGTTACTTGTTGTCATAAAAGGTGGATTAACCACAGATGTTGCAATGATTGATTCTTCAAAGCATCTGATCTGATAAATTGCAACATTCTTAGCAAAAGAACAACAACGTTGAACATCCCTCCTATTCTGATAAGATGGCCTTGTGCTTCTTTGGGTGAGAGGAAGCAGAGAATAAACTTAAAGGGTGCCACATCAGACTGGAGGGAAGTTATAGGAGGTGTGCTACAAGAGAAAATACTTGGGCCCCTCCTTTTTTTAATATTAATAAATGACATGCAAGTTTATTGTCAGTAAGCAATATACATAGATGATACAGCATTGTATAAAAGTTATATGAAAAAAATGAGTGTTTTTCAAGGCAATTTGGATGTTGCCCTAAAATGAGCCAATATAAATGAAATAAGGATTACCACAACAAAAGTACAGATTATGAAAATTAATGGTAAAAATGGTAAAGATGAAACTGAGTTTGTAAAACATAAAAACTGGTAGCCTTAGCCATTTCTGCAGACCTTAGTTGGATTTTATAAGTAGAAAAAAATTATAAAAAATCAGGGAAAAGAATATATTTTTAAGCGAACTGAAGAAGATAGGTCTTTCTGAAAATGAGCTAATACTGGTTTATAAATCATTGATTCAACCAGTGCTTAAATATTGCAGTTTGGTATGTCATTCATCAATTGGTAAGAGGTGTAGAGAGGATATTGGAAAATTCAAAAGTGAGCATTATGCATAACTGATAGCACTTTCAGTTATTCTCAGGCTATAGTAAAGTCGAATATTGAGACATTACATGATAGAAGACAGGAGTCGTGTAAAAAAAGTTTTTACAGAATGACAAATACGATCTGCGAGATTCATGATTTAATATTGCCAAATGAACAACTGACTCATAACATCAGAAGAAGGAACGTGTAGGTCACCAATATTGTGAAGACTTAAAGATTTAACTAAAGTTTTGTGACATGGACCATTAAGTTGTTTGAATAAGGTTAACATGTGAGGACTACAGTTACTCATTTTACTTAAGCAGCTCTGTTTGACTGAATCCAATAATAATGTTATGGTATTTAGTAGTGATTTTTTTCATTTATTTTTATTAATACATTTTCTGTCATTCAACATACAACACATACATACAAAAAGTCATCTGTGAGGTCCATATACTGTGATAAATAAAAGTAGAGTAGATACCTTAGGATACTTTAAAAGGCCTCTTAATACTATAGAGTAGTTGCACTGTAAAACATATATTAGGTATAGTACTGTTTAATAAAAAAAAACAAGAAGTCTAAAATGAATGGCTTTAAGAAATAAAATCTGCATTTTTTGACATGATATACATTACCCATCTGCTCCATAATAATTCAAATTTAGGTAGGGATTGGGAAAGCTCGGCTGTAAGTTTTTCCATGTCATAAATATGACTCATAATGTCCTGCCACACCACAATAGAAGGTAAATTTGGTGTGAAACAGTTTTTGTTATTGTTTTCTTGGCCATTAGCAAACAAATGTGTAACAGTTTTTTTAGTTGAGGAGGCTCTGAATCCTTCCGGTATGTTCAGAAGTAAAAGTGTGTGTGTGGGATTCGGATAAAGGTAGGATCAAATAGTTCCTGCAGTTCTGTTTGCAGTTGATTTCAAAAGGGTTGCAATTTGGGGTACTGCCAGAAAATATGAGCATGGGAGGACCTCACTGCACCACAAAGTCTCCAGCACTGATCCCCGTACCATAGAACATATTTAACCTGTTGTACTGGGGTACAGAAATAACAAATAATCCCTTTTCAAGGAACTCTTTTCAAATACATGAGGAAGTAGATTTGTGAATATAGATTGTGTACTTGTCCCATTGTTCTGGGGGGATTTCAATAGCTAAGTCCTGCTGCCAACATGATCTTATATAAACAGTAGAGTGATCTAAAAGTGTGAGCAGAGCAGCACAGGCTTGTGAGATTAAGAATTCAATGTTCCCTAGTGTGACTGTAGAATTAAAGCTTTTTGTCTTGGTTGTATGTATGTTTTAATCTGCAAGTAACAGAAAAATTCTATTGTCTCAAGTTAAAATGGTCTTCCAATATGTGGAATTCTTCCATGTTGTCTCCATGCATGTAATGGGCAGGAAGAAAGAAGCACTTTCATGTTGGTAAGTACGATCATGGGTCATTGGATGAAAGGAGGGGCTGGTAGCAAATGGAGTGATTAGGTTTCACTATGGTAGCCGTGACGGGTGTTTGAGAGTTTTATGCCAGACTGTATGCATGGTATTTGTAAATGGGTTATCACAAGAGGAGGTACAGGAGGGGTATGAAGAATGTAATGCCAATTGTGTTACTAGTAGTAGGCCTTCTTCAGTTGTTTCAGTTGTTTTTCAGAGGGCATTATAAGAGGGGAATAACCAATATAATACTGGGTGAATCTGCGCTTCTTGGTAGTATACTTTTAAACTAGGTAATGTCAGTCCTCCTTTCAATGTTGGGAGTTGCAGAGTAGTATATTTGACACTGGGTTTGTATTTCCCCCAAGTGCATTGAGAAATCATTTTGTCCTCACTTCTAGACTGTAGTGCGAATGGGGTGATTGGGAGGGTTTGAGCCAAATATAAGATCTATGGCTAAACATTCATTCTGATAGAGTCAATTTTGTGTATAAGTGGTAGGTTAAAAGTCTGCCATCAGTTTATATCTTCTTGTATGACTTGAGTCAGGAGGTCATAGTTGAGGGAAGTGAGAGTGCAAGATCTGCAGAAATATGAACTCCCAGGTACTTAAGAGACCCCATGTCCCATTAAATTTGAACTGCCCTCTGATCTGATCTGTAGGAGCATAGAAGAGACAGAGGGCCTCTGATCTTGTGAAATTAATTTTGTATCCAGCACAGTGGCTGAACTGGTTTAAAAGTTTCCAGAGACAGGGGAGGTAATCATTAGGAGTAGTCATGTAAATGAACAGGTCATCAATGTGAAGAGCACATTTCTGTTGTTGACTGCTCAGTTGTATTTCGTGGATGTGGTCATTCTGTCGAATCACTTGTACAAGGGGTTCTAGGTATAATTCAAATAATAATGGGCAGAGGGGGCAGCCCTGTTGGGTACCTCAAGAAAGGGGGAACGGGGAGAAGATCTGTCCATTGCTCTTTACATAGGCCTGTGGTGCTTTGTAAAGAGCTTTTAGAATATCTATAAAGAGGTTTGAGAAATTAAATTTTGTTGGGGTGGTGAAGAGAATATCCCGTGCCACCCTGTCAATGGCCTTTTCAGCATCTAAACTTAGGAGTATAAAAGGAGTTTTTAACTAGTTGGAGGACATGTAAAGTTCTCTTTACATTGTTTTTAGTCTATTGAGAGCAAACAAACCCTATTTGATTTGATTGTATTAACTGTGGGAAGATGTTGTCTAAACATTTTGTTATTATAGAGGAAAATATTTTATAATCTAGATTGAGAACTGATATCAGTCTTTAAGATGCACAGAGGGAGCTATCTTTGTTTGGTTTAAGTATTGTGGTGATGGTGGCAAAACTCCAGGTAGGTGGGGGGGGGGGTGTTTCCTGCTACTACCCATGCACAGACCTTGGTGAATGGAGTTACTAAAATGTTTTGAAACATTTTATAAAACTCACTAGTATAGGCATCAGGGCCCAGGCTTTTATTGTTCTGTAAGTTTTTAGTTGTTGTCATGATTTCTTCTGTCATGACTGGTCTTGTTAGATGGGCTGATTGGGCATCTGTGAGTACGAGGAGGTGGATGGATTCAAGAAATGTAGCTATCCTTTGGGGTCTAATGTTTTTTTGGGAGGGGGTATAATTGTGCATGGTATTTTTTAAAGGCTTCTAAAATACCAGCCTGGTTTGTATGCCTTGTCGAGGCTCCAGGGTCGCAAATTTGGATCACCGTGGTGTATATTGCATGGTGACATAGACAGTAGGCCAAGAGTTTTGTAGCTCAGGCCTCCCCCTCAAAATATATCTGTTTAAGGTAACAAAGGGCCATCTCTGTTTTGGTATTTAAGATATCCTGAATTTCTTGTAATTTTTTAAATAATATTGGATTGAGTAACATCTCCCTGCATATGTAAGGACTGAGCCTGTTTAAGGGAGTGTTGAAGTTTGTCCAACCTTTTTCACTTTGTTGTTTAATCCTCAAAGCCTGACTAATCAGTTCCCCCCTGAGGACTACTTTAATAGTTTTCAAGAGGGTGCTGGGAGATAGGTTGGGGGTCAAGTTATCAGTTATAATTTGCTGTATTTTGTCTCGAATGAGGGTTTGCATGTCTTGGGAGTTTAGGAGAGAATTGTTTAGTTTCCACAAGGCATTTGGTTTGTTGTGACCCAATTGCAAGCCACGTATCATTGGGGCATGGTACAAAAAATAGATAAGATGATCACAGCTTGTTAATAGTTGAAGATGCTCCCTGGAGATATAAAACAGGTCAATCATGATGCATATCTTGTGAGGTGGAAAGTAATGGGTATACTGCTTGATTCGTGGATGTAGAAAGTGCCATGTGTCCTGCCAACCATAGGTTTAAAACAGCAATTTGTTCCTTTTAACTGCTTCTGACTGTCAGGGTAGGCAGGCATTAGAAGAGTCAATGGGGTCATATGTCATGTTATGATCTCTTCCTATGATTAGGATAACTTTCTGATATTGGAAGATTTTGCCGAGCAGTAAATTAACTTTAGGGATATCCATACCTTTAGGGAAAAATAAACTTGCCAGGGTGATTTCTTTATCCTTATATTGACCCACAGCAACAACCAGGTGGCCTTGTGGGTCGCTATATGATGTAGTGAGTTTAAAAGGGGTGTGTTTGGGTATCAAGATAACAGTTCTTCTCCGCTTACCATTAGGATAACTGACAGATATTATTTCAGAATATCAAAATGTTATCAACTTATGTGCCTTTGATGTTAAGTTAGTCTCCTGGAGGAGAACAAAGGTGGGGTGGGATTTTTTGATGGTGAATAAAACCTTGTAGCATTTGATAGGGCTGTTGAGGCTATTCACATTATTTGAATATATTTTTATTTGATCAAATTAGCCATGGAGAAGGGCAAGAGTGGGATAAATAACTGACAGCTGCTCTCTTGCTATCTGCCATGGGCTGGACGGGGTCAATAATTAGCCAGCGGTAGGCCCCAGGGGTCCATCCATGCCTGCTAAACAGCAACGACTGCTGCAGGTGCCATATCAAAAAGAGAGTGGGGTCCTTAAATCTTAACACAAAGCCATCCAAAGTACTAAGTTGTAATTGTAAACAGCTGTAATACAACAACAACAAACAAGATAAAACAATACTGAACATTAACACAGAACATGGAACTTGTAAAACAGAAATGGTGTCCCCATCTCGGGTTGGGTGGGGGAACAATTGAGTGGTCCAGAGGAACATGTAGGTTAAGATTGCCAGCTGCCACATGACTGCTGTACTTGGGGTGTATGATGGACTCAAAGGGACAGGTACAGAAAACTGAACCCATCCATCCAGACAGAGAGGGAGAGGGTGACTTCCAAGATAGAGGCATCCTACTAATGGTCCCCTATTTTGAGAAGGTCAGAAAATAGTGGTGGCAAAAGGAGAATGAGTGAGCCTGGCAAGGGGATCAGGTCTCCCATAGGTGGTAAAACACCACCTAAGTGGGAAGGGGGAAGTGTACGGTAAGGTAAGGGGGTCATTAGATCCCATGATTGGGGTGCAGATGTGGGACAGCACATATAGCTGTAATAAGGTAGTCACCCTGCAGTATTACAGACTCCTTCCCTGAATATAACCTTTACAGGTATGAGGAGAAAAGGGATGTCTGGAGAGGGGGGGGGAACTAGAAGAGGGCTATAATTGCTCCAATGATTTGGTCCAACTCCAGAGTTTCACTTGCAATCAGTATGAGCCTTTCTGTCTTACTAACATTTCCGGAATTCCCTCTCCCCCATCCACACCCCCAGCATTGTGTGGAACAGTCTACTGCTGACATGTTCGTGGCCAATATGGCTCTCCCTAAGGGAGTGAAATGTCACGCAGTCCAGTGATCACCAGGCACAGCAATGAAAGCCAAACCAGAAATTTGCACCAGTCCAAAATCTTTTATAGAGGGCCCATGGTGTAAAAGGGCAGCTATTTAAAAGTCTGCTCAAGTCATGATCCCATACTAATAATGTGACAGCCATGTATAGTGTATAATAGAGGAGTCAGTGCTGCATCCTACAGAAGTAACCATGTCTCTCATCAGCTGCATGAAAGTAGTGCAGCACTGGTTATGCGAGCAGAAACACCACAATGAGGGCAGGCCAGCCCTTTCTGTTCATGTGGGTGAGCGTTGACTTCACGGGATCAAGGTACCATACAGTTAGACCAGTTAGAAAGAAAAAGGGTTTACTTTAAGCTGTGGCTCAAACAACCACCTGAGCCCAAGGCACCCCTTTAGGCAGACATGCCCCATGGAAATCAGGGCAAACAGCCACCCACCAGCAAGGTAGCCAGTACATTCCATCAAGGTTTTCTGTGTGGCTACACAGTGTTCACCATCAGCAAGGAATAATTCTGGCATTGTAGCTTAGCGGTACAGACAAGAAGCTACTTACAGGGATGTACTGAGCTAAAGGAGGCAGCCAGCAGACTCCACGCCATTTGGTCACAGTTCCACCGGAAGGCCCTCTGACCCATCTGGGAAATAGGCACCAGTGTGGAGAAGCTCAAATATCACTGACCAGAGAGCTTGAAGGGAGGGGAGAGCATCTTGGCATCCCTGAGGCAGCAGCCACCCAAGCAGGTAGTGCCTCAAGCCGAGAAGGTGACCAGCCCTGTCCGCCCCCACCAGAGCCCTGCAACACATGACTTACTTTGAAGGGCCCATCCAGTAATAGTAAAGCAGCACCACTAGGAGCAAAACCTGGCTCAGGCCAAGACAAAGCAAATATAGCTGCACGAGGAGACAAGGTGCACTAAAAAAAGGAGGTAAACAATTATTGCTGGTGACACACTGAGTCTATGCAGTCAAGAACTGCTGGTGGTTAGTCAAGTTTTTCAAAAGAAATGTACAGTAGAAGTGCTTGTATATCCTTAAAGAGACACTGTCAACCCCGTTAGGCCTCAAATTGTCCTTAGTTTAAAAACGTATATTATGATTGTTCACATTCATACAGAATTTACTTATGTAGCTGGGAGTTTGATGCCGATTCCATTTTTTTCATTTTAAAAGTTCAAAACAGGTTGCCCCAGTGCTACCACACAAAAAAAACATGTTTATTTACATTACATGATCAATTCCCACTGCATCTTTTCTGGACTTGAGAATATTACAGTGCAGTCTAGCCACTCATGATGCTGTGGGAGATGGGGAGGCTATTGCATCATGAGTAGCTGCACTGTTTTGGGGTGTTCCTAATATTCAAGAAGTAGGCAACTAAGGGTGGATCAGGGATTTGAAGCAAAACAAAATTGGGTATAATTACACTATTAGTATACAGTTCAGCTCTACCAAGGAAGGAAACAGATAAAACAACCAGAAACATCAGTTAGTTTTAGAGAAAGTATGTAAACTTAAAATGTGGGGTTTCAACTAGAAATATTATGATGCAAAAAGGGTTGACAGTGTTCCTTTAAGGGTAGAAGCTGCATGTTGACTGCGCGGTCTTGTAGAGCCTGCATAAGGTTCAGTATGGAGAATTCTTGGTTGTCTGGTTTGCATCTGGAGCACTGAGGTGGGGGTGGATTAAAGTATTTTTGTTTCAGTCCCTCAAAAGCATCTTCTGGAGGGGGCATGGCCTGACTGCCAGGGTAAATAGACGCAAGGAACTTGTGTTCCACTAGACAAGAACTTTAAATATCAAAAAAAATGTTTTTACTGTGCAAACCTTAAAAATTTACTTAATCCCATTGTGATAGGGTGCAGGCTTAGTGGACAGAAAAAGGTAGCGTGACTCAATATTTGATTTTCTTAATAGTCCAAAATTTATTTCAGAAGTGGTTTTTCTTCATAAGCAGGACACTTTACATACAGTGCACATCACCCAATTCATAACACTGGAGCACTTCCTCAGTTCATATCTTTCTTGGAATTAACATTGCTCCCTGAAGTTCCCTGCAGACCTTATCCTCTCCGCTTACTCTCTGGATCACATCTGACATCTCTGGCTATTCTCTGTCCTTTTATACAGTTTAATGCTCATGTGACATGAAAACTCCACCCACCTGAACATTTCAAATACAATATTTTTATATACAAAGTGTTTTATTTATTTCTAAGTTCCCAAACACTCTAGTCACAGTTTTATTTAATACTGGGGCTTTCCTACAATCCCTACAATGGTTTTATATGTTTTTAAATGTTTCAGACTATCTCCCAGCATCAGGTAGCACCACCCACCTCTGACTGCAGGATAAAGGTAGTCTAAAGATGGCCGGCCAGCTCTAAAGGGAACTGAGGCATGATAGAGTGAAGAAGGAACAGGACCACTCCCCAAACATTTCCAGACACAGGCATAACAACAGGTACTTTGTTTAACAAAACCCATATAACCCTGTATCACTTTATATATTTCCTAAAAACCTGGTTTTGTTCAAAATATACATTTATTTATTTATTTTACTACAGAGCCTAATACCATCTGCGACTGTAACCTTCTAACCTTAAAGATAACAAGCATTCAGTCTAACAAGAACAGGGTTGCCATTTTTGTTTCCTTTTTCATTTTTCCTTACTTGGCTATTGCATTTTACCTTCTAAACGTAAGTGACAAACATTCAGGAGCACAAATGCTGCATTTGTAATTAGGTGCTTCTTCCTGTTACTTTTACCTTTAATCACATAATCCTCCTTATTTACAAACCTTTACATACCTATGTACCCATTTTAAAATAAACAAACCAAACTAGGAGGTTTGAAATGATTGAAAGCCTTCATATGCTATGGCTGAAACTGACCGATCTTAACATACAGCCAGTAGCTCATTTGTGTCTTTCTTCAATAGAGCAACCCCCAAATTCATATAGTAAAATGGTCTCCTTTAGGCAGCTCCACGCATGCACAAAGGAATCACCTTTGGTTTTTATTTCTTTTCCTTCTCAGAGTAAGGGCTGACAGTTAAACTTTATCAAAAGCAGTTCATACGAATTCAGCATTTTCCCTACTGCTTCTAAAGCACAAGACACGACAGTTAAATTAACAAAACCCACAGTTCAGCTGCCGACTCCCTTTTTAGGCATTTTAACTGTTCTGTCAGGATACAACTACTGCAGGGTGTAATTAACAACAGGGCATAACCCCAGTTCAGCTACCCTTTCAGTTAATAGGCACCTCATAATAGCAGGACTACACTAATACAGACATTTCACCAAATGCCTAAACCACAAAGGCAAAGTAAATGTAGAGAAGCCACCATAAAGCAAACACTTTCAGTGTTGCTTTCTTTTCTCCATGTGGGTCATTTAGATTTTGTTTCTTGCCCCTTTCTCACCGTACTGACCTATGCGACAATGCGCACCATCGCAGCTCCTTAAAGCAGCAGCTAGCAGGCCACTCATAATTACCTGGGGGAGAAGAATACTGAAGAACTCATTCTAACTTCTGCCCCCTCCTTTTATTACCTCGCTGCTCTCCACTACTCTTTCATTTACCAAAAAGGGCTCTAAATAAAGAACCAAGTCAAAACTTCCAAGGCTCCTAATCATTCACAGAGCCACTCTGTGTCACCCATCATTAGTGTTCACTCATCTGCATTAGTTGGGTGAATTCTGGCTTTTACAACAATGGAGAAATCTAAGAATAAGCCTCTTGCTGACCTGATGAAATTGAAGGCCCAGAGCATGCAAGATATAATGGGGAACTCAGCGCTGCTGACTTCCAGTGGGGAACCCACACCAGCATCGCTCCTGGCTGCCAACCATACAGGGTCTCAACAAAAAGATGGAAGATTTTAACAACAGAACAGAATTATTTGAATACAAAGCTAAGACTGCAGTAGTGAAGGCATCAATGGCCAGTGAAATGGCAGAAAATGTACTCGTTACCTGCACTGGGCTAGTCCAGGAAAACGCTATCCTATGAATGAGATTAGAGCAGTTGGGAAATTTCTTTAGAGCTGCAAATGTACACATTACTGGAATACTGGAGGGCAGAGGGTGATAATTTAAAAGGTTTCCTGGCTGGCTAGATCCTGAGACTTTATCTCTACAGTGAGAATTCTCTATCAAGCGAGCTTACCGAATTACTCCCAGGAGACCCCTGCATGATGCAACCACCTCACAAACCAGCCTTCTAGTTACTGGTGGCCAGAAGAAAGGGACGAGATTATTCTTGCTGCAAAAAGGACTGGAGGAGTTTAAATGTGAGAAGAAACTGTCAGTTTTTTTCTGAACTTAAGTTTCAACACAATAGCATGTCGAAAGGGTGTTGATGGCATACAAACTATTTTGGGTGAATTGAGAGTCATCCACTACCTTTTTACTACTTGCCAAATTGAAAATTTACTATGGAGGCAAGACTTACTTGTTTTCCAACCCTGCAGATGCCAGTAACCTGACTGATATAATCAGACAGGAATTCTCTGCCTGTGAAGATGTAACTCAGTCGGTGGCTGAATCAGACACATAAAAAGTGACTGACTCTACTGACTTTGTAAAGTCAGGTTCAAATTTGTGCTTTAATATTTTAAATGCAAACCATTACGTTGCTGTAAGTTATGGGTAGAGACCCAAGTTTTGAGAAGGGGCAGTATGTTTGGGGTGTGAGACCAGGAGGGTTGAAGTGGGCTTACTTAGCCTTTTTGTATTTCTTATTCTTAGTAACGTGAGCACATGGTGAATACAGTAGCCACTGGCATCTCTCATTTCCCACTATTTGATCTCCTCTCCCTGCATCTGTATTTCACAGCATAGTTCATGTACATTTGATACATTTGAATCAACATTTTTAAATGCTCTAATTTCATAAGCATTGGTTGACTTGTTTGAATAATGAAATTTCTTTTATTTAAAGGCATGTATAGTAGCCCTGTATAATAAGGGTTTCCCTGTTCAAGTTCTAGCAATCCTGTTTTTTTCTTTGACATGGTTTATTGTATGTTATTATAGTTTTTCTGCAAAACTCACTTACAAACTAATTGGGCATTTAGGCACTACACCAGTCTGAGTCTGTTTGGATTCTTTATCTGAGAAACTTTTGGCAAAAATAGTGGCCCTAGCCATGTGTGTTCATATGGTTTCTTGGACTCTTACTGATTTTGTAAAGTATTATGTAACCAAGTCACCTGTGTTGTAACACAGTGGGAGAGGTGCTAAAGATCCCTTTTGTTATAACATTCAATGTAGTGTGAACTACGTTATACAGTAATGCATTTCACCTCTACATATATTGTAATGGTTGTTGTACTACTAGAAAATGCAATAAAGAAAGTTTAAAAAAAAGCATCTTCCTGGATGTATAATGGAGCCATCAGGGAAAAAAACACCAGAAGTTAAGCTGGAAAGGGTGTGTGGAATCTGAGCTGTTTTTCATGTAGAAGGAATAAGATGGGGCTCAGCTGATGTCTCTGCTCTATAATGGCTGTTGAGTAGTCATTATCCACATAAATGCATGTGCCTTCCTAAAAAAATGTCTTTCTGCTTCCAGAGGCCCATAAGTATCTGTTGTTTAGTGGCATATGAGAGAAACTGTAAAACAATAGAGCAGGGCCGTTGTTGGGTCTGGGTAGGGACCAGGCCCAGAGCTCTGTGAGCCCACTTGATGTTAAAAGGGAAGTCAGGTGGTAAGCCCAGTTTCTGTCTGAAAAAGGTTTCCAGGAAGGCTAATAAATTATTTCCCTCAGTGTGCTCCTAGAATCCATAGAGCCTGATGTTTTTCTGGTGTGATCTCCCCTTCAAGTCCTCACATTTATTTGTAAGAGTTCGAATGCAGTTATATGCTTCCAGGAGAAGTTGGTTTTCACGGTTAGCTCTTTTGCAAACTCTGAGATTGTGGTTTGGTGGTCTTTTGTAGGTTGTTGGAGTTCCTTGATTTTGGCATATATATTTTCAAAGTCTCCTTTAGTATCAACTCAAAAGGCTTGGATCTTTTCTAATATGAGCACTAATTTCATTTTATTAGGGTGGGTTTTGGCTGATTTGCTCCCCATGACCACCATTCTTACTACAGAGGACCTTGCTGGCTGCGTCAGTTCAGTTGGATCTTTCATTATCCATAGTAGCTTCAGACTGTGGGTTTAATTATTTTCTTCCATATCATTAGTAAGCAGCCAAGTAGGTATAGGACTGTGCAGAATGTACCGCTGTTTATTGATTACAGGCTAGGTTTTAGGAGTCTGTACTGAGAGTAGAAATTCACCCAGCTATCATGGATGCTGATGTCACCAGAAGCCTACAATGTTTTGTTTTTAAAGAGTTCATGTTTGTCAGATAAAGTATTCCTTGTCATGGTAGGAAGTAGCATAGTTATAAAATGTACACAGGCAAACAGATAAAAAAATAATTCACACAAAATTTTGTTCTTGGACAGTTGGGGTATTTTAAAAGTACTTTATACCTGCATAACCTATACTTGTATCATTTTAAAAATGTTGATTTTGTGTGCTTGTATATCTTATAATAACTTCAACTATGTTGTCATGGTTGCAATGATGAATAAAGAATCACAGAAACAAATCAGAATATTGGAGGGTTCATTGTTCAGGAGGCAGAGAGCTGAACCCCCACACACACACACAATTGATAGTGTAGAAAAGAGACTGTCTGAGGTACACCAGTACACAGTAAGAGGATAAAAAGATATAAGAATGATAACAGCAATCACATACATCAGGAGTCAGGATTAGGGGAGAAAAGAGAAAAGAGTGAGAAGACAAGACAATTATGTAATGAAAGGAGGAGACAGGACCCGAGAGAATTTCTGAATTATGCCTATGGTCTGAGTGGGACTAGCCATGCACCATCACTCCAGAAATCTTCCATTACCTTGAGTAGCACACTCTGGTTCTCAATGGAGTATAGCCTCCATAGACACAACTCTGCATCTCAGGTCTCTCATCTCAGCATGGAGTTGAATTTACTAGAAGACTCCCAAAGAGGGGAGGACAATCTGCACCTGGAGTCTCAGGTTCTTGCCCCTGCAGACCACAAATCTGACTGCAGGACCCTCTTCCAGTCCCTTCCATGTCCTTCTCTGGTAACCAGATACATAGTTAATTTCCTGCTGTGCCACCCCCCTGGTGGCACAGGAAGATCAGAGAGTGACACCACCTCCAACCCTTCCTGCAGCCTTACAGCTCTTCTCCCACTCATATCTTGAATTCAGATGGGTGTGCCGCCCATCAGTGCTCAAATTGGTGCCCCTCTTCATACAACAAAGAATATCACCACAGATCTTACATTTTACAATGCTATTTTCAGTGGGGTCAACCTCAAAAAAATCCCACACAAAGAACTTATGCTGCCTAGGGAAAGTTCTCAGGGACTCCTCTTCATCTTCATCATTTGCCAGAGCAGGTGGTGGTTTCAGGAGGGCTGATCATCTCCACTCTCTTTAGGCAAAGGAGGCACCAGGATATCAAGAACAACATGGGCGCCACTTCTTGCTGCTGCTACTGCACTGTGTGGGGAGGTCTACCATCAGATGAAGCTGCCACTACACTGCTTCTTCATGCCCCTTTTTTCAGCACCTAGTGTAGAAATAACTACAGAAACATAAACAAAATCATACAAAAAAACAAAACATTCATAACAACATTTAAGTTAAAGAAAGATCACTAATGAACAAAGTAAAAGCAGAAAAAGGTTGGATTTAAATAGTTTTGCAGAAGCTCATAAAGCAGCAAAGCCATGTCCATCCACTGACACCCACAAACTGCAAAAATGAAACTGAAGGACACTGTTTACATAGAGCTGTAGCATGTGACCTGCAGGAGTTTCTGCACAAGACTTAGAGGCTTTTGTTTTACAGTAGCCTTGGTCTGAGGAAACTTCACCTTAAAAGCAAAGTGGTAGGCAAAGTTCACAGACAAAGGGAGGACAAAATCCAAGCGAAGTGACTGATAAGTGAAAACAGACAAATTTATCAGTAAAGGGCATAAAGTTGTGAAATCATTCGAGGTGAACTGGGTGACTTCAGTGGAGTTTTGCTGGTGAATTAAAACTTTGCAACATCTCTAATACGCATCACTGAGCATACCTCTTTTTCAGGAAATGTCCTATCAATTATAGTTGCATATGTTTTGCAATAATAGTGTAATCTAAATTTAACAATGAGATTGACCTATAACTAAAGCAATCCTTTCAGTCACTTAATACTGAAATACTAAACATTTTAAATGAAATTACTAGTGAGGAACAAGCAGGTTTTGTAAGAGGTAGGCACTGTTTATGCAATATAATGAGATTAATGTCTATACTGTGGATAACAAATTAATAAGCATTCTATGACATTAATCTCATTAGAGTCAGAAAAAACTTTCAACTCAGTAGAACAGCCCTATTTGAAAACAGTATTTTTGAACTTTGGTTTCCCTGTTTATTTTGTTAACTGGGTTATGGCTTAAAATTCTGCAAGGTCTCTATTTTAACTAATGGCCATAAATCGGAATCCTTCTGATTATCTAGAGGAACCAGAAAGGGTTGCCTTTTATCTCCCAGTCTATTCTTCATTGTGCTGCAGCCAAACAATAATTTAATTGATGGTATCAAAAATATTAATTATAAAGTTTTAGCATACGAGGAACATTTTTTTAGTTACTATTCAGAACCCCTACTACTCTAGTAATAATTTTATGTTAGTAATGAAAGGGTTTACAAATGTTTCTGGACTTAATATTATTGGAACAAATCAGAAATAATGTCCTTAGGAACGTTAAAATCTAAAGATGCTTTAGGGCCACAAGCAGAGCTATTGAAATGCAATAAACACTCTATAACATGCCTTAATATTAAAGTCACGAGAAATCCTTCTAATATAGTTAAGTTAAACTTGGAACCCATACTAGAGTATATGGATACAACATTTGAAAAATGAGGAAACTATCACTGTTATTTGGGGTAACAACTAATGCAATAAAACTAAAAAATAGCTCCTAAAATCAAATATACACTAAGCAACCTCCATTTGGTGGTGGAAGATAAATGGTTTAAGAAACTGTACAAAAAATTGCAGAATGTGTATGGGACAAGAAGAATCCAAGGATCAGTTTCAACAAACTTGTACAAAACAAAACTAAGGAAGGGTTTGGGGTACCATATTTTAAGTTGTATCATTCAATCTTCATAGCAAAAGCTGTTTCTTGGTTTTTAAGTTTCCCCTTCAAAACAAATTATCATTTATGGGTAGATTATGAAAGGATAATGATAAAACCAAATACATGGTTCCACCTTCTTTTCCATAAATCCTCAAACGAAATTAAATCCCACCTGTCAACAGAATTGCTAATTTATATACTGCATGTCACTTTGATAGAAAACATGTTAAAAACAAGGTTCCCTGCTTAAACCAAGGCACTTATGGAATAATTTAGAAATTCTTTATAAAAATAAACCATTAGGGAGATAAGAAAGGTACACTAAAACTGGACAGTATAATAGGTCCTCAAACTGCTATAACTATTAGGGAAAGAGGGATGGGATAAGACCAGTATACTAAAACTAGAAGAGGTAATAGATCCTCAAACTGCTACAATCTACACATTCAATGAATTCAGAGATAAATTTGAAGTTGAGAGGTGGGACCATTGGATTTATTTGCAATTAAGGGAGGCAAAGGAATTAAAAATAGAACAACCCCTAGACATACTGGTGCAAACAACATGGGTGAAGACATTTAAATTAGCAGAGGGGGAGGAAGGAGCAAGCAGGTTTTAAAAATTCATATCCAGCAATGAGGTTGATATTACTCTTAGCTCTAGGAATGCATGGAAGAAAGAACAGTATTGTCCAATATCAGACAAACCATGGGAACAACAATGAACCATGGCTTACAAGTCTTGCAGAGAGGTAAGAGGGAGCAAAACCCAATTTAAAATAATTCCTAACATATTATACTCCCGAGAGGATTTCAAAAATGAAAAATGGAAAAAATGGAAATTGTTGGAGGTGCTAGCGGGAACAAGCAAATCTTTTCCATATTCTATTGAGTTGCCCAAATATCTCTGAAATATGGAAAGAAACCATCTTGTACTGTAGTAATATAATTGGAACTCAAATACCTTCAGATACTTTACTTTGGATATTAGGAGATACTTCCAGCATCTCAAGCCTCCTCCAACATACTTATCTATGGATATTAGGTGCAGCATTATGCCTTAAATGACTTTGTCCAAATGGAAAACCCAACAGATACTGTCTTATGGCTTCTCTTTTACAGCAATAATACCACATCCAATTATGTCATAGTGCTGATGAAGTATGCCACCCTTTAATTCACCTTACACTCAAGCTCCCCCCACACACTGTAAATGAGAATTTGTATCAGTAGATTATATCCTAGGTCTTGAATAACTAAATAGATAAAAATCAATTAAAAAGAGCTGTGGTGTCCTTTTTATTTTATGTACTTTTTTGTCAGCTGGGTAAGTGCAATATGCCAAACAGCCTATTCTTAAGCATGAACTGTACAAATAAATGAGCACAACAGGACAATAGCTAACAACAGCATTTATCAAATGCAGCCACCATGGCTGCAGGGAGGTTTTGTGCAGCCACAGAGCTACTGAGGGAAAGTCATGTCTTGCCTTCTCATCCATGTTCTGAGCACAGCGTAAGAAACATGTTTTTGTTAAAGCACCAGCAGCAGGTCCATGAGAAGCTCGATAACAATGTCTGTTAGCTGCATGGAGGTCTTTATTAAAAGTTCTTATTAAGGGGATGGTTATGCAAGCAGTGTAATTTGCCACTAGGGAGAGCGGGCATGTGAGTGTGATTTCCGCTAGGGAAGTGGGCATGCGAATAACATGTTTTCATGCTTCAAACAATGAAAGAAGATGATCGGGGTATCCCCTTTGTTCTGTGTGCTCTCTAGGTAATTATCAGTGGTGGGGGGATGGTATGGCATTCTGAATACGCTGTGCCACTCGTGTTGGGGAGAGTTTAGTTTGGAGCTGAAGACTGCATGCACCAAGTGCAGTTCAGAGCTGGGAGCTAAGAGGAAGGGGACAGTTTGCGTGTGTGGGTTTGACACAGCTGTATGCACCAAAGGCTTTCAGTCACAAGTTTGGTTCAGAGCAAGAGGGTGATAGCATCATCAGGAAGGAGTAGTTCAGACCAGTTCAATTATCAGTCTGAGATGATGTTGTAGGTAGGATTCAATATAATTAATGCTGCCAGCTCCAAGGCACAACTGATAATTGTGTTGTTGCTCTGCTTAATTTGGAATGACCCTCAGTCTGCATTTGTGTGGTGTGTGAACAAGGCAAAAAATGTAACTGGTAGCTGCTTGTCTGCATTTGGGGTGACTTGATGAGATAATTGATGATTGTTTTTTTTTTTATTCTGCAGTTATTTTCACTGTTTTTAGATTACTGCAAGTGGGAGGAGGCAAACTTTTTCCTATACTAACATGGCTGTCAGAAATTGTTTTTAAAGTTTCTGAGAGGCATGGATATCTGGGTATGCTGCATCCTGGCAGGGTAATTAGAATGCAGCACATTCTTTAACCATTTTGTAAATGTTCTTAAGGAAACGCCACTGTTTATGTACTGAGTGATGGTGGGGGGGGGGTCATCCCAATGAGAGTAATGGGGGATACAAAGCATTCCACTCTGATATCAGGTAATTAAAGTAAGTGCTGCAGCATTCCTTTCCACACATCATATTAGGTATTATGAGAACAACTTGGGTGCTGTCACCAGCACATCTTGGTGGCCAAACATTATGGCCACCAATTTGTTGAGCTTTAGAACCACTGGTAAACTACTGATACAGAGCCAATAAGATGTTCATACTGAGCAATAACGTGTGCATCATAGCAGAGGTAACTTTAACACTTCTTTATTGACTATAGTTTTCAGTACTTCTAACATATTGTACTCCTGGTAGGTAGCAAATTCCAGAATTTGGGTGCAAAGCTTTTAATCCTATGTTGCTTAATTCCTTTGGTACCTCAAGCAGGGATTTACCTTTGGACCATAAATCATGGGTGTAAGGTTTAGTTTGTAGAAACTCAAGTAAGGTCCATGGATTTTGATTCTTAGTAGCTTTGCAATCAAGCAACACATAATGAAAAATCTTTTGAAAACAGGAGGAAACCAACACAACCCAGTGTACAATGTACAGTGGTGGGTTCTGTGGTTTGCTAGCAGCACAAAGTGACAAGTAGTGTTATCTATGATGATATGCCCACTAAGGCAGGTTGAGAAGCACTGGAATATACGAACAAATTTTATTTCTTTGGTGGCAATAACATTCCTTCTGTGATGGCCAGATGGGCTTCTTTAGTCAAAGTTTACATTATTCTGGAAGTCATACCAACATTCAAGTGTAAATATTTGTTATGTGAGTTACAAAACCAAGGGAAGGGTCCACCATGATGCCCAGGTAATAGTGTTGCATGGATAGTATCTGCTGAGGTCAAATACTGGTGGATACCCCCTCTATTGGTGGATTTCAAATGCCATGGGATATTGATGGCTTCTGACCATGGATCTGTTTTTCTCAAATCCCATGCATGGTTTTATTCAGAAACATATGATCTGATTGGATCCAAGCAATCCGATGGTCTGAGCACATCTGATCCCAATTATCAGTATGTCATATCCAGCAATCCAATCCCTGGAACCAGACATCCAACCCTATCAATCTTAGATTCCCTAAATCTTACTAGGGTTCCAAAATCCTGGCTTGTTCAGATGGGGGCTGGATCCAGAAGACAGATAGTATACTTTCTGTTTCACTACACTCAAATCGCATGAGGCATTATCCAAACAAAGCTACCAGGTACTTAAAAAAAGCAACAGGGTCAATAGGAGAACCATCCAGGTTTCCTACTGACATGTTACTTACAATATTAAGTTTCCCTTCTGGCCCAAATAACATTACCATCATTTTCTTTTTATTTAGACGCAATGTACTATGGACTAGCCAATCCTTCCAGTTCCTAAAATGATAATCATAATTTGCATTTAATTATTTCAATCTGTTGTATTTACAGTAGTATATCAAACTGAATTATTTGCATATAAGGCACCACATCTGGTATTGAAATAAGGTAGATAAATCACACATTGTATTGTCAGGCAGAAAATCTTCCCATTAGCCAAACGAACACTATAAATAAAAAGTAGCACATGATTTATTTTAAAAATTAATAATATTTTGTCTCTGCTACATGAGGGTCTACTAAGGCTGCAAAGTATCTTTAGGAATTAGTCAATATATCTTGTATGTTAACTGGCCTGTACAGGGTGTCTTCTGTGGTATAATAGATTCCAGGTTATAAGAGAGTCTGAGTTGAGGTTTGGGTGAGAGGACCACAAAGCAATGTTCAGTGATTCCTGCTGTCGAAACCTCATGAATGGAGTCTGTTAAACCATAACAGTCACCCTGTGAAGGCTTTTTTTTTCTAAATAGCTCTTTTTGCCCCCTCCAGTGCCATCACAGGGATACATTCTATACATGTATGTACCCTTATCAGGTCCAGGACACCTCCCCACCTCCACTAATGACCTGATCCATCCACAGCCTCCATGGCTTGACCTTCATGGCAGAGAGCTTGAGGGGAGGGCTCTCCTCCCCCTACTAGTTTACAGGCTCCAGTGGTAGACAGATGGTTCATGATTCTGGGTATGGAGGATCTCTGAATATCATCCAGGTGTCACTGTGGTTTTATGTCCTCATCCCACAACACCAGTGTAACCTCTGTTAGCCTTGCACAGCTGCAGAATGCACTGGGTTGATATCACCCCCTCAATGGAGGAGCCAGCTTGAGGCCACTGTGGGACTGGAGGCTGGTATCTTTCTCCCCAGGCTAGCTGGTGTATGTTCCAGGCTTCCAGGTTCACTACCAATTCCAGGTCAGTGGCACAGAAGTGTGATGCACTTCTGCTATGCTACTGGATGGTCCTACCACAAAGGCCCTACAATCTTTGTTTATATTACTGGAGTTAGCCAGACTGATTTATAATAAGTTTTAAGTCACAGTTTTTTGATATTTATATTTGAATATACAGTAATCCATCCAACTTTGAAGGAATGTTCCACTCCTAATGTTCCTGAAGACAGACTACTGCATGCTAGATAAGAGGTATAGTGGTTCTGTGCACTGATTGACTAAGATCACAGACGTGATTTAAAATGCTTGATTCACAGCATCTATTTTTTAAAGAGCTACTGACACCTCTGGTTAAACTTTAAAACACATACTATTTGGACATAAATCAGCTTGTATTTCATTTATCTTCTATAGGTTTATATTCACAGTTATTCATTACTGAGGAAAGTTACACAAAACAGGACCTCTCTCCACCAGAGTTCGTCAGCTTCTGATGCTCATTCCCCTATTTGAGGTTATAATTCTCTGCTGTGACATCATGATACTTTGCCATGGAAATGGCTGTGATGTCACAAGGGAAGAGAAGGGGAGGGAAGGGAGAAGGTATGAGGGAAAAGGGGAGTTGGAAGGGGAAGGAGTAGGGGAAGGGGAGGGGTTTTATTTAGCTTCATTCGTGCAAACTGTATCCCAAAGTCCTACAGAAGAAGGTTATGGATTATTATTGCCTTTTCATGTGTTCAGGGAGGTTCAAGCAGTACATAACTAGATTAGAGATAAATTAGAGAGGTTAACCACAGGAAGGTTAAGTGAGTTTCTTCGTATTACGCAGTGAGTGTTGGGTAACTGTGTTATTCAAACTCTGGTCTTCAGGTTTGTAGCTTTTCCTATCACTAGGCCAAACAGGGAAAAGGTTGGTCACTGATCCACTCTGAACCTGCTCTGCTTAGGATAGATTGTTGCACAAATGATCTACTCTATCTGGCTAATGATGGATTGGAAATTTGACTAAACTAAAGTATCCGGGTTACCCTTATCTGACAGCAAACACTCCATCTTGTGGTATCTAGTCATCATTAGACATTACATGCCCATCTCTAGAACATAGGGCTCATATTCTGTTGGCTTGAAGTCTTTAAGGAGCAGCTGACATGATCCAGGCAGGTAACTCATATCAAGGAATTACCTGCCTGAGAAGTTCATTTGGCTTGGTGCTGAATATTTTAACAGTGCAATTAAATATATTACTTACAGTGCCAGGCTCATAGTTTCTGTTTACAAGTCAAGTAGCAGCTGAATGTTGCAGCCCTGCCCCTAAAATTAATTTCGTAATTACTTTGCTGGTGGTTCTGTAAGTATGGGGCTGTATATTATATTTTAGATTAACTATATATATATATATATATATATATATATATATATATATATAATGCCCTGCAAAGTTACTAACTGTATCTTTAGGTAACCCCTTACCCTAATCCTAGTTCTATGTATATGTCAGCACCTGCAGACCTGTTTCGTACTTAGCATGCTCAGCAAGTTGATTTTAGGGGTGGATCTGTGTTGCTCAGTGGCTGCTCAGCTCATACATGGAAATTATGAGCCAGGCACTGTAAGTAAAATATTTATTTCTTTGCAAAACAATTTAAATGCAGGGTGAATTAACCCTCAAGCAGGCAACTCCTTTGCATGAATTGTTTGCCAGAGATGAACACAGGTGGCAGCTACTCTTTAAACTTAGTTCTGGGAACAACTTTAGTTAAAAAAACTACATTGGATTACTGCAGAAATATTAAGGAACAAAAGCCTGCATATTTTTGAATAGAGCTATAGGACTTTTAGATCCCTAGCCCATTCACTTTCCAGTTTTAGTAATGTTTCTGATAAAGCACCTGCTGATTCACACAGTTATTAATGTAATGCAGTGATAAGGTTGTCCTCGGGATTAACAACTAGAGGGTTATTCTTTATCTTCAAACATTCACTGAGTTATTTTTGCATCATATTAGCTTTTAAATAAACCTCCATGAGCTGACGAAATTGCTGATATGGTTTTCAATCCACTCTAAAATTAAGGCTTTTGGTTTATCTCTTTTTTTTTCACTGTGCACCTGTTTTGCTTCATGTTCAGAGCAATCTGTTCTTTAAGAATAAGACATCCTTGCTGTAACAAATTAAAAAAACAATATTTTAAAAACTAAGTTAATGCAGATTTTGTATTTTCCTTCTGGTTGATGCTAATTCCTGAATCTATTTATGTTTGAAAGTGCTTTCTACCTCACAACCTACATTGAGGATACAAAGTTGTCTAAGTGAGGTGGCAGGACAATAACTCATGAGTGGTCAAGCAGTAGGTCCTGTCCCCTTACAAATGGAGATAAAAGGCATATTCAGAGTCAGACCCTTGCATGTAAAGTTTATACCCTCGAGTTTAAAATGTTAACCTTTCAAATTAGCTCTTTTTTAGAGCTGTAACTGTTTTCACGTAGTAGGTGACAGCAGAAAAGACTTGCAGTTCTTCCAGTCTGACCTTACAAATTGCCATTTATTATGTACTGACCTATAAGCCAGCTGCTGTGCAGGACTAGCTCCCCCCATTACCCTCTTTTCCTTACCAACCCCTAAACATGTCTCATCCAACACTGAATCCATTTACCATTCCTGCCTTCACCTCAAGAACTGGCTGTTTCTCACCCCCTAAACCAGGTTTTTGGTTTTGCAAGAGGTGTAACAATTGTAAGATGGGTACCCCAGGGAATGCATTCAAACATCCTCAAAGAGGGAAGAAATTTCATGTACGTAAAATGATTACATGTTTACTGTATCCTAGGTGCCTTTAGTAAGATGTATGTGGGCAGGATGATTAGAGAGGTAAAGCAAAAGCTACAGGATAATGTGAAGAACATTTCTAAAGGGACAGACAGCCCTCTTGGTGTCCACTTTAAAATGTTCCATGGTTACAAGGCTACAGACAATAAGTAGATGGTACTTAAGCATATCTGGGTGTTAGCTAGGGGGAATCACTCAATCGCCTCAAAAAATTGCTACAAAGGGAAGCCCTGTAGATGCATAAGTTGAAATGCTTAAACCCATTTGGTCATAATGACTCCTTTATTTGGAGCCATTTTTATAAAAAGGGATTGTTTTCATTAGTTTGTGATATCATAGGCACTGGAAATATTTGTAATTCGTTAGTATAAATTCCGAACACTTTAATACTATGAGGGTCAATCAAGAAGTTTGTGGCCAGTTCAATACACTTGGTCCAGCATCATTCTAGCATTGTTTTCCCCTCATGGTTGAATTCTAGGTCTTGCCCTTCCCCCCCAAAAAAAAACATCCACAGCAGCTATCACCTCATTGTCACCAGCAAATCTCTTTCCATGAAGCTTTGTCTTCAGTTGTGGGAACAGGTAGAAGTCTGAAGGAGCAAGATCTGGTGAGTAGGGTGGGTGAGGAAGCAGTTCATACCCACATTCTGTTGCAGCAGCCACTGCAACCTGTGCTGTGTGGAGTGAAGCATTGTCTTGCAGGAGCAAAACACCTCACCTCAATTGTCCATAACATTTGGCTTTGATGGCTACCTTCAGCTTGCACAGTTGTTCAGCATAGTACTCACCAGATATTGTCTTTCCTTTTTTAAGATAATCAACCATGATCACACCTTCAGAGTCACAGGAGACTGAGGCCATGATTTTGTCACTTGAGGCAGCCTGCTTGAACGTCTTTGGTGTTGGACATACATTATGTTTCTATTGTTTGATTTGCTGTTTGGACTCTGGATCAAAATGGTGAAGCCGGTTTCATCAGTTTTTATAACATGACTGATTAAGTTTACTGGACCCCTCTTGTATTGTGCAAGAAGCTGGCTTGAAATGTCCCTTCTGGTTCTTGACACCCATCATGCTGACACTTGGCTCATGCCCAGATTTTCAGTCAAGATTGATTGTAGTGTCCCAAAATGGATGCCCAAGGTGCTGGCTACATGCTGTACAGTTACTCATCTTTCTTTCATCACCATTTGATGGACTGCATCAATGTTCTCCTCAGTGGTCACCTCTCTTGGGCAACCTGTCCTGGGATCATCTTCAACACTTCTTCTGCCATACTTAAATTCAGCAGCCCATCTTGCCAGTTGAATATGAAGGGGCTTCTGTCCCAAGTGCGTTGACCATATCCTCATGAATTTGCATTGGAGTCATTCCTTTGATATGGAGGTACTTGCTGATTGCTCTGATCTCAGTTTTCTCCATTCTCAAATGATCATCACTTATCACATTTTGTATGGCATGTACCCACAAAAAAAAACATTTTATCATTATACCAGTAGGTCATTTTCTATTCATATCAGTGTAACTATACATTGAAAATAATACTAGGTTTATAGTGCAATTCTTTCCGTCAGACTGTGAACTTCTTTATTGACTATCGTATTTCTGTATATAAATAGTTTTTACATAGTGGAGCCCTAAATTAATAGAATAGACTGATTTTTATTTTATTATTCAAAGTATGTTTTTATTTAATTTCATTTTTTTGAATTGCAGGTAGGTACACAGGAATAAAATCATTCCATTTTAAGGTATGACCTGAAGTCATGATAATAACAAGCAGGTCATACAAGACACTCTACAACATACTATAAAACAAAAGATACAACAAAAATGTTAACAAGTAATTACTGCTTACATGGACTTACATTTATATGTTTGAAATGCTGAGCAACAGGCAGGTAAATAGCCTAACAGAATGGAGGTGCTTAATATTTGTATATGTCTTTTGTTGTTGTTTGTCAGTATCTATATAATGTACTTGGGGATTGTGTTTTGAAGTGGATGCTATTTATGTACAGTAATGGAGTTACGGAATGAATTCAGGAACCATGGTGCACAAGTATGAAGTTGGTGACTGCACTGGGTCAAGTGACTCATCTGCAACTGTTACACATAAATTCATTTTTGTTATTATGCATTCTAACACAGGCTCAGTATCATAGAATGTAAATTAAATTGTTTACACAATCAAGAGGATTTTTTAAATGAAAGTGATTGCCTCTAAGTCAAATATATCCAACAGGCAACAAAGTGATTTGGTCATTTAGAAGTAGGATTTTGAAGATTCTGTATGTATTCTTTGCACCATATGCATTTACTCACCCAGTCTGGACTTTCTAGTTTATTGTTTTTTGTTTTTTGTGTGTGTGTTTTATATAGGATATCATCTGTTTTATTAAGTGTGTTTTAAGGTGTTATCTTGTAGACCTGAGTTCACATTCAAAATTGTAAGAGAAAGAACTGAATAAGACAGAAGTCAGTGCTGTGGCAGCCCCAAAAATCTGCACTGACATGAATACAGCCAGGGTTTAGATATCCTGATACAGTATGGGGCCCCAATACCTGTTGACACCACAGAGTCAGCCTTGAGAATTGATAGGTTAAAGCAATCCTAAAGATGGATTATTACAACTAACAATTTGAAATGTAAAGGTGATAACTTACTAGTTTCAATGCACATACAAAACAATTATTATAAATGTAGAAAGTGTTGTAATAACACCTTAAAACACACTTAATAAAACAGATGATTTCATATTTAACCTGCAGTAAATGGAGGGCCAAGTTCCTCTGCAACATCATTTCACATTATAAGCCTAAAACATATGGCTGCACAACCCTTAATTACAGGCTGATTTACATATGAATAACTCTGGACTGCAAAGACTCACACATAAATACAATGGTTCACTCAGATTAGCTTTGTATGGACTTTGAGACATTAGGAAACCCTGTTGATGACAGTTCCCCTTTAAAAAGGTTAATCTGTCTTGTGAAGCACCTATTCTCAGTACAGTCAAACCTGTTTAATCCGTGCCTCATTAGTCCGTATGTCTGACATTCCGAATGAAAAACAAGGCAAACGGATTTTTTCTCAGGTTAATGACCTCCTTAAAACGTAAACCTGGTATTCCGAAGCCATTTGCAGTTCTCTGTAACCAGACTCATTAGTTCCCATTGTTTGTGGCCTCTTTAATCCGTTTTTAATGAGCTCAGGTGGAGGTGCTAACATTTCTTAAAGAAGTGCTAATTGGAAGTGTTCTTTATCCCCTGCTAATCCTCTGGTGTGTTAGTTCAGCTGAATGCAACGCCTCTTAACTGCCGATTGTATTCTCTCATTGCTGCTGCCCTTTTGGTAAAATAGAATACATTTTTAATGAAGTTTTTTTAAAATAATCTTTTAATTGAGTACTGTACAAAGATTACAGTGCTGTCCCCATGATTCTTTGGCTGTACCCCGTAAAAAAAGTGCTCCTCGACACTGAGTGAGAGTTGAGGAACCGCATGGAGGCAACTGGCAAGCAGCCATCAAATAATCCAAATGATAAAATATTCAATAGTTGTGGAGCCAACTGAAACAGTTTATTTTTTGTCAGATTCAATATGTGAGACCGGGAGTGGTACCGGAGTGCAGCTGGCAGTCTGTATCGTGAGGAGCGCTATCATGTAGCAAGAGGTATAGTGGTTGACTGGAGACCGGAGACTGAAGTTGGGGGGAGGGAATAATGGTACAGAAAAGGTACTGTTTCAAGATTAAGATACTAAGAATAGTCCTTGTTTGTGGAAGACAGAGCTGCTACCCAGCCTTACCCCTTTACCCCTCTGTCTGCTCACAGGTCCATTCATTCTGCTCACAAATCCACTTGTTCCACTCCCCGATCTGCTCTGCCTGATCTGACTGACCACATGGTTCTGCAACCCGGACTTACACCTTACCCCTTACCCCTCAGTTCTCATTCTGCTACCAGGTCCTGAAAAAAAATATTAAAATATTCTGCAGGCTGTAGCCCAGTCCTGATATGTCCATTGTTCTGCTCCTCTGCAAGCTGTAGCTCTGCCCAATCCTGTAAAAAAAATGTTTTTTTATTTTTCTGAACAGTGATGAATAGCAATGTCTAATGCTGTGACTGCTTATGTTATTATTTTAGATTTAGCTCAATGCAAAATGTTAGAAGTCACTGCTTATGTGTACCTTTACCTTTAATCAGCTTGGATTATTTTAAATATAATATTACTGAAGTACATTTTTTACTGAAAAGGTCATGTGCTGTAGTACTGGAATGTACATTTAACACATGCACTGTACTATATTCTAAATTGTTAGTTTTTCTACAGTAATAAATTTTGAAAAGAATCCATTATCTGGTCGCTGTCTGGTTACTACTTAGATTTGTATTACGTAACAAATTTGGGAATCACAAATGCTTATGGATTAACCAGGTCCGACTGTATAAGAATAGGATCATGAATTTAGAAAATGAAGTGGGGCCTACAGGCAAAGTTCATTATGTACTATAGGACTGGAGGGCACATGGTTCTGAAATGAGCTGTATGCCATAAGGAGGCTGTGTTCTGTGCAGTCTTCAAAAGAGAGAGAGAGAGAGAGAGAGAGTTGGAGAGAAGTCTGTCCCTGCTTGTCTAAGCAAAAACACTTTTAAAATCCATCTGAAAGTCTTTTGAAACCAAATCACTCAAAAATAGTTCTGGGGGCTTTGTGCTGCTAGATTTGTGTTTGTTTCTGTTTTTGTTTTTGTTTACTAAGTTAAAGTAGTGGTTTTGTTTTGTCTGCATTGAACCACATTGTGGGAAAAGGGAGGTATTTCAGTTAGCAAGGCAACCCAAAAAGACCAGGACTTGGAGCCTTTTTAACTAAGAGTACTAGTCTGTGTGCACCAAATTTCTTGTGTTTTTCCTCAGTCTTTCTTGTTAATTATGTTATATCTGTGGTCTGTGGTTTCTCATTTTATTTCTGTAGTTCAGTTTGGATGGTTAAGTGAAGTAATTTGTCAGTCTCCTTCTATACTAGTTTTAGATATTTAGTTTAGTTCTTAAAGTGATGGTGTACTGTAACTTACACTAACTTGTTAATTACCCCTGTCATGTGTGTCTTTTAGTGGTTTTACTGTACTACTATTAGTTCAGTAAAATTTTGTTGTTTTTTCAGATCACAGTGCTAATCCCTTAAGGGAAATGTTGTCTGCCGCTGCTAGTTAGCTATACTACAATTTTTTCCCCTCAAAATATTAAAAATAAAAAAAATGACTGGGAAGAGATTCTCTGCTAAGGGGAGTGGTGCCAGGGAAGTGGCAAAGAAGTTCAGAGCTTCTGTGGGGTAAAAGGGTGTGGCAGCTAAAATACTACACCTGCAGCAGCATCTCTATGGGCTCTGGTGATGGCAGTAGTAAAAGAGTAGCTGGTGGCCTTGGCATTAGTGTGACCAAATATTTCTCTGCCATTCAGTATGTGTGGCATCCATGTTGGTTGGGGCTGGGGAGATGTGCTAAAAGGAACAGTACAAGAGGTAGTAAAATCTCTGGCTCTGGTACAGTGGCTGAGGAGGAGGTTATTGGTGTCCCCATGACTCCCAGTGCGGGTGGCACAGAGCCTGATCTTGATGATAGTTTCCCTTCCCAAATGAAAGTGTGGAGCTTCAGCATGATGCAGAGTCTGAGGACGGAATCTGCATTTATTTATTTATTTAGGAAATCGGATTACAGCGCTTTGAGTCATAGACTTGTTTCCAAAGGCTCCATGTCAGAATAAAACATAGACATTCATACAGTACATACATAGAATAAATGTGGGTGAGCAATCATACAGCGTATAAGTACAATGAGCATAATGCCTATACATTTGGTAGCTAAAACAGGGCAGAGTTATCAATATATTTACCTAATGAGTGGTTCAGACCTATACAATTGGTAGCTATTGCACAGTCAGAAATGACTGAATTTAAAAATGTGTCACATATTCAGGATGATGAGTGGTAGAAAGAGCCTGGAGAAAGTGATGATAGTGAGAACAGAGCTCAGAAGGAGGAGGATATCAGTGGCTGTAGGGAAGATTTGGATCCCTATGGGGGCTAGAAAAAAAAAAGAGAAAAGGTAGTGCTCACCACTATCTCACACAATGACCAAAGTCCCCCAAATACTTCACCAGTTGTTCCTCTTACTGATGAGCCCAGTATACCACATTAGTCACACAGTGTCAAAGATAAAAACACATCCAAAAAACATTCATTTCCATCCTTTCACCCCCACTGTCCCACTCCCACTACCATGTAAATCAAGGGGTACCAAATGCTTAGTTTTTATATACTGGACCCAGCAAATGAAATAGTTGTTATCTTCCAGCTGTGTCAAGCATGAGTTAGTAGTGGAAGAAAGGGTAGCCATATAGGCACTGGTGGACAACAGACACCTAAAATCTATACACCTGTTATGCTGGACTCAACTCCAGAAGGAAGACAATGCAGTTGATCCCTCTCACTTATCAGCATCATTTACCAAGGCATCTGAAAGTGACAGGCAAATAGCCCCAGTGGAGGGAGGGTTGAGTGAGGAGGACTAATACAGAAATGAGAAGGAGTCTGTGGAACTGCCCATTAGTGGTCATAGCAGCAGTGGTGTTTTAAGTTGTACCACTCGGAGGTAACAAACCACAGTAACCCATTGCAGAAGACACTCCATATCATTGCTTTCATTCAAGCAGCACCTGTGAATCCCCATGAGGCAAATACTACCCCACCAACCATGCCACTGCGACAAGTCAAGCTGTTTGGTATTCCAACACCCAGAAAGGTCCAGCCTGTGCTGTATAGCATGTCTGAGCATCTGTCCAAATACCTAGCCAATCATGCTATTGCACGTGAATGGAGCAAAGCTGAAAAATGGAAGATTCCTTCAAGAACATCTTTCTCCACATGTGCCATTCCTGAACTTTATAGGACCATGTAACACATGGTAATCCATGCCCTGCTGTATTCAGCAGCACCAACATCACCATAGATACATCTCAATATGGATATGTGGACCAGCAATCAAGCAGCTAGGAGCTTCTGTCTATACATTACAGCACATTGGGCACAGGCACTTGGGGAAGTATTAGACTATGACCAGGGAAAACATTTAACTAAGCCTTGTTGCAGTGGTAGCAACATTCTGCATATACACCAGCATGCCATGTTGGCAATGAACAGTGTAACTGGATCACATATGGGTAAGAAATGCTAGAATTGCTCCTGACCGAGATTGATTAATCGCTGCAACCCATTTGTTTAAAGCAGGTTTCATTGCTAGTGATAATGGCTCAAATGTAGTAAAATGCATCAAATACCTGAATTGTCCACCTTGAGTATCAGTGTGGAGTGGGTATTTAGTTTGGCTGGGGCCATTGTGCAGAACAGGCATACAACTCTGTCACCTAGAAATGTTGGCATGCTAATATTTATTAAAATTAATGCAGGGCACATTCCACGCAACACATAAAGATTGCGGTGGTGGTGATGATGAACCTGAAAAGCATGAACTGCTTTCTCCTGAGGTAGCTGAAGCCCAGATGGAGGAAGAATTCCTATGTGGTGATAACTCCAGTCTGGAAGACAGTGAGGGCTGATTCCTTGATGAGGATGAAGCATAAAAAGCTATGTATTCTGTCCATCTTTTCCTTCACATTATTTGAATCCTTTTCTTTATGATTCACATTTTTCTATGGCATTTTATGTTTCTCCAAGTTGTGCTGCTGTTCCCTTGCATCCATCTGATTATCTGCCTGTGCTCTCTCTCTCTTATGTGATGCCTATAGACAAACTAGAAAAATCACTTAACACGGCATAATTAAAATTCCAAAAATAACATGAGTCACCACTGTCTCCACTGCATGCATCCAAACTCACCAAACATAATCCAGCATAAATGCCATTGCCAGCCTGGCATGTCATGCCTCCTCCATCAAGCAGGACACCACCTCCTCCTCCTCCTTTGGTCTGATTCTGTCATTCACATCCACAAACAACATGGGCCACTGCCTTGTCCACTGCATGCATACAGATTTGCAAACTGAAACTCTTAATTCAGCATAAAAGCCATTTATTTATTTATTTAGTTATTTTATTTTGGAAATACCTTTGAGCCGTGGGCTCATTTACAGAGGTTCCGTGTCAATCAATGGCAAGTAACAAAGAACAACATAGGTTCAAAACAGTTAAACAATGACAGAAACATAGGAACAGTGGTTACAATCCTTTGAGTGAGCACAATAAGATAAGTTGTACAATGGGGAAATAAACAATGAATAAAACACAGGCAAGATCCATTTAATATAATCAGATATATTGACTAAGTGCTGGGCAAATAAGAGTAGGGAAGAGAGAGAGCAACAGAGTGAGAGAAGGTTAAGGGGAGAGTGGAAAGGGGGGATAATGGTAATAGGGAAAGGGTGGAAGGGGAAGGATATGGAAGAAAAGAGGGGTGCTGGTAGAGGGAGCGAGGGGGGGCAAAGGGTAGATTACAATTAAAAGTATGTGATAGAAAACTCTTGCCAAGAACTGATGGAGGAGCGGTGGGGTAGGGGTCCAAGAGAAAGGGGGAGAACAAGAGATGGGAGCAGGGAGGAGTGCTAGAATACGTAAAAAGGGGACAGAAAAAGGAGGGCAAAGGAGAGGACTAGGTCCCACAGTCACAGTCAATGGATGATGCTAGCAATGTATGAAGTTTTGATTTAAAATGGCCCCAGCTTGAGTTCCTTACATGCCTCTTCTCCAAAGGCATTGAGTCATAGTGGCACATGGTATTCGTAAGAGAGCTGACTCTGAGAGGGCCAGCGGAATGGGACTAATAATGCATGTCTTTTGCTTCTCTTCTAGATCTGAAAGATAATCTAAGGTCTAAGGAGGTTTAACACGCTGAGCTGGGTGAGTCCTAATTTTGATTTCTTGGCAAGAAGGCAGACTTGATATTGTATTCTACACTCCAGGTTAAGTCAGCCAGACTGAGCATATAGCTCACATTTATGTGTCAGCCTATCGGCACCCAGGACTAGCCTACAAGCCTTATTGAGCATTGATTTGATGCGTTTAAATGCTGAGGTGTTGCAGCCCCATAAACTGACAGGCCGTAGTAAACAACTGATGGCACAGAGCTTGTGACCACAATTCTCATCGCTTTGTTAGTTAGACAATGTTTGTCACTGAAAAACAAACCCAGCCTAGCATTTGCTCTCCTGGCAACCTTGTGAATATGGTGAGAGTAGGTTAATGCACTATCGAGAGTGACTCCCAAGTATTTAAAGTCATTCACCATTCCAAGGGGTGAATTTAAGTTGTTTCGAATTTGGAGTTGGTAGGACCTGTGTCTATTAATGGGCAGAGGCAAATAACATGTTTTTTGTCTTCCTGTAGTTGAAAACTAAATTTGATCTGAGGAACCATTTTTCTACAGCTGTGAAGTTAACCTGCATTTGGTTTTCTAGAGCAGCAGGGTCAGGGTGAGATGAGTGTAGTACTTCATCATCAGCGTATAATAAAACATTGTCCTGTGCAGCCGAGGGGAGCTGGTTAAGAAACAGGCTAAAAAGCAGAGGTCCAAGAATTGTGCCTTGAGGTACTCCTGTAGTAACTGGTCTACTTTCAGATAAGGTTTGAAGGATGTTTTACTTTTTGTTCTCTTCCTGCGAGGTAGCTCCTGAACCAAGTAACTGATTCCTCAGAAAGATCTATGTTGGCCAGTTGGGTTAGGAGCAGTTTGTGGCACATGGTGTCAAAGACTTTGGTGAGGTCTATGTAAGTAGCACCCACCAAGAGCCCCCGATCAAGGGCACTATGAATAAAGCCAGTGAATTCATGAAGAGCGGTAGTGGTGCTATGTAGTTTCCTGAATCAGCGTTGCTGACAGCCTTGCAGTTTGTATTTGTCTAGATAGTCAATTGATCACACACTCTGCTTTCTAATGCCTTGGAGAGGGAAGGCAGAGTTGATATTGGGTGATAGTTTGAGTGTATGGCTTTGTCCCCGCTTAAGTGGACAGGAGTAACTGCAGCTGATTTCCAGAGCCTTGGGAATTTACCCGATACAAGTAACAAGTTTAGGATTTTGGTTAGCGGTCCAAGAACAATATCAAGGGAGATTTTGACAAGCTTGAGGTCAAGCCCATCACTACTGGCTCTTGATTTGCTGAGAGCATTTAGAAGGTACTTTTTGGCTATTGCTGGGGTGATGATCTTAAGATAGAATGGGGTGGGGAGCCTGAAGTGGAGTCGGGGGGAATGAGGAAAGTTACTATGAGTTTAGGGTTGACAGAATTCTGGTGGCAACATACCATTGAGGTTGGTGAATGCCTTGTTAAGGGTGTTGGCAATGATGTCAGAGTCCTAGGAGGTGGTTCCGTCCACAGATAGAATGGCAGAGGGAGCCTTGTTTGGTTTTCCTGACAGTGGTTTGATGTTGTCCCAAAAGCAACAGCCATCACCCTAGGATTTGTGAGTTCAGTTTTAAAGTGTTGGCTTTTGGCCTTATGAATTGCTCAGGTACAGTTGTTTTGCACTGCTTTAAACCTCTGGGTATCAGCAGGAGAGCCAGTGTTTTTCGTTATTTCCCACAGGTTAACTCTGCGCTTCATTAATTCTAACAGTTGGGGGGGATCCAGGAGATAGCAGAGTCCCTTATCTTCCATTTCATAAAAGGGGCAGAAATGTTATAGACCTCATTAAATTTGTGGATGAAAGCCTCCAGGGCAGTCTACATCTGTTACAAAGTCTAGGAAGTTCCAGTCTTGTACTGCCAGGTGCACTTTAAAGGCATCACTTTTCCCCTTTTTTAGTGTTCTGTTTGTGATTGTCTTAGTTGGGACCTTTGGGGACCTGTCTGACAAAGTGAAAAGGAAAGTAGAATGATCGCTAAGGGGAATCTGGGAGGACTTTTAAGTGGGGTGGATTCTCTCTGGTTTGTTTGAGATTAGCCAGTCAATAAGTGTGGATGTTCCTGTGCGGTAGTTTATGTGAGTGGGAGTATTCACTAGTTGAGCCATATTGAGAGCGGACAGTGCATCCTTATAGGGTGCAGTATCTGAAGTGGACCAGTTAATATTGAAGTCATCCAGCATGATGGGTTCTGCATGTTTGTGGTGGTAGGTTAGCAAATAATGGACCACCTTGAATCCACTAGCTTGATCTTTGGGGGGAATGCAGACTGAGGCTACTATTACAGCTTTACCATTCAGGTCAAGGAGTAGTTTTATCACCAGGATTTGGGTGTTGCAGCCAGTGGCTATGGGAGGGAGGCATTTGCCCCGAATGTGTTCTCTTAGGTAGATGATGCAGCTGCTCCCATGCTTACCAACCCTGTCCAGTCAGAATGAGATGTACCCTGGAATTTTAATGGCAGCATCAGCGAACTTTGAACTGAGCCAAACTTCAACTACTAAGAGAATATCCGTCTGGTGTTGGGTAACCCAGACTTGCAGAGTCTAGTTTTTCTAGGAGGCTACAAATATTTATGGATGCGCACTTTAGGCCATTGTGCTTGCTGGGTTGAACCGTTGAGCAGGTCACAGGGTCAGGGTTAGGGTGGATATTCCCGGAAAGGAGTAGCAGAGTAGCAGCAGCCATGCCACTCGAATGGCCTGCCACTTTAGGTACTTTAATACCTGTGATCCATTGTAGGTTTTTGATTTAGCCGACATAGCGAAGGTGCTGGTAACAATTAAATTAATGATTGTGGGGCAGATGGGGTAAACAAGGTGACATCCCTCCGGTGTCGATACGCAAGGGTGTGTTGATGCTGAAGGCTGCTGTCTCGATGGTGGTTGTGGATTTGTGATATTTGTTGTACTGAGCCCTTTCTTCTTTCAGGGGTGAGCTTGCATGGCCCATGGACTTTGAAGGCAGAAGAATTAGCCAAAATGCCAGGAGGCAGATTAATCTTAATAGGAGCATTTATGTAGTTGTAGTCAGGATGTTGAAATTGGGAGTGGTCTAGTGATGAGCGTAGAGTGACCAGGAGTAATTAGTGTCTCAGTGCTCAAACTGCATTGGCACAGGGAGAATTGGAGAGAGCTCAGACTGTTGTAAGGCTATTTTGAGAGGGGTCGAGCCAGAGATGCCAGTGGTGTGTTTATCCCTTTGCACCAAAACAATGTGGTTTTGTCTGTCTTAATAGTCAAATGGTGCAGAAGCCATGCTTGTAGCAGAGGTGTGCTGTGTCTTTAAGACTGAGACTGTACACTGTTTTGTGGCCAATAGGGGAGGCAGGCAGATTTCCAGCAAGCCAGCCAGCCCTGTGACAGACCCTCCAGCAAGTCAGCCCATCAAGACAGCAAGACATAAAGTCCAGCAAGGCCTACCTTTGTTTGCTGTGATGGTAAGTGACTTTCATGTTCTTTGCACCCCTCATCTTCACTAGTGGTTGTGACTCCTTACTCAGGAGGGGCTTCCACCTTATTGCTTTCAAGATATTAAATGTGTTTCTTTTGTTTAGTCTCTCTCTTATAGTAGGATGGACCATTTACAGGGACAACTGGTAAGCCAATTGCAAAGCCAGATAGCCCTCAAGGCATAGAGTTAACTTGCCTCCTCCTCCACCATGAGTGTCTGTGGTACCATCATGCAGTACAAAGAATGGCCCCCACTAATTTGACAGTAAGTATCATTACATGATTTTTTTTCTTATTATTACTTTTTAGATTCCCTTTCACAAGTACACAGCAACATTTTGGCCAGCTGAGGCAAAATGATTTTTCTATTTTTATTCACAGGTGTCAGGCATATTAACACTGGGAGTAGACAACAGATATACCACACAGCCACCATGGTGGCCAAATGAGTCAAAATAATTTTGCTTTTTTCTCCACAGATGACAGGTATAGTAAGACGAGTTCGACAACAAATATACCATACAGCCACCAAGGTGGCCAACTGAGGCTAAATGGCTTATCTTTTTTCTTCACAAATAACAGGTATAGTGAGACTGGGGAGGACAATGGCTATAGAGTGCAGCCACCATAGTGGCCAACTGTGGCAAAATAATTTCTCTTGTTTCTCCAGAGTTGATAGAGTAAGACTGGTTCTGGAAGTGGACAATGGATATACCACGCAGTTACCCCCAGTGGCTACTTGAGTGAGTCTTAACAATTTTCTCTTGTCTTTACAGGTCTCCTCTCCTGCTGCCTCCTCCTCCAGCAAGCAAGACTTCTCTTATGCCTCCTCTCTTACGCACCTCAATGCCATTTCACAGCATGGCCATCACCAATGTGATGGTAAGTAGCCTTTTCAAAACTTCTTTTTATTTTACTTTTTTATTTTTTGTTTCCTGTCAAAGGTGGAATATAACAGAGGGTGTACTACAGTCTAAATAATTGATATTTTGTATTAACAGGTTCCTTTCCATCCTGTCATGAATGCTGTCTCCTCTTCCAGCAAGCAAGCTACTACAATCTTTTACTCCAGGTCATGGATGTGGTCAGCACCGCAGCCTCATGCTCAGACCTCTTCCTCATCCTCCTCCAGCTTCTCCACCACTGTGTGTGGTCTTATTAGTGTCAACCTATTTTCTGTAGCCAGGGTAAATACCAGTCATTAACCTGATGCTGCTGGTTGATTCACCATGGTTGCCCAGCTAAAACAATACCTGAAATTAGAGAAACAGGAGCAGCAAACAGAGCGTGACATACGAATAACATTTACAAATTAAAAAAAAATAAAAAAAATTAAATGTTTACCTTCCCTGGTAAGACACATTGCTCAATGTCCATCATCTGGAATTTGTTTGAATACCTAACTGTTCTTGTAATATCTTAGCATAGCAGTCAATTAACCAGGCCCAGACAGGACCTATTCAGCAACAGAATTTCATCACCCGAATGATATATACCAGAAATGAGAAACACAGGAACCAAAGATGACTAGAAAGACAGTCTTTCCATCCACTACCCCCCATACCCCACACCCGCAGACAGAAAGGAAAGCACACAAAAAATATATATTTACCTTTGCTGGTAGAAAACACAGCGATACTTGAAGATCATCATCTGGATCCATGCCACAAGCATGCCTTATCATTTTGAGAAAAATTTCCAGAATTTCTAGGCACTAAAGTTCTTCAGGACATATGTTATGATGGGGAAACTCATACAGTGGTTTCATTTTGGAGATTCGTGTGAAAATTTCCAGGCATGAAAATTTATTAGAGAGAGAATTTCTTGGCATTAAAGCGCATCGAGACAGGTGCAGTGTTGGGAGACTCACACAGCACAGCAGCAGCATGTGAATTCTTATAGCCCATCTTATTTTGGGGCCTTGTGTAAAAATATACAGATATAACAATTTGTTGGACCAAAATTCCTGGGCACTAATGTGCATCATGACAGGTGCTGTGCTGGCAGACTCACATGGGGCAGCAGCAGCATATCAATTATGGGAACCAATTTCATTTTGGGCCTCATGCAAAATTTTACAGATAAACAAATTTATTAGACCAAGAATTCGGGGGCACTAAAGTGCATCATGACAGGCACTGTGGTGGAGACACACACAGTGCTGCAGCAGCATATAAATGTTTACAGCCCATCTCCATTCAGGGCCTCATACAAATTCTGGGAGTCCATACCTGAAAAGAGAGAAATAGCAACAAAAGATGGTTAGAACAATACTCTATCCACCCCATCCCCTACCCACAGACAGCAAGAAAAACATAAAAAATAATGCTTACTTTTGCTGGTAGGATGAACAATTCTTGAAGATCATCATCTGGATCCATGCCCCAAACAGGTCTTATCATTTTGTGAGAACATTTCTGGGCACTAAAGTGCATCATTACAGGTGCTGTGGTGGGAGTCTCACACAGTGCAGCAGCATCATATAAATACTGGGAATCCATCTAATTTTGGGGCCTGTGGGAATATTTTCAGACATTAGAATTTATTAGACTGAGAATTTCTGGGAACTATGGTGCTTCCTGACAGCTGATATGGGTGGAGACTCGCACAGCACAGCATCAGCACAAAATCTGGAAGCCCATCTCATTCTGGTGCCTCATGCAAACATTTCCAGACATTAGAATTTATTAGACTAACAATTTTGGAGCACTAAATTGCATCATATCGTACTTTTTGCACACAATGTCAATTAAAGTGCATTACAAGAACTGTGGAAGAGTGGACTGTCACACAGTGCACCATGTAGCAGCATGAAGAAACCTGAGATATTTATTCTGGCAGATGAAAATAATTCTGGAAGTACATAATTTATGTATTTTGGGCTTTTCCACAAATTTGACCAAAGTGTATTACAAGGATTGTGTCAATTGGACTGACACAGTGCAACGGCAGGTAGCAGCATATAGCAGCCTGTCATATTTATTCTGGCAGTTGAGAAAAATTATTGGGGTACAGAATTTATGTATATTGTGCTCTTTGCACAATTTCCACCAAGATGCATTGCAAATCCTGTGGTGGGGGTACTGACACAGCGCAGTACCATGTGGCAGTATATAGCAGACTGGCATATTTATGCTGGTAGTTAAACAAATTCTGGGAGAGCAGTGCTTATGTATATTGTTCTTTTCACACAGTTTCCATTAACATGCTTCATAAGGACTGTGTAGGTTGGAGTGACAAATAGTGCAGCACCATGTAGCAGCATGTAGCAGTCTGACATATTTATTCTGGCAGTTAAGGAAAATTCTGGGAGTACATAATTTATGTATATTGGGCTTTTTTCACAATTTCCACTAAAATGCATTACAAGCATTATGGTGAGTGAGACTGCAGCACAACGTAGCAGCATGAGCAGCCTGACATATTAAATTCTGGACATACTGAATGTATATATTCTGCTTTTTGCACAGTATCCCTAACATTTGTTTCAGGGACTATGGCAGGGTGGGATGACACAAAGCACGACACCATGTAGCAGCATATAGCAGCCTGACATATTTATTCCAGTAGTTGAGAAAAATGACGGGAGCACAGAATTCATGTATATTGTATTTTTTGCACAATTTCCACTAAAGCACTTTAAAGGATGGTGGCAGGGGGACTGTCACAAAGTGTGGCAACATGTAGCAGCCTGTCATAATTATTCAGGTGTTTAAAAAAACTTCTGGGAATACAGAATTTACATATATTGTGTTTTTCACACAATTTCTACTGAAGTGCATTACAGGGGATGATACACAGCTCAACACCACGAGTAGCATGTAGCAGCCTGACGTATTTATTTTGGTAGTTGAGAAAAATTTGGGGAGCACAGAATTCATGTATTGTATGATATTTGCACAATTTCCATTAAAGTGCATTACATGGACCGTGGCAGGGGGAACGACACATGGCACAGGACCATGTAGCAGCATATAACAGCCTGACGTATTTATTCTGGTAGTTGAGAGAAATTCTTGGAGTAGAGAATTTAGGTATGTTTTGCTTTTCACAAATTTTCCACTAAAGTACATTACATGGACTGTGGTGGGTTGGACTAACATATAGAGCAGCATCATGTAGCACCCTTATTTATTCTGGTAGGTGAGAAACATTCTGGGAGTACAGATTTTATATATATATATATATATATATATATATATATATATATATATATATATACTGTATATATATATATATATACACACACACACACACAACACAACCAAGACACACTGTCTTAGGGTAGCTGGTTCATTCCACTGGGGTGTCAAACAGACGAGGCATACTGATAAGTTCTGGTAGGACGAAACACGGTCTATGTCATCTGTTAGCACCCTTTGCAAACTGTGTGAGAGGCCTTTCGGCACCATGCAATTCTGCTTAAAGTTGAATCAGCATAACATTCTGTGGTGATTTGCATATGCAGCCCATGATGCTTTGCATTGTGTGGGCATGTGTGATTTTGTGTTTTCTTGAAACTTGGCTTCCCAGCGAAATGCCCTTTGGGGCAACCCTTGCCTGAGTGTTTGCGCACAGAGGTTCTTTGTCTTTTATATATATACAGGGGATATGACATGGCCTGACTGAAGATATCATATTTATCTTCACGAGAGGCCAATGATATCATGATATCTCACGAGTGGTGAAGCCACGAGTGAGATATCATTGGCCTTGAGTGAAGATAAATATGATATCTTCAGTCAGGCCATGTCATGTTCTGTTTGTATAATGTATGTTTTGGGCTGCACTCAACAAAAGCTCCAGATGTCCACTTAATACAATCCCCTACACAGAGGTGATGGCTATTTCAACACAAAACTGCAGTATCTCTACCAACACAACAGATGCCATATGTTGTTGAAAAACTATATATGTGGTTGATCCTGCTACTTTAAAATTATTATTAAAAAATTGTTTGGCATTAAGTTTATGTAGTCGTCTACCCCTAACAACTCTCCATACCCCCTGCTCCAAAAACAGCAGATTACATATATTATGAAAACAAATCTGCTTTTGCCACTTTAAATATTATTATAATACATATTCTGTTGATCCTGCCTCGTATCTTATTACTTCAGTCTTTATAAACTAGGTTATAGCCATATATTTCCTATTCCATTCAACTCCCTTTTCTCACCAAGTTTCTGTTATCATACATATGTCAACTTCTTCAGTGAATAAAATTACTTTCAGTTCTGACTTTTTATTTAAGTTCAAACTCCTTGCAGTTAGGGACCAAACTTTTAATTCAGTAGGTATTCATCTTTTGTGTGGATTTTCAGTAATCTTATTCTGTGTACTGGCCCTTTCTACACATTCTCTCTCTTAACCCCTCTCCCCCATTTTGTTAGTTTAAAAAGTTCTCTACTAGTGTCAAGCCTAGTTTCCTACTTCCCCTTTTGTTGAGATGTAAATCATCTCAACAGTAATATTCTGATTTGGCTAAGAAGCATTCCCAATGTGTTATACAACCTAAATTATTTTGCATTGTCCATTGCCTCAGCCAATTATTAATTTATTTTATTTTCTCCGTATTGTGATATGTTTCTCTGGGCACTGGTAATAATTCAGAAAAATAGATTGTACACTTAAGTGATTTAGCCTCTTCCCATACTTCTTTATACTCCTTTTTTAATTGCAGTTGTACTCTGCCCTCATAAGTTATTTATTCCAGCATGCAGAATCAATGCAGCTGAACCATTCGCTTCTGCTACTATATTCTTGAACATCTTTTTTATGTCCCAAATTTTTGTCCCTGAAAAATAAGTGGATGTAACACACTGTTTATTCACTCCTGTGGTGTATCTATCAGTACATTTTATTATTGATTCCCCCAGGATGTACACCATTATTTTTATTTTCTGCAGTTCCATTTATTTCAGTTCCTATCGTGTCTCCTTCTGTTCCACTGTTTCCATATTTTGCTCCACATTTTCTACCACTGTGTGACATTCCACTTCCATTCCTGTACTTGTCTCATCCATTTATTGTCATTTGTATCTATAATCATCGTACTCATAACACTTTTTTTGCTTTCATTATTTATAACTTAATTTTCCCCATTATTACTCCATTGTGGATGTATTGCTACCTCTAATTAATGTTTCCTAGGTCTGGCTTGTTTTTTTTTCCTTTTTTTATTATGTCTTGTCTGGTTCTTAGCTGTTATTTCTGGTGTATTTTGTTTTGTTGGACTTTGTATTTTTCCACTGTTAAATGCAGTTAGGGTAAATGTTACCTATGCGTGGGGGTGATAGGAATAGGGACAGTTACTGGGTGTGTAATGAGAAAAGATTGCCTCATAGAAGGCCAAGTCCAAACCAACCAAACAAGATATACTGTGGGTGTTGGTTTGCCATTGCAGTGGTGGAGCTGCTGCTCATGATGCGGATGATCTGTGTTCATGAATGAGCTTGGAGCATCAGGGGGCCAGCCAGGGGGAGGTTAGGTGATCATCTGAGGGCCAGCCAGGGGGAGGTTAGGTGATCATCAGAGGGCCAGCCAGGGGGAGGTTAGGTGATCATCAGAGGGCCAGCCAGGGAGAGGTTAGGTGATCATCAGAGGGCCAGCCAGGGGGAGGTTAGGTGATCATCAGGGGCCAGCCGGGGGAGGTTAGGTGATCATCAGAGGCCCAGCCAGGGGAGGTTAGGTGATCATCAGAGGGCCAGCCGGGGAGGTTAGGTGATCATCAGGAGGCCAGCCAGGGGAGGTTAGGTGATCATCAGAGGGCCAGCCAGGGGGAGGTTAGGTGATCATCAGAGGGCCAGCCAGGGGGAGGTTAGGTGACCATCTGAGGGACAGCTCTTCACCTCTGAGCAGGAGGGTTGGTGGTGCCTGGCACTTGGTGATATCCAAAGGACACCAGGAGTACACAAAGCTGGGACCACCTAGCAGAGGGGAATGCAGTGGAAGACATCTGTAGGGCATGTGTGGGACAATGATGATGTCATTGCACATCCATGCCTTGGAGGACCAACACAAGGGAAAACCCTGTGTGGCAGCTCAGCATGACAACCTCTGACCCCATACGGAATGATACCGCAACCAGCCCCAGGACCGAACATGGTAGATCTCAGTCTACCCTTCAGAGGCCCCTCCATGGGGAGACAAGCCACTGATCTTGGTTACAAGTGGCTGCTGGGGGATGCCAGTGATCGGCATGGAGGCACTGAGTTGGGGAATACTTCTGCCTGATGTATGGAGAGAAAAACAGAATTGAAACAAAAAGATATACTACAGGTGGCTATGGAAAGTGCTGTTCAGTTTATTCCTGGAATATTTGGGGGGTGACAGGTAAGAGAAAAAAGGCACTGTGTGCTGCAACACTTCAGGAAATTGCAATTACACATTGCTTGTTTACAAGAAACTCATTTGAAGTGAGAACAGCTTTTAAGTTTCAGAAGGGAGAGGCTAGGGCAGCACGAAGAAGAAAGAATAATTATGTTGATAGCAAGACAAGTTTCCTTTCGACTTATCCAAGAACTTTGAGTTGTAGAGGGTCATTACCAGTTATTGCATGGGAGAACAGGACAGAAGGAATTCCATATTGGTTTGGTATATTAGCCAGACATAGATTCACCTAAATGTTTTGCAAACTAGCTACTTTGCTGGCACCCTTCACCAGGCTGCCCATAATTATTTTTAATCGGGTAAGTATAGTAGACAATTAGATGCCTATTTGCAGGTATGACCCAGGACCTGGGATAATACCTGATAATACTGTACTGGAAAGAGACTGGAACTTGGCATATCAGATAGACTTGGACAGGTCAGGAGGGCACAGGTAAGGTCTATCTCTGGGACAAAGAGTGTTGGGGGAACATATGGATAGTTTGGTGGTGACAGACCCCTAGAGAACTCTGCAACATACAAATACCAATTTTATACAAAACCTCATGATTTTTTCTCATGAATCAATTACCAGGCTTTGTATATGGATGGGGCAGAGAATATGGATGTCAAGCATGAGATTCAGCAGTTTTTGTGTCTTTTACAACTTCCCCACTTATCTGATCTAAAAAGAGTTATACTAGAAGGTGAGATTAGGGAAGACTAAGAGGTCAGAACAACCATAAAAGAAATGAGTTTAGACAAAGTCAGAGTCCCAGATGGGTTTTCAACAAACTTCTACAAGTACTTTATTGCAGAGTTAACACCCATCCTCACAACTCTTTTAAATGGCAATATAAGGGACACATTAGCAACCCTACACTAACTGAGGCCAAGCTCCCAAGGACAAAATGAAGCATAGTAGTCATAGGCCAATATCCCTAATTAATGTTGACCTTAAGATTCTGGCTAAAGTCCTTGCAGCCAGACTGGGCAAAGTTTGGTACACCTTAAAAAGACCAAAGCACGTGGGGTTTATGGCAAGCAGGGTCTCCAGTGACCATCTTCAGAAAATGCACCATGTATTTTCCTTGTCCAGGAGGACTGGTGCTCTTCTCCCTATATGTGGAAAAAGTGCTCAATAGAGTTATGTGGGGGTACCTGTTTACCATCCTGGAAAAATACTATATCCCAATGAAATCTGTGAAAGAGGTACAAGTGCTCTACCAACAGTCACTGGCCAACATTTACAGTGATGGAGTGCTCTCTGACATCATTAATCTTGCCAGATGGACTAGGCAGGGTTGCGTTCTGTACTTCTGATGTTTACTGTATAACTTGAGCCCTTAGTGTTATGGATTAAAAACAATATGAGGATCAAAGGCATTTGAGTTGGTAGCCAATAATGTAAACTGTCTATATATATATATGTGGATGATATTCTGCTCCACCTCACAGACCCACACAACTCAATTCTAGAGGTTCTAGCAAGCATTGATCAGGTCAGTAAATCCCTGGATTACAAACTGAAAGTCAGAAAGACTAGTGTCTTCTCACTCAACAAGTTAGTAAGCAAGCAAAAGATTCTTAACAAGGGCTTACAGCGGAAAGTCAAACATCTTACCTTCCTTGGCATATAAATTTCCAAGAGCCTGTCTGATTTGAAGAGGCTAAACTCAGACCCTCTACTTAATAAAAAACCTTTCAGGACTTGCATAGATGGACAGCCTTCCCCCTCACTTTGTAGGGGCAGAATTAACATAGTCAACATAAATATTCTGCCCAGACTGTTGTACACCTTAGGCATGCTCAGTTTCTCACTTCCCCTTTTCTGGTTTAGGTTGCTGCATTAATCCCCAACTAAGTTTCTGTGGCAAGGCAAAAGGGCACAGAGGGCATACATGAAACTAGCAGCCCCCAAGGAGGAAGAAAGATTAAGGCTGCCTACAGTAATTTTATAATGTATTATTTTGCACTGCATAGCAGCACATACCATAGGTGCATCACCACAGATGATCCACACAAAGAGGGGAAAAAAAACACAGTGGCTGCTCATTGAAGAGGAGCTGAGCAGAGGAGTTAGTTGCCAGCTTCTGTCTGCTGTCCATTCCTCCAGCCAAAATGCCTACATTGCTGAGGATGACCCTGATTTTTTGGTAAGTATGTGCAGGGCCATGCATGCAGCTTAATGTAAACTCAGACCTCTTACAGCCAGTCTTTCAGAACCCCAACCTAAAGATCAAGAGCGAAGTGTTGGACCATAGGTTTTGGGAAAACATCAACATACCAACCATAGTCACCTTACCCTTGGTGAATGCCTGATGCCCTTTTGTGCCTTTCAGCAGCAACTTTAAGAACATAATCTGACATGTTTTTAAAGGGGTAGTACAGCCATAATTTGTAAAAACACGTGCAAAATGCTTTGATTTCTGTGTGTAATCCCGGTGTATCCTTCCCTTTGTTTACTATTAGGATTTTTTCTCTAAATCAGGCTGCTAGTTATATGGTAGTTTTATAGCCCCTAGGGATCTCCATCTCATCAAGATTTATAGCTCTCCTTTTTCCTGCAATGCATTGTGTCCAGTGTGACAGTGATGAGTCCAGGATCACTGATTCAGCAAGTATTAGAGATAAAAGCCTGATGTTCTGGCCTCCACTAAATAGCTTTAATTCAATATTTCCTATGTGTGTGTCAGGTCTAGTCAGCAGGAGTGTTTGCTTTTAAAACTTTTAATTTCATCAAACTACCCACAATCATAAAAAACACAAACATCACCGCTGATCATCAATGCTGTAATTACTAAAGACTGTTTTCTTACAGAATAACCCACTCAATTAGCCCTCAGGTATTTGCCTAAACTATAAATTTAGCCATGTGTGCTCTCTAAATAAGGAAAGTTTACACAGATCTGCTTCTGTAAACTAACTCTAAACCAGTGCTTGCTGAATCCATGGTCCCAGCTACATCACAATCACATGAGACAGAAGGCATTGTACTGTAGGAACAAGAAGAGCAATAAACCATTCTGAGACAGAGATCCTTAGGGGCCATAAAACTACTATAAAACTAGCAGGCTAATTTAGAAAAAACTCCTAATAGTAGACCAAGGGAAGGACACACTAGAACTACACACACAACCAAAACAGCACAGCATATGTTTTTGCAAATTCTAGGTGTACTCATTTAAGCATCTACAACTTACACTTTGTGTTGCTGAACTGACGGGACCCACTCTATGGTCAAACACAGGTGGTTTAAATATGGAGAAGCTAGTTTCAATGGTATAGCAATGCCATTCATTTTCCCAATTTCATTCTACTTATCAAGAGCAAGATCAAAACAAACTGGTATTAGTACTTATTGAGGAAACATTTAAGTTGAACTTGGGTGAACTGGAATGGAATACAGTGTGGCTTGATATTTATCAATACCTGAAACATGATAAGCTAAGGCTGTAATAGTTTAAAATCCTGCAAAACATTTATTACACACCCAGCATGATGTTCAAAATAGGAAAATGAGAGACCAAGTCCTGCTTAAGGTGTGAGGAAGAGGAAGTAATCCTGTTCCACATGCTGTGGGCTTGTACAAAGATCATGCCATTTTGGATGAATATACAGGAGTGCCTAGATGCCCTACTGGGGCTGCAGAAGGCATTCACCCCAGAAGAAGGCATAGTAGAAATATACAAGGACCAGGTATTTGGCCCAAGCATTGGCAACTAGCCCTTATAACAACAGTCACAAAATTAGTGATACTGGGGCACTGGTTAGATGAGGATATGCCAACATAGAAACATAGACTAGACACAACTAGGGCAGAATTGCACAAGGAAGTGTTGTTCGCCCTAAGCACTGAAAAACTATTCTCAATATGAAGGAATCACCATTGCAAGTCTTATCCTAAAAGTTAGGAAACTACATATTTTGTTATAAATCATGTAAAATGAAGAAAGTGTAGGGGCTATAAAGAGAATTTTCAAGCTCTACCCATTGCAGCACAAAAGCAGGAGATCTCTGGACAGGTAATAAATTGTGGACTTTCCAGTTTGGACCTTCAGTGCTGGGAGGAGAGGAGATTGTGGGATTTTGTCTTATGTACTGTTGTAATGACAGATGTGCTGTAATGTCTTGCATCTGTATTGTATTGAACAACTTCTGTAACGTATACTGAATTAAAAAAAGTAATGAAAAGTTTTTAGAAGTAGATCAAGTGCAGGATGGTCACACAGTAATATAAATCAGCATCGAAACAATAATATTTTCTGCAGTTTATTCAAAGACAACCTGTGAGTTCATACTGTCATATACATACATATATCTATATAGCTGTATATATATATATATATATATATATATATATATATATATATATATATCTATATATATATAGATATATACACAAAATTGGGGTGAGACAAATGAGTAGTGGATAATTCCATGTATCTCACACACACTGATGTAAATCCTGGTAGAAAATCACACTGTGATTTTTTTTATCAGGAATATTATCACAGTGTGATAATATTTTACATTTATACATAGTGTGCTTACCTCACAGGCTGATATTATCACTATGCTGATATCAGGCTGAAACCCTGCCTAAAACGATCAGTATCCTGATCTCTTAATTACATCCTGACTAATCAGAAAGCTCAGCTGGACTGCTGAAGTAGATATCGTCACTCTAGACAGGTTTACCTAACTCAGCAATCAGAAAGGAACTCCACCAAACCCTCAGTAGCCTAGAAAACTAATCAGTATATCAGTTCCACCTACAACTCACCTGCTAGCCCTAGAAAAGTACAGTGTGTTCCTGCAGAGCACTAAAGCAAGCTAATAGTAACCAGTTTCATAATGACAAGCAGCCAAAAAAGAGCAAAGCCCTTTCACATCCATGAATACCCCAACTACCAATGAATACAGCCTGCTTCATCCCAAATGGAAAATTAGTATTTCAGCTTGTTTTAGCAGATATTTCTTTTTTTGTCCTGTATCATCTTTGTTTATTCCACAAGCTAAAGTGAACAAAAAATTAAAAAAGTTATGGAAACTCCTATTGTATAAATCAGACACATGATGTGCAGTCATGTGCTATGGAAAATATTTTCACTCCTGCATCGTGACCTCTGGATACTCTCACTCGTGCCTTTGTTACTCATGAGTATCCAGAGCTCACTCTGCAGGAGTGAAAATATTTTCCATATCTCACCCTGACCATCATGTATCCCCTATATATAGTATATACATACACATATACTGTATATATAATATATATGTATAAGTATATATATATATATATATATATATATATATATATATATATATATATATATATATGTGTGTGTGTGTGTATGTATATGTGTGTGTATGTATCTATATATATATATATATATATATATATATATATTCATTAAAAAAACTTAATGCATCAGTTAGGGTTAAAGTAATAAAAGTGGGAAATAAGACATTAGGGTTGAGCCCTATTTCCCCACCCCATGCTCCACAGAGTGCTAGATGCCAGGGTGTGGCATGGAATCATGATGCCCAGCTCTCACCCCATTCCATGAGTAAACAGGTTGGTATGCTACAGTAAAGGAGAATGGGGTGAGAGTTAGGTCTCATGACCCCATGGCACACCCTGGTGTCTGTCACTCTGTGGAGCATTGGGGGTGCTGGTGGGTTAGGGGCTCAACCCTAATGTCTCATTTCCACACTTTTGTCAATTTAACCCTAACTGATGCATTAAACAAAGTTTTTGCAATGAATTTCCTTTTTTTTGAAAAAGTGTAATATAATTAGCAACTAGCATGTGTTGGTGGGATCACGAGACCCCACCAAGCTGCCCACTTCTGCGTTATGATATGCATCTGTGGGAGAGTGGGCCCACTGTACCCTGCACTCCCACTTACAGCAAGCTACAGAACCATACAGCAGCCCATATAGGGCAAGGAATCCATGTAACCCTAATTTGCCAATATCTTGGAAATCATAGCAGCTAGGAAACAAATTCAAGTGTCATTGTAATCATTACAGTGAGACATCCACATGAGATAAGTCAATCAAATCCATATCTCACATTGTTTACAGGATACAGGCACCAAAATGCACTGAAAAGGCATCCTTTAGAACCCTTGTGACACTAATTTGCCAATATCTCCATAACCGTACAAAGCAGGAAAAAAATTTCTCTAGTGGTGCAATCTATGATTTCCAAACTTGTTTCTGTATCTCAGCTCACTTAAAGGTGAGCTGAACTGCCAGTAGCAAAAAAATCCATATCTCATTTTGTTTTCAAGATACAGGCACAGAAAAGCACCATGGGTGCAGCAATGTTATCCTATGGAAATTTTTCAACTTTGGAATGTCATAAGTATGTAACCAATGCAGATTTTTACACCAAACCAGCATACATCACATCTGCAGGACACCACCTTTGCACCCTGCAAATTTCAAGTCAAAAGTCTTTATCATTTCTTAGCAGTGAACTGGAAAGGTTTTATAAATTCTTGTTCATGAGCTGTCAAAATCCCCATTCATGAGCAGAATCCACGTTCGTGAGGTGACAAAATCCCCATTTGCAAGGTGATCCATGTTTGTGAGATAGGGACATCTGGTCTTCATCTCATGAACGAGGATTTTGCTAGCTCATGAATGGGGATTGGCTCACGAAGAGGGATTTTGACAGCTCACGAACGGTGATTCCCTGTTTGTGAGATAAGGCCATCTGGCCCTAATCTCACAAGTGGGGATTCTGACAGCTCATGAATGGGGATTTTGCTCACAAATGGCGATTTTGACAGTTCACGAACAAGGATTTCGTTTTATGATCCCAGTTCATAAAGAATCAAAATCCTCATTTGTAAGCCAATCCCCATTCGTGAGATGTGGCCATCAGGTCCTTATCTCACGAACAGGGATTTTGACAGCTCACGAATGGGGATTGGCCCATGAACAGGGATTTTGTCAGTTCATGAACAATGATTTTTTTTTTTTTATGATCCCCATTCCTGAGGTGTCAAAATCCATGTTCGTGAACGGAATCTCCATTGATGAGCTGTCAAAATCTCCATTTGTGAGCCGATCCCCCTTTATGAGATAGGGCCATCTGGTCCTTTTTTTTTTTTATTTAGTTGTTTAACCAGGTATAGCACACTAAGCTGGAGGCTTTTTTACAGGAGCGACCTGGGAGCACAAAGAGGTTAAGTGACTTGCTTAGGGTCACACAGTATGCAAGTGGAAGCTGTGGGATTCAAACCCAGGTCTGGTCTGCTGGATGTCACCAGATTTGCAGCTCAGAGCCTTAGACCACTGCTCTATACTGCCTCCTAAACTCCCTTGTCTCATGAACATGGATTTTGACAGCTCATGAATGGGGATTGGCCAATGAATGGGGATTTGGACACCTCATGAACTGGGATCGGAAGCGAGTCATGAACGGGGATTTTCAAATTAAAAAATGGCAATTTTTTTAATAAACTGATGGAAACCAAACACATGGTTTTGTAGAGGGTATCACCCTGAACAAAAGCCATACATTTGTTTTCACAAAATGCATCTGTGGGGGCAAGTAAATAACATTTTGTTTTGGGTAAAAGTGAAAACAAGATGGTGGCTCTCGAATGGGGAATTTTTTCTCACAAATGAGGATTTAATGAATCCCCATTTGTGACCTGTCAAACCCCCAAAATCCTTGTGTGCAGCTGTGCGTCTATCCAAAAGACTGAACTAAGCTTGCTCAGAAATCAAATTTTCTAAATTAAATAATTTTGGATCAGAATAATATTTTTTCAGCAAACAAATGCTCGCGTGTTCCTTGGGGTACTCTCTTCCTCCTCTGCAACTATCAGACTACAATTCTAAACAATGTGGCTGCAGGGCAATGAGGAAACTTCAGGAAATATTGGAGAAAAAAGCAAAACACACTTTTTTCCATATGCACTGCAGAAGATTTGTACATCCAATCAAAACAAAACTTGGCAAGTCAAGTGAGCTACCCCATGGGACAGCACATGCCAAATTTCATGCAATTCTGTTGAACAGTTGCAAAGTTATTAAGGTGCAAAATGTGGGGTTTAACATTAAACTGCACACTCAACCCTAACTATAAAGGAGCTACTGCGCCTGTATTATATCTGTCTATAGATATATATCTATTTAGATATATAGATATATATATCTCTATCTATCTATATAAAATGAGCAACTAACAATCATTAATCACATTGGACAAACACCATCAGGTGACTGTGCATATATCAGAGCGCAACGCACACCTGAACTTTTACCCCTCCAAAATCTTGCCCTTTAGAAGCTAGAACCAACCCTAGGATGTGAATCACGCTCTGATATACGCACGCCTTGGGTGGTTGACGCACACCAAGGCATGCATATATCAGAGCACACCACACACCTAAGAGTGGGTTATCTAATATATATATATATATATATATATATATATGTATGCGTTGCACCACTTATTTAGGTTGAGATGTCACTTCTATGATGTCAAACTTTGCATGCTAATAACTTTGGACCCATTCAAAGGATTTGCCTGAAATTTGGTATGCACGGTTGGGCATGATAGATCTCTTGATGTGCCAGATTGCATTTTGGTCAGACTTACGGTCTTTGTGCACCAAAATGCTGAAAAATGCTAAATTTTCCATTTTTGGAGGCAGCTTTTGGGATTTTGGATGTGGCCCTGAGTGGCCGTCATGTGGTGTGCTGCTCTATGAGATGGCTCGTTTGAAAGATCTTTGGTGGCCGAACATGCCGCTTTTCATTTGGTGAAAAAATATTAAGGCATTCAAAAGTTATGCCACTTTTAAGTTCCCATTATAAGTCAATGGGAAAATTTATATGTATGTTTTGCGAACAAAGAATGGGGTTCTGGCCATCTCATCCCACCTGGCGATCAAAGAATTTGCAGCCTGGTGGTTCAAGAATCTTTGTCCCCGAGAATTCTTTGATTGTGTGGTCCGCCATCTTGTTTTTAGTTTTCTGATCGGAAAAACACAAATATCTCAGCTCAGGGGTCACTCCTGAAGTAAAACATGGATGGGTTTTACTCAGGAGCCTCTGATCTATCGAGCCATGCCTTTGGTTTCATCCAAATTGGTCAAAAAATAGAGTTATAAGCTTTTAAAATCTTTGATCACGGCTCGCTAACAATCTTTGATCGCGAGCCTGCAAATTCTTTGATCGTGAGATTCTTTGATTGCAATCTTGCATTGCGACCTAAAAACACAATTATCTCAGCTCAGGGGTGGGTTAGGGACACAAATGAGGGTGGCTTTTGATCAGGGGGCTTCATTCTATCGAGGCATGGCATTGGTTTGGTTTAAATCGCCCACAAAGTCATGTTTCACCATTTTTTATTCTTTGGTCATGAGCATGCAATTTCTTTGATCGCAAGCCTGCAAATTCTTTGATCGTGACATTCTTTGATCACAATCGTGCATCACGAGTGAGGGACAAGATGGTCAGATTAAAAAATCAATTTTCTCAGCCCAGGGGTGCCCTAGGAAGTCAAATAAGGGTGGGTTTTGCTCAGGGGGCTTCATTCTGATGAACCGTGGTGGTGGTTTACTGCAATTCCTTATATTTTTTAAATGAGAGCATTTTTTATTCTTTGATCTTGAGCCTGAAAATTCTTTGATCGCAAGATTCTTTGATTGCGATCGTTCATCACGAGTGAGGGATGAGATGGCTGGATTAAAAAATCCATTTTCTTAGCCCAGGGGGTGCCCTAGGAAGTCAAATGAGGGTGGGTTTTGCTCAGTGGGCTTCATTCTGTCGAACCATGGTGGTGGTTTACTGCAATTCCTTGTATTTTTTAAATGAGAGCATTTTTTATTCTTTGATCTTGAGCCTGCAAATTCTTTGATTGCAAGATTCTTTGATCGCGATTGTGCATCGTGAGCGAGAGACGAGATGGCTGGATTAAAAAAAACTATTTTCTCAGCCCAGGGGTGCCCTAGGAAGTCAAATGATGGTGGGTTTTGCTCAGTGGGCTTCGTTCTGTCGAACCATGGTGGTGGTGGTGATTTACCAGAATTCCTTCAATTTTTTGATTTATAGCATTTTTAATTCTTTGATCATGAGCCTGCAAATTCTTTGATCATGAGATTCTTTGATCGTGATCTTTGATCGCAAAATAGGGACAAGATGGCCAGATTTTTTATAATGGAATAGATAGGGCAATTTTGCCAATCTTTAACATTAAATATCTTGGAAATGGTTTGGTCTTTTTACTTGAAATTTGGAGGATGTTTATGGCATGTCTTACTGATGTAAATTATGATGTTTACATGTCAGAAAATTTTTTTGGGCAGAAATATTGCGTGATGCAGTTTACGATCTGCAGACAGCATTTTGCATTGTGCTGGTGGCTTGAAATTGATAGAATACTAGTCTATTACCTCCTTATGAGAGACATGCATAAAAGTATATAACACACCAAAACACCACACAATAGTCTCAGATAGAGGCCTGAGCCCAGAGGAGGAGAAAGACATAGCAAAAAAAAACCACACAGTGGTGGTGGTGGTGGTGGTGGGTGCTACTGAAACCTGTAATCATCTATGTATAAGCAGTGACTTGATGATGTGTCCCTGGTTTTGGATGATGAAGGTATGAGATGGCTCTACCAAGGGTCATTCTGTGTAAAATGTATCTATATGAAAAGTCATGTGTTGAGCTATGAACCCCTTAGGCTTTTTTCATTTTTTTGGGGGGGGGTGGCTTTAATATCTGCAGTCATCTCTCTTTACTTCAGAAACCTAACTATACTGAATCCTTCATCTTGTGATATAATCATATGACTTGTCATCCTTTGTTTGATAAGAAACTTTAACTGCTTACTGAGTTGCACTAATTTGTTACATTATGTTATTAAATATAAATAATATTTACCAGAACCATCATCTACTTTATAATGTTTATACACTTTAACAGAAGTAACTTTTGTTCAAATGATCAATTAAAACAAATCCTGTTGAAAAGTTTGCAAACAAACTTCCACAACTGGTGCATTTATGTGCAAGGAATAAACTAAAACAAACAATTCAGATTTAACAGTCAAATGGTAACGTTCAACAAGAAAATATTGTGTTCCATGGCCCTGGAGCACAGCGATTTTAACTACAAATGACTATCTCCCCTTCTCCCCACAAACAATGTAATATAATATATATTTAGCAACTTGCAAGTCACTATGCTGGTATCGTTTTTGAATTGAGAGTATCAGTTAAAAAACACACACGCAAAAAGGAGGGCATGGAATGTATACTCAATGTATGATATTGTATCATCTCAAGCAGAAGGAGAAAATAGTCTTTACTTATCGAGGTTTCTCTGGTACACGTTATGGAATAATATACACAACTGTTTTATATAGCGTCTTTCATACAGACCTATTTCAAAACGCTATTTAGCTGCTCATGAAGGAAACCTACATGTCTGCATGGGACCGAATTGTTCTGTTTATGTTCTGTCAGCACAGATGGTGCTATAATAAACCGACGAATATGAAAATTACAACAGATTCATATCATGGGATGCTTCTTTCTAAAATGCAAGAGCATTTATTGTTAGCTTACTAAAATGTGCATCAGTTGAAGTATTCAGCTTGAATTGACTGCTGTGCAAGCCAGATAAATCCTAAATCCGGAGCAATAGGCATAGTCCAAATTCAAAGCTGAGGCTATCTTTCCAGGAGCAGATTGATATTATGAAGTAGGTGTGTTGCAGTCTGGTGTATGCTTACTGTTCTGTGCTTGTTCTGCAATGCGAGTGTATCAAGTAGTTGTTTTCTGCAGGTAAATGAATTTGTGTCTTTACTTAAAAGCTGAAATTATAGTATTTTTTGGATAACCTGAGCAAAAATAGTAGTTTAACTGACCTTTATAATTTCCATTAAATCCGTCTATAAGTTCATCTAGCTACACAGGGAACCATAACAATTATATTGAAATGATATTGGGCTTATATGGCTCCAGAGTTTAAGAATCCCATAGCCATGACATTTTAGCTTGTCTAAACAAATCCAAATGATATCCTCTTGTATTTTGAACTATTCTTAAATATTTTTTTTTTAGTTTATTAGGTTTTGTATATGCCATGGATACATATTAATGTATATATCTCAGTTAAAATTGTAGCAATGTTATCATGCAGACTTTATATGAATGTGATATTACCCCTTTCACTTCGTATTCTGGATACATATCTTTCTATGAGGTATTCCTTCTTGTGTTATTTCCTAGAACTCTAAAACATGCAATTATTTCAAAATGAAGTGTTTCTTATAGTAAATAATGCAAAGTTGACTTGTTTTAGGTACACAGAGAAGAAAATAAGGAGTATGTTCTATATGAGTAGGAAATATGATATGTGTTGAAATCAACTCCTCATTTTAGGAAAAAAGTAGTTAAGGATATCGAGGAACATATTACCTCAAAACTGTACCCAAATTCTTGTTTTATTGGGTTACAGTCATAGACACTATAAAATGTGAGAGTCAGAAATATTTGGAAGATGTAAACCTTGCTCAATGTGCATATGTTTACTGTTTCTTTTATGTTTGTTTGTTGTGTATACAATTTTTTCTTTTTCAATAAGAAATTCAAAGTGAAAAAAAATTGGAAGATGTGTATTTTCTCCATGTGATTGAGATTTTCCGTAAGACTAAATGCTTGCTTTTAATACTAATCATGTTAGCCAATGTGTGTGCCAACTAAACACATGCTTTTACACAATGTCTGCTTATAATTTATTACAAAATGAAGATGAATCACAGTTAGATTTCCCTAAGTTGACCGATGCAATAATGAAATAATTAATAAAGCATTCTGAAGCTGGAGGAAAGAGGTGAACACATGAAAGATCAATGGATGTGATTTTTATCTCAACTGCTTGCATACATAGGATAGGCATACATTTATTGCTTTCAAGTACCGTTGTATGGTGGCTGGAGACAACAGAGTCCCACCCACACACACACACACACACACACACACACACACACACACACACACACACACACACATCTTTAGAAACAGTGTAAAATAACTGGTGGCAAAATCAATGTGCTTTATTTATTTTTATTTTATATTTTAGTTGCCAATGGAATACAGATGTTGCATCTCATTTTCAGTGATATACTGCTTCTACCTAGTGTTACAACTAGGAGGTGTAGCAGGGGAGAGAGGTCAGATGGGAAGCTCAATATCACACATCAAATAAACAACACCAGTGGGTTTCAAATCAGAGGAGGGATAATGGCATTCCATAGGACATGATATGTGACTTAAAGAAGTTACAGGACTGTTAGCAGACAAGGCTCCTTAATTCCTTCCAGGGAAATGCAAAAGGTTACATCTGCTTCAAGATCAATAAGAAGAGTGTGAACTGACTTACATAATCTCATGATCTGTATTCTAATTTGCCATAGGAAAATCACAGATAAGCAAATGCCATGAGAAGGACCCTGAGAAGGACCCTGCATCCAATCAGAATTCAAGCACTCTGTATACTGATTAAATGGGAAATTAAAAGGATTCAGTTATTGAAAAACACAAATGGCCTTTCTGTTTCAGTGACTTTATTTGAATAAGTATGACAGAGTTGTGGAAGAAAGGAACTGGAAAAATATGGTCTCTATATGCATTATAGCCTCTAATGGGCAAATAAATAGAAGGCTCATAAAATCAGGGATAGATGACCAAAATCAGAAGCACCATGTTAAAAAGTGGTAACTGCTTCAGGAAACTGTGTAAGTAGTTTGAAATAAAACAAATTTTTTTTTCAATACAAACTATAATTTCAATGGTTTATATTATTATATGTTTTTGAATATCCAATGTTAAAGGAGAGCTGCAGTTAATGTATAATTCACGTTTCCCAGTAGAAGCCTTTTTTAATACGTTTGAATTTTGTTATTATTTTTAGTTAGTTAGACCAGTGAGTGTTTCTGATTTACAAACCGCTAGCAAGGACCCTTTTAGAATGCTGTGATGTAGTTTATGTCCCTGCCCTGCTTTTTGATTGTTGGCACAATGCATATGTGTTTCACTACAGAACTCAATGATTGTAAAGATCATAAACTACATCATGCAATTGGAAATGCCACCAATGTGTAGATCATGTGTCCACTGTCGTTACTAAAAGGCCTGTATGGATGGAATAATAGAATTTGAGCCAGAACTAAAAAAAGGTTTCTACTGAGAAAAATGACTTACAGGTTAAGTGTAATTACAGTGAGATAGAGGTGATTAGTATGCAAAATCCAGAGCTCTCATCCATAAATGAAAACAGTCAGCACTAAGATCCCAACACCCAAGTCTGGGGCTGGCCCAGTTTGCAGTTTGTGTGTAAAAATTTTTTTTACAGGCTGGCCCAGTGGCGTGAAGGGCTGAGGTGTTGGCTTTACCTCCCAGGACACTCAGACCCATGTTCGGGTGATGAGCATGGTTGCTGGAGGTCAGCTGGGGTGGAGAGCTGGGTGAGAATAGAACGGCTGCCAGGCAGCTCTTCTCTCCTGGACATATTGTGTGGTGAGGTTTACGTTTGGCAGACAGAGTTTTCCATTCTCATACTGACTTGAAATGTATACTGTACCTAGCCTTACTGCCATGAATCTACTTTTCAGTCGTTAGGTGTCTAAAATCTTAACAGGTGCAGAAGTCTGATACTCCAACGAATGAAAATCTCAAACTTTCTCATGTTGTATCTCGGAAATAGTTTAATCTTTTATACTAAAATTTGGAGGGTCTTCAGGAGATGTCCTGTTCATGTGAATTGTGGTATTTAGGTGTTGGAAAATTAATTTGCTGTGGACATATTGCGTGACACACTGTATGTTTTGCGTATGGCGTTTTGCATTGTGGTACTGGGTTCACATTTATAGGGTGCCTAACGTTACTGCCATGAAAGTAATTTCCAGTGGTTATGTGTCTGACATGTGAACAGGTGTTGAATTATGCCACTGTGATGACTGACACTTTGCTTTCTTTCAATGTGGTGGGAGCTTTCGGGCCCCATGCTTCCACCCATATGTGCTCCCAGCAATACATATGATATTCAGTACTTGTAGTCTTATCTTATGCAGAAATTTATAAGTTGATGGGAGCACAGGGCCTGAAAGCCCAGCTCCCACCAACTTGCATGACTTTTCACTTTTAATGAATTGTGGAAGTTCTCACCAACTTTGCAACTTTTACTTTTATATTCTTTCTCAAAAGTAAGGAAATTCTATGCAAAAACTTGTTACTGCAGATCATTTAGGTTAAACATTAAAGTTATGAATGGAAACTTTAGGGTTGATCCTCCCCTTGACCTGCCCATCATCCCGAGATTGACAGCTGATGGGATGTGTCCTTAGGTTTCCATGTGTAATCATATTCACAAGCCACAGAAAAGAAGAGTGGGGTGAGATTTAGGCCTCACAACCCTAAGGACACATCCCATCAGCTGTCAATCTCAGGATGATGGGCAGGTCCAAGGGGAGGAGGGGCCAACCCTAAAAGTTTCATTTCCCTACTTTCTGAGTTTTAACCCTAAATGATGCATTAACAAAGTTTTTTGCTTAGAATATATATATAGATGTATATACAGTATATATACAGTGTATATACAGTATATACAGTACGTGTGTGTGTATGTGTATATATATATATATATTATATATATATATATATACACACACACACATATCTATAGATATAGATTTATTTATTTTTATTTATTTTATTTATTTATTTAAAGTCTAGGAATTACAACCCTTTGAGTCTGAGACTCATTTGCAAAAGCTCCACGTCTTACATAAATGGATTAGAATGCAGTATAACATAGAATATACAATATAGACAACATTACTGGTACAGAAAATGACAGTAACCTACCGAGGTGAAAGAAAAAGTAAAATAAACACAAACAATGGAACGACAGCAATTGTGAAGTAATGATGCATTAACATTTAAAGTTTCATCTGCAGTCACAGTGGGAGTTTGACATTGTGTGATTAAGTAACTCATGTTTGTAAGGCCCAAACCTGGGAATTGATAAGACAGAGTCAGGGACTGAGTTCATCCAGAGTGGTGCCCTGTAACAAAAGGACCTTTGGCCAGCAGTGGTCTTTACAAAGGGGACACGGAAAGTGGCGGTATCAGAGTGTCTAGTGGAGTGAGCCAGTAGGTTCTTTAGGAGGAGCATAAGACAGCCTAGGCCCAACTGAATTTTTTTGGCCAGTAGGCAGGTCTGATAAACTAGTCGCCCCTGGAAGTTTAGCCATGATGGGCGCAGATAGAGGTCACAGGTGTGCGCAAGACAATCACATCCTATGGCCAATCGGCAGGCTTTGTTTAGGGCACGTTTAATGCTGGACAGATCTGTGTCAGAGGTGGCCCCATAGATAATTAGGCCGTAGTCTACCAGTGAGAGGATGGAGCTGGAGATAGCTAAGCGAAGAGCCTCCGGAGGTAGACAGGGCCTAAGCCTGTAGGGGAGACCGATTCTTTTGTTAATTTCAGTGCAGGTTGACGTGATATGCTCACGATAGGTGAGGGCAGGGTCTAGAATAACCCCTAGATATTTAAAATTGGAAACAGGTTCCAGCTTGGTGCCCATCACATTGTGTATAGCTAATTTTGTAGTGCTGTGCTTATGTTGTGAGTGGGCGAATAGCATGACTTTCGTCTTTTTTGTGTTGAGTACAAGCTTGTGTGAGGAAAACCAGGCTTCAATTTGAGTGAAAGAGTCCTGCAAGGATTCTTGAAGTTGAATGGGGTCAGAGTGCCGACTGAAGATCACCGCATCATCAGCATAAAGGAGAAGACACCCAGAGGTGGCCTGAGGTAATGAGTTCAGGTAAAGTGAGAAAAGGAGCAGACCGAGGATAAATCCTTGAGGGACACCTGATCAGATGGGAAGGTTTGCGGAAAGGATGTTTCTTATCATCACCTGCTGAGTGCTGCCAGAGAGATAACTGGAGAACCAGCTAGTAGTTTCTTTGGAGACACCAACAGAGAGGAGGGGTTTATGAGCATGGAGTGATTGACAGTGTCAAATGCCTTGGAGAGATCTACAAAGACTGCACCAGCCAGATCTCATAGATACATAGATACATAGACAGTGTCGGCAGATAAGGGCCTATGGCCCACCTAGTCTGCCCATTTGAGCTTGTAAGTTCAGTTTGTTTTCCTAGAAGTCTATTTCCCCTTACCCCTGACCTCTAGAATTCCTTTATGTCTATCCCATGCATTCTTAAATCCCGTGATTGTTTCAGCCCCACCACTTCCTCTGGCAGGGTGTTCCACTTGTCCACCACCCGTTCTGTGAAGAAATTATTTCTCATGTTTCCTCTGAATCGTCCTCCCTCAACTTCATCCCATGCCCTCTAGTCCATGAAACATCTTTTCGCTTAAAAATAGTGTTTTCCTGCACCCTGTTCCTCCCTGTAAGATACTTGCATGTCTCTATCATATCCCTCTCTCCCTCCTCTCCTCCAGGGAGTACATGTTCAGTTCCTTCAACCTGTCTTCATAGGATTTGTGATGCAACCCATGCACCATCTTTGTTGCCCTCCTCTGAACCTTCTCTACCCTGTCTATGTCCTTACGTAGGTATGGTCTCCAGAACTGTACACTGTACTCCAGGTGGGGCCTCACTAGTGTCTTGTATCTTGTATCTCCCTGGTCAAGAGCGTCATGAACAAAGGAGGTGAGTTCTAGGAGGGCAGTGGTGGTAATGTGACCTTTCCTGAAACCGTGTTGTTGTTGGCAGATTAGGTGTTGTGTATCTAGATAGTTAGTAAGTTGATCAGCCACTATTTTTTCCAGGGCTTTTGAGAGTGGAGGAGTATGGAGATGGGCCTGTAGTTACTAGTAGCAGTACGTGTACCATTTTTATGTACTGGAGTAATCCTTGCCTTTTTCCATAGAGACGGGAATTTTCCTAGGCACAGGGACATGTTGAAGATTTTAGTAAGAGGTACTAGAACAGCATCAAGGGTTAAAGATTGCAATTTAGCATTTAGTGAGTCACCACTATGTCTGGTCTTTCCTAGGAACCTGGAAATATATGAGCGGGCATCACTAGTGGAGATGGTTTTGAGACGAAAAGGAGGGGCACTGGGGTTGGCGGGAAATATCCCGCATCAGAACTGAAAAAGTCAGGGGAGAATAGAGCTTAGGTCTGAGAATGCTATATTAAAAGCATCTGCCATTTTGCTGGGTTCTTGAGTAGGGATACCACCTAGGATAAGCATGGCAGGGGAAGGGGAGGGAGACTTTCCACTAAGTTCCTTAATATTATCCCAGAACCTTTTACCATCACCCCAAGTGGCAGTGAGTTTTGTTTTGTAATAAGCAGCCTTTGCCAGCTATATTTCCCAGGTGCAAGTATTTTTGGCAGCATGATAACGTTGTCGGTCAGTGGGTAGACCTGACTGAAGGGCTCTGAACCACAGGTCATCACACACCTTCATATGATCAAGAAAAGATCTAGTAACCCAGGGGGATGATTTAGACTTTTCAATCCATTTGACATAGGGGGCAAAGATGTCACAGGCTGATTGGAAGGAACTTATGAAGAAGGACAGGGCAGCATCAACTGACATCAGGTGATCAAGAGGGGACCAGTCGAGATTTCAAAGCCAGTTTCTGAGATGTTTTAGAGCCCCCCTCTTGAGTTGGTGACACATGGAGATCCTAGGTGGGGGTGGTTTCCAGCTATTTGACCAGAGACACGTTACCGGGGAGTGATCACTGATGGAGTCCGATAGGACCTGGACATCCAGTATGTGCTCAGGATGGTTTGTGAGTATGAGGTCAAGGAGGGAGCTATGGCACATATTTTTGTTTACTCTAGTGGGGGTGAGGACCATTTGAGACAGATTTTGGGCAGCAGCTGCATCCCTGAGGAGGGATGTCTTGGGGGCAAGCCAGTTTGAGTTAAAATAACCTAGGGCTATGACTTCGGAATTTTTTGGGAGTTGTTCGATAATATCTAGGATGGATGTGAAGGCATCCCTTTGGTTATGAGGGGGTATATAAACAGACATTATGTAGAGGGATTTTTTTGAGTTCCCAACTTCCACTCTAACAGTGAGAGACTGTACATCTTCAGAAGGGCTTATGGTAGTAGCGATTATTCCTTGTAAGTGCTCTCAGAGGTACAGAGCACTACCCCCGCCCCATCTATTTAGTCTATCCGACCTGAACAGTGTGTAACCAGGTACACTTACAGCTGAGTCAGGGATATGCTGTGACAGCCATGTTTCAGTAACAGCTATTACATCAGGGCAGTGGAGGCAAACCCAGGCTTGAAATGAGGCAAGTTTCTTTTGTAGGCTACAAACATTAATGGTGGCCAGCCGCGGCAGTCCCTTTTGTTTAGCTGGTTGCCATGGGGTATTGGGAGTGGGACCAGGGTTTGGGTGGATGTTGCCCACAAGTAGCAGGAGGATGATTGCTGTCCTGGTTAGGGTAGTTTTGTTGATCTTTTTGGAGGTGCGTCGAGATGTGATCACATGTTTGTGTGGTTTATTGGAAATATGGGTGCACGTAAAGCGTGATATTTGCTGACCATAAAGTAATAGGGTAATCATGGTTTCAGAGGTGGGATGACATGGTAGAGGAGGAGGGTAGGGGATATAAGACATGGTAACTGATGAGGGAGTTTTTATTGGTCGGATTAATGCAGGGGGTAAAATTGGGGCAGAGGGAGGGGTGGTACTAGAACTAATATGATGAAGGCAGGAGGGTAGTGGGTGTTTGGAGGGTTAAAACAAGGAGGGTAAGCCATGACGCCGCTATGGGACAGAGAAAAGTGACAAGGTATTTATCTGAGCATGCTTGGGAAGGATTTTAAGTAGATCATTAGAGATTTTTTTTTTTTAATCACACCGAAGGATAAACCATAAGATCAACCATGCAGGAGTAAATGCAGAGAGTGAGAGATAGGTAGTGGAAACAATGGTAGCCCCCTAGTGGCAGGTCCTGATAACCTGCAAGTGGAGAAATTGCCTGATAGGTTTAGCTCTTCACCATTCAAAGAGCTCACCACCTGTATATAAGGATAGCACAACCAAGGGTGGTGGTGGGGGCGGGGCAGCTGGCCTAGCGTCAAGCGGGGCTTGAACGACTGCAGACAGCGCTTAGGCTGTGTTTTCACTATACTCAGTGAACAGCCCACGAGGCAAAACGAGGCTTCTATTATTCCTCAGCTGTGGCTCCTTTGTATTTGATTGAGGCTCCGGGAGGAGTATGATCCCTCATGACCACCTGCACCCATGAGGGGAGCCTCGCTGATTACTTCTGCCGAGGAAGAAAGGAGAAAGCGAGGATTAATATAGGTGAGTTTGTGGAGGGGGGGGAGGAGGAGTTGAGTAGCGAGATTACTGCAGTGTCCTGATGTTACTTCTAACAGATTTAAAATGGAGCCCAGCAAATTCAGTTACAAGTTTTTACCGAAAGAAACCCAGAACTTGCAGGCAAGTTAGATTTAAAGTAGAGCCCAGCTAATTCAGTTACCAGTTTTCCGAATGAAACCCAGAACTTGCAGGCAATTCAGATTTAAAATGGAGCCCAGTAAATTCAGTTTTAAGTGAAGCCCAATACTTGCAATCAACACGATGTTAAATTCAGTTATTTCAGTGGCTATGGGGCACAGGAGGCAAGTACAGCTTCAAACAACAGTATTACAGCCCACAGAAATTCAGTTATAAAAGCAAGTTTAGTACTACACGATGTTTTTTTTTTTTTTTAAGTGTAAGGTCTACGTAACTGTTTAAAAGGCTATGGGGCTTAAGAGGCAAAATACAGCTTCAAACAACAGTGTTCCAGTAAAACGATATATATTGGTTTGAACAGACAAAAAAGGCAAGCTAGGCAGGTTCTTAAAGTAACAGTGGAAGACTTGACGATTTGTGGACCTTATTCAGATTTTTGTAAAGAGAAAAACTATCTCCACATGTGTGGGGGCAGCGTCAGCGGGGCTTGAACGACTGCAGAGAGCGCTTAGGCTGTGTTTCTCACTATACCTGCTGAACAGCTCCACGAGGCAAAAATGCAGGTCCCTCTATTATTCCTCAGCCGTGGGTCCCTTTGTATTTGATTGAGGCTCCAGGGAGGGAGTATGATCCCTCATGACCACCTGCACCCATGAGGGGAGCCTCGCTGATTACTTCTGCCGAGGAAGAAAGGAGAAAGCGAGGATTAATATAGGTGAGTTTGTGGAGGGGGGGAGGAGGAGTTCAGTAGCGAGATTACTGCACTGTCCTGATGTTACTTCTAACTGATTTAAAATGGAGCCCAGCAAATTCAGTTACCAGTTTTCTGAAAGAAACCCAGAACTTGCAAGCAATTTAGATTTAAAGTAGAGCCCAGCTAATTCAGTTACCAGTTTTCCGAATGAAACCCAGAACTTGCAGGCAATTTAGATTTAAAATGGAGCCCAGCAAATTCAGTTATAAGTTTTACCGAATGAAACCCGGAACTTGCAGGCAATTCAGATTTAAAATGGAGCCCAGTAAATTCGGTTTTAAATGAAGCCCAATACTTGCAATCAACATGATGTTAAATTCAGTTATTTCAGTGGCTATGGGGCACAGGAGGCAAGTACAAGTACAGCTTCAAACAACAGTATTACAGCCCACAGAAATTCAGTTATAAAAGCAAGCCTAGTACTACACAATGTTTTTTTTTTTTTTTTTATTTAAATGTAAGGTGTACTTAACTGTTTAAAAGGCTATGGGGCTTAAGAGGCAAAATACAGCTTCAAACAACAGTGTTCCAGTAAAACGATATATATTGGTTTGAACAGACAAAAAAGGTAAGCTAGGCAGGTTCTTAAAGTAACAGTGGAAGAGTGACGATTTGTGGACCGTATTCAGATTTTTGTAAAGAGAAAAACTATCTCCACATGTGTGGGGGCAGTAATTTGGTAGTGAAAATTTAAAGTCCACAACTGCAGAGAGCGTTCAGGCTGTGTTCCTCACTATACCTGCTGCACAGCTCCACGAGGCAAAAACGCAGGTCCCTCTATTCTTCCTCAGCCGCGGGTCCCTTTGTATTTGATTGAGGCTCCGGGGAGGGAGTATGATCCCTCACGACCACCTGCACCCACGAGGGGAGCCTCGCTGATTACTTCTGCTGCACAGATCCACGAGGCAAAAACGCAGGTCCCTCTATTCTTCCTCAGCCGCAGGTTCCTTTGTATTTGATTGAGGCTCCGGGGAGGGAGTATGATCCCTCATGACCACCTGCACCCATGAGAGCCTCGCTGAGTTACTTCTGCTGCTTTTGACTCCACGAGGCAAAAACGCAGTCCCTCTATTATTCCTCAGCTGCGGGTCCTTTGTATTTGATTGAGGCTCCAGGGAGGGAGTATGATCCCTCACGACCACCTGCACCCACGAGGGGAGCCTCGCTGATTACTTCTGCTGCACAGCTCCACGAGGCAAAAACGCAGGTCCCTCTATTATTCCTCAGCCGCAGGTCCCTTTGTATTTGATTGAGGCTCCGGGGAGGGAGTATGATCCCTCACGATGACCTGCACCCACGAGGGGAGCCTCGCTGATTACTTCTGCCTCAGGATTGGAGGATGGCTCACATAGTTCCACTCCATAACAGTGGGCCCCAATATGAACCAGGGAACTATAGGCCAGTGAGTCTCATGTCCATAGCAGGGAAACTAATTGAAACAATCCTGAAAGTAGTCTTGGCATTTTATGAACGTACAAAACTGCCAGCAGAAAAAGGCAATTTGGTTTATCGAGTCTGCTCGATTTTGCAGCTAATTCCCCTACTCCCAGCTGCCTCCCACCCAACCCTCCCATAACTTTCCTTCTGCCTGTCTCAGCACTCCTGAAGCATTCCACTGATTTACAGGCCACCACCTCTGCTGGTAGTGTGTTCTACTCTGCTACCACCCTTTCCATAAAGAAATACCTCCTTATCTCCCTCCTAAACCTTCCACCCTCCAATCTCATGTCATGATCCCAATTGTCTCTCCCCACCCTCCCCTTGAACAGTCCCTCCATGCCTGTGCTGTTTATTCCTCTCATGTACTTAAAGGTCTCAATCGTATCCCCCCTGTCCTTCCTCTCCTCCAGAGAGTACATGTTCAGCTCCCTCAGTCTAATCTCATATGGTAACTCCCCCAGACCCACGATCATCTTTGCTGCTCTGTGTTGCACTCCTTCCAGCAATCTAATGTCCCTCATTAGGTAAGGGCACCAAAACTGAACACAATACTCAAGGTGGGGTCTGACCAGTGATCTTTATAATGGCATAATCACCTCCCTCCACCTGGAGACTATACCCCTTGCAATGCAACCCAGCATCTTGCTGGCCACTGCTGTTGCTTTCCTACACTGTGCTGAGTTGTTCATTGCTCCTGTAATGAGCACCCCCAGATATTTCTGCTCCTCAATCACAGCTTGTTGCACCCCCCCAGATGGTAACTTCTCTTCGGATTCTTTGCCCCAAAATGCAGCTCCTTGCGTTTTTTTTGGCTTTAAGCCAAGATGCCAGATGTCAGACCATGTCTCCAGCTTTGTTAGATTTTCCTGCAATCCCTGCCACCCCCCCTTGGAAATCCACCACTGCTCCCATCTTGGTGTTGTCCACAAATAGACTGATCTTGCTATTTGTGCCTACCAAGATGTCTGCTATAAATATCCCAAATAACACAGGCCCCAACACTGACCCCTGTGGGACCCTGCTCTTCACTGCACTTGGGGATGATAATTCACCTTCCACCACCACCCTCTGCTGCCATCCCTGCAACCAGTTCTCCACTCATCTCTCCAATTTTTCCCCCAGCCCTTAGCGTACATGCTAGTCTCCCATGTGGCACCAAGTCAAATGCCTTACTGAAGTCCAGGTACAGGACATCCACCACATGCCCTTTGTCCATTTTCCTAGTCACCCAGTCATAGTAGTCGACTAGGCTGGTCTGGCAGGATCTGCCCTTGAAAAAGCCATGCTGCCAACTGTCCTTCACCCCACTGACCTCCAGTAGGGTCACCAGGCTCTCCTTCAGGATTGTTTCAATTAGTTTCCCGCTATGGACATGAGACTCACTGGTCTATAGTTCCTGGTTCATATTTGGGCCCACTGTTATGGAGTGGAACTATGTGAGCCATCCTCCAATCCTGAGGTACACACCCCGAGTCCAGAGAGGCATTAAATAGGTCTGCCAATGGGCCTGCCAGAACCTCTGCCAACTCCTTCAGTACCTTGAGGTGTATGCCATCCAGTTCCGGTGCCTTGTCCACCCTCAGTGCCCTTAACCCATCTAGCACTCTATCTTCTGTGATTTCCCCGTCCATCACCCCTTTCCCCTCTGATACTTTCCTCCCCCAGCCTTAGGTATTCCCCTCTTTCTCTTTATGTAATGTTTTTTTTCTCTTTCCAAGAATGGTTTCCATTTTCTGTTCTTTAAGTTCAGCTTTTCCACTGCCATATTGCTTAATCCCTCACTATAGGCTATAACACCCACTGACTGTATCCATTCCGAAAAGATTGGTACTTTCTTTTATTAGTTTTCCAGTAGGGCAAGTGCATTCTTTTAAGACATAAAGAAGCTTTTAAAACCCATTTTTGTTACATTTCCTGACACATTTCTAACATTTGAAGTATCTCCTAGGATGCAAATTGTGGATCCCCAGGTATATTTACAGTACTATATGTCCAATATCTCTTCACAGAACCTAATTTCCTCTGACCATATACAAGCAATCTTTGGACATTCCCATGACATATGACACAAATCAGCTTGTGTGCTGTTACATCTCTAACAGCAGTCTGATTCTTCACTGTAAATTGTAGATAATTTTTCTGGGGTATGATAACCGGGGATAATTTTAAATGCTATCTCCTTATCTTTCACCTCCTGACTGGTTTTAGATCCCCCCATCTTCCTTCTGAAATTTGTGCATTTATTTCCCCTTTCCTATGTCACACTAGAATTAATTGTAAGGTCAGTATCATTGTCAACTATTAATTTGTAGACAATTCCTGCAGTTCCCTTCCTTCCTGCATATTTTTTCCCAGTCCATTTAGGAAAGGATGTTTCCATTATTTATAAAGTTTTCTAGTACTTCTTATATTTGTAAATGTTTCCCTCTGTCCCATCTCCCAGTCTGATTGATGTTTTGGAGCTGTTGAAGAAAGTAATAAGGCATGACAGGGTGTGTATAAAACATATTTTACTGCACGGCCAGGGGTGTGGTGAGGCATGAGGCCACAGGCTGAGTGACTTCAGCCACTGGATGTGAGGTGAAATATGTTTTGTACACACCCCTGAGTGGCTTATTGCACTTATAAAATGGGCTCATTTTTTTTTTACTTTTTACTGTTGGGGAAAGCATGTTTATATGTAGAAACAATAGATTTACTTGTGTGTATTTATGATAAAATAGTCCTTCTGCCCATTGCAAATAATGATTTCGATGACATAATTGTATTACTGCAGGACAAAGTTTGTTTTTTGCTGGCATCAGGATTCAAGATATGGAATGTTTATCATGGAATGTCTCTCATGGAATATATGGATTCAAAATTATGTTCAGTTCCACTGGCAGTGTAAACCTTTGACCATAAATAGATCTTTAAGGCCTTTTTAAATTCCTCCACAGACGCACACTGCTGAAGCGGACAGGGTAGAGAATTCCAAAGGGCAGGGGCTGTGTACATAAAAGCATGAGCCCCTGAAGATTTAAAAAAAACCTTGGAATCTCTAGCAACCCCTCGTCTGCTGAGCGGAGTGATCGCCTAGGGCAGTAAGGTACCAGGAGCTCTTTGAAGTAGTCTGTGCCCGGTCCATGTAGGGCTTTATAAGTCAGAAGACCAACTTTAAAGGTGATCCACCACTGTATTGGCAGCCAGTGCAGATCGTGCAGAACCGGAGAAATATGACAGGTACAGGGAGTACCTGTCAATAACCAGACCGCAGCATTCTGCACGAGCTGCAAGTAGAGGATACCAACCCCAGGAATCCCTAGATAAAGGAAGCTGCAGTAATCAAGACGCGAGATCACAAAGACATGGACCAATGTAGGCAGATCACCTGATGGAACTAGGTGCTTAATCCTGGAGATGTTCCTCAGATGGTAAAAGGATGATTTGATGACTGCTGACACCTGCAATTGTAGTGTCAGCTCATCATCAAATATCACCCACAGGTTCTGCACCTGTTCAGAGGTAGGGAGCTGGACACCTCCCAGAAACAGTCCTGAGGGTAAACCAGCACCCGTCCCCTCTATCTGGCAACCTGGGTCTACAACCATCACCTCCGTCTTCTCCAAGTTCAACCTCAGCCAGCTTGAATTCATCCAGTACTGGATTTCAGTGAGGCAGTTGTTAAATACTGAGGGAGCTCTATCCTGGTTGGGTGCAAAAGACAGATAGAGCTGGGTATCATCAGCATAGCAGTGAAACCTCAGCCCATACCTTCTTACAATGTCTCCGAGGGGTAGCATGTACACTGTGAACAACATGGGGGACAACACCAAACCCTGAGGAACTCCCACAAGACAGAGAGACTGGGCAGGAGGAATTAATCCCCAATACCACCCTCTGGGTTCTGCCTGTGAGGAAAGATCTAAACCACCTGAGAACTGTACCAGACAGGCCACAGATGAACCTCAGACATTCAAGAAGTACCCCATGGTCCACAGTGTCAAAAGCTGAAGAGAGATCGAGAAGAACCAAGATGGAACAGCTCTTTCAATCTCTTGCCATCAGGAGATCATTGAGCACACGAACCAGCGCTGTCTCTGTACTATGCCTCTTTTGAAAACCAGACTGCAGTGGTTCATAGATGTCATGGATGGTCAAATGGTTCTCCAGTTGTATGGCCACTACTTTCTTGTTCACCTTCCCCACAAAGGGGAGGTTAGAGATTGATCTGCATGGCAGTCTGGGTCCAAAGAAGCTTTCTTCAGGAGGGGCGTTACTGCCACCTCCTTCAGGGAGCTAGGGAACTCACCCATCTCCAAGGAGCACCAGACTATCCATGCTAGGACTAGGCCGATAGTATCGCAATGACTCTTTATCAGGAAAGTTGGGCCAGGATCCAAACTACAGCATGTAGGATGCATACCCTGGACAATCCTCATGACATCAGTGAACTCTGGCCAGTCAAAGGAACTCCAGGACAGCCTAGGGACCTTGACCGAGTGCTGATCCACAGCTTCTACCACAGAGGATGCAGGCTGGAGTGCCGCCCTGATGTCGGCCACCTAAGCCGCGAAGAAGCGAGCAAGCTCATCACACTCAATCTCAGAAAGGCTCTTGAACGCGGGCAGACAGGCTGCTTGCACAGTCTGTCTACAGTTCAAAAGAGCTGAGCTGGTCGGTTCTGAGCAGCCACAGTCTCCCTGGACAGGAACTCTACCTTTTTACGGGAGATTGCGGAATGATAGAGTTGATAATGTTCCATCAATCTAAGATGGTTGGCATCAAGGACGGATCTCCGTCAACAGCTCTCTAATCTTCATCCATATCGCTGCATCTCCCTCAAAGTCCCATCAAACCATGGTGACCGAGGGAGAAAGGGGAAAGGACAAATGCAGATGGGAGCAACTGAATCCAGAGCCAAGGAAATGACTTTATTATAGGCCAAAACCAAGGCATCTGGGTCACTGCTCACTCCAGAAAGCTCCAATAGATCAAGTACCACTGCCAGGCCCTCAGAGCTTATATCTCGCAAACAGCGGTACCTGACCATCTCCACAGGGGTGGGCCTACAAAGGAGGGTGCAGAAACTGAACTCCACAGTGTAATGATCAGACCATCCAACAGGTTCCACCTCCAAATTGAAGGCTTCTATCCCCAGGAGGAAGACTAAGTCCAAGGAGTGACCACCTTTATGAGTGGCAGAAGTAACAACTTGTGTAAGGCCCAAAGATGTCATCAATTGGAGGAAGTGTTGTCTAAACTGCGAGAGTTCGTCATCGACCCAGGCATTGAAGTTGCCCAGCAACATCAGCCTGGGTGACTCAAATGTCATTGTCGATCATGAAGTCTGCTACTTCCTGCAGAAACTGCTTCTCATGACCTGGTGGATAGTAGATGAGAGCGATTCTGCAACCCACACCTGCCACTACAGTACACTCAAATGACTCAACCCACTCAACTGGTACACTTGTGAGACCCAGTTCAGTCTTGAAACAGACGCAACCCCCAGGCGGTCAAACCTAGGGCGGTATAACATCAAGTACCCAGCTGGAATAGCGGCCTCTAATGTAGGGTCTGCATTCTCATCCAGCCAGGTCTCAGTAATGCAAGCCAGGTCCACTTACCCAACAAGATCTGCAATAACTGCAGTCTTGTTCTTCATGGACCAGGCATTGCACAACACCGCCCGGGTAGGACGGGCCTCTGGAGCTGCACAAGCTGCTTGCCCACCAATACTGGTGGTGCCCATGGGTATGGAAACCAGACAGGAAGAAACCTGTTTCAGATTCCATTTCACCCCAGGGCATCTTCTGGATCTCACTACCCCAATATGATGGCCCCGCTCATTTAACCTCTACTGTTTGCACCCCCCAACTCCCCTCCTCCCCTACACACAATACCCAATGCTCTACAGTGTTGGTATGTCAATAACTATAATGGAAGGGGGAGAAAGGGCTGAGTGCAGAAAGTGGAGAACAAATAGCACCACGACTTAATGCTTCTAATCTGTGTATATATAAGGAAAGTGTGATGATCATGGAAACAACATTTAAAGGAAGCGTCCATGCAGTCGGGCCCACCTCCATGTGAGTGAGGCCCGAGTAGCAGAATACAATAGAAAAAGTAAAAATAAGCGTGCTACTTCTCATTTGTTTGAAATTATATCATGCCTACAAGCACCATAGCTGTCCCCATGATGGCGCTTCAGGCAGGGAGCAGCCTGGGGCATCTATATATTAATATGTGACTCATTTTTTAAAATGGCTTCAGTTTGGAGCCTGGACATTCTTGGGCATTTCTCTTACAAGCAAGATTACTGCATTGCCAAATCTTCAAATAGCTCTGGTTTAGAATCTATGTGTGTCCGGGCTACACCGAGACCACTTATCAACTGGCAGGGTATTGGTCACCCACTGCTTGTAAGAGAAATGCCCAAGAATGTCCAGGCTCCAAACCGGAGCTATTTTAAAAATGAGCCACATATTAAATATATAGATGCCCCGACTGCTCCCCGCCTGAAATGTCATCATGGGGACAGCCACGGGTGCTTGTGGGCATGACAGGGAGGGCTCTGCATCCTAAAATGCCGGGGCAATGAGGGCGCAGGATCAACTAGATATAATTTCAAATAAATGAGAGTGAGTATGTTTATTTTACTTTTCTATTGCATCTTAATCGGGCCCACTATAGATGGAGGAGCCCACAGTACGTGGACATTTCCTTTTAATTAACGGTTTTTATTTTTATTCAAGGTAGTTTTATTCTAGGCCCAGTTGAAGTTTTTTTTTACAGTGTAAAAGTAGCAGCCATGTTTGTGATGGAAGATTAATTCTGGTTAAAGGGACTAACTGAAATGCCAGTGTTCCAAAGGCCCATTGATCATGGCTCTGGACACTTCACTGTTGGACAGAACTATTTTTACCTTGTATAAAACATATTTTATCGTGGCCAAGAGTCAATTAGATTACTGGATTTTCCCCCATTTTTTATAAAAAGAATATAAAGAGGCTGGAGTGGGGTCTATAATGTGTTCTATTTAGGTTATACCTGTCTTTCTCCATCCAACATTAGTAAGAGTAACATTATTACGTTTAGCATTGGGAGTTCTCCATAAAGGGATCTATTTCTTTGGAACTTCTCTAGATTTTGTTTTCTTCCTTACGTAAGTTCCCACTATTGTATTATTTTCCATAGCTGGGTGAGTCTGACATGATGTACTTTAATGAACATAAAGTCAGATCAATAATATGATTTCATTGTTGAGGACTAATATGATATTCATAATGGTGCATCTAAGGCCTCAGATGATTTAAAGTAGTTAGCTAGATGTTTGGCCCCCAAATGCCATATACTGTAATAAATGTTAAAATTACGTAATCCCATTCCACCTTTCTCTTTTTTTTGGGTTAGCTTATTGGATCTTAATTTGTCTCTTTTCTTTTACCAGATATAGGACAGAAGTTTGTTATTAATTTTGATGAACCATCCATTTGCATATGCTTCTCATGATGCTTTACATTATTTGGGTATGTGCAATTTGTTTTGTTTTAAATTTGGCTGTATGGCCAATATCCTCTGGAATAATCCATGTCCCATTGCATTTGCTCTGGGGTTCTTTTGTAGTTCTCTTCTCTCTCTCTACTTTGGGCTGCCCACGGCCAAAACAAATAAGATCCTCTATAGGTTGACTCCCTCTCCCCTGGGTTGAGATACAGATATGGCACACTGAGGAGTCCAAATGAGGATGAAACACATGTCTATGTCTGCTGTTCTCAACCTTTGCTGATTGTACTGTGAGACCTTCTGGTACCATGCAATTTTGCTTAAGGTTGAGCCAGTCCAAATTAATTCATGTACATTTGCATATGCTTCCCATGATGCTCTGCATTATTGCGGTATGTGCAATTTGTTTTCTTATCCATTTTCTATTTTTGTATGCAGGTTACTTGTTGTATTAATTGCTGAAAATAATTTTAGGAGCAATTATGAGTTTAATGGAGTTGATTTGGCCCTACAATGATAAAGCAAGATTGCTCCACTTCTACAGTTCTGTTTTTGTTTGCTCTATTAGAGGTTTCATGTTAATGTTAACTAATTACTATAGTCCTGCAGTATTTGTGGTATTGAGGTGCCTTGTACTGTAACTGGAATGATCTCACTGGTGATGCTAGACACCTTATTGTATCCAGTGCCATTTAGTCACTTATAGATTATTGCCTTCCTGTCTACACAGCTGACTGTGACACACTGCTAAACAGAGGAAGCTGATCTGTAATATAGCATACCTCTTTTACTGTTTCAGATAACCACACTTATAGTTGTACCCTTTATGCACTCACTAAGTGGCTGCTTTTACCTGCAAAATAAATCTCCAGACCTGTTTGCTAGCCAAAAAGGTGCTCTTGACCCTAACACCCTCTGTTTTTTAACAAATTGTTTCTGTAATGTCCCCAACCAAGACAATGCCAGGAAAATGACCAGGAATGTACTTAAACCTACTTTACCACGTACACAGCTGGGCAAGCAGTCATTTGCTTCCAGGGCTGTGAAATGGTTAAACAAACTGCCTAATATTCTGCTGAATCTCCCCAAGATTATTCGGTTTAAGAGGTCTTTGTGGTCTGCCCTTGCAGTTCATTGCAATTGTAACTGTTAAACTGTTTTATTCGGATTCTCTTTGTACACATCCTGTGACTTTTCATACAGTGATCTGTATGTTTGTATGTTTTTTTTTCAAAATTGTATGTACTTGATCTGTCTTAAGTGCTTTGAGCCTGACTCAGCTGCCTTTCCTCTGGAACTGCTTATTGTAGTGGTAATTGTTTTGAGACTCTATATTTGACATGGAACCTTTGTAATTGAGTACCTGAGCTCAAATGTATTCTCAGAAGTTTTTAATAAATAGATCAATAAATAAATGTATTTTAATTCCTAGATAAGTGACATATTGTTCATTTCATTTAAGGTGTTCATTGTTTTGATTGCATTGAGCTTTCGTTGTTAAGTGACATAAATTCAGATTTGTCCAGTTGATTCTAAAACCAAAAATCCAGTGGAACTGATTCATTGTGTTTATTAAATTTGGTAGTGATTTTTGGAGATTTTACATCATTACTAGCATATCATCTGCATATACGAGCAATTTGCAAGATTCTCCTTTAATTTTGACACCTTCTATATTAGACATCATTTTAATTTTTGATAGTAATGGTTCCACAGCTAGTAGAAAGAGACTTGGTGAAAGAGGACAGCCTTGATGAGTACCCCTACATAATTTAAAATTTAGACCTGTAACCATTGGTCAAGATGGCTGCAGATGAATTGGTATATAGAGTGATGATCCAATTAGTATATGATTTGGGAAAGCCAAATTTTGTTAACGATAAGAATATTCTATAGAACCAAAAACTTCCTTAGAGACCAGTGAGACTATAGCCAATCATTTTGTTGATAACTTACATGTCCAAAGTACTGAAAGGAGATTGTCTGACCCTGCCTTCCTATAAGTCTAAGTGTTCTTTTCCAGTGATTTCAAGTATTATGCTAATTATTCTATTGCTTGAAGTTTTCCCCAGAATTTTGTAATCTGTGTTTACACTGGTCTGTAGTTATGGCATTTTTTGCATTTTTATATTTCTTTGTCATTAGTACAATAAGGCACTACAGGCAGTCAGGGCACCGGCAGTAGGGTGACATACCATTAGAGCACCAAACTTGGAATTTGCTGCCCCTTCCCTATGGTCTGCCCTTGGAGTTGATATCAGTAGTTGGGAGGTGGGGGGCTCAGCCCCTGCAAAAACAGTGGTCAGCGAGATTGCCAATTGGCACCTTAATGGCACAGCACTGCAATGCTGGTGCATTCCAAGGCTGGAGCTCAGAAAGGGCTTCTCTTAATGTAACTAGGAGTTACCCTTTCTCATATGATTCATTAAATTTATTTTGTATTTATTATTTATTTTACGGAAGTCAGGTGTTTGTATAATTCATTAGAAAGCCCTTCTGGGCCTTACGTTTTCTCATTAGACAATGTTAACTGATTTTAGAATTTCTTTCTCTTTAAATGGTTTGTCAATCAAATCATTTTGTTCTTTTGTTAATGTATTTATATGTGTTTTATCTATAAAAATATGCAGTATAATTTTCTGGTGTCTAGCTGTGAGCTATATCCTCGTATAATATTTTCCAAAGATGTTACTTATTTCTTTTGTAGCTTTTCCAAGTTTCCCATTTTCATCCTTACAAACTGCCACCAGTGCTTTGTTCTTAATTCTTTTCTTTTTTTTTTTTCAGTCTATGTGCTAACAGTTTTCCTGGTTTCTTCCCTGCTTCCCAATAACTTTTTTCATTCTTTGTAGTACATATGCTATCTTCTTACTTTGTCTTTTATCTCATATTTCAGAGTCATTATCTTGTAAACAAGAGCTTTAATTGGCGTTTTCTTTTTTATGTTCTTTAAAGACATTTTACAAATCTGACTCCAGTTTCTTAATTTGCTCATCCTTTGTTTTCTTAAGATTTGAACTGTACGAAATAGTCTTTCCTCTCAGCATTTAAGTGCCTCTCAAATGACAGATTTTAATACATCTTCCATATCAGTTTCTAATCTAATCCAATCTATAAAGGAGGCAGTATAGCACAGTGGTCTAAGGCTCTGCGCTGCAAATCTGGTGACATCCAGCAGACCAGACCTGGATTTGAATCCCACAGCTTCCACTTGCATACTGTGTGACCCTGAGCAAGTCACTGAACCACCTTGTGCTCCCAGGTCGCTCCTGTAAAAACTTTCAGCTCGTGTACTATACCTGGTTAAACAACTAAATAAAAAAATAAAGATAGTATCTTTAAATAGTAATGTATTTAGTCTCCATCTTTTTGGTCCTTCTCTTACTGGCTCTGGTGTTATGTCTAACAACACTGCAGCATGGTCTGAGATTATGTTCTTATGCATTCTAGCATTGGTTAGTTTCCCTGAAAGGGTTTTAGATACCAACACACTGTCAGTTTGGGAATATAAACTGTGTGGTGCTCAATAAAATGTATTGTCTCTGCTTGTGGGTTTCAGTGCTTTTCATGTACAGTGCAACCTTGATTATCCAAACTCACTTGGGGATGTAAGATTAGTTTGGATAATCAAGGCATTCATAAAACTGAGGGTTCCTCACACCATGTTCCTATTAACTCAGGGGACATGGTACAAGTTTGGATATTCCAGAGGTTCAGATAATGTGAGGTTGGATAATCGAGTAAGCCCACATCATTACACATTTTCTGTATCTGACACCTTGTTCTACATTTAGCATTAAAGACAACAGGCTTATTTCTGTCTACTATAGGCTCTAGTGCTACAATAACTCTGACACTGAATATAGCAAATATATTAGACTTAGGTGTGTGACATCTGCGTGTACTATTGTTGTAATAGAAAATCTGATTAATACTAACATAACAAAGAATAAAATAGTAAGACACATTTTCCATATACCATCATTTGTAGGTAAAATCTGTTCCATTTGACTCCATATATTCAGCATGATACTGCCTCTATGAAATGGAAATATCGGTCCTAAATACTGCTGTGTAACTATTAAGTAACAAACTCTATTAACAAGAGAAATGAAGTGTTAAAGTTATTAACAAGTCAAAGTAAAACATAAAAGTATAAATAAAATGTTAGCCATAAATACCTGATGAGTTCATTGGTATGATATCAGACCTATGCACCTGAGTAATTCAGTCAATGTTAAGCAGACAGATCTTTGCTAAACATACTTAATATCAGACTTATTTATATCTATGCATCTCTTCTCAAGTCTGCTGTTTGCAACTACTTCTTTGGTGCAGTCAATTTCTTTGCAAAATAAAAAACATGAAATGACTTTCTGGTCTTAGAGCATTATTGATTTGGATTTAAAATGTGTTTCTATAGTTAGTCTAGTGGTAAATAACTCATTCAGCCTGTGAGAGTGTGAAAGTAGACAAAAGTCAACACAAACCTTCTTAAGTCAGTATAGTTCATAGCATTAATCTTCATGAGTCGATAAACATAGCCATTAATTAGCTTGTATCTATTATGTACAGAATATTTTCACTTTAGTCCTAAAAATGAAATTGTTTGTATATTAAGGGCAATAACAGAGGCAGCAATCAGGAAAAAGGTAGGAGAAAAAGAAGGAGCAATGCCCACCACAATGCATTAAAGACATGTGGCCAGATTTTCAAAGCCCGGCTTAGCTGCGACAATGGCAGCTTGCACCGAGTGTGATGCGCCCGGGATCCTGCACCCGAATTTCAAATCTACAGGGTCCTGGTGCCAAAGTCCAGCAGCTTGTGGTAAAGGTAGTTCTCGCAAATGTATGGTGCACCCACCCAGAATGCCACAATGACAGCGGGGAGTCTGTGGCACCCACAGACAGGGGTTTGCAACTGGACACCTCCCCCCAACACCACCGCGCCACCGGCATCTGCACCCCAACATAAACTGGTACCTTGGTGGTCTAGTGCCCCCCGCAGGAAGTGCCAATCACTGCACTCCAACCCCCTCCTGTACCCTGATCAGGTGACCAGCACAGCCCTCCACACGCCACCGCTGCTGGTCTTCCAATGAGCTGTCAGTGCGTGCTGTATACTGTATACAGTACACACAATGACAGCTCATTCGCTGCTGGCTGTGGTATTGTGTGGAGGGCTGTGCTGGTCACCTGATCAGGGTATGGAGGGGGTGGGAGTGAGATGGGCACTACCTGTTGGGGGATGGCAATATGCACAGTAGTAGGTGTTGGGGATTGTGACGGGGTGAGGGGGGACCACCGGACCACCAGGGATCGCCCATCAGGGATGGATCGGTGCAGGCCACACAGTGGCACATGCTGGATGATCCCCCAGGAGCTGTCTAAGTACCGTTAGACCAGCCCTTCACTGGTCTAATGGTACTTGGCACTTCGTTCCTGGAGGGGTCTTTGAAAACCCAGATCTAAGGGCTGCAGTAGTCTGGGTCTGCCGCAAGCCCCCTAGTGCATGCTGCAGCCACTTCATGGCACAAGGTGGGTGCTAGCACACTTTGGTGCAGGCTGCCTGCTGGATGATGTGGGCTGCCTTTGAAAATCACACTTGGTGCAGCCCTTGGTGCAAGGTGCCTTTGCAACAGACCTGTTCAACGCAAGCACCTTGCATCAGTCTAAGGACTTTGAAATTCTGGCCCATGGGGCCTGATTCTCAAATGGGGATCCAGGGCTTGTATCAAGCCTTGCATCAATCCAATTTTTTGGTGCAGCTGCACCAAACTCTTTACTACAAAATGTGCCTGATTAAATAAGATTAGTTGCATTTGTAACACTTTTCCCAGTTTATGGCAGCTTGCCCAAATATTTGGCACAAGCCTTATAAAAGGGTACCGGATATTACCATAATATTAAAACATTTCTACCTCACCATGTATGATTACATTTTTGTCTTGCCAGATTGAGTATTAATTCCTTTTCATAAACTTGAGAACATAAGCTAGTATGGATCTTGATTTGTCAGGCTGGTTGTTGCCTAAGGTTCTGTGTGCTTTCTCAATTTGGTGCTGTGTGACAAGGGCGACTGCAGGATGGCGACCCGCGGAAGGGCACAAAACCACCAGGGCGACTGTAAAACAGTGTGTTGTTTAATGGGGGGCTTTGCCCCCTGTACCCACCCTCATGGGAGGCTTCACCCCCCCACACCCCCCTTACTTAGGATTCCTACTCTGGAGGGGCACAACTTGGGGAAAGAGGGGAAATCCCAGGTCACTCACATTGTCAGCGCCATTGTGCCATTGCCCATACGACCAGACGCTGACATACAGTCACCCACATCACAGGCTACCCTCAATTTGGATTGGGGCAGGGGATTTTATTTATTTATTTATTTCAGATTGCAGATTAATACCTTTGAGCCAGGAGGGCTCTTTTACAAAGCTTCCATGTCAAATGGACGAGAGACGAATTTACATAAACATGTTACAGAACATTCCGTGTACACAATGGGTTACAGAACATTAGGAGTACACAACAGGTTACAGAACATTTGAAGTACACAGTAGGTTACAGGCAATACAGATAGCAATCAAATAGGCCTCAATTTAAAACATGGAAAGGAGACAAACAGATGTTATTCATAAAGCAGGTGGGAGCAGCCTGAGGGGCTTTGTCTCAGAATATGGAAGGTGGGGGTGGGGAAGAGCGGGGTCAGGTGGGAAGCCACCTAAAGGCTTTGTCAGAGAGGGTGGTGAGAAGTGGTGGGAAGAAAGCAAGGAGATAAGCAGAGGGTGAAAGGTTATGAAGGTGAGTAGTCACGTGTATCTTTACTTGCAATCACATATGTTCTTTTGGGCCAGAAGGGTTAGTAGTTCTCTTTTGAAAGGTCCAATTTTGAGTGCTCCAGGGTGGGAGTAGGGAGTTCATTAAACCAGGTGAGCCCATGATAGAGAGTGAATGCTGTGCAAGGCAGGTTCTTTTGAATGGGGACATGAAGAGCCCCTTGGTTGAGCTCCTGGTGACTTTAGAGGAGTTGGCTCACTGGAACAGTGCGGCAGTGGAGTTGGGTGTGAGTCCAAGTAGGGCTTTTTGCCTATTAGGCAAGATTGATACTTCACCTAAGGTGTAACAGGAGCCAACCAGTAGAGGAGTAGAGGTGCAAGTATGGGTTTGGTGTTTAACCCCCAGTACCAGGTGGCAAGCCTTGTTGATTAGTACTTTTACTCAGTTTAGGGCTGAGTCAGTGGCAACACTATATATGATGAGGGCATAGTCAATGACTGACAGAATTGAGCTCCAAGTAACTAGGCTAAGTGCCTCAGGGGTCATGGCTTGCCTGTGCCTATAGAGGATTCCTAGCTTAATATTAGCAGATTTGACAACATGGTCTATGTGGTGCATGAAGGAGAGAGTGTTATCAATGTGTACCTCGAGATATTTAAATGAGGAGACTTGTTCAATGCCATCTCAATTTTGGCTATAGATAGTTAGGTGTTCAACATTTCTCTTGGCATGTGGCAAAGTTAGGTGCATAATTTTGGTTTTTTTATAGTTTAGAAGGAGTCTGTTATGGTTGAACCACTTCTTGAGCATTGCACAGCAATGTTGTTGGTTTTGTGCTATTTTTGGTGTGTTGCTGCCAGGCACTGAGATAATTGCATCATCTGCATAGAGCAGCATTTTAGTGGGACAGGCATAGGGAAGGGAGTTAATGAAGAGGCAGAAGAGAAGTGGTCCTAAGATCGATCCTTGGGGAACCCCAGGGGCTACCTTTTTGAGTTCAGAGGTTACACCTCCTGTCCTCACACACTGTGTGAGAGGTAGCTGTTAAGCCAAGAAATGGTATCTGCAGACAGTCCCAAGGTCCTCAGGTGTCTGAGCAGGATTAGGTGGTTAACAGTGCCAAAGGCTTTAGTGAGGTCTATAAATAAAGACTCCGCCATTTTTCCTGTGTCAAGGGCTTCATATTTATGGGAGGTATAGTTGATTAAGGCTGTGATGGTGCTATGTCCGATATGAAACCCGTGTTGCTGCGGACAGATCAGATTGTACTTGTTTAAGTATTCAGTGAGCTGGTCAGAAACAACCCTTTCTAGTGCTTTAGAGAGGGGGTGGAAGTATTGAGATTGGGCAGCAGTTTCCCAGGTTAGTTCTTCCTCATTTTTAAACACTGGGGTGACCAAGGCAGTCTTCCACCTACCTGGGAAGATTCCAGAGCACAGGTAGATGTTGAAAAGTATGGTTATTGGGTAGGCAAGTTTGTCCCAGGCTAGAGCTAGTAACTTCATGTCTATAGGGTCACTCCCGACCCTGGTTTCGTTTAGGATTTTTTTTTTTATATATTTAATGGTCTGGGCCCTAGTAATTTGCCTAAAATAGAATGGTGGTTGGCCTGGTTTAAGGAAGTGGGGAGGGTTAGGGTCTGTGAAGTCCGTTGCTGACGGGGTCTGGAAAATTCGAGTGGGAGGACGGAGCTGAGATCTGTGAAGGCATTATGAAAGGCATTAGCCAGGTCAATAGGTTGCTGTAAAGGGCCTGTGGTGGTAACTATAAGATCTGGTGCAGCAGTGGATTCTTTGCCAGTGAGGAACTTAATGCTTTTCCAGAATTCTCTGCCATTGCCCCAGTTTCTATTAAGTTGTTCTCTAAAGTAGGTAGCATTGGCATTCCTTATTTGCCTGGTGCACTTATTCCTAGCCTCTTTATAAGCAGCAATGTCAGTTTGCTTGCCTGTCTCTCTGGCAATGTGCCAGAGGTTGTCTCGTTGATTTAAAATGTAAGGCAGACGAATTTGGAGAAAGCTGCACATATCATCTCCATTGATACTTTCAGGGATTACTAGTATGCATAAATTGTTGCATGTGCCCCATTTTTTTAAGATATCCACCTTGTTTAAAAGATACGTAAAGGCTGTAGACTATTTATTTACTCTATCTTCCAGTTTAAAAAACATATCCCCTGGAGATGGGGGTTTCTGCTGCCTCAGTCTTGATATGCTGTCCTTTTACATCAACTTGTAGATTTTTAAATGAGCTTGTAAGTGTTGAAATGTGACTTTAAATGTCTTTAAACATTTCTGTTACTGTCTGTAAAAATCAGACTGGCTTTTGAGCTCTGTAAACACAGTGGGATCTACTGTTGGTGCCATTGACATTTGAACCACTTTAATATTCTAAAGCGAATAAAATTAGTAAAACTGCAAAAAACAAAAATATCTATTATACATTATAGCCTGTAGGTTATATTATAAGTATACCAATTTTGATGAGTTTCTTAATTTTTCATTGCTGATGACTTTGAATAGTTTGCAGTAGGCAGGAGCTCTGGCTTCAGGCATCCATACTGCTAGGTACTATGTGCACATGCAAAACACACATATCCAAACATCTAAAATATCCACCAGTCCCAAAACATTCAAATCCAAACATCTAAAACATCCACCCTACTCAAAACACTCAAAGCCACAGATCTTGTAGGAACACTGGCATGCACTACAAGCTATTGAGTTTTCTGCAGCTGCAGCTTTGCTCTGGTGTCAGCCACCAGGGATTCTGGGATTTCTGGTTACAGAGCCATGGAGAGGTCTGCCAGCCAAGGTGGTGGGTACTGAAACTCTAAAAGATTTCAAGCATGAAAATGATATATTATTATGAAAATATAAAGATTTCAAACAAGCTGCTTCTAAATCCCAGCTCACTGCTCTAACCCTGCTCACTGCTTCCTCTTACCTAGAAATTAGCTGCCTTGATACTCCGAAACAAGCAGTTTGTACCTTTTTTCTGTACTTGTATTTTTCTATGCCATTGTTATTTTTATGCAACATGTTAATGCTTGCCCATAATTTTGTGCTTGAATTTGTACTGTTTTTTCAATTATGTAATCTGTAACTACCTGTCTGTGTCAAAGGACCTCCTTGTGAATGAGCTTGCTCAACTGAGTTTTCCTACAATAAACATGAACTTGAAGCATGGTGAGGATAGAGTTATGGTTATTGTTGTTACTTGTGGGTAGCAGTAGAGACGTGCAAAATTACAGAATTTCATTACTCCAAATATTTTGCAGAATTTGGCTGTTTCACGAAATTTTCATGGAAGTGAAATACAGAATTTTACCCACAAAATTTTTTTTTATTTAAATCTAGGATTATGTAAATACCTTTGAGCCAAGTCTCTTTTACAAAGGTTCCATGTCAGAAGAATGGACAATACAGTTTATGAAATTACACAGTAAGACAGTCATAATGCCCAGTGGTAATAACTTGATTTCAAATACAAGTAACACGACATATTACAATATCAATAGGAGGTGTATTACAACATAAGTGAGGGGAAAGGGAGAAAGTGGGGTGGAATAGTTTAGTTTAGTTTAGTTTATTGTTCTAGGAATTACTACCTTTGAGCCAGAGGCTCTTTTACAAAGGTTCCACGTCAATTAGGTACAGTACAAAAGGTTACATAGATAACACAACAATTTGTGTGTGTCAAAATGAAAACATATACAAATACATATCAAATCACTTGTAGAGTATTGCAGCCTAGAGGGGCTTTGTCAGGACAGAGTATTTGAGAATAAGGGTTGAGCAGGGAAAGCGTAGGGGGATAGAAGCACGAAAAGTAGGGTTAGCAAGGACAGCGGTGGGTATGGGAGCTGCCAAAATGATGGTGCTCAGCTAAGGCAGTCACAGGTATTAGAAGCTACCAGAGATTTGTGGAGCTTCTTTTGAAGGCACCCAGAGTTGGCGAGGCATTGATGTCACTGGCAAGGTTATTAGCCAGCTGGGGGCCTGCAAGAGAAAGACCTTAGACCTTGGTGGTCGACAATGAGGATTCGCAGTAGCTGTGGATTTGAGCTCCTGGTGTTGCAGTTGTTTACTCTGGTTTTAAGAAGGAGCAGACTCCTGGGGGCAATGCCCATCATTATTTTCTTGGCCGTGATACAGGTTTGATACTGAATTCATTTTTAATTGAAGCCATCCAGCTTGGGAGTAGAGATCACAGGTATGGGTGAGGAGCGGTGAGCTCCGGTGGTGAGGCGACATGCTTTATTCAGGAGGTGGCAATTCATTTGAATGAGGAGGTAGTGGCAGAGCCATAGACTACGAGTCCATAGTCCATAACACTCACAACTGAGCTTTGAATGGCAATAGACAATTCTTCAGAGGTTAGGTGTTTTTGGTGATCGGTATAGTACACCCAGTCTGGTGTTGGCCATCTTGGTGACATTACTGTTATGGGTGGCATAGGAGAGTTTGGATTCAAGGGTGATGGCAAGATATTTGAAAGTATCAACTTGATCAATGGTCACTCCGAATTTGGAGTGGACTGTGAGGTGGTACTGTTTATTTTTGTTTTGCGAGCTGCTGAAGAGCATGGTCTTAGTTTTTTTCTGATTTAGTAACAGCTTGTGTTGCAAGAGCCAGTTTTCAATTGATGTGAAACCCCGCTGGAGGTTACCTTGCAGTTCTATAGGATCATGATGGGAGGCAAGGATAACATTATCGTCTGCATAGAGTATTATCTGTTCTGGACTTGAGTCTGGAAGTGCATTCAGGAATAGGCTAAGAGGGAGGGGGCTAGGACAGGCCCTTGTAGAACACCTGAGAGGACTGGTCTGGCATCAGAGAGTGTTTCAGTTATTTTTACTCTTTGGGTCCGGTTGCCTAGATAGCTATTGAACCAATCGATTGAGTCAGGTAGAGCCCAGCCTTCTGAAGTTGGACAAGTAGGAGATGGTATCATGTATTGACAGTATCAAAGGCCTTAGTTAGATCGATGAACACATTGGGGAGAGTGGATGTTGCCCACAAAATGATGAAATTCACCATGTGTGGTGAAATCTTCCATTTTCAGGTGAAATGTTGCAACTTTGCACTCACAAAATGGTTCGTGGAATGGCTGAATTATGCAAAATATTTCATGCAGTGAAATTGCTGGTTTTATGGAATTTCATCCACAGAATTTAATTTCACAAAATCTCTAGGTAGCAGTATGAGGGAACAGGAGGTTGATAGTGAGGGATAGGACCTTGTATGGGCAATAGGTCCTGGGGTTTGATAGGAAACTGTGGGCAGACTGGATGTGTCATCATTGTTTATGTTACTGTGCCTCTGTGCAAAACATCCACCCCTACCCAAGCTTCAAATACAAACATCAAAATATCCACTACTCCAGAAAACACCCATCAGACACCTAAAACAGCCAGCTACTCACCTAACGAAACATCTAAATTCCCCTACCTAAATCTACAAATTCAAACAACATTTTATCAAAGTGGTATTGTGAAATTTACTGTTAGGTACAGGTCAATGGCATCAAACCCATTGTCTTCATTTTAGCATGCACAAAATCTCTCAATGATATAGAAAAATATTCAATGAGGATGTTCCTTTGGTTCAACGATGGCTACTTTTACTGATCAGCACCAGTTTTGCCAGGGAAATCCTGGTCCTAAAATATTAAGTATAAAGGACTCACATGACTAACACCTTATATGCCTTTTAAGAGTCCATTTCACTTTGCTAATAGGCTCAAGTCATGAGTTCTAAGATGTTGTGGAACAGTGTGCAAGTGTCCATTTAGACCATGATTTTCAGAGGACTGAGAGGGACTGTGTCATGAACTAAGTTCCAAATGTAACATGCTGGTTTTAGACAAATGGCACCATACTTGCAACCTACACAGACACTGCTATTTTCATCAGCTTCTCCACAGGGATACCACCTTCCCATTCTGTGCATGCCACACTTAGTCATAACAGGAATAAGTTATGCATGTGTAGAGAAAAACAGTGGGAAGCTGCAGTAATCCTGGAAAATTGTCGGGAAAGGCCCCCTGTAAGACAATTGTGCACATACAGCATGAATTGCAAGAGTATAAATGGATTCTGCTGTACAACATTTCCTGCTGCATGTATGCAGTTTTCAGACTTTTGGAAACTGGACCAAGCTTTGAAACAGCAATATCAAAAGGAGATTACTACATCACACACTTTTTTTTACCACTTTAATTTACAATGACAGCTAGAAATAGTCACCATTGCAATACATGCATATCTAGACTGTTAAATTCACTTGAAACACATGGACTTGGGCTGTAGAATGTAAGCAACAGCACACAGCACTCATTAGGGTAGAAAAGTAGTCTTCCAGCGAGTGTGCAGAGCATGAGACTGAAGGTTGAGTTTTGCTCAGCACACTAGAGTAATGCCTATATATCCAAATGAATGTAACCTTCTAGAATGTGTTCTTGCACTTATAAAATGCCCTTGTATTGAACATTTTAAGATTAGAAAATCCAGAGCCATTCATTTGTTAGAATATATAGGCATGGCAAATGACCTTCCTGGACTAATTAGAAAGCTGTATCAGTGGTGGCCATCTTGAACCATTTTATAAATCTGGATGTAACACTACTTCTATAGGCTGCCACTGTAGGTTAATCAGGTACCAATTTGGCCAACAACCTTGTCCACTACCATTTGAGAAAACTTATCCAGTTCACCTCTGCTGACCCTCCTAGACACTTCTCTGGTAGGGAGGGGTTACATTTCAGTTTATTTTGTGAGATTCCTGTGGTTTAAAAGTTCCAAACACAATAACAATGCACTCACATTTCAATGTAAAAATTGTACTCCCTCGGATTGATTTGCAAGGTACTAATATTGCAAATCTCTAATTACAGGGCTTACAGATTTTTGCTACACAAATCTCTGATTTGTGGATAAAAAAAGTGCTACTCACATACTGAAAATACCTCCCAGCTACAATTTATGAGAATCTGCATGTCCAATATTTCTGGTATTTTTTTTCTCACTAGCTTTGCAAATTTTGTGAATTTTGCTAAAGCTTTTAGTCTATTCTGTCATATATTGCTTGTAAATGTGAAATGAGCAGGGCTGGCCCAGAGATACTCCACAGGGTTATCTCACCCATGATAGACAGGATTAAGATATTAAAAGGGTGCAACCCACAAGAACACAGATCTGTTGTGTAAATGTGTATGTGTGTGTGGGGGAGGCCTGAGAAGCAATACTACAAATATCAGCCTTCACAGTCCTATGCAATGTCTAAGATCCTGCCCACATAGAATCTGAAACTGCCTGGCTGGCAGAACATAAATATCATGGGCCTATATTTCTGTCAGTGTTTCCTGTGTTTCTATGTTCCTAAGCTATGTTGCCAAGAATGTACCTTCTGGGGCACTATGATGAGCATTGTTAGGTGATAACTTCCACTGAGCCCCACATGGAAGAGGAGAGTATCCTGTCTGGTGTTTGATCCTCCTCTTCCTCTTGATATCTGCTACATTATTATTATGTTGGAGGTGCACAGACCTAGAGCCAGCATTGCAAATGACTCCTCTGCCATTGTGCCATTAAGCCAGTAGCACCCTATAAGTAAACATTCACTGGTGCTTGACAACTTTCACATCTGGCAAAAACTGTATTTCACATCTATGTAAAATATCCCCAAATTGTCTTTTTAAGGGGGATAATAGTGGGGTAATATATGATGTATATGGGTCAGTGCATGAACTAGGGCTACCAAATTGTGACATTTGTGAAATTTTTTGAAATTCATAATTTATCAAAAAAAATTTTGTTTTTGGGGAACCATCACTCACCTAATGTAAATGTTATATGGTGCAGGATAGCTCTTGCTGTGTCACAAGTAAAACCAGTTACAATGCGGCGCATGAACGGGGACATAAAACTGTGTATGCGCATGTAACAGGGGACATAAAACTGTGTATGCGCATGTAACGGGGGACATAAAACTGTGCATGCGCATGTAACAGGGGACATAAAACTGTGTATGCGCATGTAACGGGGCACATAAGTGTGTGTGCATGTAATGGGACATATTTATAATGTTATCATTTGGCAAGGGACCTTACATAACAGCACACGCAATAAGAGATAGGAAACAGTTGTAGAAGTTAACAAAAAGTTTTATAGGTGGAAGTAAAACGGGTAATGAAATCAAAATTGACAGAAGTAAAATGGTTTACTCTGAAAAAGTCTCAACAAGTATTAATTTTCACTCCTAAACTATATATATATATATATATATATATATATATATATATATATATATATATATATTTCTCAGTCTTTAGCAGCTTGGGTAAGGCCAGAGACTATCCGAGACTACAGTAGGCATATAGGCTAGGATGGTAACTACCTAACTACAGAACTATACCCAGAGACTAAACTGTACAGGCTAAACGCTAACTACTGAATTATACCAGAGTCCATACTAAAATAAAAATACTGCTGAAACAATAACTACAGATCTACTGAACTATACCTAGAGACTAAACTATAAATACATGCTAAACAGTAACTACAGAACTAACTGCCTCTAAACTAAAATAGAAATGCTAAATAAACTATGCAGAAGATATGAAAATTATGTACAGAAATTACAGTTAGTGCAATGCAATGATGCAGTTTCTGCAGTCCACCTTAATGCACAGTAAGAGCAGTGTTTTAATCCCATCTCTGTTGCAGCTTGCTGAACTTTTCCGCAATGATCTTAAATTGTTCTGATTGTAAAACATAGGGGCCATCTCCTTCAAGCTGTAGCGGCCCATGCACAATTCGTATTTCCTTCACACTGTCAGTGTCCTGCCTTTGTGGCCAAGAAAAAACACTCTGACGGTTCTGTAGGAAGTTCACTGAGAACAACTGCTTTATGGTGTCTACTGCTGTAACTTGACCAATATAGAATTCCTTAGAATAGTAGACAGCATAGAATTTATCGATCTCTGGTTCCAACAGTGTTTTTTTTCTTTTTCTGAACTTTTTGGTTGCTTGAAGCAGGCCTGTCCAATTGTGGAGCAGTGCAGTGATTTGATGTGGTTGCATCAATGTGCATGCCCTGTCTTGCAAAGTGCTAAAATGGCTGTGGTGGCTGCTGTTGTGCCAGGAACTTCAGGAGCACTGGAAGCAGTAATGTCACTGGCAGATGGGTGGGTATGAGTGTCAGGGGATTGTGCATGACCAGACACAATGACCACAGCTGCAGAGCAAGTAGGAACAGTGTCACTTGTGTTTTTGTGAACATTAGCAATGGGCACAAATGTAGTCGAATTAATTACTTTCTTCAACATCCACTCTTCCACCAGACTATGGTTCTCACAGGGCCCAGCTTCATCAATGCAATGTGTACAGAAACATGTAAGGTTTCTTGTGGCCACCACACCATCCACTAGTGACTTCACACTTTGTACGAGTTGTGTTCTGGGTACAGCTTTTACATCTCCTCTTGGCTGTCTTTTATTTCATTTTCACCCACCCAGAAAAATGTTCTCCTGCGGTGAGTGCACCCTTCAGTGTCAGTGCCTTTTGCTAGTTCACTGTGGCAGTATTTGAATAATTCTTTTACATTCCGGATTACTGCCTGCCGTGATTGTACTCCCATGCTTGCCTTAGACTTCGCCACTGCGCTTTCCCCATCCGAGGGCCCCTTCCCATGTCTTGATCCAAAATAAATGCGCTCAATTGGAAATCCATACTTGCTGTTGGAAAATGAAATATCATAAAATGACCATTTTGACTTGTACTGTGCACCACAGCCATCTGTGAAGTGAACTTGCTTGACAATGTTCAGTGATCGAATGTTCATGGGGTGTGCATTTGCAATTTCAACAAAATGCCGTACAGCATAGTGATCATGCTTGAGATCACTTGATATGAAAATGAGAGAGTCTCTGACAGTGGCTTCACAGAGATTAAAGTTGTAATATGTAACCACAGGGTGAACTGTTGCTTGCTCATGGTGCCAGTGGGCTGACTGTACTTCATCCTGTAGTTTACAGGTGTAGTTCTCCAGCGAAGTCTAGCACCATCACCACCCAACCCCTGGTGCGAACTGCCTTATCTGGTTAAACTGATGCTGCTGCCATGCTGCAACATGCATATGACGACCCAGGAAGAAAAGGTTATCTTTTAGGACTTCTATCAGCATTTGGACAGTATAGTGTTTACTTTTCAAAACCTTCCTGGTCTGTTGCACCTGGGCCATCAGCCCTTCTCATGATTTTAATACTGTCCCTGCTGCCATGTTGTCCATTCTTGTCCATGTTTCTGGACTAGGTCCTTCACCACATCAACATTTTCAGTGCTGCATTTCTCGCATGTTTTTTGCATGCAATCAAATTTGAAGAACTTTTCCAAAGATAGTCTGGAACACATAGTAATTTCAACTGCCTGATAAAGATCTGCAGCTTTGCAGCATGGAAGTTTATATTTATTGACAGGACGATTTATAGCCATAAGCTTCAGTGACGTATTAGCACAATATTCACAAAGACATTGTTCAAGTTTTTGCTGCCCTGCAAGTTTAATGTGCCTTGGTCATAAAGTGCCAAATTTTCGTGCTCTGAGTGGTGTGTCTGCATTCTGTTGCATGAATTCTTGGTGAAGACGGTCAATAGGTTTGTCGAGGTATGAACTTGTTTTGCCTGACCGTTTAGAAAAGGCCTTTTTGTGCGGCAGAGGGTGTGGCACTCTCTTCGGAATTTTCCACTCTACTCACAGTTTCAGTGGCGAGTGAAGAGCAGTGTGTTTTTTTGGTTTCAGTCTCTGTAGAAGATACTCTCATAAGCCTCTTCCAGCTCGCAGTTCTTAGCAGCTTGTATTTTTGTAATACTACAATGGTTTTTAAAAATTCCTTGTTCGTCTGTCTGTCACTTTTCTTGCGATTGTGCTTTAGCTGGGACAACTTCTCAGATACAACTGACATAAGTTTATCTTCCAGTTGTGTTCTTGGAAGCACACCACGCTTGGCCAGGGCCGCTTTCTTTGATGGTGAGCAAGATGCCAATATCCGCTCCAATGGTATTACAAATTTAGTGGGTGATTTTGGCAATGCCTTTCTTGCTCTTTGCACCGACTTTCTTACAGCGGCATTATACGGTTCCAGTGCTGTTGTGAATGGCTCTTTTCCTGGCAGGATCATCGCTGAGGATGGTGTGGTGGTGGCAGCCACTGGTGAGTTGTTGGTGGCCACCGGCGGGGTGTCTGTGGTGGTGGCCATTGAAGAGGTGACAGTGGGTACTGGTGAGGCAGTGGCAGCACATCTTTTTTCATGGTACTTTCTGCGTTGCTTCTCATTTATTCTTCTTCTTTTCTGACTTGTCATGTTGGCTCACTGTTCTCTTTTTATCTCCCTCCAGTATTCCCTCTGTGACAATGCGTTCTGATCATTAGGATGTGTTTGTTTTGTTGGCCTATTTTTTTCTACAGTTGATTGGGTCTTTTGTTTCTGTGCTTCTCTGTACCTTATCATTCTCTCCTTTGCCATGTCATTATAATGGCTACGCTGATCCTCAGTCATGTTGTCTCTATTTTTCTTGTCACGTGTTGCATTTTTTTCCAGATATGCTTGATAGCGGCCTTCATCCTGCTTTATATTTGCTCTGTCAAGCCAGTTTCTTTCTTTGCTTGACTGAGCAGTAGCAGTATTATGCAATACTGCAGTGAGCACTGCTGCAGCAGATAAACATGGTCGTCTTCTTGATTCCATCCTTAAGAGTTTTCAGAAAGTCTGTAGGAACAGAAGAAGAAAATTAAAAAAAAGGTATCTTCTGTTAATGGAATTGACATTTTGGAATAGAAATGCCATTCAAGATGTGGTTAATGCCACACTGGCAAAAATATATAAGCGATAAGCAGAAAATTCTGGAATCGACAAGGCAAGTCACGAACAGGTTAATGGAGCAGTGGCAAGCGCATGATCCATGAAGTGGTTTACACGAGCAAAAGGACAAGATGAGATGCATGACGTGCTTCACAGGACAAAAGTCTACAGCGAAATGGGCGCAGTGCCAAGGCATCACCCCTGAAGTGGCTTACGGGCAAAGAACAAGATGAGATGCACGTGCTTCACAGGACAAAAGTCAAACAACGAAATGGGCGCAGTGCCAAAGGCATGACCCTGAAGTGGTTTACACGGGCAAAGGACAAGATGAGATGCATGGCGTGCTTCACGGGACAAAAGTCAAACAACAAAATGAAGGCCGCAGCCACCTGCCTGCAAACAAAATGGAGGCATGCAGCCACCTGTCTGCCAACAAAATGAAGGCATGCAGCCACCTGCCTGCAAACAAAATGGAGCGCAGCCACCTGCCTGCCAACAAAATGGAGGCACGCAGCCACCTGTCTGCCAACAAAATAAGTAGCGCAGCCACCTGTCTGCCAACAAAATGGAGCACACAGCCACCTGCCTGCCAACAAAATGGGAGCGCAGCCACCTGCCTGTCAGCAAAATGGAGTGCGCAGCCACCTGCCTGCCAACAAAATGGGCGGCGCAGCCTGCCTGCAAACAAAATGGAGGCATGCAGCCACCTGCCTGCAAACAAAATGGAGGTGCGCAGCCACCTGCCTGCCAACAAAATGGAGGTGCGCAGCCACCTGCCTGCCAACAAAATGGAGGCGCGCAGCCACCTGCCTGCAAACAAAATGGAGGCATGCAGCCACCTGCCTGCAAACAAAATGGAGGTGCACCTGTCTGCAAAGAACACCACACTCAGACAACACTTGGTAAACAGTCCTTGTACAGTATGGGTATACAATACAAAAAATATACAGATAATGTATGATTAGCCTGTTGATGTCATACTAACAAAATCCCCATTGAGGTGCCCCAACCCCTAACCAAACTTCAGAAAACATCAGACCGCATGGTGTGGGCCTTTATCTGGAAGGCTGCTGTGGTGTGTAGGCCTTGAGTGGATCATTTGGAGCCCAATAAGTGAAAACATTCACTTTTGGGTGCCAAATGATCCACTCATCCCACCACAACAAGCTTCAATAAACCCCATCATCCCCAGCAACAGTTTTAATTAAGCAGCAATGTCACATAATAACAAAACAGATCACTTTTCACCAGTTCAAACACAGCAAGAGGGTGGATTTGGCAACCCCCACCCACCCAGGCAAACATTGGAGAAATCAGTCGACATGGTGTGGGCATTTATCTGGAAGCCTGCAGTAGTCGTAGACCTCAGTTGCACATTTTGAAAACCAAAGTGTATCTTATGCACAGGCGGGCGCAGCATTAACAAAACGATGCTGTGCCTACCAGTCATACATCAAAGATTCACTTTTGGGTGCCAAATGATCTACTCAGGAGCCTCGCACCACAGCAAACTTCGAGATAAACCCCATACCATCGACATCCCAACAAACACCAAGCAGCATTTTCTAAAGTCCCACATTCAACGGTTCAAACCCAGCAAGAACACTGGTGGATTTTGCTACATGAGGCCTCTACCATCAGAAAACATCAGACCGCATGGCATGAGCCTTTATCTGGAAGGCTGCTGTGAGTTATGTAGGCCTCGAGTGGATCATTTGGAGCCCAATAGTGAAAACATTCACTTTTGGGTGCCAAATGATCACTGAACCCACACCACAGCAACTTCAGATAAAACCTATCGTCCCCAACAACAGTTTTAATTAAGCAGCAATGTCATATAATAACAAAAACAGATCACGTTTCACCAGTTCAAACACAGCAAGAGGGTGGATTTGGCAACCAACCCCACCCACTCTGGCAAACATCGGAGAAATCAGTCGACATGGTGTGGGCATTTATCTGGAGGCCTGCAGTGGTGCGTAGACCTCAGGTGCACCATTTGAAACCCCAAAGTGAATCTTTAGTATGCACAGGCGGACACAGCATTAACAAAATGATGCTGTGCCTACCAGTCATACATCAAAGATTCACTTTTCAGTTCCAAATGATCCACTCAGGGCCTACACCACAGCAGGCTTCCAGATAAAGGCCCATACCATGCGGCACCCGCCCCACCAAGCAAACATAGCAAGACAGTGAACTGGCAACATGAGGCCTCCCCCAAACCCAGGCAAAAATCAGTCATAGCATGCTTCCAAAAAAAATGGCCCACACAATGCGCCCCCCCAGCAAACAGCAAGCAGCATTTTAGTCTAAGGTATACCACAAAAATACAGCAACAGCATTTTGCTACATAATGCACCCAGGCACCCCACCCTGCAAGCATGTGGCCAGGATGTCACAATGCAAATAATTAAAGAATGCAGACTCTCTACCCTTCAATGGTCAGCACAAAAACAGCTCAGCACACCCACACCCATCCAATTTCCTCACTTTCCAGTACAAATTATGCCTTTTAAACTGATTGGGGTCAACATAAAACAGTACTTACAAGAGGCACAGTGTTTACATTTTTAGCACACTGCAGCTTTTTGTTTCACAATAGGGAGCCTACCACACCATAAAATAAATACCATGGAGGTCAGCCAGTATGTACCTCAGAAAAGGTACCAAATGAAGCTTTTAATAAGATTAAAATAAATTACAAATGCCGAAAGATGCGCTGCTCTGGTCTCTTACCTGAATAGCCTGGTGCAATAAGATGGTCGTCAATGGAGCCTGCTGGATTCTCGACACGTAACGCTGGGGGGGCAAAATGACTTCAGTCCTGGATTGTGGCATGAAGAAAGGGACACATTTGTTTAGGGTTGGTTCTTTTATACCCCTCGATCTGGACGCACTATTAGTACATCACTCCATGTCTTGTGTTCTCGTGCGGCTCCCCCACCCCGACCTCTCGGCATGAACATTCAGGCAAGTGGACATGAACCTGTTGCCAGGTGATATGTAATCGCTGCTGATCTGGAAATAAAATGGGGAATTGCAAACAAGCCTGTCAGTGGGCTAAAAAGGACAGCAATGGAGGAACCAACTAAGAAAATTAGGAAAATCAATTATAAAGGGCCCTTTGCTAAAATGTCCAGGCGTAACTAAGGGGACTTATGAAGTTACATCTGAGACTGCTCTTCTTCAGGCTGTTTTGGGGAGGTGTAAGTTATACATGCAGCAAAAAGTGCAGAGCACACAATAAATAAGTAATCTGTATGAAAAACTTTATTCCACAAGATATGAACTGTTACAACTCAATTAATACACATAATGCTGGCATGGGAAAAATGTCACAGAGCATTCATCAGTTCTTGTTGGAATTTGCACACAAAGATGTGGAATTTACCATTAAGGAATGTGCCATGGCATTCTGGTTAAGTTTTTATCTGCTTGCACTGTATTATTTCAGAAACCACTGCACTACATTAAATAATGATTTTCCCTGCATTTGGGTTTTGGCAATGTCTTGGGGACATTAGAGGGAAATTATAGGTAACCCATTTTAATGCACTGACCCATATATGGACAGCTCATATCAAAGGCAATGTAATATGCATGCACCCTTTTATATTGTGTTAGTGCATTATTTAAACAGTATACTGCTGATATATGTAGGGTATATTTTTCTGCTATTTAATATGTATAAAATATCCCTAATTCAGACAATCTGATTTATTTAAAATGCATTTCCTTGCAATAAAAAACAAATACAAAGTTATTTAGTATGAACTAAATTATGCACCTGATCTAAAAATATATGCTGCTAATAGACAAATAAACAAGCATTTGACTTCATGCAATAAAGCAATTATGTAGATAACATGCAAGGTGTTACATTTACACTGCTATCTGTTGGAAAAATAGCCAAGGACTGTACTGTCACCTAATTATATACTACCATATCTATTGCTGACGTAACCTATATTAATCATGCACATATAAAGAAGTAGAAAACCACCTAAGCTCCCAGGGTCCATCAACTAAAAACGGAATGGCATTTCTCTGGTTGCTCTTCTGTCTTGCCTTATCTGGTGCAACATACGGTCAAAGTAAGCTTCTTTTTTTTTGTATGTTATAGCTAAGTTGCACTTTTATACCTTTTATTTTTGGATTTCTGCTGCAGACTTTTTTATATTATGGTACATGCGTCTGCATATATTGGAAAAATGAAAGCAACAAAATAGAAACACAAATAGTAACAATGTTTCACCTCTTCTGAAATTAAGACTATTAAGCAATACAGACAATCCTTAAACTGGTGCAGGATAGGAGACAGGTAAGTAAAGAGGTAAATTATATGCATCTTATAGTTGCTGTAAAGGCCACTTTTAAAAGAAATATCAAGTATGCTACAAAATGAAGAATTACTATCACTATTTAGACAAGCTTTACATATGTACTACTGTACCACTGTCACATTTATAGACTTTAAATAACCATTCATTAGACAAATAATACAAAGAAAAACTTCTCTCCCTGTTTTACCTCCTTGTCCGGGCAACAAAAAATGAACAATTAGAATTTTGAAGCATTTGTACTGTTTCCTGAAACCAATATCTAAATTAGTTTTTAGAAATGACCTTTGATCCACAGAACATCTACACTTCCTTTATATAACCAATCTCTATACAGTAGTTCTAATATGAGAGAAAGCTAGTCTTTTAAAACTTTAGCAAAAAAAAGAAACATATAGGTGATATTAAATCATGAAGTCCATTCAGACCAGCTCATCTACAATTGTTCAATATAATGGATCAATGCAGACAAAAAAATGTTTCAGACCTTTTACCATACTGAGATATCGTGACTCTAGGTCATAGTCTTGCAGCTAGATGCAGAACTTCCATTTAGTGGAAGAAAATGCTGTCCATGTTTAGATTTAAAAATAAGAAAATGTTTATCTCATGGCACAAAAGATTTTTAGAAAATAAACTAGGAGAGTCAGTGTAGGCACATTTCAAAGTCAGTCATGGCAAGGGGTCCTATCTTTGATCTCAGGGTAACAGTGTCTTGCAGAGTAAGCCATTCAAAACTTCATTGATTATTAGAGTCATTCTCTGACCATAGTTATGGATGAAATAGAAACATAGAAACATAGAATTTGATGGCAGATAAGGATTGCTTGGCCCACCAGTCTGCCCATTTTCCTACCTAATGGTTAAGCTGCAGATCCTAGCTAACCAACAGCCTACTTCTTCCACCCTCCACCCCTGAGAATTGTCTTATGTCTGTCCCATGCATTCTTGAATTCCACCACTGTTTTTGACTCCACAACCTCCTCAGGAAGGCTGTTCCATGCATCCACAACCCTCTCTGTGAAAAAATACTTCCTCTCATTACCTTTGAGCCATCCCCCCTCTAACTTCAGATTGCGCCCCCTTGTTCTTGCATACCTCTTTTCTGAAAGATGCTACCCTCTTGGACTTTGTTGATTCCCTTGAGGTATTTTAAAGTTTCAATCATGTCCCCCTCTCCCTCCTCTCCTCGAGTCTATACATATTAAGATCCTTAAGTCTCTCTTGATATGTCTTTTGGTGCAGACCCTGCACCATTTCAGTTGCCCTCCTCTGGACTGCCTCCATCCTGTCTATGTCTTTGCAGAGATGAGGTCTCCAGAACTGCACACGGTACTCCAGATGGGGTCTCACCAGCTGTCTGTACAGAGGGATAACAACTTCCTGTTTTCTACTAGTGATGCCTCTCCCTATGCATCCCAGTATATCCCCAGCCCTGCTTACTGCCCTCTCACATTGCTTGCTCACCTTTACGTCATCTGATATGACTACCTCCAGGTCCCTTTCCATTTTTGTTGTTGTTAATACCTCACCCCCCCCATTGTGTACTCTTCCCCTGGATTTTTGTTTCCCAGGTGCATTACTGTGCACTTCTTAGCATTAAATCTAAGCTGCCATACATTTGACCATTCCTCCAACCTTGCCAAGTCTCTTCTCATCCTTTCCAAATAATGGTAGATGTGCTAGATGTGTCTGTATGTACTTTGCTCTCAATAGTTTTATCAGATTTTGGAACAAATATATCTATATCAGACTCTGATTCTCTATCCCCAGATGAGGAAGTAGACGCTTGACATTTTTTTCTAAAGTTTTAGTGTTCAAAGATTCTATGAGCTCCTCTGGGTCACAAAATACATATTCCATCTCTTATAAGATTATTGTCATCTTACAGGACTATAAGAGTGTTAACTCCCCCCCCCCCAGTTCTTGCGCTTCTGAAAGAAACTGCATGAAGAGACATCTTCTCGCCTGGATTTGTGAGATAATGTCAGGATAAATGAGTATCTTAGATTCATGAAAAGTAAGGCCCCCTTTAATATAGCCTGCTTAACTATACACTCTATGTCAGAGTCTAAGGTAAATTGAACTAAACCGAGGAGGCTCATTTAGTAGGAGTGCTTGCTGAGGTAAGCGTTTGATTTTTAATATGAGAGGGTAATCAGAAACCTTTATTTAAAGGAGGCATTTTTTGGTATTACAGTTCAAACATTCAGAGAAAAGGGCTTTAATAATATCCCAGGTAACTTTCTGTAGTCTGTAGGTTGAGAAGACCAATAATGCATAAGTTGTCTTTATGAACAGCATTTTCCAAATAATCTGTTTTACAGGATTGTGCTATATTGCCCCACAACACTGAGTTTGCTAAGTTAGCAGCTGAATCAGTTTTACCAGCCATGACCGCACATTCCTTTTTTGAATTTCACTCACTTTTTCACCCTCTGTGGTTTGAAGCTCCAAACTTTTACACCTAACCACCAGTGAGTCAAGCTTTTCATCGAACTTCTGAGTGATATGTAATAGGATTGGCAACTTTTATTTACCGCCACAAAGGAGTACAGTTTGGGTGGAGGTGACATTCCTTCTGGGTTTTGGTGACCAGCAGTGACTGAAGAAACAACAGTCTGACTTCAGATCCAGTGTTCCTAGCATCAGCCATGGCTGGCAAGCTGTTTCCTGGGCTACCCAAGACAGCAATGGATAGGAATCCATCCATAGAACAGACCCACTATCTTTTATCTGGATATACATTGGCTGAAGAAACAGTGAGGTGCTCAACAATTTTTTCTTCCTTTCTGTCTCTTGTAAATATTTACTTTCTTTTTTAACTTTTTAAGCTCCAGAGTGGAAGAATACATATGGTAGAGTTTAAGAACTGAAAATACTAATGAAGAACATACTTTTAGGAGTTTTTTAGAAGAGCAGGCTACAGTGCAGTGTAAACACAGCTGCTTGGTTGGTCATCTTGCTCCTCCCTAAAGTTGCAGTTTTAAACAACAAAGCTGAAAGTCATCAATTTTCAAGTAGAATTATTTTATTTATTTATTCTTTGTTAACTGGGTAAGGCCCACTAGGCACAATTGCCTATTTTCAGGGGTGACCTGGGAGCTTTGGGCTGGTTAAGTGATTTGCTCAGAGTCACACAGTATGCAAATGGAGGTTGTGGGAATCAAATCCAGGTCTGCTGGATATACCAAGCTCATTCACAGCTCATTACTCTAATCTCTAGGCTATACTGCCAGTCAACAGTTACGTTGTTGGATATACAGTATTCTTAAGTAGATTTTTTCCAATTTACTTATTTGACAAATTGCTAAAACTAGAGAAAGAGAAATAAAAACAAATATGACAAACATATCATGACTCTACAACAGAGCTTCAATTGCATTATGCACTTCAATTTGACTCAACTAATGATAATTAATAAGTTATTAATAATTATGTGTACTAATGTATTCTATTTATACAAGGCTCCTTTATCATAACTGAGTTCCATAGTACTTTCAAACAATACTTCAGAAAATCTTCCAGCACAGTGAAAACTTTGTAGCACTAGTGGCTTTACATAACAGTAGATATAACAAAAGCTTGCTAAATGTTTATATATTACACTGGGATTAGTCAATACTAGTTTACTTTTAGATGAGCTACTGTACTAGTGAACATTCAAAAATTTGCATCTTGACTAACCATGTGTCTATTTATTTATTTAAAATTGGTAATTTGGCAAGGCTTTCTGAGACAAGGCTAATTTCCAGGTGCAATGCAGGTGGAAGAGTACAGGATAGAACATTTAGGCTGCAGAAGCTAGTGCAAACTAAGATATTGCAACTAAATGCAATATTTTGCAGATGAACACTGTAATACATATAGATATAGCTATAATTATAGCTATAGATATACATATAGATATATATGTAAAGTACAATTGTAACAATCAAACATAATCATGGGGATGGGTATTGGATTCTCTCTCCCCTCATCCCATGGCTTTTTTCATTGTTCTCTGCCATGGTTACCTGATTAGCTACTATCTAGCATTGGGAGGATGAGACAAACCATCTGTGTAAAACACTCTATAGACATTCTTTTTTATGTGTAGTATGTGTCTATGCTTCTCCATCAGCCACCCCAATCTGGAAATTCCATTGGCTATCTTTCATCTCTGTTAGGGACACCATGAGACCTGAGAAGCATGGAGCCTGAGCATGTCAATGGCTAGCATCCCACTAGCTGTCCTTATGCAGGATTCTGTCCTGTGTTGGATCCATAGCAAAATAAGCATCTCCCAAGTTATAATGCTATGCCATACATCCTGCATCACCAAGTCAGGCCTCTAAGGACACTCTAGACCAAATTTACCAAATATTTCAGGCGTGCCTGGTCAGGCTTGTGGTTCTCTGAAAGGAAGTATGACTGATCTCCTGGGTAATTATAGAATACGATACAAGTAAAGATAATGCTACAACCCAAACAAGGAGAAGAGGATATAGGCAAACACTGCTATACAAAATAAACAGTAATAGCTGATACACTGGCACTCACTTGGGGTAGTATGTGGTTCATTGTCTATGGAATTATTTAGCTCTATAAACACTACCTATAGGACATTAGGCTAGGCAAGATTAGCAAATTCCAGTTCTATTGCATCTGACTTGGCTTCTCTCATTTCCCAGCTTAGCTGATCATTTGCAGTCCTGAAGAATACCCCTGACTATTGCCCCCCCCCCGCCACCACCACTTTCTCTAAGACTGGAAAGATTGGCTCATTGGAACTGTTAGTGCCTTGGTATCATCTTTCATCACTTACACCCTCCCTTAAAGTAGAGCTGTAGTCCTATTTTCCTGCTAGCCCTATCAGAATAGCTAGAATAATTCATTCTTTGTGTCCCAGTCACATCCTTCTCTACCAAGTTTCTGTGAGCACCTGAAAGTTCTGGCCTTTCAAGGGTAGCAGGCTCTCAGGTTCCTCTGTTTTGCCATGTATGATTCTTATATGACCTACATTCAAATTATACTTGTTGCCCTCCACTATTCTTATGCTGTTTAGCTCTGCTCTCCTTCCCTTGCTGAAGCCATGCATCTAACCCTTGCCACTGGCGATCCTCTGTATAAGCTGCCTCCACTATCCTTTAGTTTACCCCCCCATTGCCCCGTCCAATCCCCTGACAAGTACCACATCCCTCCTGACACAGCTCTGGCTTGTATTGGTGCTTGCAGGTATTCCTTGCACCAGAATGCCATCTACCTGACCAGAAAAAGAAAACCTCCCTTTTTCAAAAAACTCTTAACAAAAGGTGGTTTTCTTAATAGTCTGCTATCCTTTCTCATAGGAACAAAGACTGTGAGCATCTTGGAGAAGAGAACACTGGATACCTTTCTTTTCAGGAATGTCCCTAGTTTAGAATATAACCTCCTCACTTTCTCAAGGCTTGCTCTTGCTGTCATTTATGCCAGTGTAAACAGTAACAATCAGGTCCCCTTCCAGATGCAATGCTTGGCAACGGAATGTACTCATTTGACCTGTGATACAGACAGAAAAAAACTCCTTATCTGGATTTGCATAATGATCCAACTCTTCAGCTGCCATTGTTATGGTGTCCTTTATGAATTATTCTCAGTCTACCCCCAGTCTTTTTTTTCTGTCTCTGTAGCAAGTTAGCTATATGACTTTTCCACCAATTTATCTCAAAGTTTTATGTTTTCTGCAAACACACAAGAAATTCAACTACAGGTCCTTATTTCTTTTTGCAGTTTTTGAATGCTTTAAAGAGCAGCTGACACCTTCAGAAGAACTTTAACAAAATATAATATTTAGGTGCAGTTCAGCTTGTGTTTCACATTAGTTCTGTATTCCTCTTCCTGATTATTTATTACTAAGGTCATCTGCATGAAAACTGGGTCTTTGTTCCTGAACAGTTCATCTATTCTTATTGCTTTCTCCATACCTGCGGTCATATTGCACTGCTTGTGACATCAAGATTTCTCTCACAGCAACAGGCTGTGATGTCACAACAGAGGGTTATAACTTAAAGTAGGGAGTAAGCTATAAAGAACAGATGAACTCTAAGGGACTCTACAGTATAACAATCATATAGTCATGCAAATTTACTCAATAATAAATAATGGAAGAGAACTATACAGAATATACATGGAATGCAAGCTGAATTATACTATATTATATGTTTTCAAGGTTTTCTTTTGAGGGTGTCAGTAGCTCTTTAAACTTTATACTTTAAGCAAGAGTTTAGAAGGTCAACCCACATTGCCTCTTTGTTGGGTCTATGAACCTAAGCAAATTGAGTCAAATTGTGTTAGCTAGTTTAAAGATACAGGGACTTAAAGTCTTGCAGATAGCTTGCACAGTTTTATAACATATGCACATACAGTATGTAGGAAAATGTGGCTGTTTATAACCTAGTCCACTTTAAAGGTAGAAATCTATGAAAATAAAGTGAAGCTGGGCGCAGCAAAATTCTAAAAATGTTTATTATCAATTACTTAAAGCATGACTGAAAATTGAGCTAACATCCCTATATATCGATCCAGCCATGTGGGTCTTCCTCAGGGTGAACTTAACCAACAATTGTACAGTTTAAATATACCCCATAATAGAACAATAATGTCACATGACAAATCAATTCATTGAACACACAGTGAAACTGTCAGAAGAAATGTGCTCAAACACCAAACTCTCCATATTAAAAACATACCCATACAATATTATACATTACACAATTCATAATCATTTATAAATAGACATCATAAATTACTCCAAATGTATAGGTATGCAATAACATGTGTAAAACACCATAGTGAAAGGATAAGAAACTTCAGACTGTTAAAGAATAAGATTTAAAAGTCAGGACACATTGCCCTATAAGCTGCATGAATGCCTGGAACATCATATAGTACACATTAGGGAAAATATATTAAAATTTTAAGCAGTAGAGTTCCATGGCAGGAATGCAGCCACTTTAGCATTCAAACACTTTATTTAGTCAATATAATCCAGAAGTGCATCCCATATTAAAAACAGGAAAAAATTAAACCAATAGCAGGAGATCATGATAGTGTGTAAAAGGTCAACTCTAGAAATACAATTTAAAATCAATTTGATCATTAAGACCAATAGGTATTAGTGCTCCCAAAGTTGAAATCCATCTTGCCTCAATATTTATTCAGTAGATTAATTTGATATCCACCTTGAACAAACATGATCAAGAGCACAGAATTGCAAACCTCTAGGATTGCTGTTATGCATCTCAAAAAAGTGTGCTCTCAGGGCATTTTCAAACTTCATATTTATTATAGCCCTTACATGCTCTTGTATGCAAGTTTTAGGAGATGAATAGTTCTCCTCAAATATAGGTTACTGCATTGACACCACACTGCATATACTGTGAAAGAGCTCTGGCAGTTCAGATATTCATACAAGTAGATTGTTTACCCAGTAACTGGATGTGTAAATTTGTCCCATTTCAGCACAACAACAAATGTGGCAGCACCTACATCTGAAAAAAAAAACTGTTTGGGATGACATTGGCTTTCTTATACTATTTGGATTTTGATTGTGACTTGATGTTAGAATATCTTTTAAGTTTGCACCCTTCCAATATGATAATAATGATACGTCTCCAAAATGGTATTGCTAATTTCCATACTTCTATGATGGTTGTCAGTAACAAAAAACAAATGACTATCTGATGATGATGAAGTTACCCGCAAAGAATTATAGCAGCTACTATTAAAGTTAAAGGAAGATAGTTCCCCAGGTTTTGACTCCTTATAACCCTGTTTTCTAAAACTAGGAGCTTCAGCCCTTGCTGTTCCTATTTGTGATCTGATAAATAAGTCCTTTATTACTGGGTGTGTGCCAGCAAAATGGAAAGTAGCAATAGTTGTTCCACTACACAAAGGTGGTGTATATGCAGTTGAAAAGTTCAGACCTATATTAATCCTCTGCCCCCTAGCGAAGATACAAGAACATAAAATTTTCAACCAACTTCAGTCTTACCTAGAACATCATTCGTCCTAACCGATTGTCAGTATGGTTTCAGAAAAATTATAGTACCCTCAACTCTTACCAATATTTCCACAGATATCCATAGCGCTCACTTGACAAAGGGCTCTACACTGGGGCCATATTTGTAGATCTAACTAAGGCCTTCAATTTGGTAAATCATAACCTTCTGTTGCATAAACTACACTCCCTGGGTATGGACTGACAGTCACTCTTTTGGTTCCATAATTACTGTACCTGTTTAGCTGCTCCCAGGGAGTAAAATGGTCAGGGGTTCTCTCCTCATTTAAAACTATAATTCATGATGTACCCCAGGGATCAGTCCTGAGGCCCCTTCTGTTCTCTTTATTTAGTAACAGTTTACCCATGCACTGTGACAGGTCTTTGGTGCAACTTTATGCTGATGATGCTGTTTTATACCTCTCATCTTGTGATATCCAATGGCTTAATCATAACTTAGAAACTGACTTCCATACACTCAAAAAATGGTTCCTTAAGAATCACTTAGTCCTTAACACCCCAAAAAAAAAACATTTTTTCAACCCCTCTGCAAAAGCAGCTCCCCATGGTACACTTCATTTTCATTTTACTACAGGGGAAACACTTGAATCAGTTAATTCTTTCAAATAGGTGGGTATCTTGCTAGACCCCTCTCTCTCTTTTGAGCTGCATGTAACACAGACTACAAAAAATCTCAACCAGAAACTTGGCTTGCTCTACCACCTTCACCCCTCCTCTCACATGCCTCCTGACAAAGATTGCCACCTCCTCCTTCTCTCCTTACTCTTCTATGGTGCTCCTGTACTATTATCTGGCAAGACCACCATACTCTCCTGCCTAAGAATGCCTTACTACAAGGTGGGATGATTTGCTCTTGGAGTCAACTCGCGTCACCACCACTGCTAAGTTTTAGAGTCATTAGGTTGGCCTGACTATGCCTAAAGACTGCAGTTTTACTCTCTTTGCTTTATCTATAAAACATACCTTCCTCTTCTCCCCCGTCTGAGTGACTTACTGAAATGCAAACCCTCTCCATGTATACTCAGGTCATCCTTGGTCTCTCTGCTAAACACTCTTTTCCCTGCCTGATGGCTGACAAGCAATCTTTTGCCGTTCTGCACTCTCTACTTAGAATACACTCCCATTTCTTCCTTTCTCTCTCCTCACTTGCTTTGTTCAAGTGCCCCTCTCTGCATACCTACTGCAGTCTAAGTCTTGCACCTGTTTTGCCTAATCATTGAACCACACAGCCTAAGTGAGGGAATCTGACTTTGTAGTCTGTTCTCTGCAACTGCATACCACCTGTGAATGCTTATGTTAATAAACCATGTGCCATCCATGGTCCATTGTTTCATGCTTGCTCAAGTGTTGGATCACCTTCTACTGTATAACTGAGATTATGCTTTGATCCATTCTGTATGATATACTAATCTGCACTGTTCACTCTGGTCGCAATGCACTAATGTAAATATGCTGTGTATATTTGTCATACCTACCTACCTTGTACTATAATTTTTATATGTTGTATATATGTCTTCTCACCTACTTTGTATAGATGTTGGCACATGTCCTCTATAACCTGGTTGCTCCTGTAAAAGGGACTGCATTGTCTCAGTGGGTTTATCTGGTTACCAAAATTGAAATAACTAAGTTATCTGATTCCTTTCCTTAGGTTGCATTAATTTTTTTTCTATTTAGTCCCCTCCCTTTCTCTAATGCATGCATAACAATGCAAAGAAGTGCAAGATCATGCACATAGGGAAGAGAAACCCTGAAGACACCTATAGGCTGGGAGGGGAGTTGCGGGCAGTCACAAGGGAAGAAAGAGACTTGGGCATCATCATCACCAATGACCTGAAATCATCTAAGCAGACCACTAAAGCAGTAGGTAAGGCTAGGGGGAATGTTGAGGTGTATTAATAGGGGTATCACAAGTCAGAAGAGGGAGGTAATAATCCCTCTTTACAAGACACTGGCTAGGCTGCATCTGGAGTACTGCATGCAGTACTGGAGGCCACACTTTCACAAGGACATTAACCAAATTGAGGCAGTCCAGAGAAGGGCAACCAAAATGGTGCAGGGACTGCATAGAAAACATATGAGGACAGATTAACGGAGCTCAATATGTATACCCTAGAGCAAAGGAGGGAGAGAGGTGATATGATCGAAACATTCAAACACTTTAAGGGCATTAACAAGGTGAAAGAATCTAACATGTTTCAACATAAGAAAAATAGCAGGACACGAGGACACAGCATGAGATTAGAGGGAGGCCAATTAAGCGGTAATGTGAGGAAGTTTTTTTCACAGAAAGGGTGGTGGATGCATGGAATGGCCTACCTCAGGAAGTGGTGGATATGAATACAGTGCAGGGCTTCAAACAGGCATGGGATATGCATAAGGGAGCAATAGAGATGAATATGAATAGATAGGCCATTGACAGAGCAAAGGCCAATGGCACATTTATAAGATAGAAAAAGAAATGGGCAGACTGGATGGGCCTTGCGGTCCTTATCTGCCATCAACTTCTATGTTTTTATGTTTCTATTAACAACTTGAGCACTATACCCCTGTTTCTTAGAATGCTTGCATAGAAGATCGGCCTCTCTCAAAATCCTCATCCAATGTGCAAGTTCTGTGTATTCTCAAAAATTGTCCAAATGGAATGCTCTGTACTAGAGATCTGGAGTGACAGCTTTCTGCTCTTAAAACTGTATTGCCTGCAATGGGTTTTCTATAGATTCTGCTGATCACACATTTTTCCTTTACTGATAAATTTACATCCAGAAAATCAATTTGTTTTAAATCCATTCTGTGTGTGCATCTGATATTAAAGCCCTGTTTACACGGTCATGTTAGCACCACAGCAACTCGAGCGCTCGAGTTGTTGCGGTGCAAATGCTACCATGTCGACACTTATCAGATCATGGTAAGCCTGTCATTATGCCACTCCCGCGGTTTCATCAAATCAAGGAACACGGTCAGGAGTGAGCACTTTAACTCATTAAAGTCTAGATATGCCTTTAGGTGGCATCTGAAAGCATAGCCACTAAGGCCAATAACGCCTGTAGACATACTCAGCTGGCTTACACTCAGGCCTGGAAACATCTGAGGAAGTCAGCAGTTTTTACTAAATATTAAACAAACCAAATTGCTTAGAACTGATTGCATAGCACCATTAGAAAAGTAATTTCATGCTGAACAATTTTGCTAGAAATACTTTGTGTCTATCATCTATATGTTAGGAGTTATTCACATTTGTTTTAAGGTATGGTGTGCATGGTTGACATCTGTCTCACAAGCCTCAACTATGCACCTTAAATAAATCTGAAAAAAAAACACAGTTGTTTGGTACTTCAGCTAGTATAAAATTAAAACTAAATGGATTACATTGATTGCATAGCACTGTTAGAAAAGTAATTTTGTGCTGAACAATATTGCCACTGATACTTTGTGTCTACCACATATAATTCAGGAGTTATTTGCATTTGTTTAAGGTATGGTGTGCATGGCTGACATTTGTCTGTCAAGCTTCACCTAAGCACCTTGAAAAATCTGAAAAAAACACAGTTGTTTGGTATTCAGCTAGTATAAAATAAAACCAAATTGATTACAATTGATTGCATAACACCACTGGAAAGGTAATGTTGTGCTGAACAACTTTGCCACTTGTACTTTGTGTTTAGCACTTACGGTTCAAGAGATATTCACATTTGTTTGTGGCATGCTGATTATAGCTTGATTTTGCTTGGAAAGGCCCAGGATGCAGTGCTAAGAATATACAGGGCACAAGTGGTGAAAGTCTCAAAGAGCTCTTGTGGTGTGAGTGAGTTAAGTGGCCATGTGGACAAGCTGCACCACTCACTCCCCATGCGGGCATCTTTTTCCTTTTTCCAGCTGACCGCCCACTGACTCAGAGCCCCTCTCCAGCATGTCTTGCATCAGTGCTGAGAGGGGCTGTGTGGATGCAGAAGCAGAGTGTCTTTTCTGATCCAGGGCCACACTGCAGTGCTCCACAGAAAGAGCGAACCAGCTGTGTAAACAGGGCTTTAGATTGTTGATGTTAACCTGTGTGGGAAATCTATCACTTTATCAGAAGGTAGAAATCTAAATCATGACACACTTATCCATTCGGCATAGGACTAGAAAAATTTGAATTTGTGGTGATATTGGCAAGTAGTTTTAAAACTAAATCGCAAATACTTTGTGGAAATTTTATAAAATGTCATGGAATAGTAATCTTGCCAGAATCTTGCTGGCAGGATTTTGTACAACAATTATAGCACACTCCCCCAGAATGGTTCTCTCAAATGGAGATGGAAGAGGATCACAGATGTAGAAGTGGGTAGCCATCTGGGAACTAGCGACCATCGAACAGTATGGTTCACAATAAACACAGCAATAAGTCAAGCCATACAAAGGCAAAAGTACTGGACTTTAGGAGGGCTGACTTTGTAAATAGGGTGAGTGCCTAAGAATGCACTAGCAAATGGGCAGGAAGGAGGGTGGAAGAACAATGGGGAATAATAAAAACTGTCATCACAGAGGTAACAAGCCTTTGTGTGAAGCAAATAAACAAAACAAAACGATGTAAGAAACCACTATGGTTCTCAAAGGAAGTGGCAGTGAAGGTTCAAGAGAAAAAGAAAGCATTCAGGAAGTGCAAGGAATCACAGAAGGAGCAGGACAGATAACTGTATCAGTTAAAGCCAAAGGAAGTGGGAAGGCAGTCAGAACAGCAAAGTCCCAAACCGAGGAAAACATAGCCAACTCAGTTAAGAAGGGGGGATAAAACCTTTTATAGGCACATCAGGGAGTGAAGGAAGACCAAGGGAGGGATAGTGAGGCTTAATAAAGGGGATGGAGGGTGGGAAGAGGGTGACTGTGAAAAGGCAGAGATACTAAACAAATATTTTTGCTCAGTATTTACAAATGAAGAGGAGGAGGTACCTGAAACAAACAGTAGAAACACTCTGGATACAGAAGTTGATACCAGCCCATTTACAGAAGAAAGGGTTGTGAAAGAACTCTTAAAACTGAAGGTGGACAAAGCAATGGGGCCTGATGGGATTCATCTCAGAATTCTAAAAGAACTAAGGGTAGAACTAGTGACACCACTGACTACCCTCTTTAAAAAAATCATGGGAGGATGGGGTGGTACCCGAGGACTGGAGGAGGGCAGATGTGATTCCCCTTCACAAAAGTGGGAGCAAGGAGAAGCAGGACACTACAGACCTGTTAGTTTAACCTCAGTGATAGGGAAAATGATGGAAACACTTCAAAAGGAAAGAATTGTAGCGTATCAAGAGGCCAGAAGGGCACAGGACCCAAGGCAGCATGGATTCACAGTGGGAAGGTCATGCCAGACGAATCTGATAGATTTCTTTGACTGGGTGACCGAAGTAGTAGATCAGGGAGGAGCTGTGGACATGGCCTACCTAGACTTTAACAGGAGGCATTTGACACAGTCACACAAGATGTCCATGGTAATAGTAAATGATCCCACTCTGAAGAGGGGTTACTAGTGGGTAAGGCAGGGTTCAGTATTAGGACTGGTCCTCTTCAATGTCTTTATAAGCGACATTGCAGAGGGACTGGAAGGAAAAGTATGTCTCTTTGCAGATGACACAATGATCTGCAACAGAGTTCATGCAGAAGGTGGGGTGGAAACGATGAGAAGGGACTTGGCAAGGTTAGAGGAATGGTCAAATGTATGGCAGCTTAGATTCAATGCTAAGAAATGCAAGGTAATGCACCTGGGAAACAAAAAACCCAGGGGAAGAGTACACAATGGGGGTGAGATACTAATAACAGCAAAAATGGAAAGGGACCTTGGGGTAGTCATATCAGATGACCTAAAGGTGGGCAAGCAATGTGAGAGGGCAGCAAGGAGGGCTGTGGTGATACTGGGATGCATAGGGAGAGAGGCATCACCAGTAGAAAACAGGAAGTTATTATCCCTCTGTACAGACAGCTGGTCAGACCCCATCTGGAGTACTGGGTGCAGTTCTGGAGACCCAATCTCTGCAAAGACATAGGATGGAAGCTGTCCAGAGGAGGGCAACTAAAATGGTGCAGGGTCTGCACTGGAAGACATATGAAGAGAGACTTAAGGAGCTTAATATGTATAGCCTCGAGGAAAGGAGGGAGAGGGGGGACATGATAGAAACTTTCAAGTACCTCAAGGGAATCAACAAAGTCCAAGAGGGTAGCATCTTTCAAAAAAGAGGTGTGCAAGAACAAGGGGCACAATTTGAAGATGGGGGTGGCTCAGAGGTAATTTAAGGAAGTATTTTTTCACAGAGAGGGTTGTGGATGCATGGAACGGCCTTCCAGAGAAGGTTGTGGCGTCAAAAACAGTGGTGGAATTCAAGCATGCATGGGACAGTCATAAGGCAATTTTAGGGGTGGGGGTAGAAAGAAGTAGGCTGCTGATTAACTAGGATCTGTAGCTTATCCAGTAGGTAGGGAAATGGACAGACTGGGTGGGCCAAGCGGTCCTTATCTGCCATCAAATTCTATGTTTCTATGTTTCAGTCTTCTACAACTGTATATTATATTGTTGTTTTTCTTTTTTATTGAAGATTTTGTACCAGAGAAGTCATAGTATAAGATAGGCTTGATAAGTTAAAATTACATTTTGGTTAAAGGGGCCATGACATGGTTACAGGAACATTATTGAAAGGGATCAAAATCCATTGAGTACTTCAGTTGCTTAGCAGCTGTTTCATCCTTTATTCCAGGGGCAATCAAAAACATGCCTAGTCCAGATTTAAATAGTTCCAATGAATTGGTTGATCCCACCTCAGTTGGTAGACTGTTTCAAAGACATCTCTGAAAATCTAATTCTGCTTATACTTCAGAACTTGTCAGTATTTAACATCCACTCAATTATTGCTATGAACAGCTGCTTGAAAACAGGATACTCAATGTCACTCAGACAATATCTTCTAATGCCAGTCTACAAGGGATGCCATAACCCCATTTATGAATCACAAATGGTTGCTGTGAATATGATTATGATGTGACAAGTAGGAGATTATGCCATCATGAGTAGACAAGCAGAAAGCCCAGATAAAGTACAAAGGACTTAATTTTTTCCCATCAGAATGTCCTTAGTAATAGAGAACAGGGAAGAGACAAACATGAATTTAACAAATGCAGCCAAAATATGTGTCATTTCAAAAGAATTTTCAGAGGTGTCACAGACTCCTCATTTATAGAATTTAAGATTACATTTTAGTTAGGTTTAGTAATGCTTTCATGCCATTGGGGTTTAAGAGAAGCTTCCTGGTACTAAAATGCAGAGGTGGGCAGGTGATAGAAAATTATACTGAGAGACTCATGTACATTACTGTATCTGTAATACCCCCCACACACACACACATATACTATTTTCTGAGTCTTTGGCATTTACTGTGCTACAGGAGCACATACCATGAACTGATTTTTCCATTTTAAATGTACAGAGTTTGGGGAACAAAAAATGTGTCATGATATAAAATGTTAGATGACACCAACCAGAAAAAACTATGCCAAACATAATAAGCTGTGTACAGTAGAAGTCAGCATAACTGTAAAACGATTCAGTGCAGCTCATCCTGTCTGTAACATAAATTATTCCCACTGGAAATCAGATTGTGATAAAATATACTTTATTTCAAGCAAAAATAGAATTTCAAGAAAAGAGCAACTTTCAGTTTATTTATTTATGTATTTTTATTTAAAATTTGGTGATCAGGAAAAGCACACAGAGCTATGGCTCCTTTCCAGGTATGACAGTTTATTCATAAGTTTAAGTAAGGAGATCACCATCACTCTTACCTCTTAGAATATTCAGTATGTTGCCTTCAAACTTGAATGTTTTTCCCCAGCCATGTTCTGGTGGCAGATGTTCAGTATACACTTGGTAATGTTTCAGAAATCAACAATTTAATATAAGCATCCAAAGAGTCTTACATGTTTCAGTGGGTATCTATCTAATATATTAAGCTGAATTTAGACAACCTTATCCCTTTCAGGCTGTGGTATTCCAGCCATAACACCAAATATCACTGACGTATTTAAGGTTGAGGATGCTGTTTCAGGATCTTGGCCATGGCATGTTTTCTTCGAGGTATGTTTTTTCTTCATTTTCAGTTTAACAGTAAAGAGAATAAGTCAGCTCATATGTAGCAGTCATACCTTGTCAACAGTTACTGAATATTCAGTATAATATCCATGATCAACACTGAATTATGTTTTAAAAAAAAAAAGTATGGAAATAGAATTCCTGAAGTTCACCGAGTCTGTCTGGAGGATCTACCTTGCATTACTCATTATAAGCATTACCCACCCTCTCCTTAATACCTTCCCTCAAGTATATATGCACCCTTTTCTGATGATCTCACTGAAGTTGCCCCACAGTGCCTTGAAACTATTTTTAGGGTCTCTGGATTAATCACAGTGCTCAGGAAGCTGTACCACATGTTCAGAATCTCTGTGAAAAAAAAAGGTGTCATATTTTCCTTGAACTGCCCTCCTTTCAGCCTAAGATTGAGACTATTGAGGCTGAACTGTTTCATTTTGCACAGTTCAGTGTACTCTTCACTCTCACAACCTTCAATGTATTTTATGTATGTACTGTATGTTTCTCTCCCTCTTGTCATCTAGTGGATACATACTGAGGTCCTCCAAACAGATCTCATAGGTCCACTGTATTGTTTCTAACTTATCTTTGTCTTTCTTTAGCTGTGGTCACTAAAATTGCACAACATACTCCATGTGTAATCTAACCATTGACCTGTACAGTGGAAGGCTCCTTTCCCTACTATGACTGGTGAAGTCTCTACTAATACAACCTAGTATCCTACAGTATTTGCCTTCCCATACACTTTGCTACACTGAGAGTAGAATTTTACCCTATCAATTATTACCCAAGGTCCATGGTTCTATTCCTCTCTTGAGTGTTCCACTTTTAAAAATATTATCTTGTTCTCAAGTTGTCTATTCCTACCCAACATGTATCACTTAGCACTGTGACATTGGTTATCAATCTACCATTTTCAATCACTACACACACACACAATCATATCACTATCTCTCTCTACAGTTTGATATCATCTACAAAATTCATTTTTTCCTGGAGCCAGACACCATTTTCATATATGCACATGTTGGAAAAAATTTGCCCCAAGATGGATCACTGAGTACCCAATTGGTCATTTCCTTTTCCCAGAAGAACTTGTCATTGAGGTGTACCCTCTGTGTCCTTCCCGACAATCAAATCAAAATCCATCTAGTGAGTTCCTCCCTTAACTCCAGGTCAGCCACCTTCTTTATTATTCTGCTTTGTGGCACTGAGGCGAAGGCATTACTAAAATCCAGATATAGGATGTCCATTGCTTGACTCTTGTCGAATGATCATGTCACCAAGTTGAAAAAGACTATCAAGTTTGTTTGACATAATCTGCCTCTTGGAAAGGAAACTCATGCTTGTTTCTATTAATGAGCTCCTTTTCTTCTAGGAATGAAACACTCTGCTCCTTGATTATTGTCTCCAGTATCTTTCCCACAATGTATATCAGATTCACCGGTCTGTAATTCCCAGGATCCTCCCTGTCTCCACTTGTGTGTATGGGGACTACATTTGCTATCTTCTAGTTCATCATTTCACATGTTCCCAAGAAATCCCTGATAAGGCCTGTCAAGTGTTTTGTCAATGCATACATATCCTTTCATCCTAAATACTTGAGGATGGATCCCATCTGGAGTTAAGGATTTAACCCTAGGATTTTGTAATCCTTTAAGTACCCTGTACATTAATATTCTTCCTATTTCCATTCTGGCCCTCAGGTCTCTCAAATGTTATCTTGCTGTCACGCATTCAGTCTTAAGACTCCATTTAGAACATGTTTTCCCTTAAATATCCTCCACCCTTTCATTATTTTTCATTATCCTTTTCAATGCTAAACTTTTAAAAGGTTCCTTTCTCTAATAAAGCTGAAGAGGTTGCTGTCATTTTCCTTAATGCCCTCCACTATTTTTAATTCAGTGTTTTCTTTTGCCCTCCTAAGGATTGTTTTTTTTTTTTTTGTTTTATATTTCTCTCATTTTCCTTATATAGCTCCCTGTTGGCTTTTGATTGCTCCCCATGTAAATCCTAAACACCAGCTTTTCACCCTTATCGATTTCTTTATCTGACTATCAAACCATATTAGCTTGCTGTTATTGTTTGCCTTATTACTATAAACAGTGCACTCCTGTGAAGCCTGTCTTAGTTCTCATTTATCACCACCCGTTTATTTTTCACCTTATTTATTTAAACTCTGTCTTTTAGTCTATCGATTGTTATTTCTCTGATTATAGTAAAGTTCATTGTTTCTAAAGTTATAGGTCTTACTGCTCATGGCAGTGGAGTTCAGATATTGTGTCTTCACAGAGCAATAACCAGCTCTTAAAAAAAGTTTACACACAAGGCTTGAAAATTACAACTATAGGCCCCAAGAAAATGTTGGGATTTTTTGTGTATTCTGGTGCATTAGGGGGATTATCTTAAACAGAATTCCCTGTCTTGCTACCACATTCCCCATGTCCAGTAAGTTATACCTTATCCCCCTCCCAAGAGTCCCCACACTCCAGTACGCTGCATGAACCACTCTCCCCATAGTCCAGCCTCCTGGTCCAGTGTGAGGTGCCTGACCCACCCCATGCCAAGCTGATTGCACCATAGCTCCTCCTTCAAAGAATACCCAGTCCTCCCCCCAGCTCAACAAGTTGCATCCTAGCCTCTAGAGTCTCCACCACCCAGCACAACACTTTACCATTTCACCCAACCCAATAAGTTAACTCTATTCGCTTCCCAGCTTTCCTGCCCCCCCAGCAAACCATATTGCCTTTGCCCACAGCAACTGTATTCAACTTCCAGGCCCAACTCAACCCACCAGGTTTGCGGCCTAGTACTCTGGCCTTAGCCAGACATCCACAATATCCTCTGCACTAAATGGGTTCTGAACTCATGAACTTAAATATGATACTCCTTATCCCACAGAAATGAACTCAAACACATTTGCATACAGTCCACAGCATTTTTCTGTCCCTTTCTAACCACACTATACAAAGCATTTGGAAAGGGATATGGATGTGTGACAGACACCAAGCAGTGGTTGCAAGAGGACAAGGAAGTGGCTATTACACTGATTACCTTTACCTTACATTGTTGCTCTATGAGGCCCCAGCTCAGCTGTTATTGTTGGTTGGTTGCTTGTTGCAACTCCATTCCAATAGCACAAGTCACAACTGACAGTAACGCAGATGGACTGAGCCATATGACATGCAGGATGGTTGACTGGTTCCACGACTACATGGGCAGTACAACATAGTCCACAACAGACCACCCAAGAAATTGAGTCCCCCATCCTCACAGTCACACAGTTTTGAGCACCGTTCTGAGACTCCATACTTTAGCACCTGACTGCAAGTACTGACTCATGTGCACTGAGCACTCTCACACCTGCATAGTACCTGACTGCAAGTGCTGACTCCCATGTGCTAAGTACTGTCAGGCATGCATACACCCATGCCTAACCCATGATTATACCATGGGATGGATGGGTGTGACTGGGATAGTTCAGGCAGGCTGTCACTCAGTAGATCAGAAATTCAACCACAACAGCACACCTCTATATCCTGACCCACCCCAAGTCAGTGCCACCTTTAGTTGACAGGGAAAATGTTTAGAAAAATACAAAGTAAGATTGTCATTTTTTCTTTTTTAAATGCCAGTGGCAGCTTTCAGCTGTCTGCCCTGGGCTGAGGTAACAATTTTTTTGTATGCCTGTGAATATGGAAAGTATGCTTAGCTATGCCACTGGGTCTGCAGTGCTATGACAAATCTAGCAGAATTAAGGTCACTCTGATCATAAGCTCATCAACCTTGATGTCAGTTATATTGTCCTTATTGAACATAAAGAGATCTATGATTTTCTCACCTCTTGTTGCCTTCCTTAATCATTTGTGGAGTAGTTTCTTCAAGTGACTGACACCTTTGACACCTGTCTTCTGCTATTTCCCAGTCTCCATCTGAGAAATCTCCCCATTAGCATAAGGCTGGCTCTGTCTTCTGTTTATTAACTTGCTTTATCATTACTTCATCCACCTCTGATGATTAACTTGACGGCCTATAGGCCCATTATTACCTAAGTTTCTGATAATTTTCCTATTTCTCTTAGTAATCAGAAGGCACAATGATTCCACCCCCTCCTCATACAAGGATTTATTTTCTAACACTGCTAACAAACCCTTTGCATACTGCCATGCCACCTTCTGCCTCTGGCATTCTTGATATCTTTCCTTAATAAAGTATAACAGGGTTTATATATCCCAGCTATTTTTGTGGTTTGTCCATTTTTTCATAACTTCAGCAATATCTAGTTTTTTATCTGCCATTATGGCATGCTTCTCACCAATTTTTCCTAAGCTCCTTGCATTCATGTGCAGTACTTTCGACATAGGGCTGATCTTATTACTATAGTAAATATTCAGTACTTACCACATCTAAATTCTGCCCTAACATGGGATCCTTTTGGTGAGATTCAGGTCATCCTTTATGAACTACTTGCCTTCCTCCCTAACTGGCCCCAATGTCTGAGAAGTAAAACATTCTTCCCGACAGCAGTCTTTTATTCAAGGGTTAAATTCTTAATTTTCTCATCTCTATGTTGCTCCTTATTTGGCACTACTGGAACCTCACAGAAGGTTACCCACCCTGCTGCTGAGTAACAGTTACTCCCTACTGTGGTTCTCAGAAACTTTCCATTACACTGTCTGTGCTATGGTTTGCCAAATCATTGGTACCTAAATGTATTACAACATCCAGCCTGCATTATCAACTTTAATGAGCTCCTAAAGCCAGAAAAGTATCTTTGCCACTGTCATTGCTGAGAGATAGCAAACAGATCTCTCCCTTAGACTGGCATTGCACAACAATATCTCTGCCCCTTAAACTATAAACTCTCAGCCAAAATCCGAATGTTTCTTTTTCCTCCTGCCTTTCTTTCCTTATTACCCTGGCACATCACTACTTGGTGCAACATTCTACCCTTGGATTTCAATTGCTGCTTCCATACTGGCATTGATGGCTTAGTCTAGATCTGCCAGTGGCTTGAACTGGTTCATTGGTGGAGGGGAGGGTGAGGTGTTTTTTCCCCACTAGTGCTGCCTCACCTCACCCTCCCATCTGTGCTACAGTCTATCCTACATCTCTGACTCATGGAGTACACTGAGGCAATTATCCTGCAGGCAGTTATGCTTCAGTCATCCTGGCTCCTTGTGTTGAGTCACTCCTCAAAAACCTCATTTAATCCTTAAGGAAAATTTTCTCAGCAGTTAGGAACCTGCACCTACTACTGTGCATATTGGGCAACCCTCAGTCATCCAGAGCATCGCATTAAAAAAGGTGCCGCCAGAATCCTTGTTACTAACCAGCTCATCAACCACATGTCTGAACAGGTTCTGAGTGACACCAGACAACTCAATACCATTTGTAGTAGTTGACTTATTACACATACTCTGACACATGACAAAAAGCCACCTCTCCCTACTTTTTGCCCAGGTTCCTGATTTATGTCACTCCTGCTACTTCATTTTTATTTATTTATTTATTGAAAGTTGTTAACTGGAAGAGGCACAGTGAGCCGAGGCTCATTTCCAAGTGTAACCTGGGGGAAAGGGAGTTGGGAGAGAGTACAAATAGCAACTGAGGAAGCTAGCGACATCAGTGAGTGCAAAATACAGGGGTACAGTAGCAAGGGAAGACATAGGGTGTAATATACTAATCGGTAGTATAATACATAGGTGAGCACTGGCAATACAGAGTACTAGTGCTAGGGTATTAAAGCATTGTAAAGCATATAAACTAATTATAGAAAACTAGGATACAGTAGTGCAGAGATGCAGTAACTAAACTTAGCATTGTCCAAGCAGAGTAGCCTGGGGGATGAGATTTGGGAAAAGGAAGGGAAGAGAGAGGAAGTGCCAAAAGATGAAAAAAGGGAGCGTGGACAACATAATAAGTGTACAAGCAAATTTCTGTTTGCTGAGCCGGGGTGAAGGAAAAAGGGTGGGATCAACCTAAACTAGGTCAGGAGTCTGGGAATATGGATGAGTGGGAAAGGGCATTTTTTTAGGAGAGATAGGGAAGGGGAATGTCTGATGGGATGTTAGGGAATTACAGAGCAAAAGCAGCCTGTAGAAGAATGCAACTAATCCAGACCTAGAATAATATCTAGGTAGGGAGAAAGTATGGAAATACCTGGACCTGAGAGGGTAGGAAGCCACAGGAAAAGGGAACAGGAGAGATGTAAGGAAGGAGGGTAAGGAGCCAAGCCAGAACTTAGATATGAAGAGAGAGAGAGTAGAAGATGACAGTGGTGAAGAGAAGAGTGACATGTAGAGGAGCAGTGATAAGTGTGAGGAGGAGCATTTAAAGCAAAGCAGCAAAAGTATTATAGGAAATCAAGCCTGGCAAGTAAGGAGGCTGCAGCAGTGCCATACACTATGTCAACATAGTTGAAAGAAGGATTATCTTTTGGTTAGAAGCTGATGCCATATGAGAGAGAGAGCATCCTTATTTCTATACAAGGCACCTAGTTTGGGAGGAGATTTGCATGAATGTGCTCGGTATATTCATTATAATCAAGCCAGAAGTCAAACCATACACCTAGGTATTTGTAGTGGGGGACAACGTCGAGTCCGGAGTAGAAATGTTGTGAAATAAAATTTCACCAATGAAATTGCCGAGAAACTGGCAGTTTCACCACGCGAAACATTTTGCAAAATTCTGCTGTTTCGAAACATTTTTCGCTGTGTGCAAAGTTGTGAAATTTCACCAGCAGAACATGGAAATTCACTGTGAAATGCACATTTTTGCCTGAAATGGCAAAATGTTGACCCAATTTCACCATTCCATGGGCAAATTTTGCATTTCACACCAGCAAAATATTTCGTGAAATGCACAATTTTCACAAAATATTTTGCATAATTAAATTTCCTAATTTTGCACATCTCTAGTGTGCAGCCATCCAGTGTGGTAAATCTGAGAGGGGAGGTAAGGGAGGCAGATTTTTGTGGGGTTCCAAATGTCACAGATACAGATTTATTGACGTTGACTTTGAGGCAGTTGATTCAGAATCAGTGGAGGATCGAGTGCAAATCAGATTGAAGCTGAGACTGGATTGTAGGGAAGAGGGGCCAGAGGTGAAGAGGACAGTGTTGTCAGCGTACATCTGTATTTTGACCAAAGACACACAGACGGAGATCGTTTAAGAATATGGAGAAAAGTATGGGACCTAAAATGAAGCTGGGGGGAAGCAGCATTTATTGGAAGGTGTGGAGAAAGGGTATCACTGACAAGGACTTGTTGTGAGTGTTCAGAGAGATAGGAGTTAAACCAGTTTGCAGTTTTGAATTTGGCCTGTAGACACATCATATGGTATACTAAGTGGCATACTACCGTGAAAAAATTATAACCAAATAGTGTGAGAAAATATGAATTTCTACTCAGTACTCCCCAAATACAGTCGGCTGTTGGCATTGTAAGTTTTTTTTACTGTTTGAATGAATGAACTGGTTTTTAGAGACATCTTCAACTCACGACACAACAAACATCTCAGGATGAGTCTAGCCTCTTCACTGCAGTAGTCTCTGAAACAGAGGGTTGTGACTTTAACCAGGAGTAGTTCAACTCTAGGGGACAAGAATCCTGTTTCCATGCCCATGTAAAGGAACCTAGTAATGAAAAATAAATGGAACTAAAATACATTAAATCTGAAAGTAAAATATGTTGAATTGTAGATAAATGTTATGTTTTCAACATTTTCCCAAACTGACAAATTAATGTAAAGGTAATCTGAACAGTTCTTATTTTCTAAGGATAGTGCTTAACATGTCCTGTATGATCCTTAAAGTTCAAGCAGGGTTCTAAAATGATCAGATGCAGACCCAAATGCACTCTCCTCCAGTGTGGGCATGTGCCCAATTGTACCCAAACTCAGGAGCCCTATATTCAAAGTGTCATAACTTTTTGGGACAGTTTCTCAATGTGCATCAATGTTCTCAAAAAGAAACTTATGCCATTTTGCTGACACAAGCACCATGTTTTGCATCCAAAATGCAAGGTCATCCAATGCAGTCTTCGTGTAACAGTGCAGACAGAGCTCTGCTTTGTAAATAACCACTGTCCACTGACTAGACAGGTCTGGTTTGTAATACCCACTGTCCACTGGCTGGCCAGATCTTGTTTGTAAATGTCCACTGTCTAGTGTCTGGACAAATCTAGTTTGTAAACAACCACTTTGCCTGACTGGACAAACCTGGATTGTAATACCCACTGTCCACTGGCTGGACAGATATGGTGTGTAAAACATAATTTGTGCCAGCAACATCAGGAACAGTTAATTACCTTGTGCTGAAATTGTAGTGGAATTCCTATTCCTTCTATTGGAGCTGCCTTTGTGCATGTCAAACTTCATTGGCAGTGCAACATCATGCATGAAAGCTTCCCATTTAGCACTAATCCAGCTGCATGCAAGACTAAGATTCCTGTCTTTTAAACTGATGGCATTGTAAGTAATGAGCTTACTCTGAAGCAACCAGTAGTAATGAATCAACTGTGTATATCTCTATGGAATTAAAAATAGAATAGTATTACTCACAGGATCAACTGTTATATCTTTTACCTACACACCACTTTATGTTTCAGGACCGGACTGGTTGGTACATCTGCAGTGGCTCTCTCGTCAATGAACAGTGGGTGGTCACTGCAGCCCATTGTGGTGTGAGGTATGTTAGTTTATTAAAAGCTATGAACAGTATATTTTGCAGATTCCAAAGTCTATAACAATTTTTACCTCCTCAGATCACATTCTGGTTTGTATATATGCATGTGAGAATGGCCTAGGCTTGAGGGCAAAAATTGAGAAATACAAATGTAAGGACATATAATTAAGTGATAACATTCAGTGAGTTGAGATATGAGCAATAACCAGCTTCTGTGAATGATTAAATATTGAGGCGGTTGAGGCATTTAATCACCACAGAAGCTGGTTATTGCGAGTATACTCCAACTCACTGAATCTTATTACTGTTATATGAGTTGGAGTGAGTGAGTTCCTTAAGAATGAAAGCAATCTGCTCTCCCTTCCCACATTAACCACCTGCATGTCCCCAGATACTCAAGTACAAGGATGCAGAAAAAATTAGCACCTCAGGTTCTTTCCTTCATCTTCATGCTTGTTTGGATTACTGTCATTGTTGCTGGCATCATTTCTGATGTAGGTACGAATGGGGGCTGATAGTGCCCAGTAACAGTTTGTTAGAAAGCCGGCCATGTTCCTGCAGAGACTGCAGTTGGTATGGAAACAGGAAGACCATTTTATCCTCATTTGGATTCCTGAACACGGCTTGTAAAAAAAATAATTTTAGTACTGTTGCTTCAACGAAGGAGCATACAGCTGCATAGGAGGATGGTATGTGAGCAGTGCAGGGTCAGATGTGGCACTTTGTTTAAAATCTGTTTGGGAATATAAAAAAAGAATATTGAATAAAGATAAATATGTAGAGAGCGAATCTAAATGATACGAATTGATACGAACTGAAGGGTGCTAATAAGTGCTGACAGTTTAGTTTGGAAGCTGCTGAGGTGGACATCTGTTCCAACACCATTTTTTAGGGTTGTGATACTCAGGTCTGAATAAATGACTGTGGGCATGGTTTCTGTATCATTAAGCAACTGTGGGTGGTGTTTTTGAATAAATTATTCTGGAGGCATTTTTTTTGAGTTTGCAGTGATATAACGGACAGTGGTACTGCAGCTCTGGTTGGCTGATAGAGGATACCTCTGTATAATAGAGCACAATTTGGTGGTAGGATTTGAAAAGTCAATTCAGTCACACTTTTGGGGAGTTAATGGAAAATCTGCATGTCAGGATCAAAAAACTGACAGACATTGTTATATATGATGGTAGTACGCACGGTACCAGCTGCATGGCAATTGGCAACTACAATCATCAGGATTGGGAAAAAAAAGGCAGGCAGGCATTGGCAAAGTGCATGCAAAATGGGGTAAACAGTAGAGGCACATGAGAAGTCAGCTGATGGTCAAGAGTCATACCTCGTAACCTTTTGTCACTTAACTCTAGGACACTGGCTCTACAAATGTAGGAAACTGGCCAACACAACTAGGAGATACAAGCTTAGAACACTGTTGGGACTAGTGCTTTTATTTGTCCAAAATCTGATTTTGATTCACAATAGCATAATCTGATAGGTAAACATGGATTTCTCATTTAAAGGGAAATTGTCAACCCCATGTAGGCCTCAGATTTTCCAAGATTAAAAACACAATTTCTGATTTCTTAACATCTGTACAATTTGTTTATGTAGCTGGTTGTTTGGTACTAGCTTACTCTTTCTCAAAAAGTGAAGGACAAGTTGTCCATCATTTTAATGTATAGTAATACACACAAACATGATAGTTTGCATTAACCTTGAACTATTCTTACTGCTCTTACTGCATCATTTCTACAACTTGAGAATACTCTCCACACAGCACAGGCACACATGCTGCAGTTGCAGAAGATTACAGAATCATAAGTGTTTAAACTGTGGGTCATCATTCCTACAGTTCGAGATGGGCACAGAGATTTTAAACAAAATCAGTTTGTACATTTTCACTTTTGCTCAGAAAAGGCAGTAGAAAGATAATACCACCAACAGCTTAATCTGGTTCCGTTTCAGTTGGTTTCCATCAATATCCCCCTTCCCCTGGTTGCCCCTGAAAAAGGGACTTCTAGTTTCAGTGGGCCTACCCTGTCAACAAAAGTCAGTGAATGAATAAATAAATAACTAGTTTCATTAGCACATAGTGCAGCAGGTTAAAGCATCACAAGTGTTTTATCAGCTAGAACAATATAAATATTATTGGGTTGCAGTGCCTCTTTGAGGTCCGAGTCAACAGTGTGAGACAACACCTACCTTATATGAAACAATAACTTTTCCATGGGGATGGAACAATTCTGAATGGTAAAATGAAGGGCACCCTCACAATGTAGGACAGTTCTTAGGTACGCTTTGAATGATGATGAATAACATTATTAAACAGACAGCCAGGTAGCAGAAGAATTCAATAATAGAGCTGGAAAGATGAACAGGACAGGCCCAGGTAACACAGTTGTGATTTGAGCTTGTGGTTGTGAATAATGCTGTGCAACCATAGTATAACTAATTAACTGAATGTTAATTAACTAAAAGTCTGGCTTATCTGAAAGTACGTAATGTCCCCTGATTTACATCTATAATGATTTATTAACTGTTAGATTCCTGCTATTTGCACTTAGCACATATCAGAGCCTAATAAATACCTGTTGCTGTCAGTCAGGTTTCAGTTCTGGCACATTTGGGGGGAGTCAACTTGTTTAAAGGAAAACAATGTGTTTTAGACAACTCTCAGAAATAGAGTTTATCAGTGGCCTGAGAATGGGGAACATCTTGTTGAGATAGTTCACTAATTTCAAATTGGGTGAACAGTGTGCAATATCAACAACATAAGCAACAAAATCTGTGAATTTGCAGCAGAAATGGACTGCAGTGATGGTTGAAGATGCTGAAAATATGTGAAAGACCACCAATATGAACAACTCAACTGTGCTCGGTATCTCTGGTTTGTTTACACTGGAGTTAAAGGGACTCTGACTCCAGGGACAAATTTGAAAGAAAAAGTTATCTAATGTCACCAAAATGTCAGTGGAAGGGTTGTCACAGTTTCCTTGATTCCTTTAGTAGTTTGACGCTTTGATGGCATGACACAACATTTGTTTACTGGGATCACCTGGTACAGGAAAACTAAACTCTTTGCAAGGCACATGACTTGCAGCAAGCAATCAATCATACTAAAGGTCATGATCTCCTCATGCTTTGCTTGTCCTGGTAACATTTCTAGCTCTTGGCAGAAAAGGATACATATGGAAGAATTTCTGCAAGTCAGCCAAAACACTTAGAAATGCATTCACTTATACTGCCCTTATCTAGTGTGTGTCTATGAATCTCAGTAGAGTGCTCTGTAGATTCTGTGTAGACCAGTTTGCTGCAGCAGAGAGCCTGCGGTGCCTGCCAGTGCTGCAGCAGGACAGGCTAGCAGGAGGTTTTGCAGCTTTACATTGGTGGCTAGAGCAACAGTGCATGACAGCAGTGAAAATTTTGACCTACGCATTTTTATTTCATTTTAGATTGCACCTTAACCCCTGATTTGCATAATACCCTTCTTTCCCATTTTGAGTCTGTTGTAGTACTTTGTTTCACATTTGTTTTAAAATAGTTTTTATTTTCAAGTTAGAAAAAGAACATACAGTGTTGGAACTGAAGTCCCCTATGCAGGTAAATGTACAAGTATTTAGTTTGTGTGGTGGGGTAAAGGAAGGGTTGGAGGGAGGGAAACTGGGAGAAATAAGGGAAAAGATATTCAAAACAAAGAACAATCTGCACATGGTTACAGTGTGCAAGTAATGACCAGTATAAAGTACTACACACAAATTCTGCTTGTAGGAGGAGGCGTGGCTCCCAGATTGAAATCTTCTCTACTGCTTGTAGGAGAAAGTATGGGGGTAGAGGGTAATGGGGAGGAATGAAGAAGTAAAGGGCAAAAAGGGGGAATAAGGTGGAGCAGAAATACAATAGGAGAAATACTCTGGAGGCAGTGTAGCTAGTACAGTAAGTGTTCCATTATTGGTATTACTCACCCCCAGAGAGCTTCTTCCAATTATGTGTATTGCTGGACAAAGACACACAGATCCTAGATTATGTTTCACATCTCTTCAAGGCTTCAGGTAGAGATCTGATAGTGTGAGTATGCACTGCAAGACCAGGCACTCATATCTGGGGCAAGACCAAACACATACCCAAAGAATCTGCCCTTGAGCCTAGGGTGAAATAAGCAGTACAGTAAAATCGGCAGTTAAACTTGGCATAGAAGGCTTGATTACTGGGTTGTGGAAAGGCAGCAGTGTTACACTGATTATAGAAGGTGAAAGGTGGATGGAGGAAACATTGGAAATTCAGCTCATTTTCCTATATTCCATCCCTGTCAAGGGTCAGTGGGGGTGGGTTGGGTAGAACCTATGTTCCACCATCAGTCTCCAAGATTTATATCCATGCAACATTCTGCAGGGCTAGAGGGTAGTCAGCCTATTCCTCCCTGGGGGTTGACATAACCCAGTTAGAGAGCCCAGCAGAGTTGGAATTTGGTTATTTGGTATGTCTGAAGATGAAAGATCTTAACCAGTTTGGCAAGGGCAGAGAGAGATGCCATGACTTCTTCCAATGTGTGAGTCAGTGAGTTTCTCCATTTACATAACAAGGCTCTCTTGGTCTGAAGGGCCAAAAGGGCAAGCCATCTGTATTCGGGAGTGGTCAGTTTTGGGATGACGAACTGGATGCCCAGGAGAAAGAAGAGAGGGTTGTGAGGTATCAGTTTATGAAACACGCTGGAGGTTAAGGCCTCTACGCCCTGCCATAGGGGCTATATCTGAGGGAAGGACCACAGTATGTGTAGTAGGTCTCCACCTTCCTTTGGCATCTCCAACAGTTGTCTGAGTCTAAAAACTTAGCTTTAGTGAGGACAGCAGAGGTGTTATACCACAAGTGGATATTTTGTTTTCTATTAGATGAGATCTAGCATCCCGCAGCCAGGTATGTGTATCTTTCCAGGCCTGTTCCCATGCAGTGTTGGAAATGTTGTGCTGGAGCATTTTCCCATTTCATCTTCGCAACCTCAGATTGAGAGGGAGGGTGTCTCTTAGTTTTGTGTAAATTCACCCAGTGAGACCTTTGGGATGCTGAAGCCATGTGTGCAGGTCTGATGGGGTGAGACGGGATGCGGGTTGACCAAAAAGAGGGCGGAGTGCTGCTCTGACTTGTAGGTACCTCCAGAATTCCCTCTGGGGAAGCTCCCATTCCTGCTGAAGGGATTGAAATATATGAAGAGCATTGAGATTGTGGTCCATGAGGTCTCCCAGTTTGTGTATACCCAAATCTAGCCAGTGTTTCCAGGATACACATTCATCTCCTATGGTAATGGAGGGATTTTGCCAGAGGGGAGTGTGGAAGAGGAGGAGGAGGAGGGGGTCCATTTTCAGTTTTGCATGTGTGGAGAACCAGTTGATCTTGGACACCTCCACTGTGAGAAAGGTATGAGTCCAGCTTTGAATGTTATTAGGTTGAAGTCTGGTGTCCCTTCATGAGAGAAAGAGAGGAAGGTCACAGTGTCCTGGTAATATCCAGCTCAAGCTGGACCCATTGAGGGGTTAAGGGCTTGGGGGGCATCCATTTTACCATTTGGGCTAAAAGGAAGGCTCTCCTATATCCCTCCATCCAAGGGAGGTTCCAGCCACCCTGAGCCCAGTGTGCTCTAAGTTTGGAATGACTAAATCATGGTTTGGAGCCCTCCCATAGGAAATCTCCGATTAGTCTGTCTATGGCCATGTGTCACTTTTTAGGGAAGGGGATAGGAATATGCACCAGGAGATGGAAACATTTAGGGGCTGAGACCATTTTGATGGCTGCAATCTTCTCAGCAAGGGTGCTTTAAGTACTTTTCATTTATCAAGCTCTGTTTTGATGGAGGAAAGCAGAGACTGTATGTTGACTTGCCAGAATGTTTCTAGGGCTGGTAGAATAATCCCCAGGTAACATCCCTTGGGGAGCCCAGAGAAGACCAGCTGTCTCAGCAATCTGTTGGGTACAATGTCCGTTCAGGGGGGCATTTCAGTTTTAGTTTGGTTTCATTTCAAGCCTGACTATTTGGTAAAGGAGTCTAGGATTTGTAGCGGGGGTGGTACTGCTAGCTGGGCATCAGCCAGCAGGAGGAGAAGATCATCAGCATACATAAGGGTTGAATATTCTGTTTTCCCACTTTGATGCCAGTGATATCTGAGTGTTTTCATATTGCCCTTGCCAGTGGTTCGACCACAAGGACAAACAGAAAAGGGAGAGGGACAGCCCTGTCGGGTCCCACATTCAAGTGGGAATTGGGAGGAAAGTAAAGAGTTTGTGGTGACTCAGGCTGTGGGTAATGTAAGTGGCTTGTACCCTGGACAGAAATCTCTCACCTACTCCGAGGTGTGCCAGGACTAGGTACAGGTAGTCCCACTTAATGGAGTCAAATGTTCTTGAAGTCAACTGCAATAGCTGCAGCTGGCATCGGGAAGGGACAAGAGATGTGTAGGAGATTCATGAGGACTCCTAGGTGGTCAGAGTTATGCTGGCTAGGGACAAAGCCCACTTTGGAAGTGTGTAAGGTGTGCCAGTAGGATTTTGCCTGGAGGCAAGAATGTTGGCTTATATCTTGCTGTCTAGATTTATGGGTGAAATGGGATGGTAGCTACCAGGGCTTGTAGGGTCTTTGCCCTTTTTTGGGATGACCACAATGGTGGCCTCTCTGAGGGATGGTGGGAGGGTATGTTTGAGCTCCACTTTGAAACATCTCCATTAGAGAGGGTAATAGTTGGGGCTAAAGCTTGGTAGAAGTCTACAGTATAGCCATCATTGCCAGGGAGTTTCCAGGCAGAGACTCCAGATAGTGGAGCTCACCTCTTCGGAAGATGAGAAGTTCAAGGGTTTAAGCTTGTTGTGTAGTGATCTTGGGCAGTTGAAGCCATCAAGAAGGGCTGAGTGTCCCTTATTTGACCTGTGTGTGTGGAGGAGTGAAGTGTCTTATAGAAGGATGCCATAATGTCATTTATTGCCCTGGAGTAGTGGTAATCATGCCCTGAGTATCTTTCAGGCCAGGTATAGACCTGCTGACTTGCTGTCTCCATAGTTGGTAGGCAGTACCTTGCCTCCCTTGTCTCCTTCTCAGAAGGTATGTTGGAGGCATAGGATGGCCACTTCGGCTTTTCTGTTTAGAAGCTGATTGATCTCGAATCAGAGGCCTAGGATAGTCCTACCAGTTGGGGAATTGGGGGGAGGGCATAGCTTTAAAGGCAGCTTCTGCTGTAGCTAGTTGTTGTTCCAGTGCAGCTAGGTGCTGCTCTCATTCCATACGTTTAGCTGCCGCAAACCCCATGATGTTGACCCTCATGGTGGCCTTGAATGCCTTCCAGGTGTTACCTGCTGAGGTGTCTAAGGTAGGGTTGTCTGACAGAAATAGTGAGGCCTCATTTTTTGCCCAAGGGATGAAATCTGGGTCTCTCATAAGGAGAGGGTCTAGTCTCCAGTTTTGGGGTGGGGGTGCTGATGGGCCCCATTGGATAAGGAGTTGGACAGGGGCATGATCGGAGATAACCCTCTGTAAGATTGTGACTCCTGTAGCTTTTGTTAGCAGGGTTGGGGAGGCCAGCCAGAAGTCTAGTCTACTATAGGAAGAATTGGGTTCTGAATGGAAAGTGTAATCCTTGATCCTTGGGTGGAATAGTCGCTAAACATCTGTGAGTCCCTGGTCTGAGATCAGTTGATGTAGTGCTTTTCCACTTCTGGTATGGGATTCTTTCCCAGTGTCGTTTCTGTTCAATGAGGGGACAAGGGTGAGGTTAAAGTCTCCCCCCAGGAAAAAGGGGCAGTTGGGTGATGTAAACCCAGTTATTACCTCTGCTGTATTGTGAAAGAACTGTAGGATAATCTTGTTGGGAGCATACACATTGCAGAGAGTAATAGGACTGGACAGGGTGTTGTCTGTGGTAATCACCCATCTACCACCAGGGTTTCAGAGTGATTTGGTGTGGGTCCAGGGAAGTAATTTGTGCAGAAGAATAAGGACACCATGCTTTCTAATGGAAGCACTACAGTGCACCTGTTGTCCCACTCTGTTCTTCACCATACAGACATGATCTTCGCTGGTTAATTTGGTCTCTTATAAAGAGGCTACCTTGAAGTGCAAGTGCTTCAAGTGAGCGAGGACATTTTCCATTTTATTGGGGAGTTTAACCCCTGGACATTCCAGGTGTGGAATATCATATCTGTCATCCTGATATAAGGGATGAGGGTAAGGAGGCAGGAGTAGTGTAACCACTGTGTCGGTCACAGAGAAAGGGGCAACTAGATCTCATGGGGAGAAATAAGGGGGCCTGATAGAGAGGTTGCTGATTTAGGTTTGGGTGTAATACTAGAACTGTGTGTTGGGGGGGGATAAGCTTGGGCAGATAAGTAGTTTTTTGTTTTAATTGAAAGCAGTAAAGCAGCACAGACAGGCTTAGACGTTACAGTAAGAGAAACAGCAAATTGATTATAACAGTAATAGGCAGTACATCCACTTGTACATGTCTTATTTATAAACAGTAAAACATACTTAATAACACAAAAACACTGGTGAGAAGCATGGCAGGACAGAGCCGGCTGTTTAGCCAGCCAATGGCATGCCCAGTTGTTTCTGCTGGGCGTGAAAGTAGAGCTTCGGAAGGCAAGGGGGTACATCTGTCCTTAATCGCACTAATTGAAGAGTTTAGTACAAATGTCACTGTTAAGGAGAAGTCTTAGGGAGAAAAGTCTGAGCAAATAGAATAGTCATTACTCAGAGCTATCCTTTGGTACAGCCTTCTTGCAGGTCCATGGAGCTGGGGACAAGGTCTAATGATTGGTAGTCTCAGAAGATGATTCCTGGGCCCTTGCAGGTCCCAGGAGCACATGAAACATGCATTCAGACAGAAGCTGTCACTCTCAGATTGCTTTGAGAAAGGGGGGGCGATATAGCGGGGGGGATTAGGACCTAGTGTCTGCACCATCTGTGGCCTTCCTTGATGGTGGGTGTAAACATACATGTGCTGAGCTATGGGTAGTGCTCAAGCAAACTGGTTAAAATGAGAAGGGATGGAGGAGGGAAAATGGGTTACCATTGCAGATCATCAAAAGGGTATTCTTAATTAATGAACAGTATCCCCACTGTGTTACAACCAAGAATTCAGACACAGAGTAAAATAAACAGACAGACCATAATGGCAATGCAGAACATATTAAAGGAGCCTCCAAGGTAGGGTGTCTCATGGTGGGGGGAACAACGCTATCAGGTAACTCTGCCCATCTTATATACCCCTAATTCTAGTGCAGGTGAGTTGAGAGGGCCCAGCCGAGTGGCAGCAATAAGTGGGGGACCACTAAACATCCTCACCTGACTGTTTCTCCAGAGCGTCCTCCCAGTTACTCCCCACAGACACAAATCTAGGCACTTATCTGAGAACAGTGGATCCCGATCAGTCAGGGAGTGCTTCTTGGGTTGTCTTCTGTCCCCTCGAGGTGTAGTTGCAGGGTTGCAGCCTAGTGGAAAGCCCGAGTCCACGGCATGTGATTCAGGATCCTGGGCGGCGGCTGCATCCATGGTGGCGCCCAAGATCCCTCTGCATCTTCAAGTTCTATTTCAACCAGTGTTGAGGCATTAGTGTCCATCTCCTCAAGAAGATCATTGTTCCCGGTTGGTCAGTGAGAGGAGAGAACCTGTTCCAGGAAAAGTAGGGGCTTGTGTAATCCTGTGCTTCCAAGTCAATCAATCAATCAATCAATCAAAATCTTTATTATACAATGGCAAGAAAGAATGTAGGGATCTGATTGGTCAGTATGGCACTGGACCCATGGTGTTATCCTGGCATAACACCATGGTTCTAGTCCCATTACACCCGTGACCGCATGTAAAAAAAAAAACAGCATCTCTCCACTGCCTACAAGCAGCTTTACCCATCCCGGTTTGCCGCTCTCCTCGAAAACCTGAAACCGCCCCCAAAACACTGAGCACATTACCGTAAAAAAACTCCCTCCCATACCACAGCGACAACTGTAATTAAACCCACAACCTTGTCAGATGCTTCCAAATCACCAAAATTGTAATTTTTTAAAATAAAGAAAAACGTTATCAGGAAGCCATGCACGTGATCTGTTTCAGCACTCCCCACTCGCTGTGAACATAGACAGTGCATGTCCTTAAAAAAAACAGACCAGTAACTCCCGACACCACGTTTTCTTGTGTGCCATTTTGTTCCAGTTTATATTCTTCTCTGGTACAAAGAAGTAAACTGTACTGGGAGAACCATATGACCAGAATCGTAAAAATGTTTTGGCATATTCACACAGACAGGAGCACGGAAGCAAGCTGACTCTGTGTCTTCACTGTAAATAGCACTCATTGTCCTTGTCAATCGGGTCACGCTTCTCTTCATAAAGGAAAATGTTTTTCCTAGCCCCTTTCTTAGTCAAGTTATCTGTACTAGAAGAACCAGCCGTACAGTCCCTAGACAGAATGTAAAAAAGTGTGCTTGGGGGATGCAGGCAGTGTGACGGCTTTAGTTTCACTATCTTGCTCACTCTTCAGCATACAGGACTGTTCTATAAAATGAAAAATCAAACATCTTTCTCCCAGTAGCACAGCAAGCAGCAGGACTGGTTAAAAATGTGATGTGTATGTGTGTGTGTGTGTGTGTGGGTGTGTGACGTGTGTGTATGTGTGTGAGGGGTAGTCATACAAGCAACCCGTAGGACTATTTTTCCTCTGTGTGTTCCTACTCAGTAAAAAAATGGTATAAAAATACTTTTAAACATATTTTCATCTTTTTTTCTTTGTATTTTATTACAGGACAGCCATTGTATAATAGGAATAATGCACTTCAGGGTGTGTGTCGTGCTGGGATAACGCCACGCCTTGTGTGTTGGAAGCACTCGGCCTGCGGTCTTGTGCCCAACCACCCAAGGCGTGGCATTATCCCAGCACAACACACACCCTGTGGTGCATTATTCCTTTATTTTTCCAGGTGGAACATCATTGAGACAAGCTCATTTATAAGATGGACCTGGGGAAAAACAATTGCCAACAGGGTAAGACATCACAGGTTGCATGAACGTATAACAATTACATAGTAATAATAACAACATAATAACATATAACCATCACATGTGACAAGATACTTGCACCAGAACACAGCAATAAGTTCAACAGAGGTAGTGCCATTTAAATACAATTGCATGGATACAGATATATGGACATAAGATAATGAGCTAAAATTTATACAGTAAACATCATTGGAGGAGTCATAGTGGGCAGGAGTGGCAGTTCCTCTAGCTTCAAAATGAAGAAGATTGAGATGTAGAGTAAGTACTGTAGGCATGGCCTGACAAGTGGGGTGGGAAGGGAAGGGGGAGAAGGGAGTGGGAGGGGTTCAGCCAGATAGGAGAGGGTTGGACATGATGGCCTAGGAGGAAGGACTGTTCAAAGGAGAACATGACAGATGCCACAGGCAATGGTTGGGGTTTAAGTCCAATAGCTGAAACAAAGACAGATCATGATGTTGGGGCCTTGATTTGAAGAATGACAGAAGGGAGGACTCAAATGATGCCTCAGGCAATGGTTGAGGTTTAAGTCCAGAATTTAAAGTAGTAACAAATCATGATGTTAAGACCTTGACTTAAAACAATGACATATTTCAGAGAAGGTTCTCAGGAACAAGGATTTGAGAACGTGACAGAGGTAGAGAGCCTTAAGATTTTCTGGATCTTATTCCAGAGCATAGGAAGAGTGAAGCTTATTGAGGCACTATCAAAGCACATTTTAACTTTAGAGATAAGATGGTAAGACTTCTGAGAGAATAGGTACTAGGGATGAAACATAGAAACATAGAATTTGATGGCAGATATGACCACTTGGCCCACCTAGTCTGCCCATTTTCCTACCTAATGGATAAGCTGCAGATCCTAGTTAACCAACAGCCTACGTCCTCCTACCTCCCACTAGGACTGCCTTATGTCTGTCCCATGCATTCTTGAATTCCCCTACTGTTCTTGACTCCACGACTTCCTCAGGAAGGCTGTTCCATGCATCCACAACCCTCTCCTTGAAAAAATAGTTCCTCACATTATCTCTGAACCGTCCCCCATCTTCAAATTGTGCCCCCTTGTTCTTGCACATCTCTTTTTCTGAAAGATACTACCCTCTTGGACTTTGTTAATTCCCTTGAGGTACTTGAAAGTTTCTATCATGTCCCCCTCTCCCTTCTTTCCTCAAGGGTATACATATTAAGCTCCTTTAGTCTCTCTTCGTATGTCTTCTGGTGCAGACCCTGCACCATTTTAGTTGCCCTCCTCTGGACAGCCTCCACTCTGTCTATGTTTCAGGAGATGGGGTCTCCAGACCTGCACACAGTACTCCAGATGGGGTCTCACCAACTGTCTGTACAGAGGGATAATAACTTCCTGTTTTCTACTGTTGATGCCTCTCCTATGAATCCCAGTACCCCCACCAGGCCTTACTTACTTGCTTTCTCACATTTAGATCATCTGATATAATTACCCCCAGGTCCCTTTCCATTCTTATTGTTGTCAGTATCTCACTCTCCCATTGTGTACTCTTCCCCTAGGTTTTTGTTTCCCAGGTGCATTACCTTGCACTTCTTTGCGTTGAATCTAAGCTGCTATACATTTGACCATTCCTCCAATCTTGCCAGGTCCCTTCTCATCTTTTCCACTCTATCCTGTTTATCAACCCTGTTGCAAATCTTTGTGTCGTCTGCAAAGAGACATACTTTTCCTTGCAGTTCCTCTGCAATGTGACTTATAAAGACATTAAAAAGGACCGGTCCCACTACTGAACCCTGCGGTGCCCTGCTAGTAACCTCCTTCTTCACTGTGGACTCCTGCTTTCTTACCCTTTGCATCCTGTTGTCCAGCTAATTTTTATCCAGGCTACCACATTGGGACCCACTCCAAGGCTGGCTAACTTGTTTATTAATCTTTTGTGTGGGACTGTACCAAATGTCTTGCTAAAATCTAGGTAGGCCATGTCCACAGCCCCTCCCTGGTCTACTACTTTGGTCACCCAGTCAAAGAAATCTATTAGGTTCATCTGGCATGACCTTCCCGCTATGAATCCATGCTGCCTTGGGTCCTGTGCCCCACTGGCCTCTAGGTACTCAGCAATTCTTTCCTTCAGAAGTGATTCCATCATTTTCCCTATAACTGAGGTCAAACTAACTCGTCTGTAGTTTCCTGCCTCTGCCCTGTTCCCACTTTGTGAAGAGGAATCACATCTGCCCTCCTCCAGTCCTCAGGTACCACCCCATCCTCCCATGATTTGTTAAAGAGAGTAGTCAGCTGTCACTAGTTCTACCTTTGTTCTTTTAGAATTCTTGGGTGAATCCCATCAGGTTCCATTGCTTTGTCCACTTTCAATTTTACTAGTTCTTTTCAGAACCCTTTCTTCTGTAAATGGACTGGTATTGATCCCCGTCTCCAGAGTGTTTCTCTTGTTTGGTTTAGGTACCTCCCCCTCCTCTTCCTTTGTGAATACTGAGCAGAAATATTCATTCAGTATCCCTGCGTTTTCACTGTCACCCTCTGCCCACATTCCCTCCCATTTATTAAGCCTCAGTATCCCTCCTTGGTCTTTCTTTGCTCCCTAATGTACCTATACGGTCTTATCCCCCTTCTAACAGAGGTGGCTATCCTTTCCTTGGTTTGGATCTTTGCTATTCTGACTGCCTTCCCTTCCTCTTTCTGCTTTAACAGATAAAGTTCTCTGTCCTGCTCCTTCTGTGTTTCTTATATTTCCTGAATGCTATCCTTTTCTCCTTATCCTTCTCTGCCACCTGTTTTGAGAACCATAGCGTTTTTCCTTCATTGTGTTTTATTGATTTGCTTCATCCAAAGGCTTGTTGCTGTTGTGATGGCTATTTTGATTACTCCCCATTGTTCCTCCACCCCTTCTTCTTGCCTATTTGCTAGTGCTTTTCTGAGGCACTCTCTCATTTTCCCAAAGTCAGCCCTCCTAAAGTCCAATACTCTTGCTTTTGTATGGCTTGACTCTATGGCTGTGGTGGTCGCTTGTTCCCAGATGGCTACCCACTTCTAAATCCGAGATTCTTTCTTCATCTCTGTTTGAGAGTACCAGGTCTAAGACTGCACCCTCCCAAGTGGGTTCCAATACTAGCTGTCTGAGGTCTGCCCCTTGTAGGGTATCAAAAATGACTCTGCTCTTGAATGTGCCTGCAGCAAAGGTGCTCCAGTTAACATCTGGTATATTCAGGTCCCCCATCAACAATATCTACCCTTTTTCTGCCATTCTAAGTATGCCTTCAATCATTTCCTTGTCCATTCCCTCCCCCTGAGTTGGGGGTCTGTATACAACCCCCCATGTGGATTGTGGTTCCATTTCCTGTCTCCAGGGTGACCCAGAGTGCCTCATCTGCTCCCTGTTTACTCTTTAGTTCTGTTGCTTTGATCCCTTCCCTTACATAGAGAGATGCTTCTCCTCTTCTTTTACCCTACCTGTCCCTCCTGTAGATTGTGTATCCTGGTATGTTGACATCCCAGTCATGGTTCTCTGTGTACCATGTTTCTGTGACTGCCACAATATCCAGACATCCCTCTTCCATCAAGGCCACTAGTTCAGGGAGCTTGTTACACAGACTATGGGCATTGGTACTCATCACCTTCCAATTTTGATGGCCTTACCCTTTTAAGCCCCATCCATGTCCTTACTGCCTTTGCCTTTTCGTAGCTTGTGAGGTACTGAGGTTATTTATAAGTGATTGCCTTATATGTCCATAGAATAGCATTCTTTGCCTCCTGAAGCTAAGGAGCTCCAGCCTATGGAAGAATAGAGGATGCAGTGGTGTTTGTCCTAAGAGGCATATGAAATGAACCTAAGGGCTCTGTGATATAGGGTATCAAGCTTGAAGACAGCTGTGCTAGTACTATGGCCACATAGGAAGTCCGCATAGTCTAGGAGAGGCAAGAAGGTAGCTTGGAATAGGAGTTTTCTAGCCTCCTGGGTCAGTAAGTGCTTGATCCTGAAGAAAATACAGAACCTTTGACATAGTTTCTTAGTGCATTCATCAATGTCTGCAGCTCATGTATTCTGTTCAGGCTTGCCAATAGGCCACCTCATTCTGGTGGGTGTTCACATTTAGAGTGGAGTGCTAATGGGGCCTCTTGCAAACTTTGGGCAGACACAGCTCAAGATCTGTCCTCAGGGCTTGTTGTGAGGCTTTATATGGAATGTTGGGGGTCCCTTTTTAGTGGGGATCAATAATTAAGATGAGGGCTGTTAAGTGCAGCTGTAGGGCGGAGGTCGGGCTGCGAGAGGGACTGGGGCCGCGAGGCTAGGTTTGATCAATATAGGCCATGGCAGCCTCTGGTGTAACAAACTGATGTGGGATGCCAATTGAGTGTTATTTTAAGGTTACAGAGTACTAGAAGTAAAAGGGTACCTGTAAATCATTTATGTGCAGAAAGGCGGCTACCAACGCAAAAAAAAATGGGGCGGACAACAAAGATATCACAGGAAAAACACAGAATACTACCCAGCATCGACTTGTAATAACTAATCTTACGATAAGAATAAGATAAAGAAGTTGATGAATAGCGAGCAGCATATAAAGCCACAGACTGCGTTCACGCCCAAAGACGCCATGTGATGTTGGTCACAAAACACACACTTTAATAATCCATGATTCAATTAACACAATAATTACTATAATAGATTAAACACACTAAATTCAATCAAAGTGGTCAATGAGAAGTGAAGACAATATAAATTACTAATTGCCTAACATTCAGCCATTCATTACTTCAATAGACATCACTTCAAATGAAGCAAATACATAATAATGTTAAAATTAAATAGTCACAGAAAAATTACTGTGAGTTTAAATCAGAGCTTACTTTACATATGGAATGATACTAAACATGGCATTTAAACCTTATCTCTATGTGATCCTGGGTTTAAATGCCATGTTTAGTATCATTCTACATTTAAAGTAAGCTTCTGGATTTAAACTCAGCAGTAATTTTTCTGTGACTTGTTTAATTTTAACATTATTATGTATTTGCTTCATTTCAAGTGATGTCTATTGAAGTAATGAATGGCTGAATGTTAGGCAATTAGTAATTTATATTGCCTTCACTTCTCATTGACCACTTTGATTGAATTTTAGTGTGTTTAATCTATTATAGTAATTATTGTGTTAATTGAATCATGGATTATTTAAAGTGTGTGTTTTGTGAGCCAACATCATATTGAAAAAGCGTCTTTGGGACATGAAACGTGTGTCTGTGGCTTTTGTATTGCTGCTTGCTTCAGCTATTTCATTAAAAGCTGTTTTATCTTATTCCTATCATAGGATTTGGTTATTTTAAGTCGATTACTGGCTAGCCATTCTGTATTTTTTCCTACCTGTAAATCATGAAGTCATCTGCAGACCTTGGTGTTGGCCTTCCACTTAGCAGCTAAGTCCTTAGAATAGTCCTGGAAGACCATAATATGATGCCACCGCCAGTTTAATGTGACCCGTTCTCTAGCAGCTGTTTAAATGGCTTCCTTTTCAGTGAAGTTAAGGATCCGAGCAATGATGGGCCTCAGTCAATTGCCATTCATGGGTTTGGACTGAAGGGAATGATGTGCTCACTCAATGGTTTTTCTGGTGGTAGGTAGAAGTCGGAGGAGCTATGGAAGAACTTGTTGTAGAAAAGGTAGGGCCTTGCTTTCTTCACAGCCCTCCAGGAACCTATGAGCTGCAGATTGTTATGGAGGCTCCTGTTCTTGAGATTGTCCAGCTTGTCTTGGAGAAGGTTAATCTGAGCTACCTGTTCCTGCATGGTAGTGCAGTGTCCCTGGAGGATATCATCGTGGGACAGAGATTTTTGTTCAGCTTGATCGAGTCTCGCATCCAGCTGTTGTACAGAAGCTGCAGTAGTATTAGATGCAAGGGTTGAGGCATCTATACTGATGATGATGGACATGAACATTTCTTGAATCAAGGGCTCCTCACCCTCTTTAGAGCAGTGCACCATACGGCCTGTTGCATGGCAGTCATCTCGGAGTAAAGAATAAGGTAAGTCTGCAGTCCTTAGTCGGATTTCCCACAAAGTCAGCCAGGTGAAGGGCAGACACTTTCGATTGCCATTTATGCTATAGATTCCTTTTGGCTTTCATCAAAAGCAGGACTTTGATGGGTTCCATGCTCCGGGGTATTAGTGCTAAGAAGTTATGTCGCCATCTTGTGTTTTTTCACATTTGAAATAATAAAAGCAGTGCTTCTTTTAATACACCTCAGCCCAGGTTTCAGAAGTATTTTCAGTTGTTTTGAATACTGTTATTTAACATTACTTTAATTGTGACTAAAGTGAAATAGAATGCTGCAGACATTGTTCCTAACTTTTAGGGACAGTAGGTGCAAAAAATAGGACAGAATGCTGATGAAAATGTGGCCTGAGCCATATTAAAAGGAGTGCCTTTTATTCTTTCAATGTAAAACATACTAAATCAGACTCTAAATGGCAAAGAAAAGGTATAATACAAGTCAAGAGATACGTAGCAATCTAGACTAAAATAAAAAGAGTATAGGTCAAAATGTTCACTGCTAAAATGCACAGCTGCTTTAAATTGATAGACTTTAAGAATAAAAATATAACAACAAAATGTTTTAAAGGCATTGTACTACTACTGAAATGGGATCAATGAGTTCTGTTAAATTTGTATTGTGTTCTCATTTTTCTGACTCTCTGATTGTCCTAATGATTTTCTTATCTCCCAGGCCAAAGCTGCTGGAGTTCTTTCAGACTGTATTAGCAGCTATTTTCCAACTTTCTGTGTATGGAGGAATAACTGCCCTAACCCCCCTCCCAAGATTACCCTTGTTAGGGACATGACCAAGTTCATCACCAGTAGCTTCTGTACCTCTATCAATAACACTGACTGGAGCCCAATTAAGGCTCTCCCGGATATCAATCAAGCCCTGGATTTCTTTATCTCCACCCTCACTCAAATTATTGATAACCATGCCCCCTTGAAAAATGGAGGTCCAGGTGTCAAGGCTCTATGGCTTAGCAAGGACACTAGGATGTTTATGTCCTCCACAGACCGGCATGGCAGACTTACAAAAAGCTGGGTACCCTCCGATTGGCAGGTCCACAGGCAACTTATAAATATATGTATACATGTCCTCCATAAAGTCAAATGCCACTATTACAAATCTTACAAACTGAACACCTTTGCCACCCCAAACAGTTTTGGAGACAGGTTAATTCCTGGTCCAAAGAGGCGCATGAACTCCTCAGCTCCCTTATTCCAGGGAACCAGCTTAACTGATCCCCTTTTGTTGTCAATGGATTTAATGAATTCTTTTCAGATCTCCATAAGTACATCTCTTTATTACAGAACTCAACTGTTTCCACCTTGGCCTCATCATCTTTGGCCTACAGTGAGACTCGGCCTGCATTCCACCTGAAACTGGACTCTCTCAAAGAGGTCCAGAGGCTTCTTGGTAATTTGAAAGCTGAGCTCTCACCTGGCCATGAGATCCATGAGCCCAAGATTCTTAAGCTAGGTGCTCCTGCCCTCGTTCACCCTGTTCGTGATTTATTCAAGCCGTCCTTCCTCTCAAGTACAGTTCCCGACAAGTGGAAGGTTGCTGTTGTTGTGCCTGTACATAAGGCGGGCTCTAACTCAGTGGCCAAATATTTCAGACCCATGTTCATCTTTTGCCCGTTGGCTAAAATTCAGGAATGCGTAGTATACAATCACCTTTAGAATTATCTTGAACACCACAACTTGCTATCACCCTTCCAATAGGGGTTCAGAAAGAACCATAGCACCCTCACTGCCTTGTTTAAAGTAACCTCTGACATACTCCAGGCCATGGATCATGGTTCTGCCACTGGTGCCACATTCATTGACCTTACAAAAGCTTTTCACCTGGTGAACCACGGTCTTCTGCTCCAGCAACTTCATATACTTGACCTTGACACCGGTGCCCTAAGCTGGGTTCAAAGCTACCTATTCTGCCAGTTTCAAAGGGTCAAGAGGGACTGTTCTCTCTCTTGCCTCAAAACCATAATGCACGGTGTAGTCCAGGGCTCCATTTTAGGCCTTATATTATTCTCTTATTTCTTAATGATTTACCCAGGAACTGGTGGAGGGGCCTCTGTGCATCTCTATGTGGATGATGCTATCATCAGCTGCTCCTCTCCACATGACTCGATAAACAGAGAACTAGCATCAGACTTTGCTGCTCTTGAAGGTTGGTTCGACAGAATCGACTTGTCCTAATATTTAAAAATAAAAAGCATGTTATTTTCCCATTCATCCTCTTCATCATGTACTATCTCCCCTTTCTGTATCACCTCTTAATGGTGATTCACTTGAACCCATCACTACCTTCAAATATTTGGGCATCACCTTAGATATCTCTCCCTCTCTCTCAGTGCCCACGTCTCAATCATAACTAAATCACCAAACTAAAAACTAGGTCTCCTTTATCACATCCACCCCTTGCTCACCTCTGCCTCTTGCCATAAGATTGCTTCCTTGTCCCTTCTTCTGCTGCTAACCTATGGTGCTCCCTTACTGCTCTCCAATAATGCTGTTACCCTGGCTGTCCTAACTTAGGCCTAATACAGGGTGGGAAGGTTTGTCTTTGGGAACCAATGCCCACCATAACTACTGTGACATCTTTGCATCATTGAACTGGTTGCCCTACAAATCTAAACTGAGGCATACTACTCTGTGTTTCATTCATAAGCTGGTGCATAAATTTACCCCTCCTTGCCTAACTGAGATCATCTGCCTAAGACAACCTGCTTGTGCACTAAGGTCTGCCTCCCTTCCCTTCTCATTAGGCCCAAAGTGTGACTAGCCACTACCCGTAAGTCTTTTTCATTTGCAGCAGTGTCTGACTGGAACTCCCTTCCCCCTCCATCTTATCATGCTTCACTCTTCCTAAGTTCCAAACCAAACTGCTTTCTCTCTCTCTCTCTCTCTGCCTCTGCAGTTTACTCCTGCCTTCATTGATGACTGCTCTTCCCTTATACTGCTCTGTAACCTTCTCCTCATCTGACTTGACCTCTTGTCCATGCCCTCTCCTTACCTCCCATCCTTATCTTGTGGTATTCTTGCCATCTCTTTACCCCTCCTGTACCAATACTACTTATCTGCCTTCAGATTGCGCTGCTTCTGTTTATCCTGCAACTGACTTGCATTATGTAATTTACCAAAGTATAAATATCTATTTTGTTAGCTGACATATTAAGTTTTTGCTGCTTGTGTTCATTCTGAAACTGACCTGCAATATGTTATTACAAAATGTTAATATCTATTTTGTTAGCTGTTTTATAATATTAGTTTTATATTTCTGTATGTTTTATGATTCTTTATCCCCTACCTGCTGTATGCTATTTTTTTATTACTGTAACAAAATTCCTTTGTTGTCTTTGCACTGTACTGTATTATTTGTTGCTGCACTCCCGGGTCAACCTTTAAAAAGGGATTGTAATTGTCTCAGTGGACTTACCCAGCTACCAAAACTTAATAAATAAATTACACTACATTAATAGGGTTACTTTATCTTCAGCAAAGGGATAGGTGGCTGATTAATGTTAAATGAAGTTGAAAGAAGGAATAGGCAGCATCTTCAAACATGATCATGGTGTGAGATTGTGGTCATGAATGATGTTGTGCAAGGAGCAGGGTGAATTAGGGCTCAGCTGCTGGAGTTGCCTTGGCATTAGTGATGTCACAATACACAGGTTTCAGAATGTTAACTAATTTTTCTGTTGTTTTTTTCTGGGTAGGACTGTCCTCAACTTATTCTGATGCAGTAGTTTGAGAGGATTTTTTTACAGAAATAACTACTTTCTTAATATTGTGGTATAAACATTAGCTGTGGTATTACAAATTAAAGTTACCATGCAGTTGCAGCAACTGGTATGGTCAGATATTTTCTGAAATCTCTGTGATATCTCCACTGAAATTCCCTGCCTGCAGCACCTCTGTAAGACCAACACAGAAAATCTCTTTAGAAATATCTGGAAATATCTGACCACATCAGCTACTACAGCTGTACCATAAGACATTCATACTGTTTCATACCTATTGTCTCCATATGACAATAGAAATAAGAAATGATAATAGCACATGGGGATCAATCCCACTCACCCTGAGCTAATTATATCAAATGTAATTGATGATGATGATGATGATGACTGCCCCCAGCAGTTTTCCTTAAAGACAAATGATAAAATAGCAAATATGGCTGACCGACCATCCTGTTCCTCCTCCTCCACTGAATCCTAAAGAACTATTTCAACAGGTATTGGTGCCAGAATGTAAATTCTGTTATCAGTATCATCTTCTTCATGGGCCCTAACCTAATCACTGTTGTCTTGTTCCCCTTTAAAATCAGAACTCCTGCCCAAGTTGTCTATTCTTATTTTGAACTACATCAAACTTCTATTGCTTCTGCAATAGCAACACCACCAACTCAGTTTCTTCATATCACATGCATGACCTATGTTTGCTTTCTACCATGGGTCAACATTGCTGGTTTCAATAGTATTTGAATGCTTGGTTCTAGACTGCCAGCAGGGATTAGCCCAACTTGCACTGTACTGACATCAATATTGGGAGGAACCTCTTGAACTGCACAAGTGAATCTACATGCAACTGCAGTAACTGTTTTTCCCCTAGTAGTACAAGTATCAATGGCATCGCTTGGACAGACACCCTTTTGAGACTTTGTTAAACCAAAGAAACCAGCTCTTACCTCTCCTCTATTATCACTGTTACCTACCATTGTTGTTGTTGTGCTTGTGTGGCTTCACATGACAATATTTTTCTTACAATTATATACCATTGTTTCAGCATTTGCTAAGTGTTATACCCAGAAAACAAATACTCTGCTTGGGATGAGTGAATAGTTATGCTTGTTTTATGGAATATGTGATGCAAATTGCTGTCACTGATGTGGTACAAAACAAAACTGCTCCTATATGATAAAACAAGTCACATGACTACTACTAGTACCATCAACCATTAACTAGGATACAACTAAATAATTTGCTATACTTATAGTTTGTGATGCAAGTTATTGTTACTGACACAGAAGAATGAAATGCTCCTCCATGACAGAACAAGTATCAGTACTGCTATTGGCATCAGTCTTACAACTAGGCAACCATGATATAATATGCCTAACTTATACTTTGTGTGCTACAAATGCTGTCATCACCACAAAGCAAAAACACATTTTTCTGTCTGATAAAACCATTGCCAGTAATAGTTTGCTACTACTAGTATTAATGTCCTATATTTAAGCTATTATTAAATATTATGCCTCACACATATTTTGTGTGGCTTAGGTCACTGTCACTGATGCAGAAGAAAAATAAGTTGTTCTTACATGATGACACACATCTCAGTAATACTGTACTGCATTTACTGCTACTAATACTAATGTCAGCATCCTATATGTAGGTTACTACTAAACAATATGCCTTTCACATAGTTTGTGTGATAGCAGTACTTACCAGTGATGCAGAACAAAAACAACATTGCTCCCATATGGTGATACAAGTTTCAGTAGCCTACAGGCTACAAGCTAATAAAAAAGAATTAATTATTTAATACTGTAGTATGTATTTTTTATTTTAACACAAACACTGCAAGTGAATGCTGCTTAACAGTTTCCTCACTTCCCAGTGCCACCTAAGTGCTGTGATACTTGACCTGATGTGTTCTGTGCTTCACAAAAGAAGCTACTGGCAGTCAGAAAAAAAAAATCAACATTAACATTTAAAAAATGTGCTTTGCACCAACAATACTAGTGCTGTATTACTATGGCTGCAATTGCTGTACCAATCTTATTATTAATCAGCAGCAGTACAAAGAATGAAAATACCTTAGGCAGGAAAATTTAAGAAATCCTGCCCACCTACCCTCTGAAAAAACAAATGCCTGCACAAGCAGCTTACATGCGCCTGCCAAACACTTTGAATATACTGACCTAAATAAGTACCTTCTACTCTACAAAGGCTCTAATGATACCACGTCTTGTACTTTTAAATTTAGTTTCGGCAGGATTGAGGGATTCTAACGGACAAGTTGGTGATTGTGTGACTCTGTGTTTAAAAGTTGCTGTCTGACCTGTAAGTGCAGGCATCGTATTACAGGGATTAGTGCAGTTTAAATGTGATATTTAATGGCCATCTCAGTTAGTCTTCAGTTAGTGGAGAGGAAGAAAGAGGCTTTAGCTGGTGACTGTGTTTTAAGTGGATTTGAAATATCTTAGCTGCTATTTCTGTGTGTTTGAAATTGTATTTGAGGTCTGTCCTTAACTGACATTCCCTGTGCTTTTAAATTTAATTTAGGCAGGATTGAGGGATTCTAGCAGACACGTTGGTGATTGTATGAGGTGTCACTGCCAGAGGACCCATGGCTGATTGTTTTAGACACAGCCTGTGGTGTAGTCTCACCCTCCCTCCCCACAACCCACTCCACCCCAGGGCTCACCCTACATTTATTGGGTGACTGTCAAAGGTCTTGCAACATCCTGAATCCATATAGGAAGAAGCAAAGAGAGGATGCATAACAGGACACAGCAGAAATAAAACATATTTCGGGATATCTAATAACCATCTTAAGTCAGCAGTTGATTAAGGAGGAATCAGACATGATGGGAGTGCTGCAGTGCAGCATTGTGAGCAGTGATCTTCAGGGAGACATTCTGAGGCTGTGATGCTGCCCTATCTGCAGGCACCTCTGTGGGCTGAGGGAGGAGGTTGCCTGTCTCTGAGCAGAGTTGGCCAAGCTGAAGGTGGCATCCACCCCCACCCAGAGACCACCAGATCCACAACCTTTACCTCAAAGGATGCCAAGGATGAGGAGAAATTGGACTACAGTGGGCTGATGGAGGGTGAGGGAGGGGGTAGAAAGCACATCCCCCAACTGGTCCTGCTTACTAACTCCTATACTGGTTTGGAGGAAAAGGAAAGACACACTCAGGAACCTGAGGCTGCATCCAGGGAGGATGAGAGGGTCCTCCAGGATGGAGCCCTATGGAAGGGAAGCAGGTAACCCACAGAAGGAAGCTTCTTCTAGTGGGAGACTCTATTGTCTGGTGAGTGGAGTTAGGGTCACCTAGCAGGGGAGAGAGAGAAAGGTCAAGTGCCTCTCAGGAAGTGCTGCATGGAGAGATGGGAAGTGAGCCATAGAATCACTACAGAAATAGCTAGGAGGGAGCAGCTGGTTGTCATTGTCCACCTGGGGACCAATGACCTGGCCAGGAGAAAGATGAAGTTAGCCAGAGTCCAGGATGATTTCAGGAATCTTGGGGAACCTGAAACAGATAGCAAGCTCTGTCTCATTCTCACAGGTGCTACTGTCCAGGGCACAGGGAAGCTAGTGCATTCACAGCCACACCTTCAACTCCTGGTTGAAGGATTGGTGTGAAGGGAGGGTTTTGGCTTCATAGGGACTGGGGCCTGACCTGGCAAATGCAAGCTTATATATAAGGAAGACAGTCTGCATCTGTCTGAGAAGTGGACCTTGGTCCTTTGTGAGATGTTTAAATGCTTCAGCTGTGAGCATTTAAACTGGCCAAGGAGGGAGAGCCAGGAGGCTTAGGAACACCCCCCCATGGGAACATGCAGGAACATAAGTTGACTACAGGAACAGTGAAAATAGGCAGGGAGGTGAACAATGTATAATGAGTAATATAGGGGCAGCAGGAGCACATAGGACAAGAAACCAGGGTGGGGGGAAGATGCAGGATAGGGAGTACACCAGCAGAGGAAGGGCAGACTGTAAAAACATGGAAGGTCATGCTAACACATGCCTGTAGGCTAGGAAATAAGGTTCCAGACCTGGAGGCCTTGTTGGTAGATGCAGACCTTGACATAGCAGCAATAACAGAGACATGGTACTCTGTTAATCGTGGCTGGGAAGTCAATGTACTGGGGTATACATTGTTCAGGAGGGACAGGGAGGGTAAAAAGGGTGGGGGAGTAGCACTGTACATCAGAGATGGTATAAAGGCTACAGAGGTTCAGGGAAGACAGGGGGAGGCTGAGGTAATGTGGGTCACTCTGGAGCCAGAGAATGGAACAGCATTACGCACTGGGGTGATCTACAGACCTCCAGCATAGAGGGAGGAAGTAGACAGAGAACTAGTGGAGAACATACACGACATGGCAGCTAAGGGCAAAATCCTGCTACTGAGGGATTTCAATATGCCAGTTGTGGATTGGGCCACCCAGATGGCTGTTTCAGCCAGAAGCACAGCCATCTTAGAATCCCTGCAGGGGGCTGGATTCAGGCAGATTGTGCATGAGCCAACCAGGTACAAGTCAATTCTGGACCTGGTATGGACCAATGGATACAGAGTCAAAGAAATACAGGAGGAAAGGCAGCTGGGGTCCAGGGACCACCATGTGGTGTGGTTCAGCATGGAGACATGGACTCAATCAAGCCATACAAGGGCAGGAGTATTAGATTTCAGGAGGGCAGATTTCACTAAAATGGGTAGATGTATACAAGCAGTCCTGGGGAAGGGAGAGACAGTAAATGGGGTGGAAAAACAATGGGAGAAACTGAAAGGAGCCATAGTGGATATAACAAACCAATGCTTTAGCGTAGTAACCAAAGGGAAAAGAAGAAGGAAACCACTATGGTTCTCCAAAGAGTTGAGGGACAAATTCATGGCTAAAAGCTGAGTTTCAGAAAATATAAGGGAAGTCAAAAGGAGGAAGACAGGAGGTGTACCTTGAATGTCTAAGGGAAGCAGGGAAGGCTGTTAGAAGGGCAAAGGCAAAACAGAAGAGAGCTTAGCACAGTCTGTAAACAAAGGAATAAGGCATTTTATAGGTACCTTAGTGAAAAAGAAAAACAGGGGGTTTGTGAGACTAAAGGGAGAAGGGAGAGTGTAAGAAGGGGGATCTGGACAAGGCAGAAATACTGAACAAATACTTCTGCTCAGTATTCACTAAGGAGGGTGGATCAAGGACTACAGCTGGGTTCCACAGGCAATGGGTGGGGAGGGGAGAAGTGAACACCAGTCCATTCACAGTGGAGAGAGTTCTGGAAGAACTCACAAAGCTGAAGGTGGATAAGGCCATGGGACCAGACGGCATCCACCCTGGGATATTAAAGGAGCTGCAAAGGGAACTAGCAGCGCCTCTGGTGGCCCTGTTCACAGAGTCACTCAGCACGGGTGTTATTCCAGAGGACTGCAGAAGGACAGATGTAGTCCCACAGCACACAAGTGGCAGTAGGGAGGAGGTGGGGAACTACAGTCTAGTCAGCCTCACCTCAGTGGTGGGAAAGATCATGGAGACACTGCTGCAAGAAAGTATAATGACACATTTGGAATCCAGGGGTGCACAGTGCAGGATCTGAGACAACATGGATTCACAGCAGGAAGGTCATCTCAAATGAATCTAATATTTTTTTTTGATTGGGTGACAAGGGAGCTTAATTGGGGAGGGGCAGTAGATGTCGCCTACCTGGATTTCAGCAATGCCTTCGACACTGTCCCACATAGAAGGCTGATTAACAAGATGGGTGGTCTGGGCATTGGAGACAAGGTGGTAAATTGGGCTAGGAATTGGTTAACAGACAGAAGACAGAGGGTTTTGGTAAATGGGATACAATTTGGGGAGAGGGGATAACCAGTGGGTACCACAGGATCAGTACTAGGACCAGTACTGTTCAATGTCTTCATTAGTGACATTGCAGAGGGTCTGGAAGGAAAGGTCTGCCTGTTTGCAGATGACACCAAGATCTGCAACAGGGTGGATACTCCAGAAAGGGTGCAGAAAATGAAGAGGGACCTGGAGAAGCTTGAAAGATGGTCAGAGATGTGGCAACTGAGGTTCAATATAAAGAAGTGCAAAACAATGCACCTGTGGAGAGGGAACCCTGGAGAGAGCTACTGGTTGGGGGGGGGAGTTGACTGTCACCAAGGAGGAAAGAAACCTAGGGGTTATCATCTCTGATGACCTTAAGGTATCAAAGCTGTGTACAAAGGCAGTAGGGAGGGCCAGTGGTATGCTGGGGTGCATAGGCAGAGGTATCACTAGCAGGAGGTGGGATGTGGTGATGCCATTGTATAGAACATTGGTAAGGCCTCACCTGGAGTACTGTGTGCAGTTCTGGAGACCACACCTGCCCAAGGACATAGATAAGGTGGAGACTATCCAGAGAAGGGCAACAAAGATGGTGCAGGGCTTACACCACAAAACATATGAGGAGAGACTAAGGGACCTAAATATGTGGTCACTGGAGGAGAGGAGACAGCAGGGGTACATGATTGAAACTTTCTAGTATCTTAAGGGCATAAACAAGGTGCAGGCGGGGGAGCTTTTCCAATGTAGAAAAAGTACTAGAACAAGGGGGCACAATATGAAATTGGAGGGGGTAGATTAAGAGGTAATGTGAGGAAGTTTTTCTACACAGAAAGGGTGGTCAACACATGGAATGGTCTGCCACAGGAGGTGGCGGAGGGCAAGCACAGTGCAGGGGTATAAGCATGCTTGGGACAGGCACAACAGAAGCCTGAGTGGAGAGGGAGTGATGACAAGCCATTGATCACACAGGGTCAGTGGCCACATACAATGTATAGGGCCTACGGGCAGACTGGATGAGCCTAGCGGTCATTATCTGCCAACAATTTCTATGTTTCTGCTGCTATGTTTGACAAATCTTTTCACTTTCACTAACTAATTAGATTCTACAGTTAGGATGTTCAAACGGACATGTTTTTATATTTCAAACAACCGACATGCATCCGCATCCATCAGAAAGTACTAGATAATCTATTAATAGGCCAAACAGTTCAATGCATATGCCTGCATTTTTGTCTAAATACAGTATGCACATGGTATGTACTATGCAAATTGTTAAAAACTGTAAACATTTTTAACAAATGGATGAAGTGACTAAAAATCTGTTGCCTGACTTTTGGAGACAGTGATATGGCTGTAGATACATGTAGAGACCCCGTTATCCATTATTACCTGCTCATGTCAAAATATATGAAATCCGAGGATAGCAGGAAATTTAAGTGTAGTATCCAAGCATTGCTAATCCAAATGAAAGCACAACCCGAAGCAACAGTAAATCATTATAAACATTAAGCCATTACAGAAGTTATTTATTCCCACAGAGCCAGCCAATGATAAGCAGTTATATATTTAGGTGTTAGGGTGGTTCTGGCCCAGATGTTTGTGGGTTCTAGTCTCACACCAAGACTTGGGCTCTTACCATAAAAGCTGGCACTAAAGTGCAGTACTAGGGGAGATACTGTACTGTTGGGGTGTGCCATCCTTCGGATAACATTAAACAGAGACCCCTTCTGTCCTCTCTGGTGCTGTCTTGGTGGGTACCCTAATGGAAGTAAAAGAATCCAAGACACTTTTACAGCAGTAGGGCATTTTCTCTGTTTGATTAGGGTAACATTCTCCTTTCCAAAAGGGCAAAGTATGCCATTGTCAAATCCGATGTTTGATAGTGATGCATGAAATGGCTGCCACTAGATGTTTACAGTCAATTCACTACCACTATCTCATTGTTTATATAGTAATGTACTTAGGGATACAATGTGAGTATGACGAGCACTATGCAAATTCTTCTACAAACTGTATTGCTGTGAAATCTTATTGAAATGAATGGAATTTTGATGTGATATATCTAAGCATTGTATGTTGTTATTTTTTTTACCCGCCTTTGCTACTTCTCCTCACTTCTCTTTCCTTACATCACCATGTCCAACTCCCTCCGAAACTCTCTCAGACATTCAATCACAATCCATCTCCTCATCTAAAGCAGGGTTGACATTTTTATCTACAGGCTCCCTCCTATCCAGAACAACCTTCCTCCATTTCTTTATTCGTCCTCTTCTTCCTCCCCATTTGTTTAAAATGTACTACCCATAACCACAGACTCAGTACTGCTCCTGCTTCTAGTGGCTTCTTGTTATCACCTGATCAGCCTGCAGCTGTTGGATTACTTAATTGTTACTGTAACAAGCCTCACTACAGCTGATCTGCTGCCACCTGCTGTTAGATTTTGCACACATGGGGGGGTGTGGCTTGAGCGCCTTAGGGATGGCTGCTTAAATTGATTTCTTCGTCCTTCCCTGGGTGAAATCCATGCTTCCCTGATGTGATCCAGGGTTTTTCTGACCCTCTGCTTATGCGGCATCTACAACGGACTCTCACCAACTGCCTTTATATGATAATTTTAGCCCCTACCTGAGTCTAACAGCTATGAAAAGTGGAGCTCTTCAGGCGTGGTTCCCGATGGAGTAGGCAGTGCCGCACCAGCCACCATTACTTTAGCCACTTCAGTCACCAGCATACTCGGACTCATGACCTCTGCTGGGGCAGCTATTATCGACTGACAATTACCCCATGGCACAGCTCTTTCAGTTACCTGGCTTTGCTTGTACCATGGTGGAGGAGAAACTGCACTGGTCCTCCATCATCTGCCATTGTCCCCGGCACCTTGCAAGACCCCACACAACAGCAACTACAAGTCAGGGACTCTCTTTCATATATTACCAACATTTTGGAGGCCCTGCTAGTCCGAGTGGACAGGATCAGCACTGCCCTTACTGGTAATGTGGGAGACGTCTGCTAGCTGGAGGATGAGATGAATGTGATGGAACAGTGTACAGAGGAGTTGGAGATACCAAGGCCTAGTGGCAGTGGCTCCAGGATCATGAACTGAGATTGGCCACATTGTGGAAGAGGGCTGAGGACCAGGAAAATCAGGGATGCCTGAATAACATAGGAATCCTGGGCATCCCAGAGGAGACATATGGAGCAATTTCTCAATGAGCTTATGCTTCAACTACTGGGAAATATATGGAGGGACCATGTGGGAGCAGAGGGCACATAGACTGTATATCAAACAGAGCTCCAACAACACAACACCTAGACCTATCATCGCTTATTTGCTCAGGTACTCTGTGAAGAGAGAAAGTTCTCAGAGCAGCGAGAGACCTTGGGGACATCACATGGCGGGGGTCCCTCATGTCCTTTCACAGGGACTATTCCCATGAAGTAGCAGCAAGGCGTAAGTCTTATAGCTCCCTAAAAAAAATTCTTCTGGCTCATGGCTTCAGATATCACTTTATGGGCTCACCTCTCTGTATGTAGTAAAAGACATCAGGGTGTCTATAGACCACCAGCCCAGGAGGAAGAAACAGATAGGGAGCTGATGCTAGCCATCCAAAGGATGGCAGACAAGGGTGAGGTAGTACTGGTTGGAGACTTCAATACACCAGACGTGGACTGGAGCATCCCAGCAGCAGCATCAACTAGGAGCAGATTTATCCTGGACTCCCTTCAGGGTGCCTTCCTCAAGCAACTGGTCATGGAACCAACTCGGCAGAAGGCACACTGGACCTTGTGCTCACAAACAGGGACAGTGTGATGGGGGTAACAGTGGGGAGCACCTGGGTAACAGTGACCACCAGTCATTGTGGTTTGAAATCACAGAAAAGCAGAACCAAACCACACAAAACACGTATCCTGGATTTTAGGGGGCAGACTTTGGGAAAATGGGGAGATACTTGAAAGAGGCATTAGGGAATGGGACAGGAATCGGGTTGAGGAACAGTGGGCAGTATTTAAAATGGGGATAATAAGAACAACAGAATTATGCATTAAGCAGGTTAGCAAGAGGAAAAGGAAGAGGAGACCATTATGGTTTTCCAAAGAGGTAGCAAAGAAAGTGAAAGCCAAAAAGATTGCTATTCAGGCAACAAAAGACACAGGCAGAAGGGGATAGGGAGAAGTACCAGGAGAAACAAAGGGAGGCAGGGAAGTCAGTAAGGGAAGCCAAAGCTCAGACAGAAGAACACATTGCAAAATCAGTGGGTAAAGGGACAAAACATTTTACAGGTACATAAGTGAAAAAAGAAAAGACAAAGGAGATAGTGAGACTGAAGGGGAAGGATGGGGAGCGTGGAGGATGACAACAGTAAAGCTGACATATTGAACAGGTATTTCTGCTCAGTCTTTACTAAGGAAGAGGGGGTAATGGGTCTGAAGGGAGTACAAGGTGAGAATGGGCAGAAATGGACATAAGTCCCTTTACACGAGAAAGGGTCCTGAAGGAACTGGAAGTAATAAGAGCTGATAAAGCAATGGGGCCAGATGGGGTGCACCCAGGGTCCTAAAGAACTGAGAGAGGTGGTGGCTGAACCTCTGGCTATCCTGTTCAGCCAATCACTGGAAACAGGGAGGTACCCAAAGACTGGAGGACAGCAGATGTAGTCCCCTATACAAAAGTGGGAACAAAGAGGAAGCAGGGAACTACAGACCAGTCATCCTCACCTCGGTAGTGGGAAAGATCATGGAAGCACTACTGAAGGAGAGATTGGTGGAACATCTGGTTGTCAATGGACTACAGGACCCAAGGCAGCATGGTTTCACCAGGGGAGATCTGTCAGACCAACCTCATTGAATTTTGACTGGGTGACTAGGGAGGTGGATCGGGAGGGCAGTGACATGGCCTATCTGGACTTCAGCAAGGCCTTTGACACTGTGCCACATAGAAGACTATTACACAAACTGGGGAATATGGGTGTGGGCAGGACAGTAGTGTGGTGGGTAGGTGACTGGCTGGGTGGCAGGACACAGAGGGTGGTGGTAAATGGCTGTCACTCCACAGAGGGAAGAGTGACCAGTGGGGTACCACAGGGATCAGTGCTGGGACCGGTCCTATTCAACATCTTCATCAGTGACATTGCACAGGATCTAGAAGGCAGAATTTCACTGTTCGCTGATGACACAAAGCTCTGTAACAGAGTAGACACACCAGAGGGTGTAGACAGAATGAGGAGGGACCTGCAGAAACTTGAAGAATGGTCAAGGGTTTGGCAGTTGAAATTCAATGCAAAGAAGTGCAAGATAATGCATGGGGCACAAAACCCAGGCACAATATATCAGTTGGGGGTGAGGATATAGCATGCACCAAGCAGGAAAGGGATCTTGGGGTTGTCATCTCTGATGACTTCAAGGTAGGGAAACAGTGTGACAAGGCATCAGGTAAAGCAAATAGGATGCTGGGATGTATAGGCAGGGGCATCACCAGCAGGAAAAGGGAGGTCATAATTCCGCTATACAAGACACTAGTGAGGCCCCACCTGGAGTACAGTGTACAGTTCTGGAGACCATACCTACGTAAGGACATAGACAGGGTAGAGAAGGTTCAGAGGAGGGCAACAAAGATGGTGCATGGATTGCATCACAAGTCCTATGAAGACAGGTTGATGGAACTGAACATGTACTCCTGGAGGAGAGGAGGGAGAGGGGATATGATAGAGACATACAAGTATCTTACAGGGAGGAACAGGGTGCAGGAAAACACTATTTTAAGCAAAAAGATGTTTCAGGACTAGAGGGCATGGGATGAAGTTGGAGGAGGACGATTCAGAGGAAACATGAGAAAGAATTTCTTCACAGAACGGGTGGTGGACAAGTGGAACACCCTGCCAGAGGAAGTGGTGGAGGCTGAAACAATCACGGGATTTAAGAATGCATGGGATAGACAAAAAGGAATTCTAGAGGTCAGGGGTAAGGGGAAATAGACTTCTAGGAAAACAAACTGAACTTACAAGCTCAAATGGGCAGACTAGGTGGGCCATAGGCCCTTATCTGCCGACACTGTCTATGTATCTATGTATCTATGTATCTATGGATATTCTGTCCCAGAACCCACGGAGATCAAGGACTGGTTTTCCAGTTATTTGCCCTCACATTGAAGCATACTAAATCTCCTAGATGCCTTTTGGTCCGAAGAGGCAGGACTATCTCAAGAGGAACACCACGAAGAAGAAGCAGTTCCCTAGGGTCACCTTACAGGGCCGGACCAGTCCCACTGCGAGGTTCCTCAAGCTCAGCTAGAAAGGTCATCTGGATTCTCTGCCCAAACTCCAGCAGGGCTGCCCTCAGTAGAAACACACAGCCTAACTCAGAAGGTCAGGTATTGGTCTCTAATAAACTGCTGCCTCAGGGGCATCCCAGACCAAGGTCTCGCAGTCATCAGTGCCCTATGCCCAATCGGCAACATGCTTCTCTCCCAGCCAAACTGCCAAGGGAAGACTCAGCTCGAAGATGACATGCCTGGGTCTTCTGTGCAAAAATGGATACTACTGATCCCTAGGACTGGACCACTGCCTCCACAAACTGCACAGAAGAACCTGATGAAACCTCTCCCAGGTCAGATCGGGCTCAAATCCTTTTGCAGCAGCAGAGGCAGAGGGCTTACTGCCATGCCACGGCTCAGAGAAGACTCCCAATGTGCCTACCACCTTAAACCGGAGGGAGATGCCTAGACAGACTTCACGAGGATAAGCTGTGGACTCTTGTATTTTTATTTATTGCCTTGTAATGTTGGGATTAGTATGCATGCTTCTATATCAACATGGTGGGGCTGGGCTATGCCCTCCCCTCCCCAGTTTTAAGCCACTGGTCTGCTAGCACGGCCTTGATTTTCCTACAGCCCTCATGGCAAGTTTACCTACACTTAGACATTAAAGATGGAGAGGTCAACTCCATGCTGCCCCACTCCCATTCTGCTTCTGCTGAACGCCCACAAAGTTTAGTGCCCATAGTGGTCAGACTTGTGTTTTGGCAATTCAAAGCAAGAGACTACCCCCCCCCATTGGCTGCTTCTGAATATCTGTGTAACCCCTAGATGGCGCTATCCCAGGGGCTACTACCCCTGCCTGATTTGCCACTAACAGGTTGAGGGGCCTGGATCCAATGGCGGGTGCCTCCACCCAGAGGTCAGGGTTTACAATAGTTAAACTAACTTGGTCACAGCCCTCTGGGACACTGCAACCCCCCTTTCTTCCCACTAGTGGCCCACACAATACATCAGAATTACCTTTACAGTATACACTTACCCCAGGACTGGTTCCGCACTGGGACCTCCTGTGAAATAAGATACAGTGCAACAATCACAGTACAGTACTTTAACATAGACAAATACCTCAGGCAGTATAACTGCTGAAACAAGCAGCTCTGATTTATTTAGGGGATATAACAAGGACAGGGGAAATCAGGTTAATTAGCTTATCACTCTACTCATCTCATTATGGCTCTGTGCACAGGCCTATCCCTATCAGTTACTGTCCCTGGGTACCCAAGCCCTAGTGGCTAGTCCAAACTGTGGCAGCTGGTAGGGGCCCTTTCTCACAGAGAAAAGGAGAATTAAACAGTCAGCAGTACAGTAATTCCATTTGGATTTAATGGCAATTCAACAGGGAGCGACCCTGAATTAGTACTCACGACCTCCAAATAAGATAGGGTCCTTCAATGTCAGCAGGGCTCACTTGAGGTACACAAACCTCTTCACACATTTATATAAAAGAAAGCATTATACCAGGCAGGCTGCATCTGTATCCGATGCAATTACTGCACAATGCCGGGAGAACACACAGCAGATTCAGTTCCTGACAGACCGGGTGCAATTTTCAGCAATTCCTACAGTCTTCTACAGGGTGAGCCTGGTTTCTACTCTTCAGATATCCTTTGATTCTTTCACAGGACGGATTCAGTCCTAACAAGCTGCAGACCGAACTCTGGGCTTACACACCGTTTTTGACTAAAACTGCACACTGAAAAAGCACAGGCTCCTTCCTTCTTCACTGCCAAAGCTCAACTGAAACTCCAACCGACAAAACCGGCACTTCCTTTGAGTTCCTCCCAGTTCTTGACTGGATTGGCTGTCACTCACAATAGACTGCTGCTGTTGGTCCAAAAGGCACTGAAGTCTAAACTACATCTCCCAGAGTCACTGCCCATACAATCCTCTTGTGGCTGGCTCAGATTATGAGTCCAAGTTCTGATTCGTCCAAGGCACCATTTTAGAGCTAGCTTACCCCCACACTGATTGGTCCAGTTCAGCAGTTCAAAACCAGAATGGGGAACTAGGCAGACACTGTTCTGACTGCAAAAGAAAGCAGGTTAGACAAACTGTAATTTCATTATTACTGTAAATGATTTCTGGCAAACAGTTACATCTTTCAGATAGGTTCCCTTTGCACTCCTAGTGACTGCAAAAATGGAGTGAATTGGCAGCAGCTTGAGTGGTACTCAATCAAAGAAACACACAGTCCCCCATACAAACTAATTATGTCTGCAAGCAGACAGCTCTTAAAGAGACAGTACCAGAGGTTCTAAAAACACTCACTGATAAATGGCTTAAGGCCAAACACCATTCAGGCTTGGAGCATTCAAGCAAGCTCCTGAAGTCTTTTGGGAACCCCCATTTGCAGGGGGTTACATCTGTAATGGCTGATGTAAGGCCTTCTCACCCCCCATTATGATAGTCTGGGGTTAACTGTTGCCTCCTCATGTCTGAGGGGCATCTGGCTGATTGGTGGCAGGATCTATATGGTCCATACTCTGTCAGTTTAAGTTGTTATAGTCATAGGCAGTTTGGTTCTCTATTTCTCTGCATAGTTTATTCAGATGTGGGTAAGGAAGTTTCTATACGTTAATTTTGGCAGTCAGGTAAGGGATGTCCTCTCCCTTCCCATCCCCTATCTCCCCCATGCTCCCCTCCCTGGTCGTCCACGACCGGGATTTCTTCCCCTCCCTTATCCTGGATCACCTATTAGTAGTATTAAGTCCAGACAAGGATGGGTCTTTCTATGATTGACCTTCTTAACCCCTGTGGGTGAGTTAGTCATGAGCTGGGGATCTGAGCAGCTGCCAGATCCCCTTGCATGTTCACCTCCTTACCTTTAGTGATGTCACAATAGGAGTTTGCTGTTAAGACGTAAGTCTTGTATTACAACATATCAGTAGTGTTGTTATATTGTGCTTCATCTGGTTTATCTGTTCTTCATTTTCTTTCTCGCGCTTAACAAGGCTATTGTTATTGATGAACCCATATCATCAGCGTCAGTGGCTCAGTAGGTAGCACACTCGCCTCTGAGGCTTGGAGATCAGCGGGCTGTGGGTTCAGTTCCCACATCTGGCACTTGGGCTAATATCCCAGTACTGACACTGTAGTGCAGCAAGAGAGGGTGCTGCACTTCTGAGGTGCCGCCTTCGGATGAGACGTTAAACCGAGGTCCCATCTGCCTGGATTGGTGGTAGTTCAGGTGGATGTTAAAGATCCCATGGCACTTATCGAAAAGAGCAGGGGAATTTCCCCGGTGTCCTGGCCAAATTTCCCTCATTCACTAAAAATACCACCAACAGCTCAATCTGGTTCAAGGTCAGTTGGCATTCATCTGTATCCCCTTCCCCCGGGTCGTGCCTGAAAATAGGCAGGATTTGTCTAGTGCACTTACCCGGTCAACAAAAACTAAATAAATAAATAAAAATCCCAGGAACCACCTCACTGCACTTCATCTCTAGTCTAAGGCTTGACCAAGTGGACCCCTTTTATCCCCAAGATCATGTAATCCTCCGCACGCTTTTTGCTGGCATCTGGGAGGTGAGAGCCTTTTATTTCTTCAGGGCGATATGGTAGGAACCAACAGGGCAAAGTCGGGTGTGAGGTGTGTCTCATGGAACATCAAGGGCCTAAGCCATCCAGTAAAATGTACTAAAGTGCTGCAGCACCTTCACTCCCTGCGGGCTGACATAGTCCAAATCCAGGAGGCACGCCTCACAAGTAGGACAGTGCAGTGGCTTAAGAAGCTATGAGTGGGAAAAGTCCTGGTAAGCTCAGCTCCCACTAAATTGAAGGGTTAGTCATTCTGGTTCACAGTGCTAGTACATGAGTTGAAGAAGCCATGAAAATGGATATGCACAGTTGCTGGGTAGCAGCCCGTTTTTCATTCCCCGGGGGTAACGGAGTCATTGTAAGTATATATGGCCCTAACTCTGACTGGCAGGGATTTCACCTTCTCTCCTGTACACAATGCACACAGCTGCATCAACTTTTGATTGGCCAATCAGGATGTGGCCTGGGGTATTATTGATGCAGCGGTGGCTAATATACTTATCTTAAATCATGCTCCAGTCATCTGCCACTTCCTCCCAGGTCAAAGCTCCTCAAGCACAAGGTGGAGATGTAATCGCTGGCTCCTGGTGGAAAACAGTTTCAGAAAGTCATTAGGAGGAAACTAAATGCTACTTCTCAGTTAATGCCAGAGGTGAGGTATGTGCTGGCACTATTTGGGAAGCTTTCAAAGCAACCCTGAAGGGCTGAATTATTTCTTACTTTGTGGCTAAAAATAAAGCCCATAAGAAGGATCTTGCTAAGCTGCAGGTAGAACTTTCAACCTTGGAATCCAGATTCAAGGCATCTCCCTCTGCGCACACTGACCGGTCCCTAGTCTCCCTGATAATCGGGCTCAAATACTGTATCAATACATTACTTCAGCATAAAGCTGAGTGGCAACTTTTTTGATCTAAACATAAATACTGGGAGGGAGGTGGTAAGAGGGGCAAACTGCTGGCTTATCAGCTCAGGAAGCAGCAGGCAGCTTCTCGGATCCATGTTCTGAAGGAGGCCTTTGGGAAAATAATTACTGACCCTAAGGATGTCAACAGGGTTATGAAGGAGTTCTATTAGTACTTGTACCAATCTAAAGCCTTCCTGGATGCAGAAAGCCTTGCAAATAAACTGGAGGAGTTCTGTAGGTCCACCAATACTCTCAGCAGCAGACTGGGAGCTGCTGGATCAGTCCATTACCTTGGGAAAACTTTGCTGTGCCTTATCCAGTTAGCAAAAGGAAAGCACCCAGTCCAAATGGTATGACTGTGGAGTTGTACCAGCAGCTTCAAGAGGAGATCTCTTCTCTCTCCTCATGGCCTTGTAAGAGGCTCATGTTAAGTGTTCTGTACCTCCCACGATGTGTGATGCCCTTGTTACTATCCTCCCTAAAAGTCCTCGGACCCTCTGGACTGTGCCAGCTTTCACCCTATCTCACTCCCTCTCAGTGGACACAAAGATATTGGCTAAGATTCTTGCTAATAGACTGGTTGACATCCTGCCCTTCATTATCCATCCTTCTCAAGTCAATCTCACCAAAAGGAAATCCAGATCGGATAACCTCAGGCTTGTGCTCAACCCAAATGGTTGGCGCTACACTCCTGGAACCTGTGACTGCCCTCACAGTGGATTTTTCTAAAGCTTTCAACTCCCATAGAGTGGAATTACCTGCACAAAGTCCTAAGTCTTTATGGGTTTTGTGCCTACTTCAGGATAGATTTCCACTTTATGTAACTCACCGATGGCTAGCATCCTCATCAATGAAGATATTTCCTCCCCATTTAATTTGCAAAGGGGGACCCACCAAGGCTGTCCCCATTCTCCATGGCTGTTTCTTATCACACTCAACCCCTTAGCTAGGAAGCTTACATGCATGCAGGCTATCTCAGGCATAAAGGTGAGTGGTATTTCTTACCTTGTTAATTCATATGCTAACAACCTCCTTCTCACTTTGACACATGCAGAGCAGTCCGATCCACAATCCTGTCCTTACTGCAAGACTTCACTACCCACTCAGGTCTCCATGTAAACCAAAAGAAAATGGTTTTGGCCCCCTGAATGTGACATGCTCGGGAATGTTTACAGAGTACAGATATTTCTTGGTCCCCTCAGGGCTTCTCTTACCTAGGGGTGACCATAATGGCAAAATGAAGGAGTTGGAGACTGCTAATTTCTCCCCATTGCTTACATCCCTTGCCACAGAGATTGATCGATGGTGCAAACTTAAACTCTCCTGCAGAGCAAGGCTGAGGCTATGCAGATATTTCTGTTTCAAGGTATCCTATCTTTTCAATAACCTCCCCATCTGCCTCTCTCCCAAGTTATTTAAACTTGGATAGACTCATGGCCCTTCTCTTATGGGACAGCAAACTGCCCAGATGGAGCAAATCCAAGCTTATGGCACATTGGTCCAGAGGTGGGTTGGGTCTCCCCTGGCTCCAGGATTCCCAGATGGCATTTCTGGCTGCCCAGGCAACAAAATGGTTCATCCCCACCACTGTCCGATTGCCTTTGTGGATTATGTAAGAAGCTTACTTAATTCAGGAGACCTAGCTTACCTCACTCCTCCTTCCCTCTCCTCTCTGGGCTTCCCAGGCCACACTGGTCATGCTGGAGCCAGGCAAGGCATGGCAGACAGCCATGGCCACCTCTCATACACTATGGCCTGCTTGGCATCCTCCCCTTGGGGTATACCTCACTTTGGAATACTAGAAGTGTTACCATAGAGAATAAAATGATTCTTTGGCCTAACTGGGCAGATAGGGGTATCTGGATCCTGCAGGGCCTTTATATGCCCAACTCTGAGGAACTGATGTCCTTTGAACAACTTAAGGCCTGGTATAATCTCCCAGTCCATGACTTTTGCAGGTATCTCCAAATCTGCAGTGCTGTTAGATCTCATCAGTCTAGGGTAGCCTCAGATCCTAAATGGCTATGGCTTGCTGAACTGCATAAACAGAAAACACAGGGTGGCCTTGCTGGGAAAATGTATAGGGGCAATTAGGGATGCCCAACCAGACTCCACTGGGACCTGCAGACAGAAATAGGAGGTAGACTTTCAAATTACAATCTCACAAGACACCTGGAGTCGATGCATCAGAGCAGCCCATACTACTTATAAAGATGCTAAAAGCCAGATTATTCAATTAAAGACCATCCTACAATGGTACAGAACCCCTGTTCTTTTGCATTCAATGGGGGCCTTTAGTCACTCGTAATGTTGGCGATGCTGACATAGCCCTGCCCACTTGGCACATGTACTCTGGCAGTGTCCTATGTTAAATACCTTCTGGTCCTCAGTCTTCATAGACTGTGCCAGGCTAGTGGGCCAACAACCCCTTAGCCTTTCAAATATGATGCTACTGCTGGGAGATCCAGCCCCTTGGATCCCTTCCCTTCGCCCTTAAAAGAGTGGGTCCTGGTTGCGATGATGGAAGCAAAACGGGCAATTCTAATAAAGTGGCAGCAATCACAACCGCAGTCCATTTTGATAAGGCTGTCTGTCCTAGCCACTTTAACTAGTTTGGAAAGGTATTACGTGAAAATAGTGAATAAATAACAGCGAGTTCAAAATAGTAGTTTTAAAAAGGTGAAAACATTAATAGCGACAGTATATATTTATATAGTGCTCTCAACAAATAGTGAATGTTGTCAGTGTCAAAATAGTAACTTCAAACCTAGAACAGAAGTGAGTGTTGGCTAATACTGATCAGAAGTGACAGTCAAAACAAAAAAATAGTGACTACCTGTGATAAATGGAGAACTGTAGAACCTGTGAGAAGAAGGCAACAGAGAGACAGCAGCCAGAACCCAAGAGAACTGTGCGAAACACAAATAGAAGAATGTAGGAGAATTTCTAAATGATTATGGGAATCGGACAACTGACTCACTAACATGAGCTACAGCTGTATTGCATTGAAGGATGCAGACAAAATTAAGGATTACTTGCCTCTACTAATAGACAAGGCATCAAAATAGTGAATTTTGATTTAAAAAACAAAACTGGCAGATGCCAGTAATCCTTTATTTCGCTGCATCCTTTATTTCCAATATGGCTGTATCCAATTTCAGTAATCAGGCTTCTGTTACTCTCTGGTTAATATCTGATTTCTTAAACTCATTTTACACTTGAAACTGAATGTTGTATGGAAGTCCTTGCAAATATTCATAGGTTGTCTGATTCCCATAATATTTTACAATTTTGTAGTTCTCTCATTCTGGTCTTTGTATTTTCATTTTGTTCTTCTCAGTCAGACGCTGTTCCTCCCTCAGACACTCAGTCAGTCTCCACATGCTGGGATGACATGAGCTGAGCCTTGAGTTAAATCTCGGTGCCATCCCTCCACATCATTATTTGTTCTTGCTAGACCAATTATTGTAGCTTCATGGCAGTTCTATTGAAGCACTGGAAAAATAGCATGTCTTCTGCGGAGCCATCTTTAGGTCTTCTAACCATGTGTCCTCTTAAGTAATCCTCATGAGGCCCATTCTTCTCATTGTTAGCAAAGAAGTCAATCTCTCATAGCTCCTCAAAAGCACTTACTATGTCATTGGGTGGCATAAATGCCAACAACAGCAACATACATAAATGTAACACAGAGTCGGGACCGCTACAATATCGCTTTTCCACCTCATGGCATGTCTGTATCTTTCTCCATACAGCCTGAGCAAAGTGGAAAAATATCTCTGGACTTGTGTGTTAGGGTAAATACTTATTAATCCCTTCCAATTGCTTTAGTAAGACTGACATCAACACACACTGCCTTAAGCTTAGAAAACACAGGCTCATAGGATGAAGATTTACGGGAGCACATCAATATGTACATTGCAGTAAGCACTTGTCCAGACCTCATTGCATGTAGGCTTTATAATTGACTGAAAGGCGATGGACAAGATTTAAAAGTGCCATCAAGCATCCAGTCAGGACTGTCCTTAAAAAAATCTTTTGTTAGCCTCTGTGCCAAAGAATAATATCCTGTCCTTTTCCCTCCCACTGTCAAACATGAGGAACCTCTCCCCTGAGCCCAGTACTGTAAATTCAGATGATATCATAAGATCCTCAACAACGATGGTGTTACAGGACCTCCATGCTCATGCTGGCAAATGCGCTGAATGGTGCTCTTCATGAGCCATATTTCTGGTAGTCTGCCACTTACTGCTTCAGGGATTGAAGCAATAGATGTTACCAGGACCTGTGATGCATTTTCCACAGTACTCCTGCCATGATCCCGAATTTCAGCCATTACTTTTCTGGCTTTAACATCCCCAGAATCAGGAACATGATTATGTTGTTTTGTCTGTGCTGACACCTGGTCTGCAATCGTGTGGAGCCTAGCCAGACACTTAAACCTGTGTGCCTCTGCACACTGCCAATAAACTTTAGATGGTGCTTCTTTACCTTTTCTGTACAAATAGCCCTTGTACAGAACACGTGGCTTACTCTTCTGGCTCGTTATGAACTCTAATGCCATTACTGTGGTGCTGCTGCAGTTGCACGAGTGTATATATATATATATATATATATATATATATATATATATTCCACAGTCAACAGTAGGATCAGCAGGATAAACAGGAATTCTTACAATCACCCAATCATGAACCCAGAACAACAGGTAAAATTGAGCAGTGAATGCTTGTGTCTTTTTTTTTTTATTCTTTCTTTTCTTGGCAGGTCCACTATCACTCATCAGTCCTGGTCACAGCCCCCAGAGCTTCCACCACCACCTATTGATGCTTCCATCCCCCAGTTGCCCCTGGCTTACCCCCCGGAGGGTAGGGCCACCGTAATGGTCCCCTATCCACACTGCAGGACTAGTGACTGGTCAGGGGATAGCGGCAGTGGCAGCTAACCGAAGCCCCAAGGAGGGCTTAACTAGACAGTGGACCCGCCCACCTGCTTCATTTTCCTGTGTTCTGTGTGGTGGGGACGTTCAAGGATGCCTGTGTCTGCCCGCCTCCCTTTTGTGATGAGCGCCAGTAGCTTGAGTGTCTCCAGGTCTCCACAAGGAGTTCTCAGTGCTCTGGGCACTTACCCACCCACCCCCAAAGAACGAGAGCTATCCAGGATACTCCATCCGGTTTTCCCGACTGGCCCTCCAACGACCGGTCCATTCTCGCCGGAAACTAACTGCTGCACCAGCAGGCTGGCTGAATGCTCACTTATTATGCAGTGGTATGAATACTATAGGCTAGTTGGGCTGGTTGCCAGGAAACTGGATGTTACTAGGAACAATGACAGGAACAGGAAGTGCAAAATACAAAAAAAATCGGAGATACTTGAAGTGAGACAGTGAGTTAAATTGTTATATTTTTACATTACACTTCGCTATGCATGACCAAATGCTGTTTTTCATTTTGCTATTGTTTAGAATCGCTATTGATGTTCACACAGTTATCTCCTCTCTATTTTGATAAGTGCGATTTTATTTGCACAATTTTTACATAGAACCATTTGGAAATACTCTCCTACTCTAGCCAGGGACAGTTATTCAGTTACCACAAGAAATGGAACAAATACTTACACTCGCCCTTATGCAACGTACCTCCCCTGCCACCAGGCAATCCTCCTGTTGGGGGGCCGGTCTGATCTGGAATTGCCCCCCCAGCTGGTCTTTACATAGGGGTTAATGCTGTCTAGAATTGTGCCTCTATTGTGAGCAAGTGCTGTTTCTCTTTGATTCTCCCCTCAGTGTTGCTGGGCCGAGGGATTTTCCCTTCTGCCCACTCCCCCTCTCCATCCACACTCACTTTACCCTTGACAACCCCCCTGACTCGTTGAAGTGCAGGACAAGATGAGTCCAACACTAGTTAGGATATATCTTTCTTGTACTGTGATGGTATGCGACACATGTGCCTATGTTGATACTGAAATAGTGTATTTTGCATATGTTTTTCACTGCTCTTGAGTTTGAAACCTTCTGTATAAATTCTGCTCTCTCTGCTTTGGAACAATGTGATGCTCCTGCGATGGTATGTAAACTGTAACTTGAAAATTGAAAACAATGAAATTTTCAATGATGAAAAAAAATTTACTCACATGCTTATTTATGCCTGCTTTCTACCATATTAAGTTGAGCCAGTATACCTATTGTTGCCTATGTATCTACTGCATATAATGATCCTGTATATTCTTGTATTCTTGTATACAATAGAACATGCTATTGTACATCTCCTGTAAATGTGTGTATGAACTTTATTATATTTTAACATGATATACTGCATTATAGAACTGTGGTAGTCCATGCCTTGTTCCATTGTGTTACTTCTGGAAACGAGCATCAACTCTGTGCGCTGTTCTTGGTCAGAAAGTTAACAAAATAAAATACATACATGAATATCTCTGGCAATCACTGTATTATAAATGAGAGAACTGGCTAACAAGCACAAGGTATTGCACTATAATTATATGACTATTATCAATCAGGGCTGCATTTGAGCCAGTGACCTTGAGATGGAAGGCTCCATAACCCACTGTCAATCTACTTAGATGTTCAACCACATTTCTTTACTCTGTCTGAAAACGTTTGCTGTACCCTGATTTTGATTTAATTGTATTGCAGCATCTCTTACCGAGTTATTCTTGGAGAACAACCAATTCAAACGTTGTCTATTTCCAAGGTAAGACTTGCTTCATATGTCACCTCCTCATACACAGTAAGAAAGGGAAGCCCAGGAGTTACATATAATCTTACTAATGTTTGGTACAGTTACCTACTTGAGTTAAAAATGATGGATTCTGATACAAATGGATATGTGAATGTAGAACCTGTATTGTCCACAAATAAGAACTAACAGGAGGCAGTATAAGCGCAGTGGTTTAAGACTCTGAGCTACAAATCTGCAGACCTGGGTTTGAATCCCACAGCCCCCACTTGCATACTGTGTGACCTTAAGCAAATCACTTAATTTCCCTGTGCTCCCAGGTCAAACCTGTAAACAAGTTTTCAGCTTAGTATGCCACTCCTGGTTAAACAATTGGATGAAAAGAAAAACTTGACAAACATATTTTAGTCCATGGAATAAATCTGTGACTTTATAATTACACTCATGCCGTACCTCTGTACAATACATTTAACTATGCTTTAGAAGTGATTAGCAGTAACTGTTGCCGACATACCGGAACACAGTAACTATTTTTTTTAATATTTGAAACTTGGTAACTAGGAAAGCATGTTGAGCCAAGGCTCATTTCTACGTATGATCCTCGGGAGGTGAACAGGAAAATATTATGCCCTTGAGTAGGGGTGAGAGAAGCATGGAGGCAAAAGGGAGAAGAGGGCCTGGGCAAAAACAGATATGCATCAAGAGTAGATTTGTCAGAAGGTGGTCAGTGGCAAATGTGATTAAACTTTGATTCAGGGCCATTTTCCTTGGTTCAGCTTTAAGAATTTGGCCAACAAATGTTAACTCTTGAGGAAATAGGGAGAATTAAAGAATAGCATACTAAAATAGTACTTATTAAAGCCTTATGGTCAGCAATAAATATTTATTAGTCTAGTTTCCTTATGATAGGTGGTGTTCAGAATGCAATATGTGTGAGGCCCCTGATCAGGTACTCAACACCACTGGCATTGTGGCTTGTGATTTTAAGCCACTGCCCACCTCACCAGACACAAGAAGCAAAGCCACCGCTGTAGCTTGCTTTCACCTAGTTCCCCAGGGATCCCCAGACAACCTGAGCAAGGTACGGTAGCCTGAACCGCTGCTGCATCTCAATTGCTGGTGCCCAAATAAGACTTTTACCCATTTGGATTCTTTACTGGGGCAGTGGCTACTGATTGGCTAGTTTCACTAGCCCTCTCTGTTTTCTTTGCTCTACTTTACTGCAGTGTTATAGTTCTTTTGGACTTTGTATGCTGTTAAACTGCATTTATGGGTACAAAAACTGCTTAGTAATTGCTGTTTAAACCGAAACTGTGTTGTTAAAATTGTCTCTTTCTACCTCTGCCTTTTGTAAGCTCTCTTTGCTGTCCTCCTGCTAGCCCACCCCCCATTCCCACCTATTCTACCTAATTGCACATTTGATTGCCCTCCTCTGCTAACCCACCCCAATCTGTGTTTTTTTTTTTTTCAGTTTTATTTTGTTTTTTCAAGTGTCTGGTTTTCCACTGGTAGATTATATGCGTCTACCACAAGTGGGCCTCATTATTCTTTTACTATAATCACTGCCTCACTTCCCTTGTCAATATCACATTCAATCACTGTTAGATTGTGATGCCACACAACCTTATCATGCTTTAAAAAGCAATGGATTTTCTTCACACCACACTAGAAATATTTCTCTTAATTGCTGAGTTTAGCCAAGGTACACCACAAGAACCTATTCAACAACAACAGCAAGGAATTGCCTTCCTACACAACATCCACTATGACCCTGGCATTGTAACCAGTAATCTGCTATACATTTCCAAAGTCTTGTGGACTCCTCCTTGGCTCCTGATTCACCTGCAATCCATCAGGGAACTGTGGCCCTGCTTGCCACTGTCATTACCTCTTAGCCTTATTGTGATGCACATAAAGAAGGAAGTGCTCAAACTCATGTCAGTCTCACAAGTTGAATTTCAAACTGATGAAAGGTTTCATGCTTAGTCTCATCCTAATGTTGTTGCTACTGTCTGGAAATGTGCACCATAACCCAGGCACAGCAACATCTGCTTCACCTAGCAACACAAACAAGACTGATTCAATTGCCTTGGCGTCTATCAATATCTGCAGCCTGTTATGTAAGATAGATGGACTCCAAGCATGGGTCACACAGCAAAACCCTGACATCCTGTTCACAGTAGAAACATGGCTTTCCCGAGATCCCTGACTCAGTTATTGCTATACCTTGTTATGCCATCTTTATCGACATGATAGACTCACAAAACAAGGGGTGGCTGTGTCATATAAATCAAGGATACACTCATGGGACATTTATTTATTTATTTAGCTTTTGTTAACCAGGTAAGCACGCTAGAGTCAAGTGCCTATTTTCAGGTGCGACCGGAGAGTTACAAGGTACAAGTGATAACAACACAGAGTCAAGGCAACAGCAAACGACAAGGTACAAACAGGTACATGCAATAATAACAAGGAAGCAAAAATACAGTGTCGAAGCATAACAAGAAATAGTCAAGAAAGCAACAAAATGCATTACCTAGGGACAGCCTAGGCAATGCCACCCAGGCATTAGCCATCATTGTTCTACTTGAGGCCCACAATAAAGCTCTAACAATTGTGCCTGTCTGCATACCACCTAAGGACCAATTCACAAGCTTCTATAGCTTGATGGAGTATGTTACTATCCTGACCCATAATGCTGAGATGATAATTATGGGTGACTTCAATGTCAACTGGCATTCCCCTGAAGTAGGTTCCTTTGAGGATGCAATATCTGCACTCAACTTTACCCAGCTTGTTCTGTCACATACTAGGGCTAATTGTAAGATGAGTATGAGTACCCTTTTCAACTGGATACTGTCTAATTGTCCAGATTGGATCTTAAACATGAATGTTCTCCCTGATGCATTAAGTGTCCACTTCCCTATTACCTGTAACTGATAAATAAATTCAATAAACTTCCCCCTAAAACAATTTTCAGCAGGGTGCTAAAGCGGGGACACCTAGAACATCTGAAACAACACCTCCTTAGCATTGACTGGACATTACTTGATGCCACAAATGATATAAATATAGCTCTGGACCACTTCATCAAGCACTTTAATGAAGCTTTGATATCCACGCCTTGAAAAGGATAAAAATCCAAGGCACCATTAATCCTTGGTTATCCACCAACCTTATTAGTCAGAATAAACCACAGAGGTCACCTCTTGTTCCATGCAAAGGCTACTGGCAAGCATGCTGATGTACAAGAATATAAAACTGTCAGGGAATAAGTACACCTGGACCATTTGCATTGAAAAAAGCAAGTGCCATAGGTAACAGCTTGCTAACACTTGGGGTGACAGTAAGAACTTTTGGAGCAATATAAAAGATGTAACAAGTAGAGGTGCTAAGGTTGCACTCACTAAGCTAAATATTAATGGAGCCCCCATCCTTGACCCTCTGACCATAGCCAATGCTTTTAATAATGCATTCACTGACCTGAGCAGTGTCTTCACACCAAGCTTTTTCAAGTACATCACTGAAAACACTGAACAGCGAGCAGATGATTCGCTTCCTGTACCACCTCATTTCTACTTTAAAGAGGTTCTGCTGCAAATGATCAGGAAATACCTATTAAAAGTACTTGGGAAGCCAAGGCATTGCAGTGATTCCCTAGACCTCAAAGTAGTTGTCATTACCATTGAAGAAATACTGGTTCCCCTTTGCAAAGATTCAGAATCTTTCACTGAGACTGGCATATTTCCTCCAAGTCTGGAAGTCAGCCCTTGTTACACCTATTCACAAAAGTGGAGACTGCACTATATACACAAATTATAAACCTATTTCTATACTTCCACCTCTATCTAAGGCACTTGAGTGCATAGTTGTGGATCAGTGGGTGGAGTACATGGAAAAATACTTATATGTCTCAGTAATCTTCTCTTCCCAGCAGCATGAATTCAGAAAGTGACATAGCACTACCATAGCACTGCTACAATTCACTGGTTTCATTCACAGATCTCTGGATCAAGGTAGATTGGTGGGTGTGGCCTTCATACACCTCACAAAGGCCTTTGATACAGTGAACCACGCTCTACTTCTCAAGCAACTGTCCTCAATTGGCCTCTCAACAGTTACTGGGTCCTGGTTCAAATCTTGTAAGCCACTGACAATGGGTGAAGATAGCTAATGTCACCTCCGACCATCAACATGTCTGCTCTGGAGTACCACAGGACTCCATATGGGTCCACTTCTCTTTAACATCTTTCTTAACAATCTCCTTCACTCCTGTCACCAGCAGATCCTCCTTTATATGGATGATGCGGTCATATACACCAGCAACACTGACCCTGAACCACTGAAACACCAGCTTCAACTCAGCATTGAGGAAGTGGAGGACTGGTTCAGGAAACACAAGCTGACTCTCAACTACAAAAAAATGAAAATCATGTTGTTCAGTAATGCTTGCACCAAACACAGATCCAGTGCCCTAACCATCAGGAACTCCTCTGGCATTCCGCTTGAACAAATTCAACATTTCAAGTATTTAGGGGTAACCGTTGATAGCTCACTATCATATGCCCAGCATGTTGAGAATGTTGCCAGGTCTTCCAGTATTGAGAGAGGGTTACTCCATAGACATAAACACAATCTAATGACTGAAGCCCTTAGACTAGATATCTATAGCTCAGTAGTATCCATTGTTGACTATGGTCTGGTTATCTACAACTCAGCTTCTACCACTACCCTCTGCAGAATTTCTGTGGCACTCAATAAAGCATGCCAACTTCTTACTGGAGCAGCATGCCTTACCCATACATGTGAATTGTATGTGCAAACAGGTTGGCTTCAGCTAAATGGGAGGATTCACTATCAAACCTGCTTGCTAACTAAAAAGGCACTTCTCAGGCTCCTGCCTTCTGGTGTTACAAACTTATTCAATCCCTCTTGCAGATCCCAGAACACACGTAGCTCAGTCAGCCAACTCTTCTCTGTCCCAAGATGCCTGACTATACAAGGGCAACGATTGTTTGCATATAGTGCACCACTATAGTTCAATGCGCTGCTCAGAGATTTCTCTTCCTTACCAAAATTGGGACCATTTAAAGACACTGTTCATCAGCATCTTGCAGCTAACAATTCCTCTGATTATTTCAACTGACATGGCACTACCACAGCAGTATTGACAATCCTTGTGTACCTACTTTCCCTTTCTGCAAATGACCACTTTAACTATAACCACTCTGTCCTGTTTCCTGCCTTCTTCCCCAATCTTTCTTTCACTTCACTCCTCTAGCCCTCCATCCTTGTTCCTGTTTATTTTCCTTACCTGAACTTTTATTCTCCCAAATCTACCTATACCTATTTGACAAAGTACCTTGGGCTGCCTCCCTTTATTAGTTTATTTTGATTTCCTACTAATTCATAGTTTTAATTTTAGTTGCAAGGTTAATATCATTTTAAATACTTTTTGTCAAAATTTTATGTAATACCATCTGTTGTATGTCTGTCACCCTTCCACTGACGTGGAAACCTTTGTAAAAGAATTGTCATGTGCTCAAAGGTATTGTAATCCAAGAATGAATAAATAAATAAAGAAGTTAGAACTCTTGTAAGCTGTTGAGGTTTAGTACATGTTAGCTTTTGGCAGAAAGCAATCTTGCTACCAGAGGAAGGAGGCAGCTGACTAAAGAGCTAGAACTTACTACTAGAACACTTCTGACTCAGCAAAAGAATCAGAGCCTGTTGGGATTAAGCAAACAGATACTTGATTAGAAGTATAGGGTCCAGTAGGGTAAAAAGAGTTAGTGTTCTTCTCTGAGTTGGAGGAAGGGAACTGTATCATCTTGGCAGTTTGCTAAGTTAGGAGGAGAGCTGTTTGTTGGGGTGTGTGACTTAGGCAGAATAAAACCAGGTGTCTGCAGTTAGACTCCCCTGCTGCTGGTTTTTGGCAGAAAGCAATCCTGCTACCTGGGCAAGGAGGCACTGACACAGGAGCTAGAACTTTACTTCTAGAACACTTCTGACTCAGCAAGAGAGCCTGTTTCACATTGATATTGCCCTCCTACCTTCCCGTTTACCCTCCAACACTTTGCCAGTTCCATTTTTATAGGCACTGGATTTGATGGACAATGGAAACTTCCTGCTTGGGAGCAGGAAGAGAAGGATTACTGAGACATATAAGATTTTCCATCTTTGAAGGAAAAGAGTAGCTCCCCCCTTCCAGCTGCTGGTGGTCTGACTCTGAGCAAGGAAGAATGAGACTACCGAGGAATACTGGAAGTTCCTGTCCTAGTACAAGAAGGACTGTATCACCCCTTTTCATTGTCACCCCAATGGTGAAACAAGGAAAAGGACCATTACTCCGACATTCATGGTAATGGCCCATTTTCCTTGTTTCGCCTTTCCCCAGTGTTCTGCCCCCTCCCCGGACCATCTCCAACCTGGAGTTGGAATCTTAGAGTCTGGGGAGTGTGGGGGGTACAGCCTCCCACATGGGGAGTGTGAGGGGCACAGCCCCCCACAGAAAACAAGGAGTCAAGAGGTGGCACAATACCTGCATTGGTATTGTGCCGTCACTATGGGGGAGGTTGGCATTTTCACTGATGGAAAAACCTGGTGCTTCCAAGAAGGACAGGAGCTGTAAGGGCACAAAGGCAGTAGAAAAGTAGTGAGAAAAACCAAAAATAAATACACAGAGGGAGGAGAGAGTAAGCATACAAAGCAACAGGAGAGGGGTCACACATAAGACATGATTGGAGTGGTGCAGTGCAATGGCTGTAGGGTGTCAGTCTTCTGGGAGATGTTCTGGAGGATGTGGTATTGTCCCATCTGCAGGCACTACTCTGGGCTGAGGAGGAAGTTGCTCATCTCCACTGGGTTGGCAAGTTTCCAGGGACTTTTCCTTTTCCATGGCCCTGAGTCCACCTCCACTGCCTCAAAGTTTGCCTGGCTGTACTACAATGGGCTCAGGAAGGGTGAGGTGGTGGGCAGAGGTACATCCTTCCTCAGTTAAACTCAATAACTCCTATGCTGCACTGGCAGGGTGGGACTGTCACAAGGAGGCACACACAGTGGAGACAAAGGAGGATGTGGGTGTCCTCCATGGTGGAGACCCCAGGAGTGGAGGCAGAGGACCCCGGAGGAGGAGGAGGAGGAAGCAACTCCTGTTAGGGGATTCTATTGTTAGGGGGTAGACTTGGGAGCAGATGGAATGGGAAAGAGGGAGGATAGGTGCCTACCCGGTGCCATAGCTTGGAGGGATGGAAAGTGCATCCAGAGGATCGCTGGGGCAGCAAGACAGGAGGAGGAACTAGACATCATAGTCCACCTGGGGGCAAATTGTCTGGCTGGCGATGAGGTTAGAGTAGTACAGGAGGACCTCAGGGAGTTGGGGAGGGGTCTTAGACAAGTGGCACACACTGTAACCTTTTCAGAGGTGCTACCAGTCAATGACAAGGGAGAAGTCAGGGCACTCTGCATCATGAGATTCAATGCATGATTAAAGGACTGGTGCAGAGCAGAGGGCTTCAACTTCATGGGGACTGGGTCCCACCTGGAGTGATGCAGGCCCTATATAAGTGAGATGAACTGCATCTATCCGGGGGGCAAGGTCATTAGTGAGAGGTTTAAATGCTTCATTGGCAGCATTTAAACTAGCAAAGAGGTAGGTGATAGTAGACAGGAATAAGCTAATTGCCCCTACACAGGATGAAGCAGTCAGTGGGAGGACCCTAGGGTTTGGAAATTGACACTAAAACCTAAAACTGAGATAGGTGGAATAGCAGAGATAAGAAAGAATGAGAAGAAAACAGGAGAGGAAGGAAGGAAGACATGGGGATAGGAGGAGCTACTAGAAGGGAGGTTGCAAAACTGAAGGCCATGTGCACAAATGCCCGCAGCTTGAGAAATAAAATCCCAGACCTAGTGGTCTTGATGGCAAAGGCAGACCTGGACATTGCTTCTGTTACTGAGACATGGTACCTGGAGAATTATGAATGGGATATAGCCATACTAGGTTACATTCTATTTAGAAAAGACAGGGTGGGAAAAAAGGGTGGAGGGGTGGCTATCTAGGTCATTTAGGGAATTAAAGCAACTGAAGTTCAGGGAATGCAGGAGTGAGTGGAAACACTGTGGGTCATCCTGGAGACAAGAAATGGCACTGTCATTTGCACAGGTGTGATCAACAGACCTCCAGCACAAGAGGAGGAGATGGATAGGATACTAGTGGAAGCCATCTATAAAATGATATCCAAAGGTGAAGTGCTGCTGGTGGGAGACCTCAGTTTCCCTGATGTGGATTGGATCACGCAGGCTGCAACCACAGACAGGAGCAGAGGCATCCTGGGTGCTTTGCAGGGGCATGCCTTGAGCAGCTGTGGCAGAACCCATCAGCAAGGAGCAATATTGGACTTGGTACTCACCAGTGGGGACAGATCACCGATGCAATGGTAGGCAGCCTCCTGGGGTCCAGTAATCATTGTATGGTGTGGTTCAATGTCAGAACAGTGGAGAAGTCAAACCACATGAAAGCAAGGGTCCTGGATTTCAGACTGGTTGACTATGCAGAAATGGGGAGTGTCTCAAGAAAGCTCTGGCAGGAAAAGTAGAACGTGGGGGATGTACATAAACAATTGGCTAATATTAAGGGAGCTGTAGAAGAGGGAACAAGCCTTTGTGTTAAGCAAGTGAGCAAAACAAAGAGAAGGAAAAAAACACCATGGTTCTCAAAGGACATGGCAGGGAAGGAAAGAGAGAAAAGGCTAGCTTTCAGGAGGTGCAAGGAAACACAGAAAGGAGAAGACAGGGAACTGTATCTGGAAAAGCAGAGGGAGGCGGGGAAAGCAGTCAGGAGCACAAAGGTGCAAACTGAGGAAAAAATAGCTCAGGCAATTAAGAAAGGAAACAAGACCTTTTCAGGTACATTAGTGATAGAAAGAAGACCAGGTGTGGGATTGTGAGGTTAAAAAGGAAGGAAGAAGGGTGTGCAGAAGGGGACCTAGAAAAAGCAACAATCCTTAACAAATATTTTTGTTCAGTATTCACAGAAGAAGGGGAAGGAGAAGAGCCACTACTGGGGGATAAGAGCACTAGTGGGAGAGAGGTGGACACCAGCTCATTTACAGAGGAAAGAGTCCTAAAGGAACTCAAGAATCTGAGAGGGGACAAGGCTATGGAACCAGATGGGATACATCCCAGAATATTAAAATAACTTAGAGGGGTGCTGGCAGCACCACTAACAGCCCTATTCAGCAAATCAATAGAGACAGGAGTGGTTCCAGGGGACTGGAGGAGGGCAAATGTAGTCCTCCCTATAAAGTGGGAACAGGGAGGAGGCTGGAAACCACAGGCCAGTCAGCCTGACCTCAGTAGTGGGAAATTAATGGAGTCACTGCTAAAGGAAAGGATTGTGATATTTCTTGAATCCAGTGGAGCACAGGATCCAAGGCACTATGGATTCACAGTCAGAAGATCTTGTCAAACAGATATGATAGATTTCTTTGACTGGGTGACCAGGAGGTAGCTAGGGAGGGGCTTTGGATGTGGCCTACCTAGATTTCAGCAAGGCTTTCACACCGTCCCCACATTGAAGGCTGATAAATAAGTTGGGCAGTATGGAAGTTGGCCCCAAGGTGGTAAAGTGGGTCAGAAACTGGTTGAGTGACAGGACACATAGGCTGGTGATTAATGGCATTCAATCCGAGGAGAGGGGTGACCAGTGGGTGCCACAGGGATAGGTGCTGGAGTCAGTCCACTTTAATGTCTTCATAAGCAACATTGCAGAGGGGCTGAGGGAAGGTATGCCTCTTTGCAGATGTCCCTAAGATCTACATAGAGTCAACAATCGGGGGTGATGAGAAAGGACCCTAAACATGCTTGAGGAGTGGTCCAGAGTATGGCAGCTAAGATTCAATGCAAAGAAATGCAAATCATTCACCTGGGGCGATAAATCCAAGGGATGAGTATAAGATGGGGAGGGCTACTGATGGCCACCAGTCAAGAAAGCAACCTGGGAGTAATCATATTTGATAACCTAAAGGTAACCAAACAATGTGAGAAGGCTGTAGGGAGAGCCAGTGGGATGCTGAGTGTGCATAGGAAGAGGTATCACCAGCAGAAAAAAGGAGGTGGCTATGCCACTGTACAGATCACTAGTGAGACCTCAACTGGAGTACTGTGTCCAGTTAGGCCACATCTCCGGAAGGACATAGACAAAATAGAGGCAATCCAGAGAAGGGCAACAAAAATGGTACAAGGACTGCACTAAAAGTTATATAAGACTAGAGGACCTGAATATGCATTCCCTGGAGGGGAGAGAGAGGGGGAATACAATAGACATTCAGTACATCAGGGGTATAAGCAAGGTACAGGAAGGTAGCATCTTTCAGAAAAGAAGGTGGGCAAGAACAAAGAGGCATACTGTGAGGCTAGAGGGGGGCAGGCTCAGGGTCAATGTGAGAAAGTACTTTCTCACAAAAGAGTAGTGGATGCCTTGAACAGCCTCCCTGTGGAGGTGGTGGAGGTAAAAACAGTAGGGGGATTCAAGAATGCATGGGATTATACATAGGAGTACTCTAACAATAGGGAAGAGAGGGTAAGCCACAGATCAACTTGGGTCTGCAGTAATAGGTAGGGAAAAGGGGCAGACTAGGTGAGTTATATGGTCCTTATCTGCTGTCATCTTCTGAGTCTGTGTGAGTAAATCTTTGCTGATCTTAAGGCTTATACCCCCTGTAGTCTGCTGCCTAACCTCTACACTAGGTACCTTCTCTGGTGGCCTATTAGTTTTCAGATTGTATAGATATAAATAGTAACCCTCCCCCAAGCAAGTTCAAGGAGAGTTATTGTGAGCAGGAGATGTGGGAGCGGTAGTAATATCAGATGTCATTGTTGTGTCAATATCAGATGTCATTGTTGTGAATAATTGAATATATAGTCAAAGTGGATCCCTGGAAGGTTGAGTTTGAGAAAGGATAAGAATGCAATAGTTCCAGGATGTGGCCTTCAGTGATGTGGAGAGACAATATCAGTAGTTGCACTGAAAACTCTTTCTGAAGGGACACATATTAGATGCCATCCCAGAAAATACAAAGCCAAGTTAGCCAGTATATGCCAAATGGCTTTCTGGTCCTGCTAAATTGGACTGCTTCAGTATTTCTAGTAGTCATTGGCTCTGCCTTGAAAAATCTCCCTCATGCACCGTGCACTCATGTAACATCTTATCAGAAGTGTACTCTGAAATGTCCACATGGTACTGGTGTTCATTATCTAACACTCCCAAACATCTTAGGGTTCAGGATCATCACTATTAACAGCAAACTCTTATGTGTCACACTCATGGTCACATCTAGCACTGTTTCAGTAGCAGTAAACCATAAGACTCTTTATGATTTTATCATGTCTTTTTTTTTAGTTGTTGTTTAACCAGGTATAGCACTAAGCTGAAAGCTTTTTACAGGAGCGACCTGGGAGCACAAGGAGGTTAAGTGACTTGCTCAGGGTCACACAGTATGCAAGTGGAAGCTGTGGGATTCAAACCCAGGTCTGGTCTGCTGGATGTCACCAGATTTGCAGCTCAGAGCCTTAGACCACTGTGCTATACTGCCGTTCTGTGGTGCTCAAGTATATTTCAGCAGTTTCTGCCTTATAAAGTCCCTCTGTTGAGGGGGGTATGAACAGGTCCTCATATATGGGATACATTAGGGTTGCGGTGAGGTCAAACTTCTGGTCCAATTTAAAACTGTCACACCTTTCCACTACTGGTGTAAAACATATCTTTGCTACTTTGATGGTGATCATAGTCGGCTGCTGAGATACCAGTTAACTACTGGGGCCTGTTTCCAAGTCGTATGGTGCAAATCACAGGCATATGTGACTTGCGCCATGCAGCGCTATGCCAGGGATCCTGCACCATATTCCAAGACAGGCAGGGACCCTGGCACTTATGACCGTGACTTGTGGCAGCAGCAGGCTAGTGCCACAGGAATGGCGCAATTGACCTGAGTGTTGCAAGTCACAGCCCACATTTAACTGCCTCCCCTGAGCCCCCCACCCCTAAAACACTCCCGTAATCACCTGGGGGCATTGGGGGGGGGCTAGCCAGGTGGTACAGGTGCATGGAAGGCAGTGCTAAAATCTGACACCAGGAGTCCCCGACATTCTTGTCTGGGGGGGCATGACTGTGCTATGGGAGTGAATGAGGCAGGGCACTGTGTTTCCCATGGCACTATGGGGGGCATCCAGCATTTTGCCAGGATGGATACCCCTTAGACCACCTCCATGTTGGTCTAGCTCCGCAGCACCATAGCAGGTCTCAGAATTGCATGAGGATTATGGCAGTCACCCTTCTGAATATGGTGCAGTTGCTGCAGCACCACCCTGCACCATGCTGCAGTGGGTTGCAGTGTAGTGGGTGGTGTAGCCCACCTTTGGTGCAACCCACATGTGACATGGCGCAAACCACAACTTGGAATTGCAACTCACGTAACTCATGTCATAAGTTGTGATTTGCGCCATTGGGTATGGCATAAATCGCCTTGTGCCATGCATAACGTGATTTGGAATTGGGCCCCTGGTGTCACCAACTTTACCATCATCACAACCATCACCACCACCACCACCACGGGGATGGCTTCCACCATCACAGTCAGCATTGCATCATTGCATGATGTTGCTATAGATCCACAACAATGGTGCATGTTCCTTTCCGGTAGACTCACTGTGGGAATGACCATAGCAAGCATTTGTGATTCTGCAATGAAATTCTTGGTTGCCTGTTAGTGCTATGCAATATGCAGAATTCCACTGGCAAAATTAGCATGGAATGACCATTCTGCCAGCAGAATTTCTACCAGAATTTCGAGGGGGCATGGCTTGCAGTTGACTGAGCAGGTTGCATACCCTAGAGCTCTCTCCAACTTCATTTAAATAAAGGCATAAAATGCTGAATGTTACTTGCTGAAACTTCTCTAGCATTGCTATACAACTGTTTAGAACTCACTGTGCACTTAATTTAATAAATCCTTAACTGGAAGCTATCGGGAATCCTCAGAAAACAGGACAGCACGAATCGAGCAAAGGGAAGCATGGCAGGCAGCTCTAAGGCTGGGATCCAGCAGCCTAGTGACTGGAGCAGAAGGTGATTTGGAGCCTACTAATAGTGTTGTTCTCCAGGCTGTGAAAGTGTTCAATGTAACAGTAAAAGCACTAGATGCTAAACTTGACACCTACAACTCTCGGGTGTCAGCCTTAGAAACGAACAGAGGCAACCGCAGTGGAGGCACGCTTGGCAAAAGTGTCAGCTGACAGGACATCTGCCACAACCGCGGGGCTCATCTCTGAGAATAAATTACTTCAACTGCACTTAGAGCAGCTGGAAAATGGGGCCCGACTGAATCATGTACATTTGCTTAGGATACCAAAAGGAGTGGAAGGGAATGATCTGCTACAGTATGTCAGCGACCTGCTGCAGTCTGCATTGCATTTCGAATCTGTGGAGACAATCTTCAAAGTGTACAGAATTACACCAAGGAAACCAGCAGAGAACTCTGATCTTCCATGCACAATACTGATCTTGACTGTGGGGCAACATATTCGGGACCAGATCCTCTACTTTGCTAAAACCAAGGGGATACTACAACTACCTGAAGGCCCTCATTTTACTTTTTCCGGATCTTAGTTATGCCACAGGCAATGCAGGAAGGCATTTGATGCAGTCCGTGGTGAACTCAAATCAATGGGAATCAACCATTTTCTACTACTCCTGCACAGCTATGGATCTCCTATGCAGGTAAACTTTTATTTTCACCAACCCGTCTGAAGTGGTTAAATGACTCCTCAAAATCGAAGCAGACTTTACCCAAAAGAGATGAACTCTGAGGAACTTAATGATACCTGATGATGACTCTGTTCTGCCTTTCACATAATCAGGGTCTAAACCCACTGGTCTAATTCCACCATATCTTTAATGATATGTTCTGAGCACTACTGTACTGCTTGAGTTTGTAATGTTTGTGCAACCTTTTTATTTTAATGTTCTTATGCACTTCCTTTTTCTAGGTTGGAGTGTTTGCTTAATGGTAGCAGCCCTTATTGTGGTGCTCACCAAAATATCAGTGTTCACATGGACTTTATATGAGTCAATTTTTGACTTAGTGGGTCTGGAACCCTGGGACTTTTCATTCAAATTTAAGTTGTATAGTCCATGGTCATGGCTGAAAAAGCAGTCGATACCTATGTTATATATAAGTTGTTTATAAATAACTGAACTCTCCCCCCCCATGATGTAACAAAGGGAGACAAGAAACCTGTTCCTATATACTCTCTATACCTGTATCCATTTTTGTGCATTGGAACCAAGAAATATCACTTGTCAGTGTCTGATAAAATTCATAAAAACAAGGTAAAAAAAAAAAATTTATACCAGAATTTCGCTGTTTTTTTCTGTGGAATTCCATCTGCTGTGATCCATGGAATAATATTACACAGAAAAGCATTTTTTTTCCACTGGAAATCATTCCACAATGATGTCCACAGAAAATATTGAGATCCATGGTATACAATTCTGCATACATGTTGTGGAAAACTCCATTCTGCATGTTTCTGTCATGGAATTCTGCCATTCCATTTCTGGCAAAATCTAGCAGAATTTCTGTGAAATTTCAAAACTCCATAAAATTTAATTTGCTCAAAGCTGAAAATTCTACACAGCACTATTGCATGTTCATATGGTTGTAACAGTAAAAAAAAAAACTTTACAGAATACATTCTTGTATCCATGACAGACATCCACCGTAGTCAATATCCTAGAATTCCACAGTCCAGATGGAACACAGATTTCTGTTCTATGAGACACTCCGCCATATAAATGATTTAGTTCCACCATGTGGAAACATCTTTAATCAAGCAATATTGAGGAGCATAATGGTTCTGCTGTAATGAAGGAGAAGCTTTGTACATTTGGTAGAATGATAGAAATATGTTGTCTTCTCTCATGCAGTATCAAGTTTCTTGCAACTGTGCATTGCTGCCAAGTGAGAGTCACCAATAGAATTAAGGTGTGTAAAACAAGCTAAATGAGTGAAATGCTCATCATTTGTCACCTTCAGCATGCTACTACCACTGTCTGTCACAAAGATGCTTGTATTCATATAAAGATTTCCAGATGCCGAGCAGAGATCAGATGAATCATAGAACACTTCCTCCAGGTTGTGTTCCCTCCATCCCCAAAACATTAAGTGAGGCAATTCTGGTATTGCTATACCTCAGTGATTTGACTGGTTTCATACAACACAATTTGACTTATTTAATAGGGTGCCAAAAATGCCCACATGGATGGTATGTGAGTGAAACGGACAAACACTCTGTAAATGCATGAATGGACAGAGATACACTATCAAACATTCAGACAACAAGGCGCCAGCAGCTGAGCACTTCTCCAAGAACAACCATTCTTTGAATTACCTTAAAGTGCCAGGTTTGAGAGGAAACCTCAAAACTATTCATACAAGACTTCCCTGGGAAGCAAGATTCATGAGGCTTTTTGGAACATATATACATGGGCTGAACAAATATCTATCCTTCAGCACACATTGCCAGATCCCAGTTGAGTTTTATCAGCTTTCACTGAAGCTCTGTGCCCTACCATTTGCAATTTATTTATTTTTTAAATCTTCCTCTGTTGTTGGGATAAATTAACTTAGAAGAGCTACCGATGCAGACAAACTCTGGTCAGAGCTGAAATGACTGTGGAGATTTTTGGGATGCTTTTACCCATTATTTCTAATGAATTTGCACAATGCAGATCTGCTGAAAGGCAGTTTCAGTGTAGTATTTCTTTCACACATTTTTAGAATGTGTTTTCTGAGAATATATTTGCTGATTGCTATATGTTTAGCCTGGATAGTTCACAGAAGACATGGCATCTTATTTTCAGTGGGGCTCTACATCTACACAATATTATGCTGCATTGCATAACATCAGAATACACTGAAAACAATATTTTACATCTGAACTAGGTGACCCTGAATAAATACATTATAAAAGTGTTAAAATCATGACCCCACTGAAAACAAGATATTGCATCTAATCTGGGACATCTTTTTTTTTCAATTCTTTTTCCCTCTGGTCAAGGTTCTAGGATCCTCTCTCAGGCATCCAACCTTATCCTGCCCTGCCTGAAGTCTCCCTGACTGAACCCCCCCCTCCTCTGCTCCCGCCTCACAGCTGGCACCCCCAGCTTAACCCCTCCAGGGTGGGGTCTCCCCTCCTACCTTAGGCGCTCTTAACTTTTGTAGACTCCAGCTGCTGACGTGGGCCCTGGGTGGGGGTCTGTGAAGGCCGGCCGAGTTAGACCCGGTCGTAGGCATGGGGATTGGTGCTGTCACCTACCCCCAGAACCGGGGTTTTTCTGTGTTCTTTTCTGCCTGCACCCTTCACCTGCGTGTGCACTCTCTGATGCAATGGCACACGGCTACCCTGCCAGCATCAGGCATACTATTATGTGCCACTCTGTGCTACTGCAGCACCCCCCAGTCTCCACCAGGGGCCACCGGAGTGCCAAGCTCCCTGATGCCCTCCCCCCAGGACAGGAGAGCAGCCCTGTAGTCACTCAATCCAGTCCCTCCCCTGCCGACCCCCAGCACCCGAGCTCGCTCCTGAACTCAGGTCACCAGCGTGGCATGAGGTGTGGCATCCAGCGCCTCAAATCTCAGCGCCACCGGGCCGGCCCCCAATCTGGGACATCTTGAGTAAATACAGCACAAAAATGTGTAAAATGAAGATCACAATGATAATGAGATATAGCATGTCCCCAATGCCATCCAGGATACAAAATATAGGATAAGAAATATTTAAAGAGCTAGTGGAGCCAAAACAGGCAGACAGGAAAATAATACAAATTTTAAGCAGTAGTCAGTTGTATTTTTTTATTTCTGAAGTATTTTTATTTTTCTTTTTGCTCATCAGAAAGTATTTGATGTGATAATATTGTGCTGGATGCATGGAACAGCTCTTCACCTGGCAGCTGTTATAGCTTTCTCTACGGCCCCACACTACAACATCAGCACTGTGATCTTACTGACTGTGACATCACAGGTGAATGGCCTGGCAGTCACTTACTTGCTGTTCCTAAGTAGCAGTGATGTCACAGTCATTGCGGTCACAATGCTGATGATATAGTGTGAGGCAGTACAGTAAGATATTTCAGCTATCAGGCTAAGAGCTGTTCCACACATCATACCTACTAACATCAGGTAAACTATCTTCTAATTAAACAAAGGGGAAAAGAAAAAGTACCTCAGATATAAAAGGCAATGGCCAGCTGCTTTTAAAATCTAATATTATTTATAGGCAGTACACCAGGGCCCAGATATTCAAAAGCGTTGTGCATGGCGCAACAGTGTTGCGCCATGCGCAACCCACTGATGCGCCCCGGCGCGATATTCAAAAAGAAAAAGTGCGTGGCACAAATCCCGATGTGCTGGAGTGCATCAGTAATGTATGCAGGCACAGGTAAGGGGGGCATGCCCATGCATAACCTGCACAGCCCGATATTCAGCCCGGGATGTGCAGAGCCATGCATGCACAACCCCTACCTGCGCCAGCACAAAGTTAAGTCAAAAAAAAAGGAACAACTGATGGCCACCCACAGGTGAGCTGCCACATTGCAGGGCACAACACGGCAGCTGTCACCTGTGGGTGGCCACCCGAGTTCTGGCTGCACCTGGCAGCACCCCCCCACCCGATCGCGGGCATATGTTTAAAAATAAAGTCCCCATCCAATATCCCTGGTGGTCCAGTGGACCGCTCTCTGCCCGATCGTGGGCATATGTTTAAATATAAAGTCCCCATCCAATATCCCTGGTGGTCCAGTGGACCGCTGTCTGCCCGATCACGGGCATATATTTAAATATAAAGTCCCCGTCCAATATCCCTGGTGGTCCAGTAGACCACTATGTGCCCAATCGCGGGCATCTGTTTAACTATAAACCCCCCAGTCCAATATCCCTGGTGGTCCAGTGGACCGAATGCTGCCCGATCACGGGCATCTGTTTAAATAACCCCCCCGGTCAATATCCCTGGTGGTCCAGTGGACCGAATGCTGCCCGATCGCGGGCATCTGTTTAACAGAAAATATCCTATTACCCTGGTGGTCTAGGGTACCCCCCTCCCCACCTGCCCACTGAGCCCCACTGCCCCGCTCCCCCCCGGTCAGCTGGCGGGCGGCAGCACCCCACCCGCCTGACGCCCGCCCCCCACCGACTGACACCTCGGTAGGGCTGCCGCCCATTGGTTCACAGCATGAGCCAATGGGCATGCAGCCCTACATACTACACATTACAGATATGTCACATATCTGGAATGTAAGTACAATAAGGATGCGCGCCCATTGGCTCACGCTGTGAACCAATGTGCAGCGCTAAGTGTCAGTCAGCAGGTGGGGCAGCAGGTGAGCTGCTGCCACCCACCCGGCTGACCGGGGAGCGGGCGGTAGGGCTCAGTGGGTGGTGGGGAGGGGTACCCTATACCACCAGAGTAATAGGATGTTTCTGTTAAACAGATGCCCATGATCGAAGCAGACAGTGGTCCACTGGACCACCAGGGATATTGACCGGGGGTTATTAAACAGATGCCCGTGATCGGCAGCATTCGTCACTGGACCACCAGGGATAATAGACTGGGGGTTTATAGTTAAACAGATGCCCGCGACAACATAGTGGTCTACTGGACCACCAGGGATATTGGACGGGACTTTATATTTAAATATATGCCCGTGATCGGCAGACAGCGGTCCACTGGACCACCAGGGATGTAGGATGGGGACTTTCTTTTTAAACATATGCCCACTAATTGGGCTGCAGGGGCATCGGTCCCCAACGGCTGCTGCCTGGCAGGGTGTCAGGCACAAGTTGTCGGGGATCGGCACACCTGCATGCAAATGGGATGCAAATGGGGCCATAATGACATGCAAATTGCCCCATGTGCGCCTTGCATAAATTATGGCCCCATTTGCATGTCACCTTTTGAATATCGTGGGTGCTGTGAATGGCGCAATGGCACATGCGCTAGCGCATCTCCATGCTCCACTCTGGCCACTTGCGCTGGCACAGTGCCACTGCACCATGCACAGTGGGGGTGGCCAGGGTGCGATATTAAAAGCTGCTGGGCCATGGCACAGCTCCTTTGAATATTGCCCAGGCCACACCCCTGTGCAGCCAAGTTGAGCTGCGCCCAAGCTTGCGCCACAGCCTGCCGCAGTTTGAATATCTGGGCCCAGCTCTTTAAAGGAAATCTACTTTAGACTGAACTTCACTGTATTCACTGACATAAATAGTTTCTTTATTGTTTTATAATATATTAGATTGCAGTATTTATTTTGAATGTGGCCATGAGGATATTGTGTACAGTGTGTGTGTGTGTGTGTGTGTTTGCTGTAGCTCAATACATTTTCCCCCAAAAAGCAAATGCCTGCTGATTGCTATATAATTAACCTGACTAGTTCACAGAAGACCTGGCATATGTCTGAGACAGTGCTTATCAGATACTGTCTTAAGAGGTTAGAAAAAGCAGTGTAAATCTTTTTACATTTGTTCCTGGGAAAGGGTGACATCTATGAGGTATGAATCTTTCTTGAAAGACAATAGTTTCCCAGCTGAAGCTAGTAGCAAGAAAATGTTGAAATGCTAAGTATTTAAATGTGCAAGTTGTTGCATTTTGAAGGGGGTAAACAAATCTCCAGTTTAATAGGCAACCAATATTTAACAAGCTGTTTCAGTTTCCTAATAGCCATCTAATAAGCAGCTTTAGTGCTGTCTCCAACACTCTAACAGAAGAAAGCTGTTTCAGTTTCCTAATGACCGTCTGATAAGCAGCTTTAGTGCTGTCTCCAACATTTTAAACAGAAAGAGATATTTCATTTTATTTGGCATAGTGATTTATAGTTGTGGAAGGGTACATTGAAATGTCTAAAAATGTGTTCCACATTCCTCCATTTTCAAACTACAGACAGCAAGATGGATGTAGGCTCTTACACAGCCATAACAACACTAATTAACTTTCTGAACTGGCAGCATTACACATCCTGCATATTAATGGAACTTGTTTCAACCATAGAGCCTTTGTTATGGTCTAAAACATAGAAACATAGGAATTGTCAGCAGATAAGGACCGCTACTGAGCGTGCCCCACTACCTCCCGTGGCAGACTATTCCAAGTGTAGGCTACCCTTTTGTGTAGTAAAACGTCCCTCATGTTACCTCTTAATCTGCCTCTCTTCCATTTTCATATTGTGCCTCCTTGTTCTAGTACTTTTTCTACATTGGAAAAGGTCCCTGCCTGCACCTTTGTTTATGCCCTTGAGGTACTTGAAAGTTTCAATCATATCCCACCACTGTCTCCTCTCCTCCAGTGAGTACATATTGAGGTCCCTTAGTCTCTCCTAATATGTTTTGTGGTGTAAGCCCTTTCCATCTTTGTTGCCCTTCTTTGGATAGTCTCCACCTTATCCATGTCCTTGCACAGGTGTGCTCTGCAGAACTGCATGCATTACTCCAGGAGAGGCCTTACTAATGTTTTATACAATGGCATCACCACCTCCCACCTTCTGCGTGGTGATACCTCTACCTAGGCACCCCAGCATGCCACTGGCCCTCCTGCCACCTTTGTACACTGCTTTGATACCTTAAGATCATCAGAGATGATAACCCCTAAGTCCCTTTCCTATTTGGTGGCAGTCAGCTCCTCCCCCAACCTGTAGCTCTCCCAGGGTTCCTTCTACCTAGTTGCATTATTTTGTACTTCTTTGCATTAAACCTCAGTTGCCACATCTCTGACCATCTTTCAAACTTCTCCAGGTCCCTCTTCATTTTCTGTATCCCTTCTGGAGTATCCACCCTGTTACAGATCTTGGTGTCATCTGCAAACAGGCAGACCTTTCCTTCAGCCCCTCTACAATGTCACTAATGAAGACATTGAACAGGACTGGTCCTAGTACTGATCCCTGTGGTACCCCACTGGTTACCCCCTCTCCCCAGATTGTACCCTAGTTACCACCACCCTCTGTCTCCTGTCTGCTAACCTGTTCTTAACCCAGTTCACCACCTTGTCTCCCATACCCAGACTACCCATCTTGTTAATCATCATTCTATGTGGGATGGTGTTGAAGGCTTTGCTGAAATCCAGGTAGGCAATGTCTACCGCCCCTCCCTGATTAAGTTCCCTAGTCACCCAATCAAAAAAAAAACTTTAGATCTGTTTGATATGATCTTCCTGCTGTGAATCCATGTTGGCTCAGATCCTGAGCACCACTGTATTCCATATGTGCCACTATCCTTTCTTTCAGCAGTGTCTCCATGATCTTTCCCACCACTGAGATGAGGCTGACTGGCCTGTAGTTTCCCACCTCCTCTCTACTGCCGCTTTTTGTGCAGTGGGACTACATGTGCCCTCTTCCAGTCCTCTGGAGCCAAACCCTTGATGAGTGACTCTTTGAACAGGGCCACCAGAGGCACTGCTAGTTCCTTCACAACTCCTTTAATATCCTTGGGTGGATGCCATATGGCTCCATGGCCTTATCCACCTTCAGCTTTGTGAGTTCTTCAGAACTCTCTCCACTATGAGTGGACTGGTGTCCTTGACCATCCCCCTCCATAGTGAATACTGAGCAGAATATTTGTTCAGTATTTCTGCCTTTCCAGATCCCTGCTTACACCTCCCTTCTCCCCTTTGAGCCCCATACCCCCCGTTTTTCTTCTTTCACTGATGTACCTATAAAATGCCTTATCCCCTTTATTTACAAACTGTGCTAAACTCTCTTCTGTCTGTGCCTTCATCCTCTCAAAAGCCTTCCCTGCTTCCCTTAGACATTTAAAGTACACCTCCCTGTCCTCCTCCCTTTGGGTCCCCTTATATTTCCTGAAACCCAGCCTTTTAGCCCTGACTGTATCACTTTGATGTAGCTCGCTATTTGCATGTCTGATCACTGACCTTTTAGTAGAATGAGCCCTATTTTGTGGTAGTCTTCTATACTGGGAAAAAAAAACAGACACTCACTCATCTGCTGGTTGAAGCTGTTGTTCATAAAGATTCATCAAATAACTATTTTAAAAGGGAATCACATTTATTAAAAAAAAAAAAAAAAAAACACTGGTAATATCAGGCAATCTATGCCAGGCTGCATTTCATACTAAACTTCAGATTTTCATTTTTGAAATGCAAAGAGGTGACAAAGTCAGTACGTTCACCATGACTACCCTTCCATATGAGCATGACGTCATGCATAAAACATTTCCAAAATTAAAGAACTGTACCTTTTGATTTTACTGGTATAAAAGGTGATTTGTATCTGCAGCCAGCCATACCTTGAAAAAGTGTACATAGTGGCATGAAATGTTGGTCCAGCGGAGGACCTTCCTACTGTCTGCCTGATATTACCAGTGTTTGTTATTTTTAATAAATATGATTCTTTTTTAAAATGGTTGTTTGGGGAGTTTCTGTGAACAATAACAGTGTATACCACCAAGTGACTGAGCGCCTGTTTTTCCTTCTGCATGTGTTTTTCACTGGAGCATACATGCCCCTTTGTGCTGTCTTCCCCTGCTGATAGTCACATGTATTGTATTAAATTGTTTCCTTTATACCCTCGCCTTTGTTAAGCAGTCTGGCGCCTGCAAAGTCTTGTACATGTTCTGAAATGCTGGTTTGTTTTCTCTGCACCTGATGAAGGTACCTGGGAGGTCTCAAAAGCTTGTGTAAAAATTATTCAGTTAGTCTAACAAAAGATATTACCACAGAAAAGTCTGCTGTACTACAACTCACTGTTCATACTTCTGTATTGCCCAGTTTTGCCCAGTTATTTTCTTCACATTTACTTCTCTACATGACAGTTGGGACAAGCAGTCAGCATACACTCACAAGACCCCTGACCCACAACACACACACACACACACACACACATATACACACAGCAGGATGTGATGTGAATCATCAGCACAACACACACTGCCACACTACAGGATAGTAGTGCCCAGTATGTAGGAATGGATGCCACACAAAAATGGGAAATGCTCAGGTGAATTTATTTAAAATATCTACAGTCCAGCTTTAATGAACTTTCAGGTAGTTGTTGTCTGGAAACTATTCAATTAATTCATATTACTTCTGGGAGCCAGTCTCAAGAGGGAATTCAGAAGAAATTTATATTTTCACCACCCTGGATGTTCTTCTTCCCAGAATGAGCCTAGCATACCTGTAACCATCCCAGAACTTCTCCAGCTGGAACATCCAATTAACAGACTGGAGATACTGACACAGAGCTCTGCCTTCTACAGAGCCTTGAACTAGACTGATTTTACATCACAAATCTTCCTTCTTTATATCCCTATCGGGATTGTGATTGTCTTCCTGGGATGTCCATCTACTAACATCATCTCACAAAATGTAATTTTTATATACAGGACAACATATTATCTCAACAGCTGAAAATATATAAAACAGAAAAGATATCATTTTATATAAATTGCATTCAGTAAGTTTATTTCTGAGGAATTTTACTGTGCTTTGCAAAGATCACCTCCAACTGACCATACAAAAGGATTGGAGAAATGAACAACCAGTACCTATGAAGTCCCAGTGGTGAGGAAGCCAGACAGAGCCACCAACAGCAGATAGAATGGGGGGGGGGCAGGTTTTAGTACTTAAAAACCATGCACTAGCATCCCACTGCTCAGGTGCTTATCTACACATACATTTCTCAATTGATATGTTCAAGGACACTGATTCACCATGACTGAAATAATGAAATGTTAATTTCAGGACTTGAAATTCCAGGAATTGTACCAGTGATTGTTAGTCTAGTTTCTGGATTTTACTGGGATTGTAATGTCATTCATTTACTATGTGTATAAATAATCAGAATAAATGAAGGTGCAATAAGAGAAGCAAACTGAAACTAGTACAGAAAGCAACTATCAGAAAAATACTAGTTCTGCAGATTTAGTGATCTGGTCTAAAATTATTTGTTTTTTTAATTTATTTTTATTTTAGTCTTTGTTAACTAAGTAAGGCCCACTAGGCACAAGTGCCTGTTTTCAAGGGTGACCTGGGAGCACTGGAGAGGTTGAGTGACTTGTTCAGATTCACACAGTATGCAAGTGGAAGTTGTGCAAATCAAACCCAGGGCTGATGGATGTACCAATCTCATCCACAGCTTGTTACCCTAACTTTTATGCTATACTGGCAGCCTTTACTTCAAAAGTTTCACCTGGAAAGACATACTGAGCTGAATAACAGATCATTTCCAGATGTGCCCTGGGAGTAGGAGAGAGAGAAAGAAATTACAGCATAATGCCAACAGTAAACTATACAGAGCAATATAGAACAGTATATACAATAATAACAAGCAAATATTACAATATTTACAATTTGGTGAGCGCCAACTGCATTAGCAACATGGGCAGTGGGGCACACAAGCATCAAGCCAACTGATAGGTGAGGAAGAGAGCAGGGTTGTGAGCTCCAGGTACACATTGGGAGGTGGCAGTGGGGCTTTATACAACATGGAAACATAAAAACATAGACTTTGACAGCAGATAAAGACCACTTGGCCCACCAGTCTGCCCATTTCCCTACCTACTGGATAAGCTGCAGATTCTAGTTAACCAACAGCCTACTTCCTGCCACCCCCACTACAATTGCCTTGTGTCTGTCCCATGCATGTTTGAATTCCCCCACTGTTTTAGACCCAACAACCTCCCCAGGAAGGCGGTTCCATGCATCCACCATTCTCTCCGTGAAAAAAAAAATCCTCACATTACCACTGAGCCGTCCCCCCTCTATCTTTAAATTGTGCCCCCTTGTTCTTACACATCTCTTTTTCTGAAAGATGCTATCCTCCTGGACTTTGTTTATTCCCTTGAGGTACTTGAAAGTTTCTATCATGTCCCCCCCGTCCCTCCTTTCATTAAGGGTATGCATATTAAGCTCTCTCAGTCTCTCTTCATATGGTTTCTGATGAGGACCCTGCACTATTTTAGTTGCCCTCCTCTGGACTGCTTCCATCCTGTCTATGTCCTTGCATAGATGAGTTCTCCAAAACTGCACACAGTATTCCAGATGGGGTCTCACCAACTGTCTGTACAGAGGGATAACCACTGCCTTTTTCTACTTGTGATGCCCCTTCCTATGCATCCCAGTATCCCCTAGCTCTCCTTACTGATTTCTCACATTGCTTAACGACCTTTAGATCATCTGGTATGACTACCCTCAGGTCCCTTTCCATTTTTGTTGTTGTTAGTACCTCCCCTGCTATTGTGTACTCTTCTCCTGAGTTTTTGTTTCCCAGGTGCATTACTTTGCACTCCTTTGCATTGAATCTAAGTTGCCATATGTCTGACCATTCCTCCAACCTTGCCAGGCCCCTTCTCATCCTTTCTACCCCCCCTTGTGTATCAACTCTGTTACAGATCTTTGTATCAACTGCAAAGAGGCTACCTTTCCCTCCAGACCCTCTGCAATGTCACCTATAAAGATGTTAAAGAGGACTGGACCCAGTACTGAGCCCTGAGGTACTCCATTAATGACCCCCCCTTTCTTTGGAATGTGTTCCATTCACTATTACCTTCTGTGTCCTGTTGTGCAGCCAGTTTGCTACCCAGGCTACCACCCTGGGACCCACTCCCAGGCTGGCTAACTTAACAAGTGGTGGAGGCAGACAGAAGAGTGGTAGGGCAGTGGTTCAGGGGAAGAAGAGGACATGAGGAAAAAAAGGAAGTGGAATATGGAGAGAGGAGAAGCAGTGGGAGTCAGATGCAGTTGCATGTGGGTGAGGAAATTTCAAGAGATGAAAAGAGAAGGAGCAAAGAGAAGTGGCAGAGCAGATGTATAGGGAAGGGATTTCCAAAATTTAGGGAGATGATAGGAGAAAGCCACCTGACAAGCTGAAGTCAACCTAGGCAGGTACAAGGTGAAAGCAGGCTTTAAGAGGGAATAAGAGAGGAGAAGGGATGATGTAAGAAGGAAGAGAGCTAAGTCAGTGTTTGGCCATAAAGGAGGAGCAATGTGCATGGTGTCTGGCCTCAAGAGAGGGGGAGAGGGCAGGGTGAGGGAGCAGTGGTGAGTGCAGAGTGGGCAGTCAAGAGCAAATATGCAGTAGGAGTGGTAGAGTGGGTCCAGTCAGGCTAATGTAGACTCCGGATCAGCGCTGGAGACCATGTCTCCATAGTCAACGATTGGGAGAATAGTTTTCTACAAAATTGCTCTGTGACCCAACAAGGATGCATTCAGCAGTTATGGTACAAAGCACCTAGTTTTAGGTGCAGTGTTTTGTGGTTGTATTCACATGTTCTGAATAAACAAACATAATCCTTCCCTTTCATCTTGTCTTAGAAAACAAACAGTGTAATCACGAAGAGCTATAAGTTGTAAAAGCATTCAAGGCACAACACCCATTTAAAACCTCCACAACTCCACAGGCCAATCAGCCCAAAGGAAGAAAATGAGAAACAAAAGTGGGAAGGCAAAAAAAGGACAGGGCAGTGGAACAGAATAGCTTAAATAAAGAGAGCGCACATATAATATATAGCAAAGAGAGAGACCTCATAACATGGAGCTTTAGGAGTGAAACAAACTGCTTTTTCTTCCTTTTCATTTACTGTATGTCTCAGCACCAGGTTACCATAAACATAACAAATTCTAGTAAGAGCTAATATTGCTGCAAAATAATGGTATTGTGGGCAGTGAGAAATGTGTAAACTAGCAATTTTTGCACTAACCACTGAGCCACCTAACTGAACATTCTAATTGTTGTGATACACACACAATGACTAGTACTTATACACATATATGCAAATATATTCCAGTGTAACATAGCAGTGCACTATCTACACATATTTTTACAGATTAAGAAAAAGACATTGAGGGACTGTTTCTTTCTTTTCAGGCTTCAAGGGACATCGGAGGTGGGGGTTGCCACTAGTCGCCTCATTTAGATCTGCAATGTCATGCATAAGGCTAAAACAGTCTAGATAGTGGGAAATGTAGACTAGAGATGCAGCAAAGTTTTACTTTGCCTGCAGATTTCCACAAAGTGCCAAATTCTCCTCTGTAGATCAATTTGCAAAATTGTCCCATTAAATGACAGTTCACTATTTCACCTTGCTTTGGGGTTTTTAAAGCACAAATTGCACTAAAAATGATAGCAAGGAGAAGTTACAAATTGCAAATCCTGCAAATTCCTGGTGTCTAGTGCCCCCAACTGATCACAAGCCCAAATGTTAAAAAGAAATATAATCACCCCTCATGTCTAGTGGACCCCTCCTCTACCAATCGCCGCCCAACTGTCATATTAATTAATTGAGGGACTGTTTTCTTCTTTTCAGGCTCAGTGACATCGGAGGGTAGAGGTTGCCACCAGCCACCTCATTTAAATCAGCAATGTCATGCATAAGGAGAAAAATTATCTAGATAGCGGGGAAATGTAGACTAGAGATGCAGCAAAGTTTTACTTTGCCTGCAAATTTTCCATGAAGGTACCAAATTTGTCTTTATGGATTCATTTGTGAAATTTTCCCATTAAATGACAGTTCACCATTTGAAACTTCACCTTGCTTTAGGAGCTTTTTTAAGTGCAAATTGCACTTTAAAACAACATAGCAAGGAGAAGTTACTGTACAAACTGCAAATCCCCCAAATTCTTGATGTCTAGTGTCCCCCCACTACTGATCACCAGTTCAAATGTGAAAAAGAAATATAATCATCCTGGGTGTCTAGTGGACCACTCCACCACCAATCGCTGGCCCAACTGTCATATTAATTAATATCTTCCCTATTCCTTTGTGTTTAGTGTTCCCCAATGACCCGATTGCTAGCCGTTGTCAAATAAAATCTAAGTAGTACCCCCAATGGATAGGTGCTGCTTACACATACAAATTTCTCTGGTGTCTAGTGGGCCCCCCACCCCAATTCCTGCCTATACGCTCCCCTCTGCTCCCCCACCCGGACCACAAGTGGGCCACCAGCACAACCCTCCACTTTCCTTCCGGCTGGTGATCTGACTGAGCACTAAATGAATGGCGTGTGCTTGTGCAAGCACAGCTCATTTATTACCAACTTGCAGTCATCCCTGGATGCTTTTGGGGTACAGAGAAGATGAGAGGGCTGCTCCAGTCAACAGCAGGAGTACAGATGGGGAATGGTATCAGAACTCCCAGGGGGTCCACAATGACATTTCCCCCATCCCATCCCCCCACCGGGTACCAGAGCAGACCTCACCTCTTCTCTGCAACCCAAAAACATTCACGAATGACTGCAAGCTCACAATGAATGAGCACTTGCTTGTACAAGCATGCAATCATTCACTGAGTCCTCAGTCCAGCCATCAGCCATGGAGCAGAGTGGAGGGCGCAGCCGGTGGCCTGCTAGTTGTCTGGGGAGTGGTGTGGTGGGCCTTTATATGCAGGGGTGGGGTTGGTGTATCCACTAGACACCAGGAGTGGACATCTGAGGATGGAGATAAGGAGAGGGGTCCACTAAACATCAGGGGAATTTGTGACTATGAGTGGCATCTGGCAATTGGAAGAGTACAGCTTGGATTTTATTTGACAACAGGCCAGCGATTGGTTGGAGGGGCCACTACACACCAGGAATAGGAATGACATTAATTTATATGGCAGTCTGGTCGGCGACTGCCTGGGGGGGAGTCCACTAGACACCAGGGATAATTATATATTTTTTTACATTGGGGCCAACGATTGGCAGGGTGGGATCACTGCCTATTAAAAAAAAAATTAAAGTTGCCAGACTCCACTGGTGAAGTTCAAACCCTGCCAGTGGAGTTTTCAAACTACATAATTTTGTGGATTTTTTTGGGGAGCGAACTTGGGTTTTGCCTCCCTCCGATCAACTCTGCAAAGTGAGAAAAATCATAGAAACATAGACTTTGAAGGCAGTTAACGACCATTTGGCCCACCTAGTCTGCCCATTTCCCTATCTATTGGATAAGTTGCATATCCTAGTTAATTAACAGCCTACTTCTTTCTACCCCTCACTAGAATTGCCTTACATCTATTCCATGCATTCTTGAATTCCTCCGCTGTGTTTGACCCCACAGTCTCCTCAGGAAGTCTTTTCCATGTGCCCACCACCCTCTCTGTGAAAAAATACATCCTCACATTGCCACTGAGTCATCCCTCCTCTATCTTCAAATTGTAGCCCCTTATTCTTGCACATCTCTCTTTCTGAAAGATGCTACCCTATTGAACTTTGTTGATTCCCTAGGTACTTGAAAGTTTCTATCATGTTCCCCTGTCCCTCCTTTTGTCAAGGGTATACATATTAAACTTCTTTAGTCTCTCTTTGTATGGCTTTTGTTGCAGACCCTGCACCATTTAGTTGCCCTCCTCTGGACTGCCTCCATCCTGTTTATGTCATTGCAGATGAGGTCTCCAGAACTGCACACAGTACTCCAGATGGTGTCTCACCAACTGTCTGTACACTAGGACAATATCTTCCTGTTTTCTACCGTTGATGCCTCTCCCTATACAATCCAGTATAGCGCCAGCCATCCTTACTGCCTTCTCACATTGCTTGCCTACCTTTAGGTAATCTGATGTGACTATCCCCAGATCCCTTTCCATTTTGTTGTTGTTAATACCTCCCCCCATTGTGTACTCTTCCCCTGAATTTTTGTTTCCCAGGTGAATTACTTTGCACTTCTTTGCACTGAATCTAAGCTGCCCTACTTTTGACCATTCCTCCAACATTGCCAAGTTCTTTCTTATTCTTTCCACCCCCCCTTGTGTGACAACCCTGTTGCAGATCATTGTGTCTTCTGCAAAGAGGTATACTTTTCCTTCTAGTCCCTCCACAATGTCACTTCTAAAGACATTGAAAAGGACTGGACCCAGTACTGAACCCTGTGGTACCCCACTAGTAACTCCCCATTCTTTGGAGTGGATTCTGTTTACTATTACCCTCTGTGTCCTGTTGTCCAACCAATTGTTTACAGGCTACCATCCTGGGACCCACTCCCAGGCTTGCTAATTTGCTTATTAATCTTTCATGTGGAACTGTGTTAAATGCCATGCTAAAATCTAGGTAGGCCATGTCCACAGCCCCTCCCTGGTGTACTACTTTGGTCATCCAGTCAAAGAAATCTATTAGATTCATCTGAAATGACTTTCCCACTGTGAATCCTCTGATCTTTTTTGCAGGGCAAATTTTTCCCTCTTTCCTCATCTCTAATGTAGACTAGCAGTTTTTGCACTAACCACTGAGTCACCTGACTTCACTTCCTAATTGTTGTGATACACCCACACTGACTAATACATATACACATATATGTATGTATGTATGTGTGTATATATATTCCAGTATAACATAGCAGTGCACTGTCTACACACACAGAGCTGTGCCACATACACACTAACACACATACACTGCCTTGTATGGCATTTATTTACTTATACCCTGTACAGCTTACTCTAACTTTTACTGTATTTCAGATAAGCACTGTATTTTGTACTAACTCATTGTACTAATTTATGACATGACTGAGTAACTAAGGTAATGGACCTGGGAGGTGTGGTGGATGTGGCTTAGCTGGACTTCTGAAAGGCCTTCAGCACCTTCCCCTGTAGTAGGCTGATTAACAAACTGCGTAGTCTAAGGTGGATTCTAAAATAGTTCTGTGGGTGGAGAACTGGCTGAATGGCAGGAGTCAGAGGGTTGTGGTAAACAGAGTACTCCGAGAGGGATAGGTGACAAGCAGAGTGCTACAGGGGTTGGTGTTGAGGCCAGTTCTCTTCAGTGTCTTTATTGGGAACATTGCAGAGGGACTGGAGGGGAAGATATGACTTTTGCAGCTGATACAGAGGTATGCAATAGGGTGGACATCTCATGGGGTATTGAAAGAATGAGGAAGATCTTAAAAAACTGGAGACATTTTCTGAAGAATGGCATCTGGGATTCAATGCAAAGAAGTGTAGGATCATTCACATAGGGCACAAGAACCCAGGAGCAAAGTACAAACTAGGCAGAGAGGTACTGCCAGTCACAAAGCAGGAAAGAGACCTGAGAGTTATCATCTTGGAGGACCTAAGAGAAACTAGGCAGTGCAATAAGGTGGCTGGAAAGGCTGCCCAGATGCTTGGATGCATAGGGAGGAGTATCATGACTAGAAAGAGGGAGGTCATCTTGCCCCTGTATAAGACAGTTATGAGACTGCACCTGGAATACTGTGTCCAGTTCTGGAGGCCCCATCTGAGAGAGAACACAGACAAGAGACAAGGTTGAGGCGGTGCAGTGGAGGAGCAACTAAAATGGTGCATGGTCTTAGGAATATGACCAATGAGGAAAGACTAAAGGAGTTAAATATACATTACCTGGATGAAAGAAAGAGGAGAGGGTGACATGATTGAGACATACAAATACATCACCAGTATAAACAGAGTACATGAAGGAAGAATCTTCCAAAGTAAGAGATGCTCCAAGTCAAGGGGGCACAAAATGAAGTTAGAGGGGGGAAGGCTCAGGGGAAAAATGAGAAAATATTTTTTCATGCAGAGGGTGGTGGACACCTGGAGTAGCCTATGGGGGGTGGCAGGGGCTAAAATGGTAGCAGAATCTAGAAAGGAGTGGGATAGAAACAAAGACATCCTGGAGGCAAGGGGGGCTCCAGAATTCAGTTTGAGCATGGGGCCTCACATTAGATAGGGATTAATAGGGCAGACTGGGTGGTGTTGTGACTTCCACCCTCCAGCACAACCTTCTACTGAGCACCCACCACCCCATACCACCAGCCCATTCCACACACCCTAACTCACCTGAACAGGTCCCTGTGTGAAAATTCACTCTCCTGTCAAAGACATGTCTTGCTGCTGGAACTGGTGACTACTGTATGAGAAATAAGGTAAGTGCAGTTCACTGTATTTCAATAGGTTTATTAACTGCGCCTACCTTATTTCTCATATAGCACTCACTGGCTCCAGCAGCAAGACGTGTCTTCCATGGGATAGTGGATCTTCACTATGGGATCTTTTCAGGTGAGTGAGGGTGTGTGATGGAGTCTGGGTGATGTGGGGTGGCAGGTGCCTGGTGGGAGGTAGGACTGGGAATGTGGGATTGCATCAGTGATGGACCTGTTTTTATAGATTAAAAAAGGCATCAAAGGACTGCGTTCTTCTTTTCAGTCTCTGAGGGATATCAGATGGCAGGGGGGTTGCCATTAGACACCTCATTTAAATCAGCAATGACATGCATAAGGCTGAAACTGATCTAGATAGCGAGGGAATGTAGACTAGCAATTTTTGTACAAACCACTGAGCCACCTCACTACACTTTCTAATTGTTGTGAATACACACACACACACACACACTGAATAATACATAAACACATCTATATTCCAGTATAATATAGCAGTGTACTTTCTACACACATATTTATGGATAAAAAAAGACATAGAGGGACCATTTTCTTCTTTTTAGGCTCTAAGGGACATTAGAGGGTGGAAGGTTGCCACTAGATACCTCATTTAAACCTGCAGTGATATACAAAAGGCTGAAACTGATCTAGATAGCAGGGGAAAGTAGACTAGCAATTTTTGCACTAACCACTGATCCACCTAACTGCACTTTCTAATTGTTGTGATACACACACACACACACACACACTCACTGACTAATACATAAAGAAATATATGCATATATATTCCAGTATACAAATATTTTTATAGATTTAAAAAAAGACATTGAGGGGCCATTTTCTTCTTTTCAGGCTCTGAGGGACTTTGGAGGGTGGCGGGTTACTGCTAAGCACCTCATTTAAATCAGCAATGACATGCATAAGTCTGAAACTAATCTAGATAGTGGGAGAATGTAAACTAGCAATTTTTGCAGTAACTACTGAGCCACCTAACTGTACTGAAACAGAAACAGAGCAATAGATAATGAAAGAAAACAGGAGAGATGGGATTAAACAGAGAGAGAGAGAGAGAGAGAGAAGAGAAAGAGAAACAGAGCAAGACAGAGAAAGAATCTCCAGCTCACAGCACAGCTGAGTCAGTGTTCACCCACTACTATCAGAACAGTGGATCTTAAACTAATACTTCAGCAGAGCATTGGAAAGGTTAGGAGTCTAAACAGGAGGCAAGGTATTTTTCCCAACATGCATACCCCAAAGGCAACAATAAAAGCTATAAGACTTACAAGCACATAAGCAATGTGCTAAAAGTCTAAACCTGAATACTAAAGTGCTCTACAAACTCTGTTACACAGGAGTCAAATAACTAGAACTCTGCTTTCAGTCCTTGGATTTCATCTTGCCTTAGGAAACAAACAGCGCAGTCATGGATAGCTGTTCCACTTAAAACCTCCACAACTCCACAGACCAAACAGGCCAAAGAAAGAAAAGGAGAAACCAACATGGAAACATAATAAAGGACAGGACAGTGGAGCAGAATATCTTTAATAATGAGAGAGCAAATGTTAGACATAGAAGAGAGAGAAAGAGAGAGAGAGAGAGAGAGAGAGAGAGAGAGAACCTAATAGCTTAAACAGAGCTTTTGGAGTGAAGCAAACTATTTATTTCTTCCTTTTCATTTATGTCTCAGCACCTGATTTCCAAAAACATAAAACACAGAATTTTCATTTTTATTCTTTCTACCACTAGACCTTACAACACTATACTGTATGGTACCATATTTCTTAAAGTGATAGCTGCCATTTTCATACCTTCAAGGGAAAGCAATACTATCCCTTAAACTTAGGAGATGAGGGTCACCTCATCAACTCAAGTTCCAAAACTGGCATTGCACTATTGGCCTACAGATGCTGAAAGTGTAAGAGTCAAAGTGATACTCACAGCAAGCTACTTCATTGCCTCCTTTTCAATTTAAAAGCATAAAATGTATTTGTAAACAAGAAAAAAGATTGTCTATTACCTCACTATGCCAACAGTCAGTATAATACAGTTTAAATCAGCAGTACACGATAGTGGTGAAAATTGTGACCTATGCTTTTTATTTTAGATGGCTCCTTACCTCTTGACCTTATATGATCCCCTTTTCCTCATTTTAAGTCTGCTTTACTGTTTTTGTTTTACTGTTGAAATATTAAAAGGAATACTCCTTCTAATATGTCTCAGACCAGGTTTTAATCACTATTCTCTGACGTTTTTGAACATCCATTGCTTAAAGAGAATGTCTAACATTGCAGAGTGGGCTTTTTTATCATTATAGCCCATTACCTAATACTGGTAAAAGTCTTTTCAAGTACTGCCCAAAATTTTTAAAATGTTCCTGTTCAAAAGGGAAGGGATCATAAATTCAGCCAAAGAGACAGCCAGATGATACCTTCCATTTCCTGGTCTGCCGGACCTGCCCCCATGCTCAGACGTTTTGTGGTGTGTAACCAGGAAGAGTGCAGAGGTGCACTCCTTTGAAGTTTATGGGCCAATTTTTTAAAATAATGTCATGTATTATTAAGCAGTGTTTGATATAAATGCAAGCCAGTGTTTAACTAATAATACTAATGGATGTGGAATCTCAGAATGTGTCAATGTTGCAGTTTTATAATGTGGTAATCACATACAATTTTTGAATGAGGCAGGGATGCACTGATTTAGAATGCAGCTTGGACATGCAATTTTGGAATGTGGCAGTGATACTCATTTTCAGAATGTGGTGTGGACATGCAATTTTGGAATCTGGCAGTGACACTCATTTTCAGAATGTGGTGGGGACATGCAATTTTGAAATACAGTGGGGATGCACATTTTCAGAATGTGTCAATGACAGGCAATTTAGGAATATGGAAGTTTATACACAATTTCAGAATGTGGTAGGAAGGTTCCATTTTAGAATGCAGTGGAGGTATGCAATTTTGGAATGTGGAAGTGGCACACAATTTTGGAATGTGGCAATGATACAAAATTTCAGAATGTGGCAATGATGCACAGTTTCAGAATATGTCCATAACTCATAATTTTGGAATGTGGCCATGATGCACAGTTTTGGAATGTGGTAGTGACACACACTTCCGGAAAATGGCAGTGATGCACACTTTTAGAATGTAGTAATAATGCACAGTTTCAGAATGTGGTGGTGATGCATAATATCATGTGAAAGTATCACACAATTTCAAAGTGTGGTAGTGATACGCAAATTCAGAATGTAGCTGTGACACACAGTTTTGGAATGTAACTATGACACACAATTTTGGAATGTAATAGTGAGGGACAATTTTGGAATGTGGTGGTGATGCACTATTTTGGACTGTTGGTGGTGACACATGGTTTTGGAATGTGGTGGTGACACAGTTCCTGAATGTGGCAGTGATGTACCATTTCAGAATGTAATGATAACGCATGGTTCCAGAATGTGGCAGTGACACACAGTTCCAGAATGTGGCAGTGACACTCAGTTCCGGAATGCAGCAGTGATGCACAGTTCTGAAATGTGGCACTGACTCACAGTTCTGGAATGTGATGGTGATGCAGAGTTCTGGAATGTGGCAGTGATGCAGTTCTGGAATGTGGTGGTGACACAAGTTCCAGAATGTGATGGTGACGTATAATTTCAGAGATGTGGCAGTGACACATAGTTCTGAACTATGGTATACATGTGTAGAATATCAGTGTTATTACTGTTCCAGGAATGTGGTGGTGAATGCCAGTTCTGAATGTGGTGGTGACACACAGTTTCAGAATGTGGTGGTGATGCACAGTTTCAGAATGTGACATTGATGCAGAGCTCCAGAATGTGGTGCTAACGCACGGTTCCCAAATGTGGCAGTGATGTGCAGTTCTGGAATGTAGCAGTGATGCGCAGTTCCAGTATGTTGCAGTGACACACAGTTCTGGATTGTGGCGATGCACCATTCTGGAATGTGGTGGTGACACACAGTTCCAGAATGTGGTGATGATGCACAGTTCGAGAATGTGACAGTGCTGCACAGTTCCAGAATGTGGTGATAACGCATAGTTCCAGAATGTGGTGGTGAGGCACAGTTGTGGAATATGGCAGTGTAGCACAGTTCAGGAATGTGGCTGTGATGCACAGTTTTGGAAAATGACATTGAAATACAACTTCAGAATATAGCTGGGATGTGCAATTTTTGAATGTGGCTTGGACACACAATGTCAGAATGAGGTGGAGATGTGATGCTCAATTTTGAAATGTGGTGGGTACAAACAGTTCTGGAATGTGGCAGGGACAGTTTCAGAATAAAATTACGTGTTCTATCACATTCTGACCATGTGCATCCCCACTGTATTCTGAAATTTCCAGTCCCCACCAAATCCCTCAATGTGTGTTCCTGTCACATTCTGTGATTGAGTGTCCCACCACATTTTGAGATGGTGCATCCCTGCCACATTCTGAAATCGCATGTCTCCCCTCCCTGCTCAACATTTTAAAACTGTGTAACACCTTGACATTCTATACCATGGTTCAGTGTTCCATTCTAAGACCACCTCCTGGCATGTTCTAAAGTACAGTAATATAAACCCGAACATTCTGGAAATGGAAACACAGCAGTCAATCCTATGTCAGTTTTGTTTTTTTGGTTTTTTGTTAAATGATTAATTACCTCATCTATAGCTTTTTACACTTTGGAATGGGTCCTATAAGGTTGCTGACAGGGAGGACAAGGCTGTGAGTTCTGATTATGACATCAGTGGCTCTTCACTAAAACTAGCTTTTTTTGAACAGGAAGTGAAATTAGGGTTACAAAATAAACATAATTTTAAAATGAGCAACATACACCAAATTGTTGGTATGAGATTTATTGGGATATGCAGATTCTAATTCTGCAATATCCACTTTTAGACGGACCCCCTCTTTAAAAGGTGCGCTCCTTTTATTATTTCAGTTTTGAAAAAAGTGCTAAAGCAGACTCAAAATGGGAAGGAAGGGTATCATGCAAGTCAGGAGGTCAGGATCAATTTAAAGCAAAATAAAAAAGTATAGGACACAGTTTTCACCACTATCATGCACTGCTGCTCTAGCCACCAAAATGAAAGCTGCAAAACCTCCCAGTAGCCTGACCTACTGCAGAATTAGCAGGTACTGCAGGCTCTCTGCAGCAACAAACTGGCCTACGCAGACTGTACAGACCACTCTCCTGAGATTCAAAGGCACACATCAGCAAACTGTAATATTAGTAAAGTATTTTCTAAGTGTTAAAAACAAGTCTTTTGACTGAATTGAACAAAATCATCCATATGCACCCTTTTAATCCAACCTAAAGCTGGAAATGTCACCAAGAACACCACAGCAGGAGATCATGATCATCAGTATGGCTGATTGGTTGTTGCAAGTCATGTGACTTGCAAAGTGCTTAGTTTTGCTGTACCTTGTGATTCCAGTAAAAAATGTTTTGTCATGCAATCACAGTGTTTATGTGCTACAGGGATTAAGGAAATTGTGACAACCTTCTGGCCACAGTCAAAGTTGTAGGTTTCCAGCAGGTCAAATGAAGCCAACTTCAAGGTTTTACTAATCCCTAAACCAAAGGCCCCTGAGGAGGTATTTAAAGGAAGTGGAAGAGGTGGAGGAGCATGTGGTAAAGGGGAGGTTGTTCAGAGGAAAAAAACTATATTCTTGGAGCAGTCTGCAGTAATGTCTGCATGGTTATGGTTTTTACATGTAACTATGGTATGCCTTAAGATTGCTTAGTAGTAGCTGTATGACAATAAATAATCCAATATTTGTATTTGATGGTTAGTTGTTGTTGTTGACCAATACAACCATCTGAGCAATCGTTTTGTTTTCTGCTCTTTTATGCCCCCTTGTTTAAGTCACACTCCTTTCTAGGCTAGTCTGCCCATCCTTGCTACTTGGCTTATCATGGGCTTCCCTCTAGTTCATTCCCCATGACTTTCTCCTCATGGCAGAGGCAGTGGTACTCACCATAATTTAGGATCCAGCTTGGAAGAGGGTCCATCACTAGTGCAGGGCCTGTGGGAGGCTGGAGCATTATCCTTCCACAGGTTTGGGTTTTCCACTTTACTTTGTCCTTTCCCTTTGGAAGCTAGAAGCTATGGTGCACATATGCATACACACAAGCATGTATGGTGCAGCACCTACTTGGGTCCACAGTGGCCCTCCTCCTCTAATCTGCTATAGATGCACTGCCATCTGTGGTCACCATGGTGGCAGTGTAGTAGTGGAGTTAGCTGAGGTCCCTTGCAGGAGAAGAGTGCCCACTGGGATGCTTGATTCTCCTCTTCCTGGCTGTTCCTGAATGACTTGGGTACATTATCAAACCTAGGTCACTGCCTGGTGTTGCAAGCAGTACCTTTACAGCTGCACTGATGGGCAAGCTCTTCTGAGCAATCTTTATTTGTATTCATTATGGTTGTGGGCAAAGCCTACAACCATATCTCTTTTGCTTGAAGGAATTTTTTTTAGTAATTTTCAGTATATCCATCCATAACACTGCACATCCCTATGGCAGTTAAAAAAAATACTCCCTTCTTTCTATTTAGAATTATGGACACAGAACTCAAAGTTACTTTTCTCTGAGAGCAAATGTGCACACTTTCCAAACAAATCTAAATATCTTTAAAACTATTCAAGGTGTGCAAAAATAACAAGTGTGAAAGCTGTTCAAGGCAAAAAGACCTTTCACATAAGGGTAGTCACTAATCTGAATTCTTTATATTTTGTAAAACATGGTCTTCCAAAAAAACTCATTTTTTTCCTCTGTGCGTGAACACAGTAGGAGTCATGCCAAACAAATGTAAATATCTCAGAAAGTATACAAGTTACCAATATACAACCAAGATGAACGTTGTTCAGGACAAAATTATCTTTCAAATAAGGGTAGTTACTAATCTGAATTTACTAGCTTGTTTTTAATATAGCCATTCAAAAGGTGAAAATTTGAAGAAAAATGAAAATTCAAGTAATCAGATGGCCATAGTTTAAAAATATATAATTAGTACAGCTTAATGAATAGGCTCATTTGAAAGGTATTTTTGTCCTGAACAACTTTCATACTGATGGATTATATGTAATTCATATACTTTTAGAGATATTTATATTTGTTTGGCATAACTGATATTACATTTCTGACAGCCTGATTTCTGAAACCACTACACTGAGACCAGAACATATGATTTACATTGTATCATGCCCAATTTAACAGCAGACCCTGAAGTTATTCTGGTAATGTAGAACACATCAGTGGAATTCTTTAGTTCTTAATATGAAGGAAAAAAACAGATAGAAACAAAATTATCTGTGTATTGGGGGCACATTAGATCTTTCAGGATGGGATCATGTTAAATTTTTTCAGGAAAAAAGCAGCAGATTCATTTTAGTAATTATTAGTCAGCAATATCTATATGTGAAGCTGACATTGACCAGGTAGGGGGAGAAGGAAGACACAGAAGAAAACAGTGCTCACACACATAAAGAAGACTTGTCTATCTGTGAAACTGTTAGAAGCAAATAGTTTGATACCTTTTAGGCATCTATGCTGCACAACTGATTTTTTCTTTTATTATGTCCTCTTTGGCAGCTTCTACTATTAAAATGCATTAAATGTATAGTTTACTAAATCTTGACCTTGGGATAACTCTTGAATAACTTCTAAATACGTTTTAAGCCATTCCCTTTATGGGAGGTCAAGACCTGTGCAAAAGGTCAATAGTTTTTGGTTTTTTTTTTAATTTCCAAAGTAAAAGTTTGGAGAAATAGAAATGTATGTACAACTAATCTCTTATGCATGTTCAACTCATTGAGAAGTTAATATTTGTGTAAAATCAAACCCAAAGTTTATACACTTTTGTTCTAAAGTTATTTTGTTACCCTGTGGCATTGGTCTGCACTTTAAATGTGATATTACTATAACTGTTTACTCACGGGCACTTACCTTTTATTTGTATAATACACCTTACGTGCCTTGATACCACTATTGTCTTAATCTTGTTCACTTCTGATATGTGATGCATTGTATATTTATTGACACTGTATTCCATGTACCTGTATCTCTCTGTGTTGTTGACTTCCCTGGTCGTGCCTGTAAATAGTCACTTTTGTGTGTAGTGCACCTACCTGGTCATTAAAAAAAATAAAAATAAAACATTTTATTCTAACTCTTATTGGACTGTTGAGTGTTATTTTTTCATATTTTTTTTACACATTTCCAAAGTATAAGTGTGGAGAAATACAAAAGTATATACAACTAATCTCCTATGCATTTTCATCTTGGAGAGAAGTTAATATTTGTACAAGATAAACCCGTTTATATAGTTTTTGTTCTAAAGTAATTTTATTCTAAATCTTATTGGACTATTGATAAACTGAGCAAATAAATGTTTAGATAAAACTAATTGATGACTCCAGGATTGAGAGGTCATTAAAACTGCAAAAGATCAACTTATGAAACCTTAAATGCACTCATTAAGACCATTCTTCTTAGTGTGTATTCTAACCAATTAAACACAATTTAATATAGATCTACAATTATAAAACCATTGTGATGCATATTTTTAGGATCAGAGGAATGGTGCAAGGCTGCCAAAATTGTGGTGATCTCACTTCTTCAACACTTCAGTGTGCGTGGATCAAACCAAAAAGAGCCATAATAAAAGCTTCTTTCTTCTCCCCAAAAATTATATTTTATTATATTTGATTTAATCTAAAAATGCAAAATAGCAATGAGGAAGTAAAACAATCAAGATGGGATTTCAGTGTTCTACAACCAAGTATTGAAGCTGAGCTATAATAAAGGTTTCTATATTCTTCAAAGCAATATTTTATTTTGAGATATGTAATATTCTGTATCTAAGAGACACTAGCAAACAAGTTTATTGGGTGTTTGGAAACAGGCAAATGCAACCAAACACAGAAGGAAGTCAAAAGAGAGTATTAGTTGCAGAGGCTAGTAACAAGTCAAGGAACTCACTTTACCATTCCAATGTTTGCCAACCACCAACACTGCTGACCACTGGTGAGCACTGGTAGAAGAGGAGGAGCTGGGGAAGTGCTGCAAACAGTCAGTGTAGGAGGAGGAGGCAGAAGGCAGGCAGCCTGCCATAGTCCAGCTCTTGTTTTAAATCCTTTGTGGTGCCTGACTGGCTGTAGCAATAATCTGTGCAGCAGCCCTCCATCTGTAGGGATTAAGGGGACTCAGTTTAGCTGTCCTGTTGTATTCAGGCAGGCTCGAGCTCCATTACAGCAATAGGTCTGACTGCAGCCACGGACCCCCAACTCTGCTACTTGTAGAGGACTGACCACTTGAGAGTGAGGGATCCTCACTGCTTGCAAAGGAAGTGGGAGGGGTAGTAGTCGATGTTCATTTGTGTGCTGGGGCAGGTGGGGGGGTGGTTGGGTTCAGAGGAGTGCCTTTACATGTAAGGATTGCATGTGTCTGAACTGTTGTGGGTTGCATGGACATAAGCAATGAGGTGGTCAGGGTGTTCAAACCCCTTCCCGAAATTATCTCAGAAATTTTCAAATTCCTGTATTTTATTTTCAGGTTGTCTCAGGCTCAGCTGGTAAAACAATCAGTGTCTCAGCAGTCTCCATAGTGGCTGGAGCTAGCTGCAATACAATGTGCATGCATGGGACTGTTGATGGCTAGGGGAGATAGAGATATCATCAACAGAGAGAGTGGGAGAAGCCTGGTGAGACAGACTAGTGAGCATGCTGCTGTGCTGCATTATCTGTACAGTGCCGAGCAAGTTCTGGTGTTCCGTTGGCTGTTGTGGGGGTAGAGTAGGACTGTGTGCTGCTCTTCTGTAGTCTCAGTTGAACTGTGGGAGAGCTTGAAGTATGGTCTCCCACAGAAAGAACAGACCCATCTGGGGCTGAGCTGTGAGTAACACATGGCATATCTTCTTGACTGTGCTGGACTCTGGCTGGACTGGTGGTGTGGTCTGAAGAGAATACAGATGAGGTCAAGGAAAAATCTGACCTGGCCTAATGGCTTGTAGTTCTGTCTTGGGAGGGGAGCGACTGTTAAGGCAAGCCAACAGGAGGATAATCATCAGGCAAGTGGTGAGTGGAGAAAATAATAAAGATTGATTCAGGGAAGGGGCCTTCTCTCATTCAGAGAGGTGATGAGGGGTATTGGCACCATCTCTCAGGGCAGCCCATTCATTGCATCTCAACCCCACTGATGTTCTGCCCAACTTGGAGCTTACCATGTGGAGTGAGAATAGGTGTGGAAATGCAGACATCTGACTGACATCTTTTTCTCTGACTGTTGTAGATTGCTCAATTCATTTTTATGTCACTCAACCCATAGATCCCTAAATAAATAAAGTACAAAGGAAATAGCCTCTTTGCTTTAAAATTTCTTGTTTTTTATTTAAAATTTCTTTTTTCATATTTGGCTCTTTAATCAGTATTTCTTTTTGTAATGTTTCAGAACACCTAGGTTCCTTCATCAGACAACTGGGCTCTCCATAAAGCCTTACTTTTCAATGCATATACTCATGTTCTGTGAACAGAAAATATGTAATAAATATTATGACCATTTTGTTCTCTCCACATTTCATCATTTATAAATTCTGTTTTCAAAAATATTTTTTAGATACAAATGTATGTATTTCACAGGGGGAACTAACCTGTTGTTTACAATTTTGTACACATAAGTGTTCAAAACTATTTACTTCAATGTAGGCATCCTGTCGCGCTTGTAAGGCTTGAAAAAAAGTGGGTGGTCTCCCATTATCTGACCCGTTCCATCTACAACAAAATAATTAATCTCTTCATTCAAATGTTTTAAAGAAACCTTAGATTAATTTATTCTTTGTGTTTTTATATATAGGAGAAGGAATTATAACCAAAATTTACCTTCACTTCAAAGGATTAATTAGTGTTTATCTGTGACCAGTTTCACTCTTCTCTCTCAACTACAGGGAGAGAAAATACCTTGGATCAACAGCTATAGTTGAAATATCAGGACCGAAATTTCTTTAAAAAGTTTAAAGTTACTCCTCTGTGCATTCATATTTACCTACTCCTTAAGGTTTCTATTGAAAAAAGTTCCCATATCCTCAAGTTTTAATTCCAATTTATAAAAAATGCTGACAGAAACAGACCACCATTCGGCAGGATGCCAAAACACTGGTACTCTTTGTACCTTCTTTTTGCAGCTAAAGGAAGGGGCCAGGCCACCAGGTGGACATGCCAAGGTGTGTAAACATCACAAGTGACATCATCTTGTACAGTCCAGTTCCTAAAAGAACCACTCAAAACCTAGGGGCGTCATTTGTGACGATACATGCTCGACATGTTCACCTGGTGGCTCAGCCCTTCCTTTATCTGTGAGAAGAAGGTACAAAGAGTACCAGTGTTTTGGCATCCTGCCAAATGGCAGCTCATTTCTGTCTTCGTTTTTTACAAATTGGAATTAAAACCTGAGGATATGGGAACTTTTTTCCTCATAGAAACCTTAAGGAGAAGGTAAATATGAATGCTCAGAGGTGCAAGTTTAAACTTTTTAAAGACATTTTGGTCCTGATATTTCAAGTATAGCTGTTGATCTGAAGTATTTTCTCTTCCTCTAGTTGAGAAGGTAGAGCAAAATTGGGCACAGATAAACACTTATTAATCCTTTGAAGTGAAAGTAAATGTTGGTTATAGTTCCTTCTCCTATATGGAAAAAACACAAAGAATAAATTAATCTAAGGTTTCTTTAAAACATTTGAGTGAAGAGGTTAATTCTTTAGTTGTATATGGAATGGGTCAGATAATGGTAGACCCCCCCACACACACACACTTTTTTTCTGAGCCTTACAAGCACGACAGGACTCCTACATTAGAATCAATACTTTTGAACACTTATGTGTACAAAATTGTAAATAACAGGTTAGTTCACCCTCTGAAATACATTAATTTATATCTAAATATGATTCAAATAACATTTTTGAAAACAGAATTTATAAATGATAAAATGTGGAGAGAATAAAATGGTCATAATATTTATTATATATTTTCTGTTCACAGAACATGAGTATATGCATTGAAAATTAAGGCTTTATGGAAGGCCCAGCTGTCTAACGAAGGAACCTAGGTGTTCTGAAATGTTACAAAAAGAAATACTGATTAAAAAGCCAAATATGAAAAAAGAAATTTAAATAAAAAGCTAAGAAAGTTTAAAGCAAAGAAGCTACTTCCTTTGTCCTTTATTAATTTAGGGATCTATGGGTTGAGTGAGATAACAAAAATGAATTGAATGCTGGAATTCTGATTTTTTTCACTCTCCCTCTTTTCTCTCTGATTTAGAACAGAAGATTTTTTACAGGGAACTGTGGAAGACATATGGTGATGTAGGTGTTGCAGAGTGCTCCCATATGTAAAGGTGGAATGGAGTTAGTAGTACTTTCTATATGCAGAGGTGGGATATGGTAGAAGAGAGGTGATGCAAATGTGTGGAGCTGTCTCTATGTGTAGGAGTGGGATTGATGGGGAGAAATGCTCCCCATGTAGGGGCAGTGAGATGAATGAGTGGATTGCTCCCCAGGTACAGAGCTGATATGAATTGTGAGGAAAGCTCCCCATGTGTGCAGGTTGAATGGAAGGGGAGGAGTACTCCTTATGTCCTGGAAGTGGGATGCAGTGGGAGAAGTGCTGTCCATGTGGGGAAGGTGAAATGTAGTGGGGGAAGCACTGGGGAGTCAAGGGATCAGTGCTCACAATGTAGAGAGGTGGGATGGAGGTGGAGCAATGATACCTATGTGTGGAGATGGAATGGAGGGGGAAGTGCTCTCCATGTTCAAGTTTATTGTAAAGGGATAACATCCATTGAGAAAGCTAATTTGCAAGGAGGTCCCTTGTACAAGCAATGATAAAGACAATACATGGTGTGAGATACAAAAATTAAGGACACATAATATAAATTAAAATAAAGCAATTTTCTTTATAGTAGTATATATGATAGATAAGATAGATAGGCATTGTATTTATAAAGATGCCAATTTCCTAGGACCCTGGGAGCTGTACAATACAAACAGCAAACAAAAATATAAAATCATATGCCAAAAATGTATGTAAAATTCAACTACAAGCAGATTTAAAATGCATCTATCTATCCCACTAACATCAAAAAATTAATCAATAAAAGCTTGCTGGAACAGGTACATTTTTAAACCCTTCTTACAGGCTTCTACCGAGGGAGCCTCCTTTAAATAGACAGGAAAGGATTTCCACAGAGTAGGCACGGCCACCGAGAAAGCCCTGTCCCCAGAATGCCATAACCTTACTCAGGGAACTCCAAGGAGGCCTCCCCAAGTGGAATATGTACAATGTTGATTCAACAAGGATTAAAACCAAATGTGATTACATAAGACATTATGTCCACCATGTGGAAGAGGGCTGGAGAAGGAGAATTACTCCCCATATGCAATGAAGGCATGGAGGGGGAGGAGTGCTCTCTATGTGCAAATGTGTTATGCAGAGGGGGAGGATTGCTCCCCATGTCTGGAGGTGGGATGGGGGGGCAATCATTCAGGGGCCACCACCCTAGACTCCATTCCAGCCTGAGTGCAATAAATAAACTAATTTATTGTGTAGTCCTTAGGCTATTTCAATTTAAAAACAGTAACATACAAATATAAATTATGGGGTACAAGGGAAAAGGAGGCACAGTGACAGTAAAACATGATATTGTGCAGAGAATAAAGTTAAATAGCTTACAAAAAACTGGCCTATTATCACAAATTCATACAGTTCAGACATTCTTTTTTCACTTTTCCAATTACATTACAATAATTCGCTAATCTCTCTATAGTTAGAGCATCAGCAGTATGCAAAATTATAGTTGTTAAAGTCATTTTATCTACTTGATACATAGTGCTATTAAAATCACAAGGCCAGTACAGTCTTTCTTTTGCATAATACGTACAGTACCACATAATATTAATTAAATCCTCCCTACCACCAGCAGAACAGTCACAAGTATCTGAGATATTTGTTTCTTTATTGTATCTTTGTAAAAGAACATTGCTAGGAAATTGCTCAAATTAATATTTAAAAAATGTGGTCCTTAGGTTAATATCAACTAGAATATCTAAATATGGTTTGTAACTAAAGAAAAAATTATTTTTACTGAACCATTTAGAATAATGGAATTCAGTAACACATCTTAAATCCTCACAGTTCCAGTAATTTGTTACTCTTTTAGTAATATATTTCTTGTATTTGAGGCTCAAGGTAATTCCTTTATCAACCATTTTCTTCAAGTTGAATTAAGTATACTTGTCGAAAGCGATATAAGAATGGTATACCAATAACCACCTCTTTCCCAGATTGAACCAAAACTCCTTTTAAGAAAAATATTGCTTTACCACCATGTCTTCAGATGTTCTGGAGATCTGAATCCAATAATTCAACTTCTAATATCAATTTTTGCCCTTAGGTTAGTAAGGCCTAGTTCAGATTGTAAATAAGCAGAGAGGTAAGAATGCCCGAGTCTTAAAATACTCCTTAGACTTTTATACAAGGGGAACATTAAGCAAATAAGTTTATTATCTTTCAGGTCCCAAATCTCAGCACTATATAATAATTGGGCTTCTAATTTTGCCAGTATAACTTGAAGAAAAGGTCTGACGGTACACCCACCATACTTATAATTAAATCGATTCAATGTTCCAGTAGTTTTCTTGTGTTTTTCTAGCAGAGTCTTATGCAAGGAGTTCCAGGTGACACTAGTATGGAACTCTATCCCCAGGTAAATATAGCATGAGACTACCTCCACTTTATGCCCTTCCACTTTTCAAGTGCCAGATAAGTTGTTTTCCCAAAGATAACTACTTTTTTTTTTATGTTGGCGTGCTTGCACAGCCAACATAGTGGAACAGTGCAGCTTTGGGGCACGGTCACTGTCTGTTGGGAGAATGCAGGGCACGCACCAGTAGGTGCGTCCCGCATTCTCCAATCAGCCTGCATGCTGGCGCCACACCATGCATACATAATATGGTGAGCACATCTAAGAAAAGGTCCACTGCAATCCGAGCAAAGCTCGTCATACGCAGCGGTCCTTGCCTTGCTCGCCGCCATTATGTGCATGGTCAGGGAGCAGCTACTGCCAACTTCGGGAGTGCCCATCCCCTGTTGGTTAACCCCCACTTTCTTTGTGTGCCAACGGGGAGCCCACTCCCCGTCGGCATAACCCCCAATTGTTTAATGCCGATGGGGGGTGCCCAATCCCCCTGCTCTTGGCCCTGTTTTTTGTGCCGACGGGGTGCCCAATCCCCTGGCATTACTTCCTCTCCCCTGCAGTTAGGTGCCAATGAGGGTGCCCAATCCCCCGCTGGCTACAGACACCCTTGCCCCAAACAGTTAGGTGGCATGCTGGGAGCCCACCCCAGCGTACAAATCCCTCGCAAAAACTGTCCCGCCATGTGTTTTCTCCATTTTATTTTTCCCTGTAAAATGAAAAAGGTCCCTGAGTCTTGATGCCCTCCCCCACCCACACCCACCCACTGTGCACCCTGCCTCCCATATCACCCCAACCCCATACTTATTCCGGTGAGTCCGCGGACGATCTGTGGACTGGGAACACGCTCTGCACTCTTCAAAGCCGACTGAGAACTGAGGAAATGCCGTAAGCTGTATAATGGAATGAATAGGGTTTTTTCAACTTTAATGCATATCTTGGGCATTTTTGTGAATTCTGGCCCCAAATTTTCAACATAGGGTTTTTGGGACCCTTCTCGTGAATTCTTGCACTGTCATGGCATTATTTGGTCCTGAAAGGTGATTTTGCAGTCACTGCGTGGAATCACCTTTCAGGACCGAGTAACGAAATGACAGTGCCACTGTTCATGAGAGGGGCTCTGAAAAAGCCTACATTGCAAGTTTGGTGGGAACAATCCAAAAAAATTACTGTTTTACGAGCATGCGTAGCAACTGTGCAACGCACGTTTGTAAGTTAGGGCATTCGCACTATTTTAATGCCAGATTCTCAACATTGGCATTTTACCATACCTTCTTGTGAACTGTATAACTGTCATTTTTCACATCCTGCCCGAAATGTGTTTTCGCACTTCCGGCGCAGAATAGCACAGTCGCTGTGTGAAATCAGTGTTTGGGACACATTACAAAAATGACCATGACACTGTTCATGAGCAGAGGTCATAAAATGCCTGTATTAAAAATTTGGTGACAATACTCCATAAAATGACTGTTTTATGAGCGTGCGTAGCAACTGCGCAACGCACTCTCGTAAGTTAGCAAATTTGCAATATTTTCGTGCCACATTCTCAACATCGGCATTTTACCACACCATCTTGTGAACTGTACAGCTGTCATTTTTCACATCCTTGCTGAAATGTGTTTTCACACTTCTGGCACAGAATAGCGCGGTCGCTGTTCGAAATCACTGTTCGGGACACATTATGAAAATGACAGTGACACTGCTCATGACCAGAGGTCCTAAAATGCCTGTGTTGAAAATTTGGTGACAATACTCCATAAAATGACTGTGTTACAGGTGTGCATTGCGTAGTTGGCACGCATGCTCATAAGTTCGCAAACTATTTTCACTCCACATTTTTAACAGTGCCATTGTTCTACACCTCCTAATGAACAGTACAGCTGTCATTTTTCACATCCTGACCAAAATCTGTTTTCTCAGTTCTGGCACACAATAGCGTGGCCGCTGTGGAATGCCCATGTTCAAGACACATTATGAAAATGGCAGTGACCCTGTTCATTAGCAGATGTCCTAAAATGCCTATGTTGAAAATTTAGGGATGAAAGTCAATAAAATGAGCGTTTTACAAGCACACATTGCGCAGTTTGCACACATGCTCGTGACTTTGTGAATTTGTAATACTTTCACTCCAGCTGTTCATCATTGCCATTTTTCCATGCCTCCTTATGAACAGTACAGCTGGCTGAAATGTGTTTTCGCACGTCTGATGCAGAATTGCACGGTCACTGTGTGAAATCACTTTTTGGGACACTTTCAGGAAATGACGGTGACACTATTCATCAGCAGAGGTCCTAAAATGCCTATGTTGAAAATTTGGTGGTGAAAGTCCAGACAATGACTGTGTTCCAAGCGTGCATTGTGCAGTTTCCACACACTCTTGTAACTTTGCCAATCTGCAATATTTTCAGGCCACTTTTTCACCACTGGCATTTGTGCACACCTCATTATCAACAGTCCAGCTGCCATTTTCCACAGCCTGCCCAAAATACGTTTCCGCAGCTCTGCCGCACAGTGGCGTACTTGCTGTGCAAACTCACAGCACTATGCCTCTCCACCTCCGCCATTGCCAATGTCAGCACGACAACATTCGGCATTGACAAATGCTTGTTTATTAATTTTCAGCTTTAATACTGAAGACTGTTGTTGGATATAATTTAGCTTGGATTGCAATCCTTGCTTAGTTAAAGAAAATAGAACAATGTCATCTGCATAGGCAAGCAGAGGGCAAGTGGAAGCTAGGATCTTAGGGGAATTAGAAGAGAGATGCTCAGCATTATTTAACATTTTGTTCTCATACAAAGAAAAGAGGAGTGGGGTCAGGATGCATCCTCGGTGCACACCTTTGTTTACATAAAAAGGGGAAGATAAGATACCCCCTTTTCCCATACTAACTTTTGCCCAAGTATTATGATAAAGTCTTGCTAATAAATATGAACATACGAAATTTGCCAGCAGATAAAGGCCTAGAGGTCTATCAAGTCTGCTTGAATGTGCAGCTAGCACCCCTTATTCTGCAGCTGCCCCCTCCCTCCCTTCCACCCTTCCCCTACATTGACCCTCCTCCTTGTCCTGTCCCATCCCCTTTTGAAGCAGTCCACTGTTCTACTGCATACCACTTCAGCAGGTAACGCATTCCACCCAGCCACCACCCTCTCTGTAAAAAAGTGTCTCCTCATCTCCCTCCTGAATCTTCCTCGCTCCAGTCTCATATCATGGCCCCTGGTGGCCCTCCTTCCCTTACTTTGAACAGCCCCTCTGTACCATCTTGTTTATTCCTTTCATGTATTTAAAGGTTTCAATCATGTCACTCCTGTCTCTCCTCTCCTTCAGTGAGTACATGTTCAGCTCCTTCAACCTCCTCTCGTATGATAAGTCCCCCAGCCCCTTGATCATCTTTGTTGATCTGCACTGCACCCCCTCCAGTAATTTAATGTCCCTTTTCAGATACGGATGCCAGTACTGCACGCAGTACTCCAGGTGTGGTCTAACTAATGACCTATAAAGTGGCAGAATCATCTCCTCCCTCCTCGAGGATATACCCCTTGCAATACAACCCAGCATTTTGTTGGCCTTTGCAGCTGCCTTCCTATGTTGTGCCGAGTTGTTCATTGACCCTGTAATGAGCACACCCAGATCCTTCTCCTCATCTGTCTGGGCTGGCTGCACTCCCCTAACTGGTGACTCCTCCTTGGGTTCTTCATCCCAAAATGCAGCACCTTGCACTTTTGGCATTAAAGCCCAGTTGCCAGGTGTCTGACCAGGTTTCAAGCTTTGCCAGATCATCCTGTAACCCCTGCCATCCCCGGTCATCCACCACCACGCCTACCTTGGTATCATCAGCAAACAGACTGATCTTGCTCTTGATGTCCCATGATATGTCTGCAATGAATATCCCAAACAACACTGGTCCCAACACTGAGCCCTGTGAACACCACTCGTCACTGCCCTTGGGTGTGAGAGCTCCCACCCACTACCACCCTATGTTGCCTTCCTGCAGCCAGTTTCCTACCCATCTCACCAGCTTTGCACCCACCCCTGTGCCTACTAACTTCCTTCCCAGCCTTCCATGTGGCACTGAGTCGAATGCCTTACTGAAGTCCAGATACAGGACATCCACTGCATGGCCCCTGTCCAGTTGCCTAGTTATCCAGTCATAGAACGTGACCAGGTTGGTTTGGCAGGATCTGCCATGTATGAAGCCATGCTGTCTGCTGTCCTGTAGTCCTTTGGCCTCTAGAAGGGCCACCAGCCTCTCCTTCAGGATAGTCTCCATTAGCTTACCCACGATGGATGTGAGGCTCACTGGTCTGTAGTTTCCCAGTTCATCCTTGGGGCCACTCTTGTGGAGAGGCACCACATGAGTCATCCTCCAGTCCTGAGGTACACCCCGAATGTAGTGAGGCATTAAATAGGTTTGCCAAAGGTCCTGCAAGGACCTGCCAGCTCCTTCAGTACCCTGGGGTGGATGCCATCTGGGCCTGGCGCCTTGTCCACTCTCAGTGCCTTCAAACCCTCTCGAACTCTGCTCTCCATGATTTCCCATCTGTCACCACTCCCCCACTTCTGCCATTTCTCCCATCTTGGGTTACCCCCTCTTCTCTTTAGTAAATACTGAGCAGAAGTACTCATTTAGTGCTTCCATAGTATCTTACCTACTTCCACCAACCCCTCCTTCCTAATCCTTACTATGTGGTCCTTACAGCTCCTTTTCTCCCTGATGTACTTAAAGAAGTCCTTCTCCCCCTTCTTAATGCCTTGTGCCAGCCTGAGTTCCGTAGATGCTTTGGCTCCCCTTACTGCCCTTGTCACCTCCTTCGATTCTGTCAAGTACTCCTCCCTGTCCTCCCCCTCCCTGTTTTCTTGTACTTCCTAAAGGCAGTTCTTTTCCTCCTTACCTTTTCCATGACCTCCTTGCTCAATCAGATCGGTTTCTTAGCCCTAGCCTTCTTGCTCTGGGCTTTGCAGCAGGTTTTGGTTGCCTCCACTATCCCCAGCTTTATGAGCTCCCACCTCTGGTTAATGTCCATACTAGATTGAATTCTGGCCAGATACCCTTTTACCACTTCCCCCATCCTCCCAAAGTTGGCCCTCCTGAAGTCCAACACTATTGTGCCAGATTCCACTCCTTTCTTGCCCATATCCAATGTGAGCCATACTGAGGCGGTGGTCACTCCTGACAGCGGTTCCTCCACTGTAAGTTCTCTCACAAAGTCCCCATTTGCCAGCACAAGGTCAAGGGTATTTCCTAACCTGGTTGGTTCACTGACCATTTGCAGCAGGAAGCTGTCCTGAAGGCATCCAGCAGTACCTGCTCCTTCTGTTCCTGGTTGTTGGGGTGCTCCAGTCCACTTCTGGCATGTTGAAGTCCCCACAATCACCACACTACACTTCTCGCATGTCCTCCTGATCTGTCCCGCTAGTTCCCTGTCTAACTCCTCCGTCTGAGATGGTGGCCTGTACACCACTCCCATTCTAAGAATCCTATTCTTGGAATCCTGGATTTGCATCCAAAGTGACTCTGTACTACCCTCCTCCCCTTCCTCCCTTACACACTTCAGTCCTTCCTTCACATATAGTGCCACCCCCCCTCCTTTCCCAATCACCCTGTCCCTATGAAATAATCTGTACCCTGGTACAGACAGGTCCCAGTCATTGTATGGGGTGGCCCATATTTCCGTGATGACTGCAATGTCCACCTCTTCCTCTGCCATGAGAACCTGTAACTCTGCAGTTTTCCTCCCAAGGCTCCTAGCATTAAGGGTAACCACCTTCCACCTTTTCCCCCCCTCCATGCTGCCCTCCTTTCCTAGCATCACCAACAGTACTTGCCATTTGTCCTTTGTCACTGTTATGGGGGGTAAGCTCATATGGTTTCCCAACCTGTGGTCTCTGCATATCTCTTCCCCAACTGCCACCCTCCACTCCTAGTTTAAATTCCCAACTTCCTCTATGTACTCCTCCATCCTCTGTTTCAACACTTTCTTTCCCTCCTCACTCAAGTGTAGTCTGTCTTTGGCATAGAGACTACTGTCCTCCTAGGTCCCTCCCAACCCCCCAACAGCCCAGACCCTTTAGCACAACACCAGGTTCTTAGCCATCTGTTAAATTCCTCTATTCTCAGCTTTCTTGTTGTGCTTGCCTTTGGCACGGGAAGTATCTCTGAAAAAGTTACTGATCCTCCTGCCCCCTCACATAATTGTGCTAGTTCCTCAGACCTCCTCTGAACTGTATCTACTGTCTTGTCAGCCAGGTCATTTGTCCCAAGATGTATAATTAAATGAGGCTTGTCCCTACCCCTTCTAGCATATTTCAGAACAGACTGTCCCACCCTTTCCGCTGTCATTTCTGGCATGGCCTCCACCCAAATGCGACTATGCCTCTCCCCCTTGCTACCCCACCTAACTCCTCTTAGTATTGAGTCCCCCAGCACTAAGATTCCACCCTCTTATTCCTGCTTGCTTTCATTCATCTCCCTCTCTCATTTCCAGCTCCTCTTCTTCCTCCTGCACATTATTTCCCCCTTTTAGCCCTGTTGCAATTCTCCCAGCAGAACTTCCCCGTGCTCCAGTTTGGTCCAGGCATTTATCAATTACTCCTCTAATTTCATCATTTCCCTCCTCCACCTTCTTCCTCTCTAGCAGTGTGCAACTATTTTCTGAAGGCCCTTCACAAATGCCCGCTCTCTCTCTCTCTTCATAGTAACCTGTTCTCTCCTTTCCACTCCATGACTTTTGCCACTTCTTCGCCTCCCCTCACAGGTCCCTATCTCCTCCTTCCATTTGTCTTTTGTCTCCTGACCTGGTTTCCCCGGCAATTGTTCTTCCTGGCCTGGGCCCCTTTGTCTCTGCTTCCCTTCTTCTGACCCTCTCCTCACCACTGTTGGCTTAAATCGCCTCCTCATCTTCCCTTCTTCCTCCCTCCAGTACTGGGCTAAACCCACCCCCAATCTGCCTTGCCTGTCTTAGTTCTTCCTGCAGACCCTCAATCTCCTTTCTAAGTTTTTCTATGTGGTTGCACACTAAACATCCTCCCCACACTCCAGGCAATGTTTATAAAGATTGGTGCACCACAGTTGTTGCGGCCTACCACCCTACCCATTGCTGTCATTGCCCACCAGTGACCCCCCACCCTTCCAGATGCAGGATACCAAACACTCCCTCAAATCTCCCCTCTCCCTCCTCTATCAGTGCAAAACATTTTCTTTATTTCACTTACCTCCTTTGTTGCACACATTTAGATATATTGAGCAACTGCTTTTTATATTCCTATCCACACTCAAAAACAGACTTTAAGTAGCCATTGCACAACCTTCTTCAAACTCCTACTCCTCCTTTCCCCAATGCAATATCAATGCGAAGAAGTAATAATGAAAGCTCCGAGATTTGCATTTACTTCCCCTTCCACTGAGAGAGCAGTCACCTCTTCACTTGCTGCTGTTCCTTTCCTGGATGTCTGCTTTTGCTATGACAGGTGCATATCCTTTGCCTGTTTGAGGAAGTGATGTCAGAACCCCTGGTATAAAGGAAATAATGGACCAAGGGTGGGACCAGCCCAAGTCTTCCAGAAACAATCAGGTAGCTGAGGCCTCTGGTCAGACCATTAGCACCCTTCCCCAAACTTTGCAGCTAGTGAAGCCAGCAACAATGAATCACAATTCTACTCAAAGCCCCCAAAACAGGTTTGCTACCCAAAGAAACAGGACTCCAATTCAAACAGCTTCACCAACAACACATCAAAATAGGCTTGGAATTAGAAGATATATGTCTCCAATTCAAAGAAACAGACCCAGTTAAATCACACCAATTATGTTTTAAAACAGAAGAAATAGGTCTCTACAAATGCAGCCTGCCACACAGTGAATCAAACAAATGAGCCCACTTATAGCTACCAAAACAGGTTTCAAAATTCCAACAGCCCCAAACAATACCCTCTGCTAGCCCCTTAGTAGTAAGAAAGAAAGAAATAACCTTCTACCAAGTAGAATCCACAAGAAACAATGTAAAACAACAAGAAGCTACTGTACTGTAGATCTGATCTTGTCCCTCTTCTAGTTCCTTCTGAGAAGCCAAAGCACTGAGTTCCAAACTCTGTGATTTCCCTTGTGCTGCTTTCAAAATCAGAGTTCCAAACTCTTTGATTTCCCATGTGCTGCTTTCAAAATCAAACAGTTCCAAACTCTGTGATTTCCCTTGTGCTGCTTTCAAAATCAGAGTTCCAAACTCTGTGATTTCCCTTGTGCTGCTTTCAAAATCAGAATTCCAAACTCTGTGACTTCCCTTGTGCTGCTTTCAAAATCAGAATTCCAAACTCTGTGACTTCCCCTGTGCTGCTTTCAAAATCAAACAGTTCCAAACTCTGTGACTTCCCTTGTGCTGCTTTCAAAATCAGAGTTCCAAACTCTTTGACTTCCATGTGCTGCTTTCAAACTCAAACAGTTCCAAACTCTGTGATTTCCCTTGTGCTGCTTTCAAAATCAGAATTCCAAACTCTGTGACTTCCCTTGTGCTGCTTTCAAAATCAGAATTCCAAACTCTCTATGTATCAAAATGTACCAAGTTATCCTCTGTACCACTCTCATGCAAAAGATCCCATAGTGTGCTCCAAGAAATAGAATCAAAAACAGAAGTATAATCAATAAACACAGTGTATAGCTTCTGCTTACTTCTCTATTAAATGTTGCAAGATGAAAATACTGTCAGTAATAGAGAATTTTTGTTTAAGTCCAGCTTGGAATTGTTATATTCTTCCAGTTCTACTTGGATTTTTAATTTCTTGAGCACTATTTTAGAGAATAATTTTAAGGAAACTTCTAATAGACTAATGGCTCTATACATGGCAGGATCAGTAAGAGAGCCCTTTTTGTAAAGAGAAATAGTGGTAGCACCATTCTAAGTCAGTGGGAAGATGTTATATGCAATGCATTTGTTAAACCATTAGTGTTTTACTCCAGCCTGTGAGTGACACTGTTTGAAATGGGGACAGATTATGATGGTGCAGATGTGTAACCCACATCTCTTCTCTGGCTGCTGTAAAGTATTGAGTTGATTGACGGGGGTGCAGGAGGGGGCACCAGTCACACAGTAGCACCTTCTGTACCCTGCCCCCCACCCACCCAGAAGAGCAGGAACAGTTGTGGAGGGGCAGATACAGGAGCCTCATTTTTATATCTCAGTACCTCAGACTGCTCTCCATGGGAAAAGCACATTAGGTGGGACAGCCTCTGGCTGAAGCAAAGTGTTCTGCAAGTGCAGAGGTGTGGCATAGGGTGAGGAAGTGCCAGTCACCCAAAGCCCACTTCAATCTTCATGCTAGCCCTCGTGGAGCAGAGACAGATATGAAGGGGCAGATGTGCAACTTGCATCTCTATCCATGGCTGCTTCAGGGTGCTACCCTTGTCTGGAGGTGGGATGGGGGATGGGGTATCATTCTCCCAGAGCCACCTGCCTGGGGCCTGCCCAATGCCAGTTCCAGCTTTCATGCAACTCAGATAGGTGAAGATGGACAGATGTGTGAACCACATCTGTCATCAGCTCCTGCAGAGTGCTCCTCTTGTTCAGGAGCTGGAATAGAAGGAGAAAATATTTCACATGTGCAGAGATGCAGAATGATGTGTTGGGTGCCAATGGCCTCAGGCCACCCAGTGGATCTGGACTGCATCCCCATTTCCATCCACCTGGAGCCCACCAGGCTAGATAGAAACAGATGTGGTGTAGCAGATGTGCAAGTGACATTTCAGTCTCTGACTGGGGAAGCCAATGCACAGTGGTGGGATGGTTGTGGAGCAGGCACAAATCACCAATTTCTGCCAGGCCACAGTCCACTGTTTGCCTTGGGCTGCCCACCTGCCCATCTTGTCACTGTGCCCACCTGTGTGGAGTGGGATGGGTGTGGAGGGGAAGATGAATAACCTACATCAGTCTCTGGCTACTGCAGATTGTTCCATATGTGCTGATGTGAGCTGGACATGTAAGGAGCAGCAGCTGCTCAGGGGTGCCCATCCAGTGCCCACCCAACACTGTGCTAGTCAATGTGAAGGGGCAGATATGTGACCCACATATTTGTCTCTATCTGGGTGCTTCTCTTGTGTAGTGGCGGCATAGATGCACCAAGTTCTTTTTACACTGCGTCTCTCCTAATCTCTCTCTCTCTTTCTCTCTGACCTCCGCACCCCCACAGAGAAAGGAAACTCTGCAGCACTACTCTCTGTCCTGGTCATGGCACTCTTGCTGCCACTTTCTCTGCCTCTCTGTATGTGCTGTTCACTCCCACTGACCTTCAGAAAGACAAACAGAGAGTCAGACGGACAGCAAGGTGCCGGAAGAGTGAGTGGCAATAAAATGGATGGTAACAAAGCTCAGGTGCAAACAGTAGTCCACTTCTCTGTTTAAAGGGGAGATTGATACTGACTCTGAGTGGACTGGGTTGGACCTGCACATATATGCTGCACAGGAAGCGGCTGTCGTTGTTGTTTTGTCTGTCTTTAGGGGTGGGGGGAGTAGACACTGCTAGGGGAAGGGCCACCCATTGAAATTAATGTTTGTTCAGTTGCAGGTCTGGCAGCCACCAATCATCATGGTTATGGTTGTTATGTTGCACTGCCACCAATTTCACACTGCCAAGGTGGTGCCGCAATAGTGACAGCCTGTCACCTGGTGATCTCTCTCATTCTGTTTACTCGCCACATCTCAGCATGTTGCTGTCACTGTTTGGGGGCTCTCTCTCTCCACTCTGTCCCTGACACTGGTGCCACTCGCCACCTCTTTTGATCCTGTGCTCTCTTTCAGTGGGATCCCTGCTGCCTCTCCTTCTCAGTGTTTGTCCCTGCAGCTCATGCCTCTCTCTCCCCACAGTCCAGGGTTAAGCTAAAACTCTGCAGGCAATGCTGCCTCACTCCTTAACACTCTCGCTCTGATCCATGGGGGGGGGTCAGTGAGTACCATCACAGAGAGAAATAATCAGGCTGGGCACTGTGGCACAGATGAAGCACCAGAGAGAAAGGAGCTCAGGAACAAGAACACGCACTCTCATTTACATACAGACACAAACAAGTTCAACACGGATGTCTGTCAGGGGATGTATAAATTATATTTATTCATTCTTCACTGCTAGGACTGTTTATGGCACAGAGATTGGGGGATGTAGTGTATGGCTGGGTACCCAGTCATCCGTGGCATGGGTGGGGAGACAAACAATAAGGTCAGTATGGGCATGAATGAAAGGAATGAAGCGCTTTCATTGGAGCACTTCATTTCTGTCAACTAGAGAATGGCTTCTAGCTGTAAAACTGTGACTAGTGTCACAGTCTGGTTTCCTGCTCATTGGTCTGTCAGGAACAAGCCCACTGTAGATTGCCATGCATTGGACTCGTCCCTGACACGCCTCTGAAATGTCATTCTACCATAAGAGGTTTCTTGCGCACGAACAAGGAAACATAAAGAACTATAAAGAATTTAGATTAGTCACGACCCCATTTGAAAGGCCTTTTTGTCCTAAACACAAAAATGTAAAATAATGCACTTAGAGCACAGAAATGCAGGGGCAGAGTACAAATGGGTGTAGTGGTATTGACAACATTAAGAAAGCACACATTAAAAAAAAGAGATTTTACATAAAGTTGATTACTGTTTAACAGTATTATGGATTTATGGCTGCCACTGTACATCTGATGCAAACCCATAATTATGTTCCTCACTTGAAGCGGAAGGGGGGTAAGAGGCCATAACTGACTCCTTGTTTTTGTCTTAAAGAGGTCAGTTTCTTTTCAGCAAAAACAAGGAAAAGCATCATTCCAAAACTGTGCTGACGAGCATGGGGACCACTTTTTTTCCAGAGCATGCCACCACTGGCAGCCACCACTTCAAGACTGCTACTGCCCCCACCTAATACAGTCAGGGGAAAACCAGAAGTAGTCCACCAGCACCGAGATCAATATGATTAAGGCACATTTGCCAGAAATGACTGCTTGGAAAAGAATGAGAATGTGAATGTGATGACAAGCAAGTCCTAGACCAGATCTCTAGTTTGTTAATAGACTCCTCCTGAGTCTGACTTGTACGGATACATGTGCCAGGCTCCATGGATGTTATGCCATCATCAGATTTGTATAAGAGCACTGTAGAAGCACATAACTGGACCATTGTCTGATATCCTGCCACAATGCTCTCACATGGTTTCCAGCAGTTTCGTTTATGCAGCCTTTCTCCTCCAAAGGGTGCATAAACATACCCACTACTCAGTGCACTACATTTTCATTCCACAACTGCAGCAGCGATGGCCACAGTGTGAAATGTGGTGACGTTGACTTAAACTGCACATGCATAACTATCGTGCATACATAGTTATGTCAGTACCGCCATGTGGAACAGGACTGACTACAGGGCAAACTGCACATGTGCAAGTAACACTCATGAGCAGTACTGTAATTGCTGCAGTATTACTTACGGCTGCAGCAAAAGCACTGCATATTATTTTTCATGCTCTTGCCCCTCCTAAAAGTTATCCACAGCCATATCAGCTCTGACCAAACCTTGTTTTTTTATGTGTAATGGTGTGCAAACATTTTTTTTCTGCATGTGAAATATGAAAACTAAGCATACAGTATTTCTTGCTGATGGAATTGAATGTATTATTTCAAATCATTTAGCGGAATTTCATCCTGCACAGTCCCCAAGTTGTGAGGAAACAACCCTAGTTGCATGAAAACAACTCTTGGCATTAAGAAAAAGGAAAAAGGGTGTAGAAATGTATTTTTTTACTTGCTTTTTAAACTGATGTCTGTTCTCCTTAACTCTGACAGGTCTCAGGCATTGACCCAGGTTCCTAATCTGCTCCTTCTACTGCCAGTATCCCTATAGCCAGCTGAAATCCATAGAGTCAAGCCTGAATATGCTTTCAGTTATTATTTTGATGGCAAAGGGGGTGGCCCATTTTTTTCATGTGTTTCTTCCTTCATTCCTTTCCAACAGTCTGTGACAACATGTAAAGCCCCAAATGACCAGCCTACAGCATACAGCTTCTCCCCAGCAAAGGAGAAAGCTGCCTGTCTCTCCATCACAATTCATTACAGGAGCAGAATGCACCACCAGACCCTATCTACCACGCAATTGTAGCTCATCACACCAGAAAACAAGTTCCGGTACAAATTAGTACTCCAAAATAGTTCCATTTATTACAAAGACATCAACTGCAAATACAAGTGCTAAAGTGCATTAAATACAAAAGAAACAGCAGCAGTCCCACCAAAAACAGTCCTTTTTAGTGGGTCTACTACTGTCTTCTTTATTAATACACTTTAACCTAGACTGACCTTTGTAATAAGCTTAACTACTGGTACTAACTATACCTGTGCTTTTTTTAGGGTGGTGAGCTGCTTGAGCTACAGATTTGGAGTAGAGAGTGTGACGCTTGGCCAGCTGGTTATGATTATTGTATGATATTGGTAGTATAAATAAATGATCAGTGCATGAAATATCAGTCTGGAAGATTTGGCCCTTTTAAATTACAAGGTGTCAGCAACTGAAATCACAGGATGTATTACACTGACCAGGAGATCTCTGTAATGTAATTAACTTCCTTGAGAAATTGCAATTTATGGCCTTTTTATGACCTCATGCATTTGACATTGGAAACTAAATATACCTTATATTATAGGACAGGTCGTCATTTAGCTGATTCCTGATGGCGATATCACACCTCGGTGATAAACTGCAGGGTTGAAAACCTCACAGGAACTGGTTGATCAAAGACTCATAATTTGGGAAATGGGTTTTTGCTGATGTCACATTATTTAATATACCTCCTGATAGGAAATCATGTTTGTATTTTTTTATTCTAAATGGAGGAGCTAGATGATTCACAGAAGGGATATGGAGACACCAAGTTTAAACTGATACTTGTGTCTGAAATGTATGTCATATCATTTTTGGGACTCCGAGAGAAAAACAGTTCTATTTTTTTCCAATTGTTTAACCAGGTGAGACACACTAAGCTGAAAGCTTGTTTACAGGTGCAACCTGGGAGCACAGGGAAGCTAAGTGACTTGCTCTGGGTCACACAGTATGCAAGTGGGGGCTGTGGGATTCAAACCCAGGTCTCCAGATTTGCAGTTCAAAGCCTTAAGCCACTGCAGTATACTGCCTCCCTAATCTGATCTAACTAAAGGCACTTACAGAGGTAATACATTAGATAGAAAAGATCTAAATGTATTGTGGTAGGAATTTTGTTTGTAATCTTTCTTTTTTTCTTTTATGTGATTGTGATGCTCTTCGATATTTGTTCTGTATTTTATCTTACTGTTTTTATCCATTTTTAGTAAAAATTTTCTTAGGATACTCCCTGGGTCTCCTCAGTCATTTTTGCATGTTATTTCTATATGGATATTAAGTCTGACTGCTGTTCAAGGGCTTGATGGTGTTACTAAGCTTGGTAGAAAGGTAAGAATATACCTAAGGTCTCTTACAGAATTTTAAGGGTTCATTTTGGATACCTACTTAGGTACCCTTAGGTGAAAGATATATTGCATCCCCCCAAAGAGACTATTATTTGAGCCTGTACATTTGGGTACGGTAGCATAAGGTTCACAGTTTGAATCTCCCCAGAACTTGAGACTAAAGGTGATTCAGACCCAAAAGCAGACAGGAGGGATACCCTATCTGTTACCTGTTCACACTATTGTGCTCTGAGGTTGGCACTGTGGGAGCAGAGGGCCTGACCTGTGGAGTGCATTTGTGACAGATTTGGATGGCAGAGGTGCGATAAAATTAGTAACACAAGCTTCAACAGTTCAATGTATCAGTTTAATACTGTACAGCTCACTTGCAAAAGAAGACAGTGATTTTTCTTAAAAAGAGAAAACAGAACAATATCATTTTGCTTTCAGTCAAACTTCTTTCCTGTTTTATTTTTTTTTCAAAGTGCAAGTTAGAGTAGCCGTAGTTAGGGAAGAAGATGGCTTGCAACTACAGTGAGCACACTTCAGACTACCTGAAGCAGTTGTGCAAGGAGAGAGGAGCCCTGCACAAGGGGAGAGCCACCAAGCAGAACCTCATGGTTGCTCTGATGGTCACTGATGCCCAGAGTGTCAAGTCACAAACTGTGACTATAAAGGACCAAATCTTGGGCATGGAGGGGCCAGCAGCCAGTACAGTGTCCAGATCCGGTGAGAAGGACAGCAGGGCCAGTGCAAGCCAAGGGCCACAGCAGCAGGAGAAGGTCAACAGCATTCTGGAGTCAGAAGCCATCAGGCTGCAGATGGAGTTGTGGAGGATGGAGCTGGAGTTACAGAGAGAAGAGAAGTGAGAGCAGTGAGCCACAGAGGAGTAGAGGGACTGAGAACAGTGAGAAACTGACCGTGAAGAGCACGAGTGCCATCGAGCTGCAATGGAGAAGAGGGAGCAATAACAGTGAAAAGCTGAACATGAACAGCAAGAGGCAGACCACGAAGAGCTTGAGCACCAGAGGTGACATGAACTGGAGAAGCTATGACTCCAGCCTCCAGCACCAGAGCAGGTAAGTGGCTTGGGTTTGACCGGAACTACAGGACTGGGTTACAAATTCAATTCCAAATTGATAGCTGAATTTAAAGAGGGGGAGGATATGGATGCCTTTTTATATTCATTTGAAAAAGTTTGTATTCAGGCAAAAATTCCTAGGGGTCCTGGAGCTTCCAGCTATCCCCGCTACTTACCGAGATAGCTCGGGATGCATTGGGTCAAATTGACAATGAGGACAGTAATGATTACAGCAAACTTAAAGCTGCACTTTTAAAAAAGTTTGATTTAACTGAAGAAGCATACAGAGCTAAATTCTGTAAGTTCAGGAGAAGCTCTGACATGAACTACAAAGAGCTAGCCACAAAACAATGTCAGTGTTTAAAATGTTGGTGGGAAGGAACCAAAGCAAACTGTAGATAAAATTGAAAATGCTATATTGTTAGAACAGGTTTTTTTGGGCATGCCCAGCAGAGCTGAAAACCTGGCTGGAGGCCCGAGATCCCAAAACAGTGCAAGAGGCTGCTGAACTCTTGGACCTCTATGCCAAGAGCAGACCTGCTCTGAGAGTGAATGGGGCAGCGTGGCAGTGCAGAAAGGGAAAAGCATGCCTTCAGGGCAGCTAAAACCCTCACTGACTCCACGGAAACCACTTAGCCCCAGGTTTCAATGAAAAGATTTCTCTGAGAAAAGAAATGAATGTTGGGTTTGTAAAGAAACTGGGCATATTAACAGACAGTGTCCCAAAAGGATGAGCAATACACAAAATGGGGCTAAGAAAGAAGTGGGTTGTTTGTGTGTCCCTGGAAGCATGCCTGTGAACATGAGGGAACACATGCACCCAGTCACTGTGAATGGTGTACAGACACAAGGGTTAAGAGACACAGGGGCATCCCTGACATTGGTAAAAGGGAATCTGGTAGAGCCTGGTCAGCTTATACCAAATACATTTGTAACTGTACATAGGTTCATTGGAGAGGAGAAAACATTGCCACTCGCTAGTGTTGTCCTAGACTGGGATGAAACAGGGGGAACTGTGCAACAGGTGGCTGTAGCCAAAACTTTAGTAGTTGACATCTTCCTTGGCAAAGTCAAACAGGGGATGGTGTGTGCAGTTACCCATAATCAAGCAGCAAGGGAAAATTGTAGATCCCTGGACCCCATAGAAGCTGTTGTGGAAACCACTGGGAGGCTGGTTCCCCAGCCTGTGTCTCCTGATATGGAGACTAATGAAATGGGGGTAGAAATTTCCCCAGTAGTAGTTAACCACACAGCTATGGAGGGTTACTCCGAAGAAGGAGGGGTGACCCGTTGTCATAGGATTAGGGTTGACAGTGATCCTGAGTGCCCTGATGCTAGTGCCAGGGACCCTAGTTTACAGACTGAAGGGGACCTGTCCCATGCCTTGGGAATGTGTAAGGAGTTTGCAGCTGCTCAGAAAAGTGACCCTAGTCTAGAGAAGCTGAGAGCTTGGGCAGACTCTGATGGAGCACAGGGAGGTGATGGAAAACTTAAGATTATTGAGAAAATGGACTGTTGTATACTCAGGATGCTAAGACAGATGGAGGGGTGAGACACAGGCAGCTTGTCATTCCCCAGGGTATTGTGGGCAGTTGCTCAAGATTGCACATGATATTCCCTTGTCTGGTGATCTGGGAAAATCACATGCACTATGCAGCGGTTGGCCCAGAATTTCTATTGGCCCAACTTCACCCAGCAGGTGAAGGAGTATTGCAGGTCTTGTCACTGGTGCCAAGAAATAGGGAAGATGGGAAAGAAAACCCAAGCCACCCTAATTCCATTGCCCATAGTGGAGGAGCCATTCCAGAGGGTGGGAATGGATATTGTGATGCCTTTAAATGCCCCCAGCTCCTCTGGGAAGAGGTTCATCCTGACTGTGGTGGATTATGCCACCCGGTATCCAGAGGCAGATGCCCTATCCCCACTGAGGACAGACAAAGTGGCAGATGCCTTACTTGGGATTTTCTCCCATTTTGGGTCTCCGTAGGAGGTTATCACCAATTGAGGGGGTTCCTTCATGTCAGACCTGATGAAATGTTTGTGGGAGAAGTGTGGGGTGGTACAGAGGTGCACGACACCTTATCACCCACAAGCCAATGGGCTTGTGGAAAGATTTAACAGTACCCTGAAGTCAATGCTCCAAGTGTTTGTTGAACAGCATGGGAGGGACTGGGAGAAATACCTTCCCCACCTGTTGTTTCCATACAGGGAGGTGCCCTAAGAGTTGACAGGATTTTCCCCTTTTGAGCTCTTATATGAATGCTGGGTATGTGGGCCCTTAGTCTTGATCCGGGAGGACTGGGAAGGCAATCACACCACCCAGGGAACTCCCATAGTGGATTATGTCCTTAGGTTTAGGGAAAGGATGAAGGAGTTTATGGGGACAGCCCAGAGCAACCTGGCAGCTGCCCAACAGAAACAAAAAGTGTGGTACGACCGCAGAGCCAGAGCTCACTCATACACGGTGGGTCAGAAAGTCATGGTCCTTATCCCGGTCTGGAAAGACAAGCTGCAGGCTGAATGGGCAGGACCATACAAAGTAGTCAGAAAGGTAAATGACATGAACTATATCATAGAGTTACCTAACAGAAGACATACAGAAAAATGTACCATGTCAACATGATGAAGCCATATGCTAATAGGGCTGACATGGTGTTGCAGTATATAATCCTGGGAGGGTCGGATGAAGGAGACCCCTTCTGGACTTGCTGGAAAAAGCAAGTGGGAGTCCTCTGTGGAGGCAGTTAAATTGTCACCCCAGCTGATCCCAGACATGATCCAGGAAGTAAGAGAGGTTTTAGCACACTTTTCCCCACTGTTTAGTGCCAAGCCTGGACTAACCCCCTTAGTGATGCACGATGTAGAGACAAGGACACAGACACCCATACAGCAGACAGCATATCGAGTGTCAGAAGCTGTCCAAAAGGACTTTAGGAGGGAGGTGGAGAAAATGTTGGGTTTAGGGTTAATACAGAGAACCCACAGCCCCTGGGCCTCACTTGTAGTCTTTGTGCCCAAGCCAGATGGCTCTACTCATTTTTGTGTGGACTATCATGGACTGAATACAGTCACAAAGTCAGACACCCACCTGATGCTCCGGATGGATGAACTCCTGGACAAGTTGGAAGGGGCAACATCCCTTATGACTATTTACCTGACAAAGGGGTATTGGCAGGTAGAGTTAACTGACAGAGCTAGGGAGAGGTTGGTCTTCATCACTCCGATAGGCTTATTTGAATTTAAAGTAATGTCTTTCAGAATGAAGAATGTCCTGGTCACTTTCCAAAGGTTGGTGAACCAGGTGCTAAATGGTGCTGAGGAGTATGCTGTGGCATATCTAGATGACATTGCCATCATTAGTGTCAGCTGGGAGGAACACCTGTCTCATCTTAGAGAAGTTCTGGGCAGGATACAGTTGGCTGGGCTCCCTGTCAAAGCTAAGAAGTGCCAGGTGGCCATAGCTGAAGTGGCATACCTCAGACATGTTGTAGGCTGGGGACAGGTCTGTCCTAACCAAGTAAAAATAGAGGTGATCAAGGCATGGCCCAGACCAGAAATGCAGAAGCAGGTTAGGAGTTTTCTAGAGACAGCAGGGTACTATAGGAAATTTATACTCAATTACAGTGCCCTGGCTGCTCCCCATCTGACCTGGTAAAAGAAAAGATGCCTAAGAAAATTGTCTGAGAACCAGCCTGTGAAAAGCCTTTACCAGACTGAAGGAGGCACTGTGCAGTGCTCTGTATTGATGTGTTCTGACTATAGCAGACCCTTTATAGTCCAGACTGACACCTCAGACATGGGTATTGGGGCAGTACTGAATCAGACATCCAACCAAGGGAAAGATCACCCTGTAGTGTACCTGAGTAAAAAGCTACTTCCCAGGGAGCAGGCTTACTCTACTGTGGAAAAAGTGTCTTGCCATAGTGTTGGCTCTAAAGAAGTTAGAGCCATAATTATACAGGCAGCATTCTGAGGTACAAACTGACCACAACCCCCTGGTTTGGCTGACACAAATGGGAAAAACTAATGGTAGACTATAAAGATGGAGCCTTGTCTTGCAAGGGTATGACACGACCATCTTACATAGGGCAGGAGCAACCAATCAGAATGCAAGTGGCTTGTCACATCTATATGAAGAGTGAGTGACTTAGGAGCTCATCCCATGCAGTGGATAGAGCCCCAAATTCAGTTTAGGTGGGGAGGATTGTGATGCTGGCCAGCTGGTTATGATTATTGTATGATATTGGTAGTATAAATAAATGGTCAGTGTATGAAATGTCAGTCTGTGAGATTTGACTCCTTTAAATTAAAAGGTGTCAGCAGCTGAAATCACAGGATATATTACATTGACTAGAAGAACATTGTAATGTAATTAACTTCCTTGAGAAATTGCATTTTATGGCCTTTTATGACCTCATGCTTTTGAAGTTGTAAACTAAATATATTTATTTAGTTTTGTTGACTGGTAAATTGCACTAGCCATGGAAATGACTATTTTCAGGCATGACCCAGGAAACACATTTTATTACAGGACAGGACACCATTTAGCTGACTCCTGTTTTCTATATCTCACCTGGGTGATGGACTGCAGGGTTGTAAACCTCAAAGGAACTGGTTGATCAAACACTCATAATTTGGGAAGTTGTTTTTGCTGATGTCACATTATTTAATATACCTCCTGATAGGAAATCATGTGTATTTCTTTATTCTAAAAGGAGGAGCTAGATGACTCATAGAAGGGATGTAGAGACACAGAGTTTAAACTGAGACTTGTGTCTGAAATGTATGTGATTAATATTTTTTGGGACTCCGAGAGAAAAACAGTTCTCTGATCTAACTAAAGGCACTTACAGAGGTAATGCATTAGATAGAAAAGATCTAAATGTGTTGTGGTAGGAGTTTTGTTTTGTAATTTTCCTTTTTTTCTTTTATGTGATTGTGATGCTTTTTGATATTTGTTCTGTATTTTATCTTACTGTTTTTATCCATTTTTAGTAAACATTTTCTTAAGATACTGCCTGGGTCTCCTCAGCCAATTTTTGCATGTTATTGCTGAATGGATATTAAGTCTGACAACTGTTCAAGGGCTTGATAGTGTTACTAAGCTTGGTAAAAGGTAAGAATATACCTAAGGTCTCTTATAGAGTTTTAAGGGTTCATTTTGGATACCTGGTTTGGTGCCCTTAGGTGAAAGATATATTGCATCCCCCCAAAGAGACTATTATCTGAGCCTGTACATTTGGGTACGCTAGCATAAGGTTCACAGTTTGAATCGCCCCAGAACTTGAGATTAAAGGTGATTCAGACTCAAAAGCAGACAGAAGGGTTACCCTGTCTGTTACCTGTTCACACTATTGCGCTCTGAGGTTGGCACTGTGGGAGCAGAGAGCCTGACCTGCAGAGTGCGTTTGTGACAGACAGTGCTGAGTATAGATTGGTAGCCCCAGAACACTCAAGGGTGGATGTTCTGTGCAGTATCTGACCACCAGACCCTCCCCTGCTGTGATACACTACTGTCAGTGAAGTCTCTCCTAGTCATTTACCAGAGTACTGGCCTCCTGAGTTCTATCATGAACCTGGGTTGATGGTACAACAGCTCAATGCACTTCCACTAGGCCACTGACTGGCCCTGTCTAAAACATTTGAGAATTAGCACTAAATACTAAGGGCTGGATATTTAAATGTTTTGGCATAGCAATTTATTTATTTATTTTAGAATATTGAATTTACAGGCCTTTGAGTCAAGGACTCGTTTTCAAAGGCACATTGTCATGGAGTACAAAGACAGACAGTGTTACATAGTTCAATACACAGTAATAGTTACAGGTTACAGGTTTCAAGCGATAGATTTCAAGCAATAGTTGCAAGGTTTCAACAGATGTTACAGGAGGACAGCCTCAGTGATACATGAATAGAATACAGTTACATGACTGCAGGAGGCTATACAGGAGGACAGTGCCTCAGTGGTAGATGAATAACAAAACAGTTAAGCAGTGTACAGTGAAATATGTTCCTGGTCAGTAGAGCTGTGAAAATAATGGTGCAACACAATGTATCACCAGGTGACAACAGCAGGAAGGGATGCAGGCATTAGGCCCTGAGGGGAACTGTAGTATTCATGCGGGGGGGGGGGACTTGTGAAGTGGCATAAGTGCAAAAAAAAAGCAGTCTGCGGGACCTTGTCATGATCCTAAATAGGATGGTCACTTAGGGTTGGTAGATTAGTCCCCACAGGTGTGGTCCAGAGGAACGCTGGAGTCTGGATTTAGGTACACTTACAGCAGTGGGTGCTAAGGAGGTGGCTATTGAGGGCTATCATGAAGGGACCAATTTTAGTGAGGTTGGTGATGTTGGCTGGGATGGTATTGATCCAGGAGGGTGCTCTGTAGCCAAAGCATCTTTGGGCAAGGGACATCCTGGCTCTTGGTACTAGAAGGGTAGCCTTACAGGCACTATAGGTGGAGATCATAGGGGTGGACTGGTGAAGGGAGGCAGTTACCCCAGGAGAGGAGAGTCTGAGGAGCATTTTTTGGGTTAGCAGACAACTCTGATAGCAGATTCTGTCCTCTAGGTTGAGCAGGTTGACTGAAGAGTACAGTAGACAGGTGTGCATGCACCTAGAAGCTCTGGCCAGGAGCCTGCAGGACTTGTTAATGGAGAGCTGGATTTTGGCAAGTGCAGTGATGTCAGAGGCTGCATAGATAGGCAGGCTGTAGGCCACTAGAGACAAGACGGATGAGGTGATGGCCAGCCTGAGAGCCTCAGGGGGAAGGCAGTCCTTATGACGGTATAGAAGCCCAATCCTGAAGTTAGTGATGGCAGAGAGGGCGCTGATGTGGGTGTGGAAGGTGAGGGCAGAGTCAAAAGTGATACCCAAGTATTTATGGGAGAACACTTGCTCTAGGGGGTGCAGAATGCTGGGTAGTATCAGGAGGGGGTCGTTTCTGGCTTTGCTTTGGTGGTGCATGAAGAGCATTGCCTTAGTCTTTTTTAAGTTCATGACCAACCTATGATCGGTGAACCACTGTTCAGCTTGGCGGAAGGCATGCTGGAGGGAGGCCTGTAGTGAAGCAGGGTTGGGGTGTAAGGAGAATAGCACTGCATCATCCGCATATAGGAGTATTCTGCTGGAACAGATGGTGGGGAGCATGTTCAGACAGAGGCTAAAGATAAGGGGTCCCAGGATGGAGCCCTGTGGTACTCTGGAGTGGACAGGTCAGGTGTTGGACAGGGAGCTGCTGATTTTTACACACTGGGCTCTGGATAAGAGATAGCTAGTGAATCATATGAAAGGACCAGCTAAGAAACCAAGGTGAAGGAGAGAGTCAAACAAGAGGGGATGGCAAACCGTGTCAAATGCCTTGGAGAGGTCGATGAACATGGCTCCGGCGAGGTTGCCAGAGTCTAGGGCATTGTGCAAGAAGTTAGAAAATTCCAGGAGAGCCATAGTGGTGCTATGACCTGAGCGAAAGTCATGCTGCTCAGGGCACATGATATCATACTTGGTCAGGTACTCCGTGTGTTGGTCTGCTACCACTTTTTCAAGCGCTTTTGAGAGTGGGGGGGGAGGGTAGAGATCGGCTGGTAGTTGCTAGGGGAAGACCGATCCCAATTCTTGTGTATCAGAGTGATGATGGCTGTTTTCCAGGCACTAGGGAACTGACACAGACATAGTGAGCAGTTTAGAAGGTCAGTAAGGGGGACCAGAATATCATCCAAGACCTGACGTAGGATCCTGGTGTCCCAGGGGTCATTACTGGGGCTGTTACTATTGACAGCTTTTTGTAGATATGGCCTGGCTTCAAGTGGGAATATTGTGTGAAGGTAGAACGGTGGGTGCAGGAGGGTGGGGGGGCTGAGATGCCGGGACAGGGTCAAAGAAACTACAGAGGAGGATGGAGCTAAGGTTGGAGCATGTGGCATTTAGGCAGTCTGCAATGCCAAGAGGATCTGGGTTGATAGTATCCTTACTGGAGAGTAGGGATAGGGGCCCGAGACTTTCTGTTCAATTCTTTCATATTATTCAGAAGTTCCTAGTGGACCCCAGGAGGAGGCAAGGGTGGTGCAGTAGTGCTCAGCCTTAGCCTGTTGGATAGCCAGTACACTTACTCCGTTCGCGCTATAAGCATGCCTGTCCGCTGGCTTGCTTTTGCCACAACTGCATCATTATACATGTATCCAAATGATCGCATGCAATTTTTAAAATTTAGATGCATTTACAATGCTTTTCACTTGTTACAGCACAACAGTGATGCATACATAATTTTGGTGCACAACTTGCGTAATTACGATATAAAGTTACTTTTTTCTGGTCTAATAGTCATGCTGCAAATAGAACAGCTGCAAAAAAATGATGCAAATCGTTAAAAATGTATCTCTAAGTTCCAAAGTTACAGGAAAGGAAAAACTTTCTCTAGTTGCCAGCCTTGTGAACCGCAGAATTAGGTGGAATCATTTTGGTGTTTTGCAAACTTAGGCAAAAGCAAACTTGTAAAATGTCACTTATCTCAATTTGTGAGAAAACTGGGCACCATAATTCCCAGGTTCATGTTCCATCACAGCCACATACATACTCAGTGTGTGAACCTCAGCAAGTCACTTAACCTCTCAGTATTTTAGTCTGTGGTGTGAATGGGATTAGTCAGGACCCCACTAAAATTGAGATGTTGCATCTCAGATGGCCATCTTGGGCAGCTAAATTGCAAAATGATAGTATACATTTGGCCACTTGACTGTTCCCTCCCACATGAAACTGTCTTTTAAGTACTGCCAAACTCTAATCCTAACCCAACTCCCTATTTTTGTGAGCAAAATTCCCCTGTTCAAGCTATTTACACAAAATCCTAATGGTACCCAAAACAAAATACTGGGACATTTGTTGCTCAGTATTATACAATGGGCACAAAAATAAAGCATTCTGATTGACTGGCACCTTCTAAGCATGATAAATCCTAATAACACCTTACAAAATAAGTTCTAGCCAGAGTCAATAGAGCTGCGGAGAGCTTGTAGGAGCACTGCTGCTGCAGGGGTACAATTGCCACCGAAAGCATGTGAATGCTACATGCAATATGGTGGCCAGAGCTGAAAGGGCTGTAAAGCACTACCAAGTAATGTAAGTTACACATGTGTATAGAAATCGGTCAATGCCCAGATGTAACTTGGCCATATGTTGGAGATTTTGCACCAGATTTTTACCATGGCCTTTTTGGACCCCCATGAACAGTGCCAGTATCATTTGTCCAACTGTCCCAAAAGGTAATTGCAGAGACCAAACATGCTAGTCTGCACCACAGGTGCAAAAACACATCTCAGGCAGGCTGTGAAAATGACAGCTGTACTGTTGTGATGGAGGTGTACAACAATGGCAATGTTAAAAATGTGAAGTGAAAATACTAAAAAGTAACGACATTAGGCATGTACGTAGAAAGTGCACAACACTCACTCATATCGCAGTCACGTTTCAGAATTTGTTCACCAAATTTTCAACATGGCCTTTTTTGGACCCCTCCTCATGAACAGTGCCAGTGTCATTTTGTTCAATTGTCTCAAAATGTGATTGAACAGAGTAAATGCGCTATTATGCACTAGAGGTGCGAAAACACATTTCAAGCAGGTTGTGGAAAATGACAGCTGCACTGGTTTGAAGGAGGTGTGCAAAAATGGCAGTGGAACAAACGTGGAGTGAAAATAGTAAAAAGTGGTGGCATTTGGAGTGTGCATAGAAACTGCTCAATGCACGCTCATAACGCTTTCATTTGTTGGAATTTTGACATCAAATTTGCAACATGGGCATTTTGGGACCCCACCTCATGAACAGTGGCACCGTCATTTAGTGAATTGGTCCTGAAAGGTGATTCCACACAGTGACTGCGAAATCACCTTTCAGGACCAAGTAACAACATGACAGTGACAGTGACAGTTTTAATGAGGTGGGGTCCCAGGAATCCCATGTTGAAAATTTGGGCCAAAAATTCCAAAAAATGGCTGCAATATCAGCATAAGTTAAAAATCCCATTGAATAGCTGTAACGCATGCTTACCTTTAATTCTTCAGATCATGGTTGGGCTTTGAAGAGTGCAGGCGTGCCCGGTTGGGAGAACACGTGTCTGCTGGCATAGCAAACCCATGCTCGCGCTTCTGTCTGGTGTTGTTGTGCTGCCGCCTCACCTGCTTCTTCCTCAATACTGTCAGCAGCTTTTTTCATCAAAATACAGGCAGCATTCAGAAAAGGAAGCATTTTGTAAGTTTTACAGCACAGGCTCCCTAATGAAAAATATCTTACAGTGCTTCACTTTTGAATCTGCCTAGTGCTCGGTCACGCTACATTTCAGGGCATAGCGCTCGGCCACACTACATTACAGTTACAGGTGGATAAAAGAAAGTTGCAGGATCAACCAGATAGTTTGTTTTTCAATAATTCATTTGTTAGAAGATGCAAACAGGATCACAGAGATGTTTGTGTTGTGGGTAAGTAAGCTTCATAAAGGGACACAGCAAAGATAGCTGGATGATGGAAAGTGAAATACTTTCACTTTCATTACGATGACATATAGGAGTGTGAAGATATCAGTGATATCTTCACATGTGAAGATATCATTGATATCTCCATGACCTGGCAGAGATATTACTTTTTATCCTGCTATTTATCCCAAAACATACATTGTATAAATATATATATATATATATATATATATATATATATACAGTAAACACATATACATATATATATTGTACTTTACCACAGTGCTTTACAACAAACACAGTAGTGAAAGTAGATGATAATGTAAGGATTACGTAGTTGCACAAGAAAAAGAACAAAGGGAACTCAGATTTTTTTTTCATTAAACTAGAGGAGGATAGCTGTAGGATAGCTGACAACAGAATTTAGACAGATAGAACAGGAAAGAAAGATGTACAGAATTTTTTTGTTGTTTTTAATTATTTTTATTGTTTTAACTTTTTTTTTTTGAACAGGTGAAGACTACAGGAGACAGTAAGACAGATAAAACTGCATATGATGAATCTTGATGGCAGGAGTAGAGTGAAGATCAAGCTATGGTCTGGGGACAGACGTTACATAACCACCATGGAGTTCTGTTAGCCTCTCAAGGATACTTTTCTAGTTTTGGAGCAATATCTCCAATGTTTTCTTCATGGCCACAACTTGGCAGGAGAGCTCCCCTATTTCTCTGCACAGCTGCGCCACTTCAACATGGTTGGATGTGGGAGGAGAAGCTGAGGCAGACTCTTAGGTGACACAGCAGTACTCGAGTCTGACTTCAGGTCCCACTCCTTGTGCCCTCTGTGTCCTCTCTGGGACCTGTGCACCACATGATGACCAAAATTGCCTCTTCCTGCCCTGCCTACCCTGTGGCATGGAAGGGACACTAGGAACACAAGGGGTGATATCACCTCCACTGCTCTCAGCTGACTCAGTCCCACTCCTCACATGATCCTCCCACTCCTGGCATTGCTTCAGCTTAAGGTGGGTGTGCTGCCCACCTGTACCCAAATGGATGCTTCATTTCCCACCCTGAAAAACAGTGTGACACAACACAGATCTCACCACATTGTTGTTGGTGGAGTCAATTTCAAAGAAGTCCCTAACTAGAGACTTATACTGCTGTCAAGAGGAGATGTTCGATTTTATCAGATGGGTCTCCTCCTCCTCCTTATGGGGCTCAGGTTGGGTTACAACCACAGGAGGAGCCACAGGGGCAGGTGCTGCAGGTACTGGATGTCCAGGACCAGTGTCAGTGGGTGGCGGTACCACTGCATGCTGCTGCTGGTGTTGCACTATGAGGAGGGGTCATGTGCTGACTGTTACCGGTACTTCTGGTGCCAAAGCTGTCCTCGTCAGATAGATAGGATGACAAGTACTATCCATGGACTGCATCACTCTCTCCTCAGTGTGACTGTTTCCAGTTCTCCCAGTCTCCTTTTCACTGGTCCCACTCATTTTAATAAAAAAAAACAGAGAGTAAAAAACAGATTTAACTCATTCACACTGCAAGAGCTCTTTGAGACTTCCACCACTTGTGTCCAGCATACTCTTAATACTGCATCCTGGGTCTTTCTAAGCAAAATCAAGCCACAATCAGCATACCACAAACAAATGCTAATACCGCTTGAACCATAAGTGCTACACACAAAGTACAAGTGGCAAAGTTGTTTGCACAAAATTACATTTCCAGTGATGCTATACAATCAGTTGTAATCAATTCAGTTTTTATTTTATGCTAGCTGACATACTAAATGACAGTTTTTTTTTTCAGATTTATTCAAGGTGCTTAGGTGAGGCTTGAGAGACAAATGTCAGCCATACACACCATACCTTAAACAAATGTGAATTACTCCTAAAGTATACATGATAGACACAAAGTATAAGTGGCAAAGTTGTTCAGCACAAAATTACCTTTCTAATGCTGCTATGCAATCATTTGTAATCAATTTGGTTTTTATGTTATACTAGCTAAAATGGCAAAAAACTGTGGTGGGGGGTTGGATTTATTCAAGGTGCTTAGGTGAGGCTTGAGAGACAAATGTCAGCCATGCACACCATACCTTATACAAATGTGAATAACTATTAAAGTTTGGTGATAGACACAAAGTATCAGTGGCAAAGTTGTTCAGTACAACATTACCTTTCTAAAGGTGCTATGCAATAAATTCTAAGCAATTCAGTTTGTTTAATATTTAAGTAAATACTGTCAAATTCCTCAGATGTTTCCAGGCCTGAGTGAAAGTCAGCTGAATGTGTCTACAGCCATTATTGGCCTGAGTGGCTATGCTTTCAGATGCCACCTACAGGTGTATCTAGGCCTGAATGAGATAAAGGAGGAAAACTAGGTCAAATCAAAGTGGGGAATTTAAACAAAAATACAACTAAATAACAACTAAATAAATCCTTACAGACTGCTAAGTAAAGATAAGATGACAAACCAACCAATAAGAAAGCTATGCAAGTTGTTTTCATTGAGGATTTTATAAGCCTCTAAAGGCAGCAGATCTTACCTTTTCCACTAACTCACTTAGACTGCAAAATGAAACTGAGGATCTGTCTGTACATGGATCAGTCACATGTGAGCTGGAGGAGCTGTTACCATGTGACCTACAGACACTTATTTACCAGAAACCTCAACTGGAGCAAACTTTGTCCATATGCACCCCAAAGGCAAAGTTGCAGGCAAAGTTACTAAAGGCAAATTTCCTAGTAAATGGCCAAACTTCAGGAACTGATTCATGAAGGGGAAGTTGGTGACTTTACCAGAACTTTGCAAGTGAATCAAAACTTTGCAACATCTCTAACCACACCCCTGCATGGTGTCCCCCTCATGTCATGACCTTTCAGTGCCTGCTGCTGAGGGTTTCCCTGGAACTGCCCCACAGCTTACACCACCAAGCAGGCCAGGGATGCCACCTGTGACTCTGCAATGACAGTTCTGCTGGCCATAAGTGCTGATGGTCCTCATGTGCCACAGCAATGCACTCAAGCAGGCTAGAATTGTGCTGCATGGTGTAGAGGATGACCTGCCATGAGTCACTGCAGTCTGCCACAGCCCACACCTGCCTATTGCCCTGCTCACACACTTCAGCCATAGGTTCCTGCAGCTCTTGCACTACAGATATATGGGTCGCCACTGTACCTCAGTACATGGCTCTGTATGATGAGTCAGAATGGAGGGACCTACATGGTGGAAAGCCACTGATGGGATGCCCTGCAGAGGCTGCAGTGATAAGTGCTGGGCTGTGTGCACCAGAGAACCTTACTGGTGCATCTGCCTGGCTCCTATACTCAGCTTCTTCCTTTAGCTCATCATAAAGGAGCTCAGGCTCCCCAATCTCAGTGTATGAGAACAGGAAAAATGCACACTCCCCCCCCCACTGATGATCATCTGCACCAGTGCCCGGGGGGCTGGTAAGGTCATCACTCCCATCTGAGGAACTTCTTGTTTGTTTATTCTTTGTAAACCAGGTAATGCTCACTAGGCACAAATGTCTGTTTTCAGGGTTCACCAGGGATCTTTGGGGCAATTAAGTGACATGCTCAGAGTTACACAGTATGAAAGAGGAGGTTGTGGGACTCACATCCCTGTCTGATGGATTTACCCAAGCTCATTCACAGCTCATTACTCTAACCTATATGCTCTAGTATCATCATCACTGCCATTAATATTGTCACCCCCTGATGGATCTGGAAGTAAGGGAACACAGGGCCATGTGTCACAAACAGGACCATGGCACAGCTCTGATACACACCAGCACATACCCAGTCCAAACAAAGTGATGGGCATGCATATCCCCAATGCCATGCAGACCACATGACACCCTGACATGTAGAGAACAATCCAGCACCTGCAACACCCATGTGCATTGTGGGTGCCCTTCCTTCCCCTGTGGAACCCTTATCCCATCTGCCTGGTGCATGTATTCAGGTTCTGGTGGCCATGGTGCATACGCCTCCTCAGCAACTTCTATCTACTGTCATCCCAGAGTGCCTGCCATCAGTTCCTCCTCTGGTGTGAGGGTGGACTGGCCACTGCCTGTGTCCCATAGTGATTGTCGTGCCCCAATCAATGTGTCCTTTGTCCTGTGGCACATTCCACAAAACCACTTTTTGATCTCCTCTATGAAATCAGTGTCACTGGCTCAGCAGGTAGCACACTCGCCTCTGAGGCCGGGAGATCAGAAGGCTGTGGGTTCTATCCCCACACCAAGCACTTGGGTTAATATCCCAATACTGACAATGCAGTGTAGCATGAAAGGGGTGCTACACTCCTGAGGTGCCTTCTTTCAGATGAAACATTAAACCAAGGTCCCATCTGCCTGTTCTGGTGGTAGTTCATGTGGATGTTAAAGATCCCAAGGCACTTCTCAAAAAGAGTAGGGGAAATTCCCCGGTGCCCTGGCCACATTTCCCCCATTCACAAAAAATACCACCAACAAGCTTAATCTGGTTCAAGGTTAGTTGGCATTCATCTGTATCCCCCTTCCCTGGGTCATGCCTGAAAATAGGCAGGATTTGTCTAGTGCACTTACTCGATCAACAAAAAAAAAAGTGCTCCCCACCACACTACACATTTACAGCATCAGTTATCGCTCTGTATGCCACTACCTGTTGCCTCAAGGGAATGCACCTGTAGAACAGGGCCTCCCTGGCCATATATTCACATGCAAGAGCCTGTTGGGGAAAGAAATGTATGAGTACATGCACACGCCTCTCATCATGGATGGATGCATCTCCCATGGCACTGTCTAAATGGCTGTGCCTCCCAGGAAACCTGTGCAGTTGCTAGATGCACATTTGGAGTACAGCCTGTGAACTGAATAGGTGATGGTTGTACACAATCCCACGCAGTGCATGACTCACTGTCCTAGTGCTGCAGTGCAGCATAACATCTCATATTGCATACTGACTGAATGATTGTAGTTTGTCATGATATGTGTGTTCATGTGTATTGCTCTACTGTAGCTTGATCCACCTTTGTTGTTACATACCCTTTGGTCCCAGTCACCTGGCTCCCACCTGGAGGTGGGTTGTACTCCATGTGCCTTTCATGGCTACCAGGTATTGTATACACCAGTACACATGTACCATCTGTGGCCAGTGATGTTGTGCCTGTGTACTGCTGACATGGTACTACAAGTATCACTTTGGCCCTTGATTTATCCACCTATCAAGTGGCTGTCACAGGGCATTCAGAGGTGCCCTGACTGTGGACCTCTGTTCCTCTGTGGTCTAAGACCCATCCCTGCTGTTTGTGGCAGGCAGTTGTTGTATGTAACCTATGCAGACCATGTACTACACTTGCATGCAGCACATGTGTGATACATTGTGCCAGCCAGTTGGTGGACTCACACATGATTATGGGTGCCATCTGCCACAGCTGTGTGATGATCACATGCATCCATGTGTGTGTAAACATATATGGCACATACAAGGCAGCATACAGCTCTGGTGGTATGTGGCTTGCAGCCTGGGCCATGCTCTTTGCATCCATGGTCAGTTACTGTTTGCAGCCACTGCTACTGGTTGTATGGCCTACGCATGGCACTGTGTGTTCCCTGCACATACTGCTGTGTGTAGTTCACTGGTAGTATGGTGTGAGCATAGTGTCTAGCTCCAATCTGTGGGTCTACCAAGAGGGAAACACATAGGTTAACAAGCATGCATGTAGCATGTTCCTAACTCCACCACTCCATGCACCCAATGCAAGTGGTGATGCACCACACAATGATCGTCACTCTGTGTCTCTGCATGGCTGTGCAGTGCTGTGTTACATGTTGTCCATGCCAGATGGGTGTGCATGGCACATACTTGTGTTGTTCACTGCCCTGTCATCCACTTACATATTGTTTTCTGTGTTCCATGTCTTCACAAGTCCAGCAGTGGGGGAAAGATATCCAAAGGGGCACAAGGGGATACAGGATAGGTATGACCTTGACCCAGGTGCCCACAGAAAGACTCCTCCATAAGGAAATATTGACAGCATTCATTCATTCATATAAAGTATACTCTTTGTATAGCTAGAAAACATGTTTCATAAGAATGAGAGTGAGAAATATTACTCTGGAGTACAGATGTAAAGAAATACATTGGAATGATGCATAAAAATTAAAAAATGTGCCAGATGAATATGTATAAGTTAGAATTGCTGCTACAGGGGACTAGAGAGAGAAAAAAAGGGGAAATTGAAATAGTAAGATTAAAAAAGATAAAATTTTCAGCATTAAACCTGGAATATGGAGATCTGTTAAAGCTTTACTTATTTTGCAGACTAGATGGTGTTTTAACATCTAACATTGGAGGAACAACTGTTGAACATCTACATTATAGAAGAAGCTGGGGTATGAATGTATAAAATTATCTAACATAGCAGCCACAGTAAAGCAATTTATTTAATGAATTATGTGTTTTAAGAGTTCTAATTAGAGTACATTTATGTCACTGTGTTAACTTTAAGAGGTATTTTGCTGATGATGGAGAACACTAATGGCTGTGGATAGGATATTGCTGTTGCACTAGTGTTAAGCATGAACACTTTGTGAAATTGTGAACTGACAGACATATGTCCCAATTGTTATTTAACTAATACTGTTGCTGTACAAGACATAAATCTTAGGAAGGTTGTACCAAAAAAGCTTGATTAAATGTGGTTATGTGATTGAAATATTTATCATTTTATTCTGATTATGCCTAGATCCTCCTCCCTGAAGAAGCCCTTGCCGAGGTAAAACATTGGGGGGTTTTACATGAGGATTTAATGATGGAAACATTATATAAATAAAGAAGAAAGTATGACTATGAAGAATTTTGTGTGCTGCTCATGATATATTTGTTTATTTTTATTTATTTAAATTTAGGAATTATAACCCTTGGAGTCAGGGATTCTTTTTCAAAGGCTCTGCATCCAAAAAAACAGTTACAGACAGTGGACAGTAAATTTACAAGCAAGACATACAGGATTTCAGGTACAATAATTACACAGTAGTCTAACATGGTTATAACAATAAGGTTTTGCAAAGATAAGCATACTGTTATCCATTACCCAGTTGAGTAACTGGTCAACAACTGAGGGGCAGGAGTGGAGCAATCCAGGGGATATTGTCTGATATGGGGGGGGGGATGTGCAGGCCAGTAGGAGAGGATTTGAGGATGACAGCAGCCACAGCCAGCATGGGAACCTGGCCAACCATGCGGCTCAGCATTCTAGCCAGGGGAGTGGCAGCAGCCCTCTAGGGACATACGAGGAGCAGTTCCAGGTGGTGACTGGCCAAAGAAAGGTTATCCCCTTCAAGTATGCCATCATGTGTTTCCATAGTGTACCATCCTAAGACATGTGCTCCATATGGGTTGCTATGTACATTCAACATGTATGGGGCATGCAGCTTCTTCTGCCATGCATGTAAACTGCTACTGTGCAGCATTTTGTGTTCTCTCCTCATAGGTTGTGCAGAGTTGGGTGGTTTGCTGGGGTGTGCTGTATGTGCTTGTTGACTGTACTGTTGCATCTGATGCAGCCCTGTGCATGGCATGGTGCGTCCACTGCACCATCTGCATTGTGTCCCGGGGGGCAGTAATACTGGAATGGGCATGTGGTCTGTGGGTGTATACTGCTGCTGCAGCACTCTCTCTCTCAGGTGCTGCATTTCCTCTAATGTTGGGTACATCATGGACAGCTCACAGCATACCACTGTGGTGGTATGCCATGCCAGGTATCGATGTAGCTGTGCTGGCACTGGCATAAGTGTCCAGTGATATGCCTTCCCACCATCAGTGCCACTTCAGGGCAGCAGTGTTGCCATTGGTGTGTTAGAGGATGCCCCTGTGGAGTCGGTATGCATCATGGCAGACATTGTGGCAACTGTACGGGCACCATAGTGCCGTTCATAGTATTGTTACATGGGTACATACATGTTGTCAGGCATTGGTTGGGTTCCATGTCAAAACAGAGAGAGAAAAACAGCCCCAACCACATGAGCGAGGACAAATCAGTGGGAACAAATACAATGAATACCAACAAGAGTGAAGGTCAGAACAGCAACTGCACTACGAAACAAACATAAAGAAAACAATCCCAAATCTACACTATATTTCATGCAGGGGGGGCTATGCCCCCCTGCACCCCCTGTACTATATATAACCATCTCCGAGACAAAGCAAATGACAAGAAATGTTAAATATTATCACAACACAAGAGGCATTTGCAGAACTGGAATTTGCTGCCATGACATTTACTATTATACATAAGTCACTCATATGACACACTCATATTGAGTGGCTCATTTAGTGGGATATCCATTGGCTGCAGCATTCTTGTGTGTAGTCCACTACATAACCCTACAACACTGTTGCATAGCCATTACATGTGTGACAGCTGTGTCTGCTGGTCTCTGTTCTTTCCCCAGACAACAGAGGCCAAGATCCCCAGCAACATGTACTGTGGTCCACACATGCATAATAGCCATACAGTGTGGGTGGTACTCATACATGGTGCCCACTCTTGTCCACCCTCTCATGCTACTGGTACACATGAAGCCAGTCTGGACAGCATACAGGTGGGTGGGGGCTGCATTTTGACCCAGATTCTGTGCTATATGTTGGCCTCAATGTCAGCATCTTGTAATTCTGCACCACTGCTGTTTTAAATACATGTTGTGCTCAAGGTGTACCATCCAATGGTCGCTGCTAATGATTTAGTGCCACTGTCCTGCTTCTCATGTGTGATGCACAACATATTACATGGGGCGTGCATAGTGTCTGGTTTATCTGGTTTGCTTATATAGCCATGTCCATGGGGAGGGGTGGGCACAGGGGAAGGAGTCAGCAGTGTGATGGCACATGTGTCAGTTCTTCTCAGCTGCACTGCCATGTGGGGAGGTGCAGGTGTGGTCAGGTGCTGCCTTCACCATGTTTCCCCTGCTGCAATCGGTGTGCCTGTGGGGCAGTGCCTTGTGCCACTGCACACATTAAATGAAGGTCATATGTGTCTTCCCCAACATATCACACTTTGCTATGGTGTCCTGTGGACAGTCTCCTGCTGGGTCCATGTGTGCATTATATGATCCACATACAGTTGTGCATGTCTTTATAGATGTCTGGTGTGCTTCTAGTGTTGAGTATGTCCATGTGGTACATTCTGCACTGCTCATGTGCCCCATTGTGACTGGGGATGTGCTTGCTGGTATGCAGTGTATACCTTTGCTATGTTGCTGTACAGTGGGGCATCCCAGTGTAGTACCACACCATCATATCCTCCAGCTGTTGCCCCTGTACATCTCCAGGGGCAAGCACATTTTGGTTCACAGTACACTACAGTCATCACACTTTTGTAGGTTCATGTCCATGTACCACTGCCCAGTTACCTACCACCCACCCTGTGCCTTACCACCATCATATGTATAGTTCAGTATACTATTGGCACATGTATATACATTATTGACTCAGTGCCCTATGACCCCTGGACATATGTGTGCTGCCCTGGTGACTTCCACATGGGGTGGCAGCCCCACACACAGTACTGCCCACAGTACCACAGCTGTGCTACCAGCTATATGTGGTAGCCATGTCCTTAATACACACGCTGTAATTGCCAGGCAGGGGTTCAGTTAACTCCATTTTTGCATTATTTGACTTCCAAAAATAAGGCAAAAACTTCCAAAATAAAGGGGAAGGAAATCATTGACTTCCAGATGTAAAAGAAAAAATTAGATGACTTCCAAAATTGTGGGCATGGTAGTCAGAAATGATGGATTTTACTGAAAGAAATTGCATTTTACCACTAATATAGTCTATTAACATCCATAAATTGGACCTACTAGAATATGGACTTCTACAAGTGGGTTCCTGGAAGTATTTTCACTTCCAAAAAATTGGAATGACTTCCAGATTTTGACTCATGGAAGTTTTAGACTTCCACTAAAAACAAATTAACTGAACCCCTGTTGTCAGGACCAGTGATGTGCATTCCTTGCACCTGCCATGTCCCTATGTACCAACATGCACTGCACTGGGGTGTTGTCATTGCACGCATTGTGTGATGCCCTGCAGGGAACTATATCCAATGCATGCATGCTGGTTGTACCTTGTAAATCACCTTCCACAGGCCTGTCCCCATGACACATGTGGCACACATATTGATAATGTTTCCTTCTTTTTCCAGGTGATGACCCATGGTGGCAGATTTGGGTCTGGGGAAGGGTCACTCCTCCATGTGTGTGGATTGCATGTGCTTCTTGAGAAAGCAACAGGGCTAATACAGGGATTTGATGCATGTCTGAGGGTTCTTGCACAGCCACAGGAGCAACCACTTCAAAGGTCAGGTATCAGGGGTCATAGTGCTGGCCAGCAGCTCATTGCTATGGGCATTTTTTGTTCAATTGGCATGCTTTAGGGCAGTGAATTTTCCTTTTTTTTTATTTCATGGCAATGTGCCAGTCTGTTTTCATTTCTATTCTTCCAGTTAGGTTTTATATTATTTATGTGCACCAGTAAAGTACCTTGTTCATACAGTACATACCGCTGCCTGTGGGCCTTCATAGTTTTGTGTGCTTTTTCTGGGGCATTGTTGGGGGTTTGTGACATTACCAGTGATTTGACATTCATGTTTATACTTTAGTAACTTGGTTTGTCATTGTGGTCACAATGAGGGGGTCTGTGGAGTACCATGTGGCTGCTTTTACTCTTGCCTTGTGAGGTGCACTACTGCCTGCTATATTGGTAAACATTTTGCAATGGCAGTGTTAGTTTGTGAGCATTCCAATACACCATTGATTAGGGCCTGGCACTGATTTGTGCTTGTTAATAGTGGCTTGCACTGCAAATAGCAACAGCTTTGAAAATCAGTACGATCCTCAATGTATGTGATTCCTAAAATACATAAGTGTTTGCAGAACTTTGAATAGCCTTCCCAATATGTTCTTGACTAAAACTGAGCTCAGCGAGATCGGTACTGGTAGAATAAGTGCAGAAAGGCACTATTCTACATTGTCCAACTTAGAAAAGACATTCTGCCACCTAGACATTCATTACAGATTAGCCCGTTGTTTGTGTCTTCAGCGGGCAGGCCCCAGGGAACAGTGGTTGCCAGCATGGCAGGCAGGGGGACACAGCATCAACCAGATAGAAACTAAAGTTACAAAGTAGTAAGTAGGTAAAAAAAAAAATTCTGCCTGTTTTGCTTAATCAGGACCTTTGGGTCCCATAACATTATTGTGGAGTAGCTGAGAGTTCCCCTTTAAAGATGCCTGTTACATCCCTTAGATAAAAGGGGAGGCTGTATGCCACGGGGTTAATGTGCACATATACATACTTAGGTAGAGCTCTGTCAAAGAGCCTATGCTGACCACTATGGGCCTTCCAGGTGGTACTTGCAAACTGTTATGAATTTTAGGAATCACATATATTGAGGATTGTACTGGGAAATTAACTTTTACTTAGTCAAAAGATTTTTTTAGAGGTGACCCCATCATTCAGTGGCTGATTTAGAATGACATCAATATTAGATTTAAAGTTACTTGTTGGATCTGATAACAATGACACACAAATGTTTCTCTCCATCAGTTGTCTCTTTATCTTGCCCACATAATAGTCCATTATGATAACAGAACTGCTCTTGTCCATGGGCTCAATGGTATTGTCACTATTATTCTATAACCCCATTCCCTTCAGCATCTGTCCCCATTCCCCCATCCAATTCAATTCAATTAACTTTTATTGATTGGCTAAAAGCCATTACAGTATCAAAAAAGGAATACACAGACTATACAACTTCCATCATGAGGTTAAATACAAAATGCAATATAATTTCTGCACTTTAAGATATTGAAAATTAGCAGCATTACATATAATTCATAGTAATTATACATTTTACTTCCTAAAAGCCTGCTTACAGATGTATGGCATTAAAAAAAACTACTGTACCATCTTGTCTAAAATTGGCTTGCCATCTGATTTAAGGAGAAATTTCACCATGTGCTTAGGAGGGAGGTTGAGACCACCCATGATGCCATCCAACCACTTGAGCCTCTGTGGACCATAAAGAGGGCATAGTAATAGAATTAGTTTATGATCATCTTCTATGTTATTCTCACATTTACAAACAGGGAAGGTAATTCCTGGTCTCTTTTGTCTAAATTGAATATATTGTGCAGCATAAATTTCTAATCTGAATTGGGGCATTAATTTTTGTGATTTTGGATTGGTGATCTTAACCAGATAGGGTTCCAGATCATGGTTAGATTTGATTTATTTATACCATTTAAATAATTTAGTTTCCTCTAATCACCAAAAATGCATTGTTCTGTCCATATCTCTTAGCCTAGTTTTAATCACATTGACAATATCGTCTCATGGTCTGAGGTAAATGTCCCAAAGCACATGACCCAGCCTACTGGGAAAAAGGTATACCAAAATTCATTCTGCACTCAATAGCACAATAATTACCCAGAGAGTTAGTTGTGTTCCCACACATTTTCTTTTTATTGTGGATGATTATAAGCTGTGTCCAACATTTCTTTCATTCACTTCACTCAGGGAGGAAAACCACAAACTGGTCGAAGCACCGGGGTTAGTTCAGTTGTGAAGGCACCGAGAGAAGTTGTGGTTGATGCTGAATAGCTGCAAATGCTGTAAATGCTGAGTGAAATGAATGAAATGAATTAAAGAAATGTTGTACACAGCTTATAATCACCCACAATAAAAAGAAAACTTGTGGGAACACAACTAGCTCTCCGGGTAATTATTGCACTATTGAGTGCAGAGTGAATTTTGGTATATGTATTGCTAAGAGGGTTAGCTACCCCGTCTCTTCAGTTGGTGATTGGCTGAGCACATAGATTCAAGTGGACTGAACACTGGGAAAAAGGGATTTCCTGATTATCTGGATCGGGAGAGGGGGATCCCATAGAAGAATAATATATTTCTTCTTCTAGGAATCTCCTTGGTAAGTGAGTCTCCTGAAGGAGGAAAAGCTTTAATGTAAAAAGAAGTTGTCTTTCCATGACTAGAGTGTGGAAGGAGAATTGGCCTAGTTATAAGTGTAAAACAGCAGCTGGAATGGCTTGTGGTACCATAAAACTGTATCTGTATAATTTATTAAAAATTATTTCAAGTTTCTCTAGACCAGTGTTTCCCAGATTTCTTCCACATAGAGTGCGCTAGTTTTAATTTTTGAGCTGAGAAATTTTAATATCCCAGTAACTGATCTTCACCCCATTTTGGTGTTAAATGTATTAAATGCATTGATGGCGGTAGTCATCTTAATTTGTTTAGTTTAGTTTATTGTTCTAGGAATTATTACCTTTGAGCCAATGGCTCTTTTACAAAGGTTCCACGTCATTAATGTACAAACAAACAAGACATGTTACATAGAAAGGTCAGCAAATTATAAAGGTTTCAATAAGCCAGTATAATACAGTACATCACAGGAAAAAAATAAAACATTGGAGGAATGGTCAAGGTGGGAAGGGTAGGGGGAGATATGGGGAGGGGAGCAGACTTAAGAGTAGTTAGAGGTACTCAGATGCCTTTGTCAAGAAAGGAGCAGAGGAGGAGGAGGATGAAAAACAGTAAAAACAGCCATGAGGGAAGAATCATTAGTCAAGGCAGTCACAGGAGCTAGAGGCTGAGAGGTGAGAGTAAAGCATAGATTTGAAAGCTCCTAGTGATGTGGGGGGTGTAATGAGTGAGCTCAGGGCACTGTACCAGCTGGGGGCACAATAGGCAAAAGATCTTTGGCCCTGTGTGGTCCAGCATCTAGGGACCTGGAGAGGTTGGTGTTCCGATCTTCTGGTTGGACGGATGCTGGTATTCGGGCAAAGTAGGTCTTGGATACACGGCAGAGTGCGGCCCAAGATGGATTTTTTTGCCATCAAGCATGTGAGGTACTTTATGCGATTTGAGAGTTGCAACCATCCTGTTTCAGTGTAGAGCTCACATGTATGAGTATGTCTTTGCGCTCCAGTGAGCAGCCGACAGGCCTTGTTTAGGGTGGTTGTGATGTGCCTTAGTGCGGTGGTAGTGGCAGAGCCATAGATAATTAAGCCATAGTCTATGATTGAGATGACAGAGCTTTGGATAGCAATCATCAGCACAGCTTGGGTAAGGAATTGCTGTTTTCGTAACAGGATACCAATGCGCTGGTTCGCCGTTTTCGCTGTGTTATCAATGCGGGTCGCAAAGGTAAGACCGTGATCAAAGGTGATTCCAAGGTATTTAAATGTTGACACTTGTTCAAGGGTATTTCCTGGGTATGTTTTGATAGTAAGTGGAATTTGTCTTTTTCTGTTTTGTGGACTGGAGAAAAGCATGAATTTTGTTTTTTTGTGATTTAGGACCAGCTTATGATCTAGGAACCACTTTCAACATTGGAGAAAGCAAGCTGCAGGCTCTGGAGTAAGGGTTTCAGGTCCTTATGAGAGGAGAGAATCACGGCATCGTCAGCATAAAGGATTATTTGTTCCGGGCAAGATTTGGGGAGAGAGTTTAAGAAAAGGCTGAAAAGGAGGGGGCCTAGGATTGATCCCTGTGGAACACCTGAGAGGACCGGTTTTGAGTCTGAGAGAACTTCTGAGGTTTTTACTGATTGAGAGCGTTGGGCCAGGTAACTTTTAACCCAGGCTCCTGGTCCTTCTGAGAGCCCAAGACTGTGTAGTTGTGTGATAAGTAAAACAGCTCCGGTTTGATATCCTTTGTCCAAGGCAGTGTGAATTTCTCCTGAGAATTCCATTAGGGCGGTCGATGTACTGTGTCATTTCCTAAATCCATGTTGCTGCAAGCAGAGTATGTTATACTTATGCAGGTAATCTGAGAGTTGGTCAGCCACAATGCATTCGAGGGCCTTGGAGAGGGGTGGAAGTATAGATATAGGCTGATAGTTTCCTGGTAGGGACTTGTCGCCACTTTTGAAACACTGGTGTGACTATAGCAGACTTCCATTTGCTGGGAAATTGACTAAGGCAGAAGGAGAGATTGAAAATTTTAGTGAGTGGGTGCACCACATCTTCCAGGGTAAGGAACAGAATTTTAAGATCAATAGTATCACTGCTTGCTCTGGATTTAGAGATAGCCTTTTTTATATATTTGTAGACCTCATGTGCCTTAATTATTTTGAAGTGGAAAAGCGGTTGGTCAGGTGAGACAGTAGGAAATGTTGGTTTTGGCGAGTCCGTGTCAGGGAGGAAGTCCAGCGGGAGGACCCCACTGAGGTCAGTGAAAGTTTTATTTAAGGCCTTTGCCATGACCATTGGGTCTAGGGTAGTGGTTCCATTGACAGTCATTATAGTGAGAGAGGATTTGGACTGCTTACCTGTGATGTTGTTATTTCTGATGTTGTCCCAGAATGATCTCCCGTCATCCCAGGAGTTTGCGAGGGCATTTTTGAAATAGGCGCTCTTCATTAGTCAGATTTGTTTGGCACATTGGTTTCGTGCCTGTTTATACTTCTGGATATCCATCAAGGAGCCTGTGGCTCTGGCTATGGCCCAGAGGTGGTCCCAAGCTTTGAGTTGGGCCAGTAGTTTGGCCGTGAGCCAGGGATTTGAGAGCACTTTGATTTTACACTTTTTTACTGGTGCGCAGGTGTCACAGGCAGTGTTGAAAGTTGTGATAAAATAATCTAGGGCTGCGTCAACATCTAGAGTACTGTATATTGGGAACCAGTCTTGCTGTAAAAGACAGGTCTTGAGCTTATTAAGGTTTCCATGGGGTAGCACTCTGCTTAAGATGTTTTTTGGAGGTGGTTGTTGGAACTTATTTGTCCAGGTACAGATCAAGGGGAGCGGTCACTGAAAGAGTCCAGGAGAACAACTGTGTTTTTTATGTGGGCTGGGTGGCTAGCAAGGATCCAGTCAATGAGAGTGCAAGTTCCAGTTTTGTAGTTTTTTCTAGTGGGGGAGCTCACCATCTGCATTAGGTTAGCTGCTAGGATAGCATCCTTGAGGGACCCAACATCTGATGCGAGCCAATTTATATTAAAGTCACCGAGGAGAAGGAGCTCTGTGTCAGGTGGTTGCGATCTTACAAATTCAAGAACAGTCTGGAGGCCGGACCCTGGATCCTTAGGAGGGATATAGACAGCGGCCACAGTAAGCACTTTATTTTGGGCACCAAGTAGCAGCTTGACTAGGAGAAATTGCACAGAGGAGTTAGTGGTGGAAAAGCAGACAGTGTGGCTAGAGAGGTTGTCCTTAATGTAAATAGTACAACCCCCACCTTTTATTAGTCCTGTCCAGTCTGAAAATATTGTAGCCTTATAGTGAGATGGCATGGTCCGGAGTGCTTGGTGTCAGCCAGGTTTCAACAATGGCTAGTATGTCAGGATTATGTTGACTGGCAAAGACTTGAAGGAATGCCAGTTGTGGAAGGAGGCTACAGATATTTAAGGTGGCGATGGTGAGACCCCCCTCCGTTTTTGCTAGATTTGTTACCCTGGTAGAAACAGGGCCAGGGTTTGGATGGACACTTCCTGACATCAGAAGGAGGAGGAGCAGGAGTTTAAGGGACATCAGCCGCAGCTCATAGTATGACATGTAACACCTCTGTTTCTTGTTAGTTTGAGTACAGTGTAGTTGTTTAGGGTCCCAGCGTAGGGTAATGGCTAGGAGCAGGTGTCGATATGTCAACTTTCCAGTGGTGTAAGCTGTCATTTGCACCCAGTCCTTTGTAGGAGGGTGCCACAAGTGAGGGTAGGGAGGATTTGCCATGGTGCCAGGTTGCTGGTATCAAGCTTGAATGGTTAATGTGAGAGGTAGAGGAGACTGAAAATGTTTACTGTAGCAAGGGTGAGTGTTCCTGAGTGACTCATGGTGAGCTACTGTGGACCAGAAAACTGATTGATTGTTGTAGATCAAAGACCCAGAAAGTGTTAAATTCCTGAAGGTGATGAACATTAGCCTAGGGCATTTGCAGGATGTAAAAATCCTTTGTTAGACTCTTCCCTTTGTTCTCCAAAACAGTTGTGATTAGACCTCAAAGACAAGCACACATGTTTAAGAAAGTCAGACGGAAATGTGGATTCAATGCAGCACTCCACAACCCAGAAACTTGTATAAAGATTTACTGACCTCACTTTTGCTTTTTGATGTCTTCCAAAAAAGTTGATTTATGATGAGAATGCCTATATCTGGTGGTGATGTTTTGTAGTTTCTTAGTCCAGGAAATGTTCATAGATGTTATGTCCAAGAATGGTCCAGTTCCTCCAAGTAGAAACACATGAAAAACCACAAAAACTAAACTACGGACAGAGACAAACACAAACAGCCAAATGTGTATGATTATTGAAGCACTGCCCACTTTCCCTGACTAATTTGGTGTGTTCTTTCCAACCCTGATTTTGTCCAGATCTTACACCCAGGTATTCATAAAACTTTACAACCTCAGTTTTATCTTTTTTATCCAAAGGTCTGGCAGATTTTTTGATTGATTCCCAAATACTATAATTGTGGTTTTACCCATATTTATTTTTAATTTATGATTAGCACAAAGGACTGCAAAGGTTTCCAGCTTCCTTTGAAGTCCCACTGCAGAAGATGAGACTAAAATCAAATTGTCAGCATAGGTTAGACAGTCATAGAAACATAGAAACATAGAATTTGACAGCAGATAAGGACCGCTTGGCCCACCTAGTCTGCCCATTTCCCTACCTAATGGATAAGCTGCAGATCCTAGTTAACCAACAGCCTATTTCCTCCTACCACCCACTAGAATTGCCTTATGTCTGTCCCATGCATTCTTGAATTCCCCCACTGTTTTTGACTCTATGACCTTCTCAGAAAGGCTGTTCCATGTATCCACAACCCTCTCTGTGAAGAAATACTTCCTCACATTACCTCTGAGCCATCCCCCCTCTATCTTCAAATTGTGCCCCCCGTTTTTGCAAATCTCTTTTTCTGAAAGATGCTACTCTCTTGGACTTTGTTGATTTCCCTGAGGTATTTGAATGTTTCTATCATGTCCCCCCTCTCCCTCCTTTCCTCGAGGCTATACATCTTTAGTTCCTTTAGTCTTTCTTCATATGTCTTCTGATGCAGACCCTGCATCATTTTGGTTGCCCTCCTCTGGACAGCCTCCATCCAGTCTATGTCTTTGCAGAGATGGGGTCTCCAGAACTGTACACAGTACTCCAGATGTGGTCTTATCAACTGTCTGTACAGAGGGCCAACAACTTCCTGTTTTCTACTGGTGATGCCTCTCCCTATGCATCCCAGTATCCCCCAGCCCTCCTTACTGCCTTCTCACATTGCTGTCCCACCTTTAGGTCATCTGATATGACTACCCCCAGGTCCCTTTCCATTTTTGTTGTTGTCAGTATCTCTCCCCCCACTGTGTACTCTTCCCCTTGGTTTTTGTTTCCCATGTGCATTACTTTGCAGTTCCTTGCATTGAATCTAAGCTGCCATACATTTGACCATTCCTCCAACCTTGCCAAGTCCCTTTTCATCTTTTCCAGCCCACCCTGTGTATCAACCCTGTTGCAGATCTTTGTGTCATCTGCAAAGAGATATACTTTCCCTTCCAGTCCCTCTGCAATGTCACTTATAAAGACATTAAAAAGGAATGGCCCCAGTACTGAACCCTGCAGTACCCCACTAGTAACCCTCCTTTCTTCACTGTGGACTCCATTTACTATTACCCGCTGTGTCTTTTACCTAGGCTACCACCCTAGGACCCACTCCCAGGCTGGCTAATTTGCTTATTAATCTTTTGTGTGGGACTGTGTCAAATGCCTTGCTAAAGTCTAGGTAGGCCATGTCCACAGCCCCTCCCTGGTCTACTGCTTTTGTCACCCAGTCAAAGAAATCAATTAGATTTGTCTGACATAACCTTCCTGCTGTTAATTCATGCTGCCTTGGGTCCTGTGCCCCACTGGCTTCTAGGTACTCAACAATTCTTTCCTTCAGAAGTGATTCCATCATTTTTCCTACCACTGAGGTCAAACTGACAGGTCTGTAGTTTCCTGCCTCTGTCTTGCTCCCACTTTTGTGAAGGGGAATCACATCTGCCCTCCTCCAGTCCTCAGGTACCACCCCATCCTCCCATGATTTATTAAAAATGGTAGTCAGTGGTGTTACTAGTTCTTCCCTTAGTTCTTTTAAAATTCTGGGGTGAATCCCATCAGGCCCCATTGCTTTATCCACCTTCAGTTTTAATAGTTCTTTCAGAACCCTTTCTTCTGTGAAAGGACTAATATCAACCCCCCTATCCAGAGTGCTTCTATTGACTGGATTAGGTATTTCCCCCTGCTTTTCCATTATGAATACTGAGCAGAAGTATTTGTTCAGTATCCCTGCTTTTCCACTGTCGCTTTCTGCCCAAGCACCTTCCTCTTTGTTCAGCCTCAGTATCCCTGCTTTAGCCTTTATTTGCTCCCTAATGTACTCATAAAAGGTTTTATCCCTCTTCTTAACTGAGTTGGCTATCTTTTCCTTGGTTTGTGCCTTTGTTATTCTGACTGTCTTACCCACTTCCTTCTGCTTTAACTGGTACAGTTCTTTGTCCTGCTCCTTCTGTGCTTCCTTATACTTCCTGAATGCTATTTTTTTCCCCTTACCTTCCCCACCACTTCTTTTGAGAACCATAGTCTTTTTTTCTTTCATTTTGATTTGTTTATTTGCTTCACACAAAGACTTGTTGCCTCTGTGATGGTGGTTTTGATCTTTTCCCATTGTTGCTCCACCCCACCTTCTTGCCTGTTTGCTAGTGCTTTTCTGAGGCACTCTCCCATTTTGTCAAAATCAGAACTCCTGAAGTCCAGTACCTTCACTTTTGTGTGGCTTGACTCTACAGCCAAGTTTATCATGAACCACACCGTTTGGTGGTCACTTGTTCCCAGATGGCTACCCACTTCAAGATCAGAGATCCTCTCTCCATCCCCATTTGAGAGTACCAGGTCTAAGATTGCTCTCTCCCGAGTGGGTTCCAAAACTAGCTGTCTGAGGCATGCCCCCTGTAGGGCATCGAGAATGGCCCTGCTTTTGGATGTGGCTGCAGCAAAGGTGCTCCAGTCAAAATCTGGCATATTCAGGTCCCCTATCAGCAAAACCTCCCTTCTCTGCCATCCCAAGGATGCCTTCTATCATTCCTTGTCCATTTCCTCCCCTGAGGCGGGGTCTGTATTCAACCCTGTGCAGATTGTGGAGCTATTTCCAGTCTCCAGGGTGACTCACAGTGCCTCCTCTCCTCCCTGTTTACCCTTTAGTTCTGTTGCTTTTATCTCTTCCCTTACATACAGAGCTACTCCTCCTCCTCTTCTTCCCTTGCTGTCCCTCCTGTAGATTGTGTACCCTGGTATGTTGACATCCCAGTCATGGTTCTCTGTGTACCATGTTTCTGTGACTGCCACAATTTCCAGGCATCCCTCTTCCATCAAGGCCACCATTTCAGGGAGCTTTTTACCTAGACTACGGGCATTGGTACTCATTACCCTCCATTTTTTTATGACTTTATTTCTTTTTGCCCCATCTCTGTCCCTACTGCCTTTGTCATTTTCTCGATTTACCCCTGCCCTTCTCCCTATCGACTGCTCTATTTTGGTGTTTACCTCACTAATTACCCTAATTTGTGGGGAGGCTAGGATTTCCCTTCTCCTCTTCAGTGCCTCCCCCTTGGCTAGTTTAAATGCTTGCCACTGAAGCATTTAAACTTATCACCTAGGATCCTGGTTCCTCTCCAAGATAGATGCAGACCATCACGCCTGTATAGGCCTGCATCCCTCCAGGTGGAGCTCCAGTCCTAAATGAAGCCAAATCCCTGAGCTCTGCACCAGCTTTTGAACCAGTCATTGAATCCCATGGTGCAGAGTGCTCTAGCCTCATCCATGCCATAGACAGGTAGCACTTCCGAGAAAGTTACCATGTGTGCTACTTGTCTAAGGCCCCTTCCCAACTCCACAAACTCATGTTGCACTGCTCTGATCCCATTCTCAGCCAGGTCATTCATCCCTAGGTGCATAATGACATCCAGCTTCCTCCCCTTTGCCGCTGCTCCCATGATCCTGATGATTCATTTCCTGTCCCTCCAAGCCTTGGCACTGAGCAGGCACCTTACCTACCTTTACCCTCCCTCCCCCAGTTCTACCCCTTAACAATTGAGCCCCCCACCATAAGTTGTTTCCTTCCCCTGTGGGGTCCTGGGCCACCCTCTTGTGGGTCTCCATTGTGGAGGTTCCCAGCATCCTCCTTGGTCTCCACTGCAGGTGCCTCCATAGAGCAACCATGCTTCACCAGAGTGGTGAATGAATTATGGAGAGGCACAACTGGAGGTATGCATCTCTGTTCCACCATCCTCACCCTCCCTGAGCCTACCGTGGTCCAACCACTCCTCTTTCTTGGCAACCTCTGAGGTAGTGGTGGTGGCCTGGGTGGGGGAGCAGGTTTCCCGAATCCTTGCCAGGTCAGCATGGAGATGAACAACCTCCTCCCTCAGACCAGAAAGGTGCCTGCAAATAGGGCAGCAAAGCAGTTTCCAGAATGTCTCCCAGAAGACTGCTGCTCCACAGCCAGTGAATTGCATCACTCCCAGCATGTCTGTGTCCCTTCCAGTTACAGATATTTTTTTTTGTTTTTTGATCTTGTTTTTGTGTGTGCAAGCATGTGAGTGTCTCTACCCCCTATTCAGTGTGCTGTGCCTTTAAGGACATGAACAGGTGTATGTTGTTAGCAGTTTTGAGGAAGTGATTTAGAGCCCTGCTATAAAGGGAAGTTATGTGCTTGGGGCTGGTGAGGTGAGGGGAAGGTGGGTGGTGAGTAAACCTATGCTGTCCAGAAACAATCACCTACAACTCTTACCCTCCACCCAGGGACTGTCTTCCTTCCTTTCAGACACCTATTTCACAAAGGCTAAGTAACAGGTCTAGTCACAACTGACTGCAAATATCTCCAGCTACAGTTCCTCCCAGGCAAATTAAAGTTAAAACTAAGAAAAGTCCACATAAAAACAGAATCAATAATAATTACTTACACAGGTCCAAAAGTAATAATTCAGTTCAGTGTAGTCTAGAAATACACCTTGATTCAAGGAAGCTGTGGCTGCTTTCTCACTCTCCCTGTCTTCAATGTGAGAAGGAGACTGCAACACCTCTGAGACAAAAAAACCTTTTCAGCAAAAAAGAAATAAATAAAATAGGGGCAAACAGTAATTTTGCTTACCCTAATGATAACAAGTCACAAAAATTTAAGCACCACCTGTAATAATTTCACAGAAGATATACCCTGTAAGAAACACTTTGCTACAGAGAAAAATAAAGCAGTAACAGAAGATATACCTTGCAAAAGACAATTTGAATCAGAAGATTACAGCAGTAATCTGTTAGCACACACTTGTAGGCACACCTTGTAATAATGCAGCAGAAGGTATACCCAGCAACAGTAATGTGAATCAGAGAAAAATAAAGCAATAAAATGTTAGCAACAAACAGTAACAATCCCTGTGAGTACAAAAAGAAACAACGACACACAGTAAATCTGCCTAGCCAAAAGTCTTAATCCTTTCCCTTACTCTGGTAAGGTTCTTAGTTATGTCCTTTCAAGCAAACTAGAAGGAAAGAGCTCAGGTGAAGCTGGGTGCCTTAGACAGTAAACCTAGCCCTCCACCTTTGTGTCAGCTATTTTAGGGGTGTAGAATTCTGGATTATCAAGACTTCTCAGTATGTTGTTAATTTAAATATTAAACAGTGTGGGTACCAGCAGGCATCCCTGTTTGATGCCAAGACTGGTGTGAAAATCAGCAGTAGTGTGGCCATATTGGACCTTGGCCCAAGTATTTTCAGGGAGTCTGAATAAAATACTAAGTAATTCCTGTGGTATTTCTAAATTCTGCAGTTTCTGCCATAATATATAATAATTTATGCTACCAAACGCAGATTAGAAATCCACAAAACAGCAGTACAGTTTCCCCTTCTTGACATCTACGTATCTCCATACAAGATGGTTTAACACATAGCAGTGTTGGATTGTGGATCTTGTACTCCTAAAGCTATTCTGTATTTACCATCCTTTTCTGCCCTCTTTTTATATTTATCTCCTCCCCTATACTTTTTCTTTCCCTTCCAAAGATCCTCTTCTGAGTCTTAATTTCCCTTGTATTTTATGCCAGTTGCATTATATTTGTATTTATAACCATACTGTTGAGTTTGTAATATTTAAGTAATTGCCTAAATTTAATATCAGATTATATAGTTATTCACCCCTTGTGAAATATTTATGACTTGCTGTGATAATCCCAGTTAGCAGTCAGGAATAGTTCTGATATACAGTAGCTGAATTAAAACTGCACTCAGTACATAACTTCTCTTTTTTGGATTCTGAATTTTAGAAGTGTTACTATAATAGATTCAATTTAAATGTAAATTGAGTAAAACATATACAGTATGCAATTATACCTTTTACACAGTTGCTGCTGTTTTTTAACACTTTTCTGCATGGTGCACATTTCATATTATGTATATACTTAAAACTGCACTAGCACTTTAATTATTGGATATGTAAATAACAGAACCACGTGGGGCAGACACCCACAAAAAGAACATGGAGGCTGCATGAAAAGTTGAGTGCTTGGTCAAGGGTTGGGGCTTCTCTTGTTTCCTCATCTTTGCTTCTAATCACAGTAAAGAGATCTATTAATACTGCAACAAGCATTTGTTTCACTACTCAAAGATATGTGTTTGTGATCTGTTCTTTTGTTTTATGTAGTTTGAACTTATTGAGAGCTCTGCTATCTCTAGAATGGCCCTTTTTGCTATTGGCTATTTGTGTAGCTACAGCCTATGTTACGCAGACATTTGGTTTGTGAAACTGAACATTTTGCAAATTTCCATTATTTTTTCATAGGTTTCCACATCCTGCATAAGCCCAGGTCACAGATCATCACCTTCAGGAATTTCTGCAAAACATCACCACCAGGTATCAGCATTTTCATTTTAAATCAACTTTTTGGAAGCCATTCAAAGCAAAACAAAACTCCCCTGTTCGCTACTAGGCTATAGCCTGAAGAACATTAGGGTGTATGTGTAAGTTCACTGTCTGACACACAAGAGGGGATTTTATATCAATAATTGAAGGGGATATCTCTTGTTTTTTACAGAAAATTAGCATCTATACGTTAAGGGGCTTTTCTGCAGAGATGAGCCTGCTATTGGTGCAAGTCCTTGTGGCAAATATTTCACTGCAGGAACCTAGATGGGAGGATAGGCTCTATGATGGGACATCCTTCAAATACTCAAACCTCCTGCTTAACTCCAAGTGAATCACCCCTGGACTTTGGCTTTGGAAACTTTTATGGACTGCAAGGCTAGGTACTACCTAAGCTTTCAATCTTTCCATGGAACTAAGAGACTCAGGAACTGACTAAAGTATGAAGTGCTCCAGTTATAGCTACACTTATTTAGACTTGCAAGGTCGGGCGATGTTGAAAGTAACCCTGGACCTAATCCGGGTATGAACCCATCCATCACTCCTCAGTGGAACATGGCCAAGGGGATGAAGATGGCATATATGAACATCAGAAGTCTTATGGCTAATATTGTGGAACTGGAAGCATGGGTGACACAATATTCCCCTGACATACCTGGGCTAACAGAGACATGGTTGAAGTCTAATATTCCGGACACCATATGCACAAAAAATGGCTATAAACATCTCCATAGGGATTGCTAATTCTCGGGGGTCACCCTATATAAAAAAAGGATCACTTAGTGATAACTGCCCAGCCTATGGACATAACTGGTTCTTTGGAGGTCATTAATGTGGTTCTGACTCTTGGTAACATGAAAGAAATCTATCTGATATGGGTCTACAACCCACCCAAAAGTGGCATCACTGGCTTAACTAACATTATGGATCACCTGGCATCACATAAGGTAAAAGGAGAACCCCTTCTCATGGGGGATTTCAACCTGGACTGGACTGGGAAATATTCGGGATTGTAATGATGCCACAATCACCAAATTGCACCTGGCTCTGCTAATAAAATGTCCAACAAGATCATTGCAATGGTGAGGCCTCAACTCCCTCCTGGACTGGATTGTCACTGACACAGCTGGCCATATTCAAGGCTCGGGTACTCTACATGATGCTATCAGTGACCATACCCCCAGTTTATTGCATATAGAGGGCACACATCCCAAAGCCTCTCCCCAAAGAAATACACTTTCAGGACTTTTCCAAAATGAACATCTGCAAGCTACATACAGATCTCTGCCACAACAACTGGTCCTCAATTTACCAGGTGGATGATGACATCATTGCTCTATCCTACCTAATAACCACCCTACAGGAATGTCAAAATAAGCACCTTCCCATGAAAAGGAGGAGGATCAAAGGTACAGCAGCAAGATGGGTGAATAGTGAGATCCTGACCAGCAAGAGGAGCAGGGACAAGACCTGGGTTGTTGCAAAGAAAAGCAGCCAACAAACTGACTGGGATGCATATCATAGGCAGAGCAACACATGCAAGAGAAAAATTCGGGCAGCAAAAAGGGCTTACTCTCTTAAGCTACTTCAGAAATTGGCCAATGATGCATGTGGCTTCTGGAACCATAGTAAGACTTTCTTGGGACAAGATGGATGCTCGACAATCACTGATATGACTAATAGTGCCAACTGCAATAACACCTATACCATTACAAATGCCCTGTATATCCACTTCTCTGACCTCTCGGATTATGAGAGGCTGATCAGTCAACCCTCTGTCTCTTCAACTGTGTCCCCAGCCCATGCCTCTACTTCACTTAGTTTTAAGCAGCTCATCATGCTTGAGGTTCTGAGACTTTTGAAGAAACTACCCGAGCATGGATCAGCAGGATCAGTTGGCCTACTACCAAGATTCCTTAAACTAGCAGCCCCTGTTATAGTGGCACCAGTTGCCAGGATCTACAACCTTTTCATCAGTATGTAGGAAGTACCGTCTCTGGAAGATAGCACGAGTTGTCCCCATCCATAAGAAAGGGGACACAAAAGACATGAACAACTATCGCCCAATTGCAATTTTGTCAGTACTAAACAAAATTCTTGAAAAACTAGTAGCCGAGTGGGTCACGGACTACATACAGCAAAATAACCTTCTCAGCCCTGCCCAACATGGCTTCAGGAAGGGGCACAGTACAGCCATGGTGCTTATCAAACTCACTAATGACATCAAGCTATCGATGGATAAAGGGCTATACACTAGAGTGATTTTCATGGATTTAACTAAAGTGTTCGACCTGGTGAATCACACGTTGCTACTAGATATGCTGGTCACACTTGGATTCTCCCAAGGCTCCTCAGCATGGTTCAGTAGTTACCTATCTGGGTGGATACAGTTGTTCAGACTGACAATTGCAAATCTGATTTTTCTCCTACCAGCATCGATGTACCACAGGGCTCAATTCTTAAACCACTGCTTTTCTTACTGTTTGTGAATAGGCAGTCTCAAATGTTGAGCACTACTCATACCATCTTATACGTGGATGATATAGCATTATACACCAGCACCAAGGACACTGCCTCCATTAATATCGCACTTGAATCAGACTTTGCCTGTCTATGTGAGTGGCTAGTTCAAAACAAATTTCTTCTAAATACAAAAAAAAAAACAGAAGCAATGTTGTCTGGATCAGCACTAAGAGTCAAAGCCAGCTCTGCAACACTGGCCATACGTGGCTCAGATGGCTCAATCCTGGATTTAGACTTTTTCAGATACCTGGGTATAACCCATGATCCTTCACTGGATTTCAGCCTCCACATCACTAACAGTTGTAAGGTGGTCAATATCAAGCTGGGGTTGGCCTGCAAAGTCAGAGCATCCTTAAACACTAAGGTAAAATTAGAGATCGCATAGAGGGTACTGCGACCCAGCCTGACTTATGGAATCAAGGGACTATTGCAGAAGTGAGACACCTGTTATAATAGTATCTGTTATTTCGCACTATCAGTATCTAGGAGCACCCACTGTTGCATACTTTACTCCAGTCTGGGCTGACTCTCCTCTGCCTCTTACTGAGTCTATACCACAGGATGCACAATTGACAGTATCATCCGAACTGGAACACCAATGCCCCTTGCATGCTTGATTAACCCTACCCATCAGACTTACCCACTGAGATCTACCTAAAAGTCACTCCTTAATACACCCAAATGCACCATTAGGATGGGTGAGCGGGCATTTGCAGTGTCTGTCCCAAAGCTATGTAACTCCCTGCCTTCAACTGTGAGGCACTTCACTACATACCTGATCTTTAAAAATGAGCTCCGTGGCTGCCTCCTGGCCTCTGACAGATTCACTTGCGACTTAACCCCTGGGGAGGACACTTAATTAGGCTTCCTTTGCATATTCCTTCAGCAAATATTCAGGCACTTACCACTCTTGTCTGCTTTTAAATAGCAGGCAAGGACAGGCTGTGAGATCTCCCACTTCGAGACTGTCTGGAATAGTTTCTCTATTTACTTATACCGTATGTCCTATCTCCTTGAAACTGTATTGTGTATTCCCCTATATCTATGGATAGCCTAGACTAATGTCTAATTTCTCCTGTACAGTAGGTATCACTGTCCCTGTCTATACTGTAATGTGTTTGACCCAAGTCTGTATTATGTAATAATAACCATTGTGATGTGATGTGATGTGCTTTTACCTATGTCTGTAACTTTCCTGGTCATGACTGAAAATAGTCAATTTCTTTGTCTATAGCACTTACCCGGTAATGAAAAACTAAATAAATGAAATAAAATAAATAGTTGTACCAAACATACAGGAGGATTATTGGTAGTCAGCATTTGAGTTGTGGGCAATGTTATGAAACATAGAAACACAGAAATATGGAATTTTGCCAGCAGAAAAGGCCCACTTGGCCCATCCAGTCTATCCATGCTTAAATCCCATATTTTGTGCTGTTTTAGAAACCTTACACTTTTCCTATAGTATCATTTTGTACTGAATATCTACAGGCCATAGAACTGATGTTGTGCAGATTCTATTATGAACCCAAATTGTTCGGTCTGGTGGCAATGAGGGTTGAGGCGCTGGATGTCACACCTTGCGCCATGCTGGCGACCCGGGTTCGGGAATGGGCTCAGGCCACCAGGAGCTGGCAGGGCAGAGGTTGGATTGGGCATCCTAAAAATGCTCTCCTTCCTCTGGGGTGGGCTCGTGGGGTTGCGTCATACTTGGGTGGCCCCTGGTGAAGACTGGGAGAAGCACAAGGTGCAGCACCAGCATGGGGAGGAGTTTGGCAAGATGCTTGCATAAGCACAGTGTGTCATTGCACTGTCAGCTCCAAGGGACAAAAGCTAGGGTGAAAAAAGGTCTGGGCATGACCGAGCAGCTTGATGGCCGTGCACCCACCGACCTGGAAGCCTGTCATGGAATCATGTCGGGGGGTCCGGTGATGGCCGTGCTTAGACCCTCGCATATCAAGTGAGTCTGCTATCCTCTGGGTCAGTGGGGACTGGCTGCTGGATGCCCCCGCCGGAGCGCTGCAGAGGCACAAAAATCAAAGTATGATAAAAAATTAACCCAAATTGTTCCCCTTTAAATTACATGTAGCAACCTGTGTACTTGTAGTTAATTTTTACCAGACCTCTCTGGTGATGATTCCTAATTGTGTTACAGGTGAAACCAATATTATCTGTAGATTCCAAAAACAGCATGCTCATGTACCTGCATCCTACATAGATATGTAGTTTGCTAAAGTGTAAAAAGTATGTGAATTTCCATTATTTGTCACTGTTGTACCAAATATGGAGAACAGTTAAGAGTAACAAACGTGTGAGAAGTGGGACATGTTACCCATGTTTAAACCCATTATCTTGTGCAGTTTCAGAAAATATATGTTTTACATGGCAACATAATATTCTGGGTTTTCACAGGCCACAGAACCAATACTGTACATTTTCCATCACAAACCCAATTTTTTCCCTATAAAATGAGTTTAGGACTTATTTCTACCATACCCTGTGATGAAAGTACATAAATGAAGTACCAGTGTAACTGGTATTCACAGTAGAATCCACAAATGGACTGTTTATGTTACATACACATTTGGTTTGCTAAAGTGTGAAAGTTATTCAAATGTCCATTGTTTTTCATCATTTTACCAAATGTGGAGGAGGTTTATGGGAAGCAGACCTTTAGGGAATGGGCAGTGCTATCCATGTTCAAGATCAGTATTTTATGTAGTTTCAGAAAATATATGCTTTTGTTATGGTAGCATAGTGTCCAACTCCTGTTTTCCTATAGGCCAGAAAATCAGCACAATGCATTTTCGGTTATAAATCCAGCTCATCCTCAGTTAAGATACCCTGGGTGCATTATGGACCCAATTCTCCAAGATTGATGCAGGGCATGCACCACGCCCTGTGTCAACACTAGTGTTTGACGCAACTGCACCAAAACTCATTGCTGCAACTTGTGCCCAATTTTAGTATGTTTGGCACAGTTGCAATATTTTTCACGATTTACGGCAGCTTGCACCAAATGTTTGGTGCAAGACCCATAAAAAGGATCCCAAAATGGCACAAAGTTAGAGCAGGGGGGAGCTGGTGTAACTTGTGGCATTTGACACACCAGATAGAAAATTGCAATCTGCGTCAAAGGAATGCTAAAAGGCCCCTGCTCCACATGTTCTGCACACCTGGGACTTGCGGCATCCACATCTCATTGGACAATTGGTCTCCATGTCTTAATGTACCTTACCTGTGGTAAAGGTACATGAATGTGGTATTGGTTAACCAGTACTCTCTGAAGAATACATAAAGGTGGTGTTTATATACATGTTTATATACCTGCATAGGTTAAAGCAGCAGTGCAACAAAATTGAGCAAAAAAATTTACCCTAATTTCTTTTCACTATGAAAGATTCCAGACATCTTCCAGTTTCATTTTGAGATACAATTTTCTAATTCTACCAAAATGTGAGTATTTTATAAATGTTATATTTTTTTCTCAAGAAAAAAAAAGATGGCCACCACATTTTGCATAGAAATTGCATTGTAGACCTGTCAAGGGTTAGGATCAAAAAATTAAAAAAGGCTTATGGTACACAGCATAGGAGTTACCTAGACAAGTTTATCTGACAAGTATGCTAATGTTTTTCTTAATTGTAACTGAAACCAAGTTTTTTTTTTTTTTTTAAAAAGCAAAACATTTTTGTTGCACTGCTGCTTTAAATAAAAATGTTTGCTAAATTCTGACAATTATGCAAATGTCCATTTTTTATAGTTACATAATACATAGAGAAGGATTATGGGCAGCATAACAATGAGTAGTGGGCTGTGTTACCTAAGTCTAAAACTAGCATTTTGAACCATTTCAGAAAATATAAACTTTTCCTATCATAATGTAAAGTTCTTAGTGCCTATGTGTCAGAGAAGAAACTCTGTGCATTTTTCCATTATGGACTCAGATTTTCCCCTATAAAATATTCTGTAAGCTCCCTGTGCTTTTAGTGCTTATTTCAACCAGACCTCTGTGGTAACAGTACATACATCTGGTGCCTCTGTAACCAGTACTCTCTCTAGATTCCAAAAATGGGGTGTTCATATTCCTGCCACCTACGTTACATAGACATTTTGTTAGCTAAAATTTGAAAATTATTAACATTTCCATTATTTCTCAAAATTGCACAACATATAAAGGATTGCATTTTATTATTGATTCTGGGTAGCAAACATTTGGATAGTGGTCAGATATCCATGTTTAAAACTATTGCTGTGTGCAGTTTCTGAAAACAACATACTTTTCCTATTGAGATGTGGTGTTCTAGGTTTCTACAAGCCAGAGAAGCAATGCTGTGAAGTTTCCATTATGGACCCAAATGTATTCCATGCAGACCAAATTTAACATATTAGAGTACATGTTAGGGCCTATTCTGTGAGGTCTCTGTGGTAAATGTACATAAATGTGGTACCTCTGGAATGGGCATACTCCACAAAATTCCTAAATATAAAGTCTTATATTGTTTCCTATCTACTTTATTAGATTATAGCTCCACAACTGCAGAATATGTATTTGTGACAACAATTGAAAAGGAATGTATACTTACAGCATTTGCAGTTTACCTCTTTAGCACTATATTTATTTAGATTATCTTACACCCTTATATATATTTGCTTAGATTTAACAGAGGCCAGTTTAGAAATATAACATTTTGTCTGTTTTGTGGCATTTATCTGTACAACCCAGAGCAACAAATGTGAGCTAGGCAACCCAAATGCCGTAAATCAGTCTTTGACACTCATTAATGCAAGGATTATTTTGGATAAATAAACAAATATATACACTTTGTTTGTCTTAATAGAACTGGTAATATATACCTTCCAAATCTATATCATGTAGAGTAATTTACAAACATTTGCATAAGTAGGGGGGTTTATACCAGCACAATTTAAAAATACATATAGTCTTTATAAATAACCTGATTTTCATATACAGAAAACTATAAAGAAATCAAATGTGCCCATTGTCATTTTTCACATTTCATGTGTTAGAAATTAAATACAGTACCACTGCTGTAACATGTTTCTACCTCTACAAAAGATTTAGGGCCAGATATTCAAAACTTTGCGCTGGGCAAAAACCATTTGCGCAGGTTTAGCGCGGGATTAGCGCGAGTCTGCCATATTCAAAAGGTCAAATAGCGCGGGCAAACTGCATTAGCGCTGGGCAAAATTATAATGTATGCAAGGGGCAAACTGACATGAATACAGGCGCAATGCTATATTCAGCGACTAGCGCTGTGCTAAGTGGTTTTACTTGTGACGTGACATAGCAGTGCATTGCCATGGGAAAAGCTGAGTCGCAATCCTGGGCAATCAGCTTTGGCGCCACATTATGGCTTTGGGGCGTTTATGCGGGTTTAGCGTGGTTTTGCATGACCCTAACAAATAAATATGACACATAGATAAAGCCAAACATAGAGAAACATGTTGTGCTAACTGATGGCATCACAATGATGCCATAATCTGTCACCAGTCCCAGCCATGCCAGGCAGTAAGTGGTGACCCTGCCACCAGTGGACAGCATGGCAGTGTGGCCATACAGCACACCTGTGGACCACACTTCCGTGGACACCAACAGATGCCAGCACACACATGCAGCACTGCGGGCATGGAGGATGTTGAGGGGAGCATGTATGGGTGGCGAGGCTGTGCTACAGACCAGGTGTGGCCACAAGGCTGGGACACATCATGTAGTGTACATGGGTCAGTATTGGGAATACCCCAACACCAGTGTGCCTTTCGGATAATATATGCCCCCCCCCAGTCACATACCTCACAGCTGTACAACTGCCATAGCACACAAAGCCAGAAATGTACATGTCACTGTGAGCATCTGTGGGTCACACAACAGCGTAACAGTAATGTCCAGTGTCAGAAAACATCCAGGGTTGGGCGCTCACTGTGTATAGTGCAGTCATCATCACTGCCCTACACCATAGGTATTGCTGTGCCCACGCACTACTGGCCCCTTGCTACTGTCAATTTCTGCTGTGCACTGTAGCCTGCCCTACAATGTGACAGTTGCACCAGCACCACCACCACCTGTGCCTATGGTGTCCTGTCCGGGTATAATATGCTATGCTATGCTGTACTGTTTACATGTAGCTTGCAGCTATCATCGTGCACTGCCAGACTGACCTACAGGTGGAGCTGCGGTTGGACCTGGTCAGCCCCTGTACTTCCAGACTGACCTACAGGTGGCTCTGTGGGACTCTGCAGTAACGCTGGGCAAACTGCATGCAAATCGGTATAATGAGATACTAATCCGGTTGTTTGCCCAGAGACTACGTAAGTAGGCTCATTTGCATGGCACTTTTGAATATGGCACATTTTAGCCCCGGGCAAACATGTTTTGCTCCAGGCTAACTGCTTAGCTCCGCGCTAATGCAGCGCGGCGCTAACAGTACAGGGAATATTATACAGTTTTGATCACTGTTCTTTCACATCTGCTGCTTCCTGCAGCTGTACTGCGTCCATGCATTTGCTGGCACACACATTGGCCACGTAGTTCGTCTGTACTTGCCCTCATGTTGCTGTGTACTGTGTTGTTGTTGTGGGTTGCACTTCCTGGTTGCTTTATTCAGTGCTGTCTTATTCCAGGGCTATTTTTGCCCTGCACTCCCAGCCCAGTTTGCATGGCCTCATTACCATGCCATATTCGGAAGCTGTTTGCCCTGGGCTATTCCTTTTGAATATAGCGTGCTCTGTGCTCCGGGCTAAGTTTGCCCGCTGGGCAGTGCTAATTTTGCCCCGGGGCAAAGTTTTGAATATCTGGCCCTTAATGTTGTATATATAGTACATATAGACATTAGCTTTCAATGTTTCACAGTTATATAATGAGGCTGAGGCTGGCAGTATAGCCGAGAGGTTAGAGAAACGAGATGTGAACTAGTTTGGTACATCCAGTAGACCAGACCTGAGTATGATTCTCACAACCTCCACTTGCATACTGTGTGACTCTGAGCAAGCCACTTAACTGCCCAGTGCTCCCAGATTACCCCTGAAAACAAGCACTTGTGCCTGTGGGCCTTACCCGGTTACCAAAAGACTAAAATAAAAAAATATATCTATATATAGGTTTTCTGGGGTCTTTCTCCAATATTTTTAACAGAAATAACATTTTGTGACCAGATATCAACAAACATTACTACCTATAAAAAGGTCAGAGTCTGACAACAAAAATCATGGTTTTCTTACTTTTCCTTAAAGGGAACATATAGATATTTTAATTTTAAATAAAATGTTGTAAAAATAAAAACAGTAGCCTGGCACAGGAGTATAAAAATACCTGTAACAGTGAAAGGGATAAAAGAAGCCAATGTAGGCAACACACTCTACATGGGAGAATCCACTATATGCAGTTCATTGTTAGATAGGGCCGATCAGCAGGAGTCCAAATTGAAGTCTGGTGATTTGGCTTAAAGTAAAACTACACCCCCCATATCTTGTAAATTTTATTTGTTTCTGTGTCAACAGACAACTCTTTTTCTGCAGCTGATGGGGATATACATGTTTGCTTTAGTTAGTTTTCACTGTTCATGCTAGTTCCCTGTAACTATCCTGGAGGTCTCTATTTTATGGTTGTTGAAATTGTATTGTCCATGCAAGTTGTATTAGCATATAAAAACATGATGTCACATAATCCATTTATACATAGAAACATAGAAACATAGAAGTTGACGGCAGATAAGGACCGCAAGGCCCATCCAGTCTGCCCATTTCTTTTTCTACCTTATAAATGTGCCATCGGCCTTTGCTATGTCAGTGACCTATCTATTCATAGTCATTTGTATTGCTCCCTTATGCCTATCCCATGCCTGTTTGAAGCCCTGCACTGTATTCATAGCCACTACTTCTTGTGGTAAGCCATTCCATGCATCTACCACCCTTTCTGTGAAAAAATTTCCTCATTCCTTAATCGCCTCCTCTAATCTCATGCTGTGTCCTCTTGTCCTGCTATTTTTCTTATATTTAAACATGTTAGACTCTTTCACCTTGTTTATGCCCTTAAGGTGTTTAAATATCGATCATATCACCTCTCTCCCTCCTTTGCTCAAGGGTATACATATTGAGCTCGTTAATCTGTCCTCATATGTCTTCTGATGCAGTCCCTGCACCATTTTGGTTGCCCTTCTCTGGACTGCCTCAATTTGGTTAATGTCCTTGTGAGAGGTGTGGCCTCAATACGCAGTACTCCAGATGGGGCCTAACCAATGTCTTGTACAAGAGGTTATTACCTCCTCTTACGACTTGTGATACCTACTATATACACCCTAACACCCCCTAGCCTTACCTACTGCTTTAGAGGTCTGCTTGGATGATTTCAGGTCATCAGTGATGATGATGCCCAAGTCTCTTTCTTCCTTTGTGACTGCTAGCAACTCCTCCCAGCCTATAAGTGGCTTCAGGGTTTCTCTTCCCTATGTGCATGATTTTGCACTTCTTGCATTAAATCCCAGTTGCCACTCTTCTGACCATTCTGCTAGTTTATCCAGATCTCTTCTCATTCTGCCCACCCCATCTGGATCATCTACTCTGTTGCAGATCTTGGTGTCATCTGCAAACAGACAAGCCTTACCCTCTAGTCCATCTGCTAGGTCACTAATGAAGATGTTGAATAGGACTGGCCCCAGGACTGATCCCTGAGGTACCCCACTTGTGACTTGCATCTCTTCTGACTGTATACCATTTACCACCACTCTCTGTTTTCTGCCAGTCAACCAGTTTGCCACCCAGTTGACCAACTTCTGACCCACCCGAGCCTACCTAGCTTATTTATCAATCTTCTATGTGGAACAGTGTCAAAAGCTTTGCTGAAGTCAAGGTAGGCGACATCAACTGCTCCCCTTGGTCCACCACTCTGGTTACCCAGTCAAAGAAATCTATGAGATTAGTTTGACAGGACCTTCCTTTGTAAACCCATGCTGTCTTGGATCCTGTGCCCTTATGGATTCCAGGTGTTGCACTATCCTTTCCTTAAGGAGTGCTTCCATAATCTTGCCCACTACTGAGGTAAGACTGACCGGTCTGTAGTTCCCCGCCTCCTCCTGCTACCACTCTTGTGGAGGGATCACATGAGCCTTCTCCAGTCTTCTGGGACCTCTCCTGTGCTCAGAGACTCACTAAACAATTCTGCTAATGGCTCTGCTAGTTCCTCCTTTAGCTCCTTAAGTACCCTGGGATGTATGCCATCAGGTCCCATTGCCTTATCCACCCTGAGCTTAGCAGCTCTTGTAGGACCCTTTCTTTTGTGAAGGGGTAGTGCTCACCTCCCCCTCTGTGTCCATGATGCTGAGCTGGGCCCTGCCCTACCTTCTCTTCAGTGAATACTGAGCAAAAGTATCTATTTAGGATAGATGCTTTTACAGGGTCCTCCTCCTCACATGCTCCTTTTCTCCATTAAACAGCAATACCCCTCTGGACTTTCTCCTTTCACTAATGTATCTATAGAAAGTCTTGTCACCTTCTTTTACTGTTCGTGCTAGTGTTTCCTCAGTTTGGGACTTTGCCTGCCTTACTGCCTTACCTGCTTCCCTTAGGGCAGTTTGGTATGCCCCCTATCTTCATCCGCTGTGTTTCCTTGTATTTTCTGAAGGCCAGCCTTTGGCTCTGACCTTTTCTGCTACTGTATTTGAGAACCAAAGTGGTTTCCTTCTTCTTTTGCACTTCCTTTTCTGTCTAACACAATGGGATGTTGCTTCAAGTATTGTATCCTTAATGCTTGCCCACTTTGCCTGTACCTCCTCACCTGTGTTTCTTTTTGCCAGGGCTAGCTAACTCTGTTGGCCATCTTATCAAAGTCAGCTCCTCTGAAGTCCCATATTTTTGCCTTGGAATGGGATGATTTAGATGTAGTAGCCAAATTGAACCATACCATGTGATGGTCACTGGCCCCAGGTGACCTTTCTACCTGGAGATCTGTGATCCCTTCTTTGTTAGTCAGTACTAGATCTAGGATAGCCCTGTCTCTTGTGGGTTGCTGTACCAGTTGTTTGAGGCCCTCCCCTGCAGGGAATCTACTATGAGTCTAGTTCTGGCAGATGTTCCTGCTGGTATTGACCAATCTGTATCTGGCATGTTGAAGTCTCCCTTATCAGAACCTCCCTTTAGCTGTCATGTTTTGTATATCTTCTAACAGTAATGTGTCTATGTCCTCCCTCTGGTCTGGGGCCTGTAGACAACCCCAGTTCTTATGGCTGTCCCATTTCCTGTTTCAGGGTGACCCAGTTCTTCTGGCTCCTTATGTGTATTCTGAATTTCTGTAGCTTTGATATTTTCATTAACATACAGGGCCCTCCTCCCCCTTTTTGCACCTCGGCTCTTCTGAACAATACATAGCCAGGTACTGAAGTCTCCCTAAGTGTGGTTACTGGTAAACCACGTCTCACTAATTGCTACTATGTCCAGTTTAGCCTCTGACATTATTGCCTGCAGGTCTGGGATCTATTTCCCAGGCTGTGAGCATTTAGTACATGATTTTCCATTGGCCAGATTTTGGTGTGTTAGTTGTTGGGTGAGGTTTGGCATTACCCCTGTGCATCGCATGGGGAGACAAACCTTTTTTCTTACCTGGTGATGCAAATGAACTGAAAACACACTGAATTCCAGTTTGACCACTAGCTGAGGGGGGAAGGGTGTTCTTCCCATTCAACGTATGGGGTGCTGCACCCTCTCCCCATTTGCTAGTTTAAATATTCTGCAAAGACGTCAAACTTCTGCCCCAATGCACTGACTCCCTCTTTAGTCAGATGCAGTCCATCAAATTTAAAGAACTTTCGCTCCCAGAACTGTTGCCAGTTCCCTACAAATCTGTGTCCTTTTTCCTGGCACCAGTCCTTGAGCCACGTGTTTAGCTCCCCTATCTCCCCTTCTCTGACCTTCCGTCCATCTGCTCCCTTCTCCCAGACTGGCAGGATCTCAGAGAAGGAGATGCCGGACGAAATAGATGATAGTTTGTCACCCAGCCTAGTCAGGTGTTCCTTGGTCTCCACAACTGACCGGCTGGCGAGATCATTAGTCCTTATGTGTACTAGGACATCAATGTTTTCTCCTGCTTTGTGAACAATTTTAGCAATGCGGTCAGTGTCTCTCATGCTGATGTACCTGGAGACATCTGACCATCACCCTGGCTGGAGATGGGTATCAACTCCCAGAATCATGGAGTCTCCTATGATCAGAAGTTTTTGGATTTCCTTTGTGCTTGTTTAGTTTTGGTTCCTGATTTGGGTGAGTATTGTTGTGCTAGCTCCTGTGCGCAGTGTCCTGCTCTGCAGTGTCTTCTGCCTCTTTATTTGATTTCAGAGATAGAGGCAGATACCTGTTTGTAGTGTTTATATGGTTTTGGAGGTAATGTGTTGGAGAGCAGAGAGTGATGGGGCACCTGATTTGCTCCTCCTAACCACCTGCCAACCTCCTGTGACCAACTACCCTCTGGGTTGAGGTTTTCTGTTGGATGCTGGGGAAATGGCGGGTGGTTCTTATAATGTATTTCCTCTTCAATATGAAATTTGAGGCGTGCAATCTCTGCCCATGCTGCCCGGACTGAGACCTAAGATCTCCAAAGGCCCAGCATGTAGGACAGTGTCCTAAATCCTGTAAGAATGTCCTTCTGAAAATTGTTCCACAGTACCTGCAGTTAATGAAATCCATTCCAAAATAAGTTGCTGGGTTTGTAACCTAGTCAGAGTAATTAGAAGGAAAAAAATGCAAGTAATGGTTTAATTGTGCTTTGTTTAACTTGTTATAACAAGTTAAATTACTAGTGCCCCTGTAAATGAGATCACCTTGTGGAGGCCCCACTGATCCGCCCCTTCCTGCTCTGCCACAGGAAATGTCACAACTGTGGTACCCTATAAAAGGAGTGTAGCATGGGGTGGTTGGGGATGGGGGTGGGTGTCTGGGCCCTTCCCCTGCCTAAAAAGAAGAACCACGGACGAAAGAACAAGGAGGTAAGAGCAGAAACAATCAGTCAACAACAAATGCAGTAACCCTGAAAGCTTATCCTAATGTTAGATAAAACTGTAAAACCTGTAAAGCACCACCTGTAATAATTTCAGAGAAGATATACCCTGTAAGAAACACTTTGCTCCAGAGAAAAATAAAGCAGTAACAGAAGATATACCTTGCAAAAGACAATTTGAATCAGAAGATTAAGCAGTAATCTGTTAGCACACACCTGTAGGCACACCTTGTAATAATGCAGAAGAAGGTATACCAGCAACAACAATTTGAATCAAAGAAAAATAAGCAATGAAATGTTAGCAACAAACAGTAGCAATCCCTGTGAGTAAAAAATAAAAACACCACCACACAGTAAATCTGCTTAGCCAAACTAAGTCTTAATCTTCTCCCTTGCTCTGGTAAGTTTCTCTACTCTGCCTTTCAAGCAGTCTTAGAAGGAAAGAGCTCAGGTGAAGCTAGGTGCCTTGGCCAGCAAACCAAGTCTTCTACCTCCAAGATATCAACTAACCTGACTTTTTAACCCTTCTTTCTGTTGGAAATTACTGACAGTTTGCCAGCTCCACCTCACATACACACCTAATCCTTTGGAAGAGCTGTGGAGGAAAGCAATTAGCTCCTTCAATGTGAGAAGGAGACTGAAACACCTCTGAGACAACAAACCTTTTCAACAAACAAGAATAAAATAAAACACAGTGTCAAACAGTAATTTTGCTTAGCCCAATGATAAAAAAGTCACAAAATGTAAGCTCCACCTGTAATACAGTAATTTCAGAGAAGATATACCCTGTAAAAACACTTTGCTCCAGAGAAAAATAAAGCAGTAACAGAAGATATACCTTGCAAAGACAATTTGAATCAGAAGATTACAGCAGTAATCTGTTAGCACACACCTGTAGGCACACCTTGTAATAATGCAGAAGAAGGTATACCAGCAACAACAATTTGAATCAGAGAAAAAATAAAGCAATGAAATGTTAGCAACAAACAGTAGCAATCCCTGTGAGTAAAAAAATAAAAACACCACCACACAGTAAATCTGCTTAGCCAAACTAAGTCTTAATCCTTCTCCCTTGCTCTGGTAAGTTTCTCTACTCTGCCTTTCAAGCAGTCTTAGAAGGAAAGAGCTCAGGTGAAGCTAGGTGCCTTGGCCAGCAAACCAAGTCTTATACCATGTATCTCTATGGTGAAAGTGCAAATATCTTGAAAAAACCCTATAATGTATGGTAAGTGCCTATTAACCACCATAATCAGCAGTCACACAGCTTGGTTATGCACTGTTTAGAATTTTAAAAGTTGTTAACCACACTTCAGAACTTCCAAACAGTGGCATAAGAAAAAAGAATGCACCGGAGTTCCACAATTCTCACACATATAATGCAAACAGTGTTTTTTTGACCATACACTATAAAAGATGATGGCTGGGGATCGCGTGACAACCACGCTGAAATCACTCTCATGGTTGCTAGGGCTACAGCAAACCTCTCGAGCTGCGCTCTCGGGTTTACCATGTTGCCCTAGCAACCACTCGAGGTGATTACAGTGTGGTTATCACCCGATTCCCAGCCATTATCCTCTATGTGGAAACACACAAACTGAAACAATTTAAAGGGTAAACCTCTGTATTAAAATGCAGACAATTTGCAAAGCTAACTGCAGTTAAATGTGGTATTTCACATATTGCTGCAACATGTTTTGTTGAAATCTAATTAAGCAGACAGGCAAACTGTGGAATCTAGTAGGTGCTGACACACATCATGTTCTCATATACTGATGCAACTCTCAGGGACAATGAGATTTCGACAAGCAGAAAATGGAGAGACCCCCTCCACCCCGGATAGTTACAGGGACTAGTATGAACTGTGAAAAAAAAAAAAAATCACATACAGTATATGCTTAACAGCTACACAAAAAGCATTTTCAGTTGACATGGAAACAAATAAAATGTACATGAAATGAGGGTTTGGTTTTCTTTTAATTCACATTAGAGATCTGATATGAAAACTAAGTTAAGAGACCTTTTTCATGGAAACAAAGTAAAGAAATAACCAATGTAGGCAGAAAGAAATGTGTAACTTTTGAAAGACTGGCTATGGAAGGGAACTGCACTGGACTCTGTTGATACAATATCTGTCATACCCTCATTGCACCACATATTAGAAATGTGATTTGAAGTTCATGAATTAAACAATGGTAGAACTTGCTATTTTTAAAATCTGCCTAATAGCACCTCTTTGATGTAAAATCCCACAGTTCAGCAACTAAGAGTTATTGGTCTTTTTTTTCTTTTGTTATTTAAAGGAGGGTATAAAATTCAACCGAAAGAATCTAACTGCATTCTATTGAGATATTCCTGTTTAAATATGCACTAAAATCAATTGATAGGTTGCTGTTGCAATAGACTCTTATTTAATTCCGATGTTTTTCACATGCACATCTCTGATATGTATTCAAAGCATCAGTTTCACAAATGTTATATTTACCTCTCTAAAATATTACAGATGACAGCATAAAAAATAATTTTGGAATACAATACTTTGAAAGGAAATTAAAAATAGTCACATAATCATATTACTTGCACTAATATGATACATAGTCACAGTAGTGAACCAAGCCATGTTACAAAAATGTGGTGGGAAACCAAATACAGTGATTATCTACTAGAACTAAACTGGTTGGGAAATGTAGGGTGTGGCCAAACTAAATAATATCTGTTCAGCTTTTAAGCTTTAATGTGTTGTAGTGCTCTAGTCATTATAATATTAGATTCTAAAAATTACGTGTTCTCCTGTCAGAGAACAATACAACCAAAAAGTGAAAACAGGTTCTAATTTTCCATATTCTCATTCTTATTATCATTCTCCATGTTGAAGAAGTACACCACCTATCAAATATTATTTATTTTACAAAAATATTTGCATGGTGTTGGGGCTATAAATTGTATAGTGAATGTGATACATATGAACTCTGTAGCTGATAAGGTTAAAAAGTGTTACTGTTTTTACAAGTGTAAGTAAATATAAGCTCTGTAGCCCATAAGGTTAAAAAGTGTAACTACCGGTATCCCAATTTAAGTGCACTCCTACTATTGTCATTAATGAGGTTTATCATGTTTTTTTAACCTTGGAATATTTAGGGAAGCTTCAACCACACTTCCATAGTTTGCTTGTTAAGAGGACAGCTTTGGAGTAAAGGCTGCAACTTTGAATTCCAACAACAGGTACCTTTTCATTAAAGATCATTCAATCAAACATATAGAATTCCTGTTTTGCAACACCCCCTGTCTAAATTCTTGTAATATATTTTTGACTAAACAATAGTTTGTTAGAGCCAACAATATCTGTTTTTGCACATGTTAGGGTTTTTCACACATGCACTGAAATCATGCTGCCCTCACACATCCCACAGTTTGACATTTTTGTTGACCTGGTGTCCAAAGGCTCCCTCAGAGTAACACAGCAAAAAAGTTAATTATTTTCTCTTTATTTACTTATTAAAAACAATGCACAGATACACAGATTTCTGTACATAGCAGAAAAAGGCTCTTAGTCCATCCAGTCTGCCAACCTACTTATGCTGCCTTGTCCTAGTGGCACTTATCCCCTTTGTTACTGTCCCTCTTTTTTCTAACTAAATCCACATGTCCCCATTACTGCTTGAAGCTGCTGATTGATTGAGGTCAGATTGGGCCCTAGTCCTCTCAGATCATGCACCAGTAAAGCTCACCTTAGATATTGTGTTACAATCTGCCTGTGATCACACCTGATCCTTGAATACCCAACTGTTATCCAACCCCAATATTGCATTTAGTTTGAAGAATTTTATTAAGAACTCTCTTCAAACTAACTGACGCCCTGGATTTGATTTGGGGAGCTATAATGTGTCACTAGCGTGCGGAGCTAATCAGACTAGCAATCAAATGCAAGATGGATACTACCACTCAATGCAGCTCAAGAGGAGTATTGAGAAAGGTCTCTCCTTGACTACTCCAGAAGATGTCCAGATCTACCTTTCCCATTTATGGGCCCAGTATGCAGAAGTTTTATTGGAATAGGCTCAGAGATCATTAAATGCATTGAAGGATACTTATGTTGGTCAGAGGGAAAAAGCTAGCAAGCTACTAGCTTTAAGACTGTGTCAGAGAGCTGCAGCCCATTGGGTTAAGACCCTATGAGATCCTGTGACACTTTCTCCTGTACTTAAATCTAAGGATATGGTCCATATGTTTAAGGAGTTCTACTCACACTTATTATTAGAAGATAACATGGCTGAAAATGAATTTGACAATATGCATAATTTTTTGGAAGGCCTTGAACTGTCAAAACTATCTGCCATGGCAGCTTCTAGTTTGGCATCCCCCATATTGGAATTAGAGGTCAGGGAGGCCATTAATTCTCTCCCATTGGACAATGCCCTGGGACCCAACAGCTTCAGCCCTAACTTTTAGAAATTATTTATAGATGAACTTGCTCCATGCCTGGTGATTCCTTATAATTACCTACACTCAGCTGACTTACTAAATAACCTTTTCTTAGAGGCTCGAATAGTTGTAGCACCCAAACCTGATAAAGATGAAACTCTTCCTGAGAATTACAGTCATATCTCCCTACTTAATATAGACATTAAAAAACTGGGTAAAAATTTTGCCTCACATCTTGGTCAGGTATGGAATGACCTGACTGGCCTGAAGCAGGTAGGTTTATAAAGGGAAAGCTCTCCGGTGACCATTTTTGTAAGATATTTTATTTGTTTTCTGCCTCCTGGGAGGCCAAGCTGGATGTAGTATTGGTCTCCCTAGATGCAATAAAAGCCTTTGATAGAATTTCATGGCCCTACTTATTTTGGATCTTGCAGTGGCTTGATTTCCTGAATTCTTTTATTCATTGGACATGAGTTATATATTCTCACCTCTCGGATAGAATCATGTGTAATGGAGTTCTTTCTGAGCCCTTCCATATTTTTCAAGGTACCCGACAGGGTTGTCCCCTCTATCCATTCCTTTTTAACTTATACCCTGAGCCCTTAAGCTGCAAAATTATCTCCCTTCCTCATATTTCAGGCATCCCAGTGGGCACACAAGAATTCAAAATATCAGCCTATGCAGATGGCATTCTGTTGCACCTTACAAACACCATCACCTCCCTTCAGATGGCCCTCTCTATTATAGGACAATTCAGTGCCTTTTCCAGTTATAAACTGTCTTTAAATAAAACTGTTGTCTCCACCCCTCCATATTTTTAAGTGGATTTTATAGATTTGGGGCTTAACTGGGAAAGTGAGTGTTTAAATTATTAGGGTATTAAAATCTCCCCAAATATCTTGCTCCTAAAAACCTTAAATTTAGATCCTCTGGTGTACCAGATTGCTCAGGATTTAAATAGGTGGAAATCTTTACCTCTCACATTATGGGGCAGGGTGAATGTTATAAAAATGAATGTTCTCCCAAAACTATTATATCCTCTTGGCATGCTAAACATTGTGTTACCTATTAGATGGTTTAAAGGCCTGCATAATATGATTTCAAGATTTCTTTGGTGAATAAACCACCCCATAGCTCATTTGACAAATAAATTAGACCTAAGAAATATGGCAGGCTGCAGCGTCCCCGTTTTTTAAGATATTATTTTGCCCTGCAGGGTTCTAAATATTTTCGTTGAGGACGAGCAGGCTGTACTGATTCAGACACCGTAGAAAATTATTTATGTCTTCAGTCTCAGATGCTCCCTGTTATACCTACCCCCTCATAAACTTCCTCACAATCTTCAATCCAGTCCATTATTTTGGTCTCTCCAAGGACATGCACAGCTTTGTAAACATTTGAAGTTAATGTATGTTAAAGATTCCACTCAATCCCTTCTTAATAACCTTAATATTGTCAGTGGAAAGCTACCCTTGACAGGGAGAAATTGGTCATACCTAAGGATTATGACCCCTAATGACATATTGGAAGATGGAGTTTTTATTTCCTTTGAAAATATTCAAAATACAGTAAGTGCAGTGTTCCTGTCCTTAGATTTGTTCAATTCTACCAATTACATTGTTGCCTTATTCATTTTTTGGGCCTCTCCCATGGTCAAATGTTGCCGGATCTATATTTTTAACATGGTCAGCTCTGGTACACCAAAGCCACCCAATACCTCAGCTTTATAAAGTTATTAGCCAAGTGATATGGGAGTCTGTCTCCCCAGTAGCCTATTACTTGCATTGTGCATGGGAAAAGATGACACATTTTGGTTTTGTGTCTGGACTGACATTTATAAGTACATTAAGCAAGACAGACTAAGGTTGCAACAGTTTAAAATACTTCATAATTTATATTTTACACCTACTAAGATGAATAGAATGGGGGAAAGCCAAGTCACCTATTTGTCCTATGTGTAAGGAATCAGATGGCTCCCTACTGCATATGCTTTGGTCCTGCCCTCACGTTGCTGAATTCTGGAGCCTTATCCAAACTAAACTTGATCCAATACTTGTACTACAAAATGCTTTCACTCCAGAAATATGCCTTCTGGGTGATTTCAGCTCTCTTACTGGGAGTTCTCGTAAAGCCCGTATGGCTCTAATTTCAGCAGTTAGCAACCTTTTATTTTTGAGATATTGGATTGTCTCAGCTGTCCCCACCTGGTCTGAATGGCTCACTGAAATGTTATCATCCTTAAATATTGAAAGGTTTATTGCCCATGTTTTTAAATCCTTACATGTCTATCAGTCCAGATTCAATAATCTACACACCTTGCTTTCTATTTCTTCCGAATGAAAACATTTGTCACTTACAGCATAAAGTTGCAGGTGTTGTAGTGGGTGGGACGGGTGGATATTTGTTTGTTTGTTATTTGTACTGTGGCTATTTTGGTGTGTTTATTTATTATTTTTGCATATACTTTAGTGGTTGTTCTGTTGATCCCATCATGCTTGTATTTCAAAACCTTTAATAAAGTTTAAATTGCAAAAAAAAAATTATATTTGTAAACGGGGCAAACGTTTATCAACAGATAGCACAATATTTTGCAGTTAATCAGTAGGTTCCTTAAGCATCTAAGATTGCTATAATTTTCCTTTTTCTAAACTCTACTATTCGTGGCTTGTTTTTAATACAATTGAACTTACTACAACAGAAATAGTAACTACCCTACTAAAGGGATATTTCAATCTGTTTATACAGGACAAAATTCTTACAACTAAGGAACCTAAAGCATAGAAATTAATGTTTTTCTTTTGCTTGTAGTTTGTGTTTTATAGTAGCTTTAGCAGTTATTGCTCAGTCAGTTTTTGATGTTGAGTCTTTGTTTTTGTGGTTTTTGGTCTAAACCTCTGTGTAGAAAAGTGTTCTAGTATCCAACTAGAAGTCTTAATAATAGAACACAGGGTTCAATATTGGATTTATTTTTCATTTCCCAGGATTTAAAAATAGAAGGATGGAAAGTTTTACCACTGAATTTAGGGGATCATAACCCATACAATGTAATTTAATTTTACAAAATACCCTGAAAAAAACATGAAAATGATTACTGGGTTAGAGATTTTAAAAAATTCAGTGGGAAATCTTTTAGTAATTGTCTTAGAAATTTTAATTGGAGAAAGATGTTTTTGACTCTGGATCTCAGTCTAGCCATTCAGGAGTTGACAGATTCACTGATGGCGATAATCCAACAACATGCTCCAAAGGTCCTCAGGAAAGATAGGGGAAATGAGGTACCATGGTTAACAGATACATTAAAAACACAATTAAGGATAAGAAACAGAGTATGGAAACCAAAATAGCTTAGAATTGGAATAGTTTCAATCCTGGAAAAACAAATGAAAAAGAGAGATACACGTAGCAAAAACAGAGATCATTTTAATAATTTAAACAAAGCACTTGATCCCAAACAATTCTAGAAATGTGTTTCAGAATTAAGAAACCTAACCAAGACAAAAAATCCAATTAATTTAACAAAAGGGGACATACTAGTGGAACATCCAAAGAGGTGGCTAATTTATTTAACTCCTATTTTCTAGAATTACCCTACTTAAAAATTTCAAAACCAAATTAAAAAACATCTGATATCTCATTACCAAAAACAATTGAAGAAAGAAATGGAAAAAAGGTCATAGCCCCACTACATGGGAAACCTTTAGGATTCAGGTTCTGGAGGCTTGAAATAAAATAAGTAAAAAAAGAACTAAAAAAGTTGAATGTGTCTAAGGGTGGAGGCTTGGATGGCCTAGAAGCAAGGTTTTTAAGGATAGGAGTAGATATACATGCCCTAATAAAACATATCTTGTTAACTGGATCCTTTGCAGCTCAATGGTACTGGATGTTTGGAAGATGGGAAAAATGATTCCCATTTACAAGGGGGGATAGTACTACCCCCTCAAACTATAGACCAATAGCTCTGCTCCCCATCTTGTTGAAGGTGCTGGACAAACAGGTACATCACCAGTTTAGCCACTACCTAGAACAGAATGGGATATTAACAGAGCACCAATATGGGTTCCAAGTGGGGAGGTCCATGAGCACCACCCTGATAGACTTCAACAACCTGGTTGCAACATCTTTAAACCAGGGAAGAAGCACTGGGGCAGTGTTCATGGACCTTAGCAAACCTTTTGATTTGGTGCAGCACAAGGGCTTGTTGGAGAAACTTGCTGAAGTTGGGGTACAAGGGGAATCTCTATTATGGTTTAAGTCCTACTTGGCAGATCATAGGCAGTGTGTTTTGTGTGGTGCTGCTGTCTCAGGCCTGGTGGAGGTAAATAAAGGCATCCCACAGGACTCAATATTAGGTCCGTTGTTGTTTAATATTTATGTTAACATATTGACAACGCAAATGAAATATAGTGGGAATAGACTCTACGCAGATGACACTGTACTGGTGGCATCTGTTAATACACCCAAGGGCCTGGGACAGCAGCTCCAGGCAGACCTGGCTAACCTGGAAAAATGGATGAGAAATTCTGGCCTACTTCTTAATGCCAAGAAAATCCAGTGCATGGGACTTTTTAGTCTGCCAAGTAAAGAAAAACAAATCTGAGATATGACTCAGACTCATGGATGGTACCCACATTGAGAACTTATCAAGTTATAGATATTTAGGGGTTCTGGTGGACTCAAGGTTGACATACACCGAACATATTTTACTTCAAACTAAGAAAGTAAACCAGAGATTAAGAAGGATATCTGGGTGTCTGTCTGAGGAAGTTAGAGAAAAGCTGGTGAAACAATTATTGATTCCAGTTATAGAACACGGTTCTCTACTATACATGAATTCCAACCAGACCTTGCTGAATAAATTAAATCAATTGTACTACAGATTGGATAAATTTATAACAAAAAAGGAACACGGGACACTTCACTGTGAAATATACAAGAGATTGGAGTGGCTTCAACCTGAAGCCCAAATAACTTATTTCTGGTTAGTATTGTATCATAGGATCATTTATCAGAAGGATAACCATCCATTAGTTCATTTGGTGGAACTTGAACCTTGTCATAATCAGTTGGTTAGATTGTGAACATCTTCCCCAAAAATACCCATGAACAGACCGTTTAACAGGTTGGGTGACAACACCCTACAAAATAGTATAACGAGAAATTGGAATTAACTGCCATATAAGATCAAATCAATCAATAACTTATCTGCTTTTAAATCAGCATTGCACAACCATCTGAGCACTAATTGTTAATGTTTTTGATAAGATATTTCTTATGAATATGAAAGGTGAAGTATGTTATGTCTATTGTCTTGGTATGAAATTAAATGTATCACTAATGTATGTCTTTTTATTTATTAAGACCATGGGACATTGTTGAAAATGGGGATAAAACCCCAACAATTTGTATCCTGTATAAAAAATAACATTTTATCAATTAATCAGTTCCCATGTGTGTGCTCTGATATTCTCTCCACAGGTTCCAGCCTGTGAGTGTGGGATCAGGACCTGATGGAGACCCTGGTGCTGCAGAACAAAGTTGTTAGTCTACGGAACTCAATCACTGTTCCTTATTTGAAGCTCAACAAATTAGTATGAAGAACTTCTTTTACTAATTGTTGATGTCACTACTCTATATCTATAAATGTGGTGGTGGTGACTGCTCACAAAGGGGACAATGCATGAATGGGCTGGAAGTACACATCAGAGGCATGTCTCCTGTCCATGGAGCTTCAAACCTGTGGACAGGTGCACACTGGCAAGTATTCACCAATGGCCACCACCTGTCTGTGGGAATGCTGCCCCCAGTGCACAAGTCCATGCAGGCTAGCCGGGAGCAGAGTAATGGACCTGGGTAAGCATCCAATGGGATGCTCAGCCTGGGTCCTGGAGTGGATTCCTTGAGCCCAGTGGTGTGGGTCCAAGTGTGTGAATAGCACCCACATGCACCCAGATCCATGCAGCCATACCCCATTATCCACCATGCCTCCCAGCCCAGCCTATGGTACACTGTGCCCTCATGGAGCACAAATGGCCCCCTGCAGTAGATCCCCTACCCCTTCCAGTACGCCACCACCCCCACCAGACAGTGTTCTCCAACCCCATGGTGGCAAAAGTCATCCTGTCCCACCAAGCATACATCACTGCCCATCCCCATGAGACCTCCATATTCCATCCCTGATGGGGTAGATTCTCCACACACACACATCCATGCCCCATCCCCAGAGTAGTCTCCCTCCACCCCTGATCCGAGTGCACCCCTGTCCCTTGTTGGTGGTCAGTGTCCCCCAACCAGCACTGACATCACCCCTGTCCCATCCCCTATACCTGCCAGTCAGTGCTGGGCACTGGACAGCCAGTGGCATTTCCCCTCCTCACACCTCCTTGGCTGCTGGCCATCCAAGCGACACTAGTAGTGCACTGCCTATATATAGTGGCATGCTCCCAGCATCACTCGGATGGTCAGCAACTGAGGAGGTGTGAGCTGGGCTGTGCTGCTGGCCATGCCATGCTGCTGCATTGACAGGAAGGTATGGGGGTCGGGGTGGTGCTGGCAGTGCTGTGGGGATGGGGGAACCACTGCCCATCACTGATTGCTCAGAGGGACCAGGATCACTGGTCAGAGGGGTGGGCTGGTGGTGGTGTTGTATGGAGCAGGGGGTGTCTGCAGCCCCTGGGCCAGTGCCCCCATATGTGTGTGTGTGGGGGGGCTTCATCCCTGGGACTAGTGTCCCTATGTCTGTGTGTGTGTGGGGGGGGTTAGAATTCACAGGGATGGTGATGGGGCACAGCTGTGTGCTGGGGTGGGTGGCACTGAGCAGCCAGTGGGAACGGGTGCTGGGGTCCTGTTGGTGGGGAATGGTTGCTATCTGCCTGGGACCAGGTGATGATCTGTGCATGGGTCACATACTGGAGTTATGGTGGTGCCTCCCTGCCATAACCTGTACCCTCCTCTGCACCCTCACGGGCAGCACTATGTGCCTTTGCATAGTGTTGGCATGCCCCCTGCCTGCCTCTGGTGCATTGCAGTCCACGTGGTGGGGGGATTGAGTGTGTAGGGGCTGCACACACCAGATTGTGCATCCCACATGAGGGGGCAAAATAGGTGTATGGTGGCTATGTGCCACAGATAAGTGGCATGTAGCCACTCCACACATATGTGCACATACCCCAATATGCCTAAATTTAAGAAAATCAAGGGAAATTGGGTACAGTGGAGCCCTCGTAAGTGCACACCATCAGGATAAAAGTTTTTTGTGCACTCAAGCAGGCAGTCCATTTACCTAGAAAATCACTTCCAAGTACATTTTGCTGTTTCTGTAATGTGCTTTATTAAATACCAGGTGCCCACGTTAAGATGACATTACTGTACTGTCCTACAACACAGTACTACTTAAAAAAACTCAATAATCATCTTTTGCTTTGTGTGTTTCAATGTAGGATTCAAAATTCAACAGAATGCTAAAGTTAGTCTTTTTGTTTGACCAAATAATTTTTTTTGCTGTGGCCATGCTAGACAGCACCATGGCTGCAGTTAAGATGTTAAGGTGGACTATTTAAGATAGTACTATACGAAATGTGCACTTAAAAGCTGAGTTGGACTGAAAATCAATAGGAAAAGTAAAACAAAATGTGCATTTAACCGAAATGGGCACTTGCATGTATTGGATGAATAGGAAACAAAATCAGGATATGGAAAAAATGTGCATTTAAGCAGGTTGTGCATTTATACGTTGTGCACTTAAGTAGGCTGCACTGTACTACCAATTTAATGTCAATTGTAAGTGGAAAATTAAATTAAATCAGGGCCCCTCAAGCCAGACATTAAAAATAGCTCATGAGCAAGCCTGGAGTTCAGCAAATAAAAAGGATCAGTTAAAGCAATGGGTGCAACAAGGGAACTATAATGCAATCCCTTTTTTTCTGAAACGTGTCTTTCTAAGAAAAACTCAAACAATGGAGTTCATTTAAATGAATACATTTACTACAGATATAAAAGACCAAAAAGGGGAGCTCGAGTCATGTGGGAACTAGGCTACCTGAAACTACTATACCATACTCTGGATCTGTGGAAGGAATCAAATGTATCCAGATTATCCTGTCATTGCAAAATGCACTGACAGGACTAATTTATTTTCCACCCAAGATAACTGTGTCTTTATTCGATAAATTATCCCATGAGATTATAGATTTAGCATAGGGTAGGGGCCTCTTACTGGTGGCTGATTTCAATGCTGCATGGGGTGGACCCAGAGGGGACAGACTTGCTTTAGGTGCTTACACCAGGCTGTTGATACCCCCACCAGGAAGGGTATATTATTGAGTGCCAGGCACATTCTAGACCTGATTTTTGTATCTCCTGTGTTCAGTATTACAAATTGTCAAGTTTTACACCCTAACTTAAGGGATCATGATCGAACTGAGCGTAGCATACATTGGTACCATAGGAAATGCAATAATCTTAAATTATACACAAGTAGATGTTTTAAATTTATAACCCTTTAAACTTTGCCACAAGCATAAAGAAAAATGAAACTGACTTGAATTAATTCCTAAAACAAATCTTTCTATTGCAGAATTTACAGAATCATTTCTTTCCTGAATAATTAATAGCCCCCCTCAAAAAAAAAAAAACAAGGGTTACCAAAAAATGTAAAAACTTATTAAAGGATTGGGTATTGCACAAGACAAACAATACATAGAATTTTGAAGAACGGATAAGTTGCAACCATTGAGGAATAAGTGTAAAAACCAAACTAATAGGGCTGAGTGGATTGTTCTTTTGTAAATCACAGCCCCCTCCCCCCCCAGATCCAGCAGTTACCGATGGACTTGGATAAATATGAACTTGTCAATGGAATCAGGTTCCAAGTCCATGGATAAAGTGAGGAAGTATTTTTTCACATACAGGGTTGAAGATACATGGAATGGCCTTCCTGAGGAGGCAGTGGAGTCAGAAATGGTGGGAGAAATCAAGAATGCATGGGACAGACATAAGGCAATTCTAGTGGGGGGGGTAGGAGGAAGTAGGCTGTCGGTTAACTAGGGTCTGCAGCTTATCCATTAGGTAGGGAAATGGGCAGACTAGATTGGCCAAGTGGTCCTTATCTGCCATCAAATTATGTGCTTCTATGTTTCTATACAGAGAAGCTACCAGAAGAAGACCATTTGGTCTATCAAGTCTGCTCGTATTGCTGGGTACACAGCTTGAGCTAATGTCCCTGCCTTCCCTCCCAACTCCTCCCATCCTCTCTACCCTTGATTCTTACCTTCCACCATGCCTATCCCAGCCTCTCTTAAAGCTGCCCACTGTCTTCAAAGAGATGACCTCTTCCAGCAACTCATTCCAAGTGTTCACCACCCTGTTGGTGAAGAAGTGCTTCCTGACCTCCCTCCTAAACCTCCCCCCAAGCTTAAGAGTGTGCCCCCTCGTGTTATGGTTGCCGCTCAGCTTAAAGAGACTCTCCTTATCAACCTTATTTATTACTTTCAAGTACTTGAATGTCCCGATCATGTCCTCTCTCTGTCTCTCTCTCTCTCTCTCTCTCTCTCTGTCTCTCTCTCTCTGTCTCTTCTATCTTCCAGGAAGTACATGTCCAGTGCCCTCAATCTCTCCTCGTATGCCTTATCCTGCTGACCTGCTGTCATCTTTGTAGCCCTCCTCTGGACCTTCTCCAGTAGGTTAATGTCCTTTTTGAGGTGTGGGCACCAGTACTGAACTCCATACTCTAGATGTGGCTTTACCAGTGACCTGTACCATCATGAACTCATGGACACAGTCTGCAGAGAGGTCTCAAATTAAATCCATTTTGGGGAAGATACTTCTTACATCTGAATAAATAAACAAGGTACCATTCCTATTTTTTAGGGTGTAAGCATCCAGCCCAGGATTAAGGCTAATATCCCCACACAGACATAAATTCAATATGATACGGGTCCTAAAAAGGAACCTGGTACTCATAGAACTCACTTTGTAAAGAGAATATTAATATTGCAACTCCCCTTAAAGAAACAGAACGCAATTAAAGGCCTAACACTTGGTGTTAATCTCATAGTAGCCACTGTGACTTTGTTACCTGATCCAGAACTACACTCCACTTTCTCTGCAGCTGTTGTCTTGCTGGTCTAGAAGGAAGAAGTTTTATTATCTGATTATACTAATTTCAAATACAAAAATGTTCTCCCCTGTCCTCTTCATTACTTTATGCACCGTGACTTGCCTGTTACTAGTGACTGACTTCTGTGCCATCATCCTCACTGCTGACCAGGCTTACTTACAATCCTCCTCTGAATCACCTATACTCAGTGACCCTGCACACAAAGCTGAAGCCTACCAGCTCTCCCTCATGAGCTCTGTCATACTGGCCCTCCTGACCAATCATGATCGCCGTCTACTTGGTTGTTTCTCCACTCCCTCACTATACAGTCCCCCCAGTGGCATCCTCCTACCTGCCGCCTCCTCTCACTTCTCCTCCTCGCAGGGGATGTGGAGGTCAACCATGGACCTTCAAACGTGCATATTAACTATGCTAATGCTATCTGGACAGGACACTGCAGCCTCAGGGTTGCACACCTAAATGTTTGCAGCCTCCCAGCTAAGTTCTCTGAACTTGAGCCTGGGTGTCCCTCTACAAGCCACATGTCCTGGGTTTATCTGAAACATGGCTTAAGCCATACCACAGTGATGCCCCCCCAACCCCCCGGCTACTCACTGCTGTGTCTTGACAGACCGGGCAGAAAGTGGGATGGGGCATTGCACTATACGTGCAGGACCATATTAATACCACTACTATTGCCTGCTCCTCCCCCTCCTCAGTCAGTGAATGGCTTGTTCCTGAAATTGTCCTGGGTGGGTCGAAAAAATTGTACATAGGCTACTTCTACAATCCTCTCTTAGGAGGTGCACAGGGGCAATCTAATTTCCTGGATGGCCTTGAATCTGCCCCTTCCTCCAGGGTCATCATTATACTTGGAGATTTCAACCTCCACTGGACAGAATCCCTAGTACTGGAATATGCACACCTGCTAAGGATGCATCACCTTGAACAAGTCATCTATTCCCCTACCAGATACAACCCCTGCTCCCCCAACCACTCCACCTTCAACTGGTTTGCCACAAACTGTGCAAATCTAGTCCTCCAAGCAGAAACTATGGCTGAATCTATTAGTGACCACACCCCTACGTATATCATTCTAACCACCAAATCAGTATGTCTTCCACACAAGTTGTTATCATTTAGGAAATTCAAATTCCAAGATTCAGACTTAGTGCTAAGGGATGCCTGGGCCATAAACTGGTCCTCACTGTACCAACTCAAAGATGTCTCCATGGCGGTGACGGTTTTTATGGAAGCTCTTTGCAACCTTCAGGAGAAACAGTGTCCTATCACCACCAGGAGGGTTAAAGGTAGTAAAACCCATTGGCTATCAAATGAACTTCTGGCCCAAAAGAAAGTAAGGAACAAAACCTGGCAAGCCATCAAGCCACCCCCTTGCCCCAATTATGGAATGCATACAGGTGACTTCATAACTCCTGCAAGCAGGCTGTGAAGTCACTCAGTGTGTGATCTTGAGCAAGTCACTTAACTTTCTTGTGCTCCCAGGTTGCATCTGGAAGCAAGCTTTGGCTTAGTGTGCTTTCCTGGTTAAACAATGTTGCCTTTCCCAAATACTACACTAACCTACAAAACGAGTCTCTTGACAACTCCCGCATTTCATGGGCCTCAATTAACACGCTCCTCAACCTAAAATTAAATAAACAAATAACGGAACTTACCTCCCTCTCCGGTCCCATTACTGACCCAGGCAAGATCACTGATACCTTAAATAGAATGTTCACCGACCTTACCGCCTACACCAGCAGACTCCCTCCACAGCCTCCCTCTACCTAGAAAACACAGCCATGCTGCCTACAGATATCAAGCCCTGTCTTTTATTTCAGAAACATTGACCATAGTGTCACTGGCAAACTCCAAAAGATGCTACCTGCCGGGGGCAGCCCAGGAAGCAATGGTCTGTATCCTACCTTTCTGAAATTACTCTCCCCTGCCCTTGTAAAGCCACTGACCCACATATTTAACCTTGCTGTCTCATCAGCTACTGTGCCTGACTCATGGAAGCATGTGCACGTGGTGTCTATTTTCAAATCCTGTGATCCCGCTGCCCTGGAAAACTACCGTCCCATCTCCCTCCTCCCACGTCTAAGAAAATTATTAGAAAAAATAATTCACCACCATCAATCCCCACCAGTTATCTGAGCATCTAGATAAGTGCAACCTCCTGAGCCCCCTCTAACGTGGCTTCCACAAACACCACAGCACCTCTTCGGACTTGGCCCTTTTCTCCAACCATGTCCTTAGAAACATGGACATGATTATGGCCACAGGTGCAGTGTTTGTGGATCTATCAAAGGCCTTTGACCTTAATGACCATCACCTTCTCCAATCTACCCTGCTAAACCTGGACTGCTCCCCAGATGCCACCTCTTGGTTTAGCAGCTACCTCGCTAACCGATCCCAGTCTGTTCTGATAGGCAAAGATACCTCTGATTACCTATCCATACTGGTGTCCCCCAGAGCTCCATACTAGGGTCTTTATTATTCTCACTATTCACAAATGATCTTCCCACAGAAAGCATAAACTGTAATGTGCTTCTCTACTCTGATGACCTTGTCATCTACCGTAGTGCCAAGTCCCTCGAATCTATATCTTCTACACTTACTACAAACTATGAATCAACTCAACATTGGTTCCTCTCAAAAAAAACTACTTGTAAATGAAAAAAAAATGAAAGTTATACTCTTTGGCTCAAAGCTGTACCTTGCGAAGGCCACCTAATCAAAAACCTCATTACCCATAGTCACCCTTGCAGGCCCTCTTCTTGACACTGTATCCTCCTTCAAATATCTAGGAGTGACTCTTGCTCCTTCCCTTAACTATAATGATCACATTTCTAATGATATGAAGAGAGTCCACCAGAAGTGGGGGGAAGCCTACCGTGCTAACCACCTCCCGACCCCAGAGGCTCATCTTGCAATTGCCCAGGGAAATCTCCTGCCCCTTCTTGACTATTACATCCCAGTGTTCTCCTCCATGTCCTCCTCACTCCTTTCTCATCTAAATATCATATACAACTTTATCTGTCATTTGTCCTTCATGTCCCTTCCTGCACTCATCACTGCTCTCTATAACAGCAGGGCTGTTTTGAATATTCTATGGGCTGTCTAGTTGACACCTCTCTCGGAAACTCACATAAGTTCCCATACTTCTCACTTCTCACTAACAGGGTGGTAACTTGGTGTCTCAGGGTCTCGTCTGCCCCCCCCAGTATTCCCCCTTGTATCTGCTGTCATGGAGAGCAAGGCTTCTCTGTCTCTGCCACCTACCTCTGGAACAGAATACCACCTGCTATTCAAATGTTACCCTCTCATCAGTCTTTTAAATTGGTGAAGCTAAGAGACTGGCTCATGTCTCAGGCCACCTGTGCCTGCTCCCTTGGAAACACCCTCACCAGAAATCTATCTTAGGGGCCAGTGTCCCATTTGTCTTACTTCTCAAGTACTGGCTACCACATAAACATATTGACACATTTTTGACTCCATTGTGAAAATGTTGATTGCCGTAGTGTAATCCCTTATGCATCGTATTGTAAACCTTGAACTAGCTGAATAATGTCTTGATTTGCTGTTTGTGTATGTCCTAGTTCTCTGCAAGCAGAGAAGCATTGCTTTATTTGTCATTAACTTGTTTTTTATGTCCTTAACCTTATTTTAAGATATGTTGTTTATCTATCACTGTTTCTGATACCACTGTACTCACTGTACTATATGTACCTACTGTATTATAACTTGTACCTATTGTCTGTGCCACTGTACTGCCCAGGTCACAACTGAAAATGGTCCTTTAGATCAGTTTGCTCACCCGGTTACCAAAAACATAAATAAATAAATAAATATGAAGAACTTCTCTTAAGAACCTCACTGCCTCAGAAACAGCCTGTCCCTGAAACAGTAGCACAGCTTTGTGCCATAGCAATTAACAAGGTTAGGAATGAGCTATTGTCCCTCAGGAAGAAGATACTCATTAGCAGTTGTTTTTTCCCCTTCGCCTCAAAAAATGGCACTGTACCACTGCTAGGCATTTCTGCTTCAAAGTCCTTCAGGACAATACACTTTACCTTAACCCCATCCCCTCCCTAATGCTCAGAGAAAAAGCAGCAATAAACAGTAACAGAAATGCAGTTAGGAATTCCGTAGTTGTAATCTCAAGAGAGCAATTTATAAGCAGTACAAAAGCTGGACTAAACAGCAAGGACCAGACCCAGTAATATTCACTTAGGAGTCAATAAGGAAAAACAGCTAAAAACTGAAACTTCTAAATCATCTGATACTCTGAAAGCACATCTTTACTAAATCAAAAACATGCTGTAGATTAAAAACTCTTAAACAGTGAACAGAAGAGCTACGTGAGAATATGCCTCATCTCAGTGTACCTTTCCCAGTTATCAAATTTTCAATAAATAAATAAATATTAATATTATACAGATGCAGTTAAAACAAGTGAACATTATGTATGCCCTAGTAGTTTAAGATGGATATATTCCATCTGGTTTTTCATGATATTGTGCACGTAACAACTACTATTGTCTCTGTATGGGGATCTCTTCCTGTTCCTTCCACCCCCTCTTAACCAATAAAAATTTCCCTTCCTCCCCCTTCCTCCTCCTCCCCTTCCCATCTGACACCGCTTCCTTAAAGTGGCCATTCTGACAAACAGGCTTGTACAAGTTGCTGCTGTATTTAATGGACTTTGTGTTTTGTATTCAATGAACTGTGTGTTTTGTCCTAATACTACTACAATTATGACGTGGAACCATTGTAAATGTGTTCTGCTCAAAGGTGTTGTCCAAATTTATAAATAAATAAATAAATTGTGCTGTGGCTAGAGAGGAATTTACTATACTTATCACAGCCATATGGCAATGTCCCAGCATTCATTAACCAGCCTGTAGGACACATTTTCTTATCCCACCAGACAAAGTGATTTTCTCCAAGTCTGTTCGTATTGAGAAGATGGAGCATGGTCAGACCCACAGCAGATAATTTTCAAGCAGCAAACAGTGAAGACTGATCAGAGATAGGTATACAAGGAAATTTATTCTCCAAGTGGTGCTTCCACCACACACACTTGCACCCAGTGCTCATGCAGTGTGGCGTGGGCTTTTGATATAATGTAGCCCAGCCTCTTGACTCAGCTCATGGCTGCTGGCTCACCCCCAAGCCTCCTGCCTGCAGTGAGCAGCATGGTGATGGAGCAGTACACAGGAAAACTGTCAATAGGAGGCAGCAGATGGAAAAAGCTGATGGTGCTGTAAGCTGCCATGGCTGTGGCAGACCTCTGGGTCCAGGCATTACTGCTGTCACACTGACTTCAAAGTAAAGGGGGCATGGGCTTTTGATGTGAGATAGACCTGCCCTCTTGATTCAGCTCATGGCCAATGGCTCATCCCCGAGCCCCCTGCCTGTGGTGAGCAGCTCGGTGATGGTGTGGCAGAACTGTGTTCTGCCAGTCCGATAACCCCAGTAGAAGGATGCCTTTCCTATCTTCTTCTTTTCCCTACTGAAATCTGTTGCACAACAGTATCTTCCTATGCTATACTTTATCTTTTTCTGCCACGGTGTAGATTTGCCACCTACGTCAGTCTTTTCTGTCTTTCACTAAACTTTTTCCCTACTACTTTTATTTCTGATTTCCATATTTCCATCCCTCACTGAGAACTCCCCCAAACCATGCACCAGGTTAAAGCTAGCTGGCAGGAATGAAATAAGGTGCATCTATAGCATTAAATGCAAAAGTTATACAGTTCCTTTCAATATATAAGCTGCTGGTTAAATAAAGTGCCTAGAATGAATAAAGTGCACAAAGTGCATTTTGTGCATATAATGAGTTTAAAGTGCTGCAGTGCCTAATTCAGTTTATAAGCTAAGATGCCTATGCCATTTTATGCATATATGGTGCAGGAGCACTGAATTTAAGGTGCCAGAGAAATAAATGAATAAACAAATGTTTGAAATGCCAGTTAAATAAAAAGAGATGTCCACTTGGATAGGTGGAAAATGAGTGCTACGGAGTAGCATTATGTCTCTATTATTTGTATTATTTTGCTGCCGTTCCATTGTTACACAGAGTATTATGCCAAAGAACTCCTGTATTGAAGCAAGAACTGTTTGAACTGAGCTGCAAACTTTAACTTTTGCTGCCGCTCAGTATCTGTGTAAATAATTACTGGTGCCCCTATATTATTAGGACTCCCAGCTGCTGACTTTGTATAAAATATGCTGTGGAATTGTACCAGCTAGCCATGGAGGAGTCTGTGGATATGTGTGCAGCCAGTCCAGACTGCTAGAGAGGCAGGCTTCCATGGATCAGCACACTTTCACTTTCACATGCCCCACTTCCCTGAACGAATAAAGCGCTCTGAAAAGTGAACACTAGAAAATAAAAAGGGACTATACTGTCCCTGGACATAAAATCTACAGCCCAGTATAAAAAGAAATAAAAGGGGCTTACCAAAGCTATGCAGAGCCCCAAAGCACAGTGGCTAGATAATGATATTTAACAGTCTGCCACTCTGCTACAACATAGAAAACAAATGATTTAAAGGGACCGGAACATCCCTATACATGGAAATGCAGCATATTTCTAGTAGCCCTCAGAATAAGGAAAAGGCTGCAAGATAAACTAAACACAATAAAGAAATTACACAAATTAAAGAATAAAGAGACACTGCATGTCTCTAAAGGAGACTCATTATGTAAAAAGCCCTGAGATATAAATGAAAGGGCTAGTGTTCATGCTATAACAATACAGAACATGTATAACGAAATAAATGTTTGCACTGTTTGCTTATATAGAAAAGAGGTGCTGACCTGTTAGCAAGACCTCAGGAAGTGAATTTCCTGTAGAGGGACTTCCCATAAGTAAAACCTCATTACGTAATAGAGGAGGATATTTAGGGACCATTTAGAACTAATTGGATGTTACGGAAAGGACTTTTCCATAAGCGGGAGAGCTGTATAAGCCTTCCTCTAACATCAAGAGTCCGATTAGCTGCATGGCCAGTCTCACTTACCTGGAGGAAGGTAAGCAGAAGGCCCTATGCCTGAACAGGAATTTATCTCTAACAGCAGGAAAGCTGATGATTTGTTTTGAGATACCTGTTGTAGGGTGAAATTGCCTTGAGCTATTGTTTTTTTTTTCTCATTCTGTTTGAACAGTTTTATTTCTATTTGTTTATTTTTTCTACTTTTTGTAAAAAATAAAACACAATGCAAGTGTGTTGTACTCTATTACTGTGTCCAGTATTATTTTTATACCCACATACCTGTGACAGATGGAAAAATACACAGGAAAAATATTCATTGGAGGCAGCAGATGGGAAAAGGCATTTCCTGATCCCGGAGAAATCTCTTTCTGTGCTGTGTTCTGGACTGAATTTTTTCACACACACCTCCCCTACCTCCACCCCCTCCCTCCCCCACCTCCTCACAGTATTAAATAGACCCTTGCTCTGCCCCTTTCCTCAGTTTAGCAGCTGATTGGTCACTCCACTACTGCACATTCTTATGGCTATTGGCCTCCCTATCTTCAGTACCTGACTTGACCTGCTTTCTTACTGCCCCTTTTTAAAGCAATCTCACCCACAGGGTTGCACATTTGCTCTCAAGTTTTTCTCCAGCCACTCCAGTTAACTCCTCTAAATTACTTCTGTAACCTGCCCTATTGTTAGGGACCTCACCCTAATTTGACTATATACCATTTCAATTCTTACACTTACACTGCCTATGGTGACATACCCAGTCAGAGCCAAACCATCCCAGTAGCTGGCACCTTTGCCTTAGCTCAATTTTCAATGCTATCATTAAATTAGTACTAGTGTCATTTCCACCCTCATGCAGTAAAACAATATTACAGTGACTCTTTCCAGGTGTTTTACCAAAATTGCCCTGTGCTTGGACTAATTTCACAGCTGGCACATGATTGCTGACTGAGTTTTACCTCCAGCTACCTACTACATAACAATGGGCAGCATCGCTCTTCTACTAGGCCTGGTCATGTTTACCCTTCTGGCTCAGACCACCTCCTGTTCTGTGACCCTGCCCTCCACCACAAGCATTTCTCCCCTAAGCCACCCCAAACAGCTCGGCCCCCTCCCATGTTGGACACCCCCCAACTCATCTGCATCCACTACCTACCAATACCCCCGCTCCCTCTGCCCTCCTGGATCCATCCTGGACCCATTTCTTCCTTGCCATACCTACCATCCATGCCTTACCCATCCCCTGCACCCCTACTATCAGGACCTCACATCGGCACCACACTAAGGGTTCTTGTCGTCACTGTCCCCTAATCAGATTAATCACTCTGCTCTTACTGCTCTCCAGGAATATACACCCAAACCCTGTACCTATGCCAACTAGCCCTCAAATACCCCACTCTGGAGCTGGTCTCTGCATTGCATCACTGAACATATGCAGCCTTCTAAAGAAATCTGCTGCACTCCTGTTGTACAACACCAATCCAATATTATTGCGTTAGTAGAGGCCTGGCTCTCCAAAACAACCCCTGACTCTGTTATTTCCCTCCCTGGATACACCCTGTTCAGGGAAGACCAAGGTGGTAAACATGGTGGTGGGTGTGCAATCTATATGCAGAACACTCTTATAAGCCATGCGCTCCCTGTCCCCAAGCTTGACTATGGCACCCAAGCCCTCACTCTAAAAATTACCCTGACCCAGCCAGGGGCCCACTCTTCCTCACGGTCTCCTACATACCCCTGAGGAAACAAAACCCAGTGGTCCAGTCTCTCATCGACTACCTCTCCTCCCTACCACACAAAGCTGAGCAACTCATCCTAGGTGACCTTAACATCAATTGGCTTGGTACCACTGCCTCCCATACCAGGGACTCCTTCACTGCCCTGGACATGTCCCAGTTAGTCACCCAGCCCACTAGATTCAGTGGGACAAGTGGCTCCAGCACCCTCCTAGACGTAATACTATCAAACTGCCCTCATAAAATCAGGGATAACAACGTCCTCCCTGACTCACTAAGTGATCACTCACCTGTCCTCTGCCTCTGATCATCCTCCATACCAGAATCTGTGTCACAGGCCACCTTGCACTGGCGCCTATGCCCTGAGGGTCTCAGAAAGCTAAAATTGCATCTAGAACAGCTGGACAGATCCCCATCCATCACACCCTTGATATTGACTCTGCCCTAGACCTCTTCACCAATGCCTTCAGCAAGGCCTGTGACCTTTTCGCCCCCCACACCAGAATCCGTACTAAAAAACAAAATGCTGCATGGATATCCCCATCCCTTATCCAACAACTTAAGCATAGGGATAATCTCTGGCACATCACTATCGAATCAGGCAAGTTGGCTGATAGACAAGTCTACAATGCGGTGTGTAATCAATGCACCTGGGCCATTAGACAGGCCAAGGCAGAGCACTATCAGACCACCCTTGCATTCACCTGGGGTTTTGCCCGGACTTTCTGGGACATCATGAAAGAGCTTAATGGAAAGATCCACTCCCCCCACCATCCCAGCTCTCCATCAATGGCACCGTCACTACAGATCCAACTCGCATAGCTGATTGCCTCAATACTACCGCCTCTGACCTAAGCTCCATCCTCCCAAACAACTTTTTTGACCCAATCCCAGCCTCTATTCCCACCTGCCTTGGATCAACCTCCTTTCTACCTGCACACTATATCCCCCCACATAGCCAGGCTGCACCTGCTAAAAGCCCTTGGTAGCAACAACCCCAGCTGTGACCCTGTAGACTCCAGGATCCTCCGCCTTGTCTTGGATGTCATCCTTGTCCCCCTTACAGACCGACTAAACCAGACTCTATGCCTCAGTCAGTTTCCCAGTGCTTGGAAATCAGCCAAAATCACCCCTATACATAAGAGTGGAGATCGGTCCACACCTAACAGCTGCTGGCCGATCTCTATCCTTCCCCCGCTCTCTAAAGCCCTAGAAAAAATAGTGTCTATTCAACCCTCTGAGTACCTGACCACACATGATATAATGTGCCCAGAACAACATGGTTTCTGCCCAGGACACAGTACCACTACTGCTCTCCTGGAGTTCTCTCAATACCTGCACTCTGCTCTTGACTCCGGCAACCTTGCCAGTGTAGCCTTCACAGACCTCTCCAAGGCTTTTGACACTGTTTGTCACCCCCTCCTGCTCGACTCCCTGCACCAACTTGGCTTTTCCACTGGTCCCCTTGCCTTTTTCTCCAGCTTCCTCTATGCTAGATCCCAGCGTGTGAAGATAAATGGCTCCCTGTCCAATACCCAGCCAGTTCATTCTGGGGTACCCCAGGGCTCCATTCAGGGCCCTGTACTTTTCAGCCTCTACCTCAACACTCTCCCCAGCTCCTGCACAGGAAAAATGCTCCTCTATGCTGACGATGCAGTTCTCTTTGCCTCCCACCCCAATCCTTCTTCTCTCCAGGTATCCCTCCAGCACACCTGCAACCAAGCTGAAAAGTGGTTCCTTGACCACTGACTTGTCATTAACCTATAGAAGACTAAGTCAATGCTCTCTTCTCCCATCACCAAAACAAGGCCAAGAATGTCCCCCTCTTCATTCTCCCCAGCACTCTACACCCGCTGGAGCAAGTGACCTCTTACAAATATCTAGGCATCACTTTCAACTTGGCTCTCACCTTCCACACCCACATCAATGCCCTATCCTCCTCCATAAATTCTCGGATAGGCCTACTATACCATCATAGAGATTGTTTTCCCCAGGTTGCCCTCCGGCTGGCCATCACCTCTTCTGTCCTGTCGCTAGTGAACTATGGCTTGCCCATTTATGCTGCGGTGGACAATACTGCCTTGACTAAAATCCAGCTCTCTATCAATAAGGCCAGCAGACTCCTGACATAAGCCCCTAGTCACACTCATACTTTCCTGCTGTACTCCACTGCCAATCTGCTTACCTTTGAGGAATGTCTACACTACCAGACCTGCCTACTCACCAAAAAATCTCTTCTAGGCTCTCCCCACCTGGGGGTCTCTGTTTCCCTACAACGTGCATCCTCGTCTGTTGCCACCCATAGCTCTGTCAAGGCCACCTTTCTGGTGCCCAGAACCAAGACCTCACTAGCCCAGAGGTCCTTCCATTACCAAGCCTCTGCTTGGTTCAACTCCCTCCCACCCTGCATCACAGACATTGCCAAAATTTGTCCCTTCAAAACTGCCTTCCAGAACCATCTCTTTGATGCTCGTTGCTGAAGATGCACCTAATTACTCCCACTGTGGGATCCTCCTGTCAGGCCTCCCTGACTTGACAACATTCTCTGGACAGCCTTTCCTCTCCCTTCCCTCCCACCCTATTCCTCATCCCTACCTCCACCCTCTCCAGGTATTATATAGGTATGCCCATGGCTGTACCCCCAATGTATCCCTTGGGTACCTTGTATTTGACTGTAACCTATTATAAGTAACATTATTATGTAACCTATATGTACTCTATGTTTAATGTTCTGCACCTGTACTGTTCTCACTGTTGTAACCACACTATGTAACTCTGTCTACCCCCCTGCGATGACGTGCCTTTGTAAATGAGTCCATGACTCAAAGGTTGTAAATCTGTACCAGTAAATAATAAATATATAAATAAATCTGATGGTGTTGTAAGCTGTGGCAAACCTCTGGGAGCAGGCATTACTGCTGTCACACTTGATGGTCTGTAAATGAAAACAGGAAGACCGGGGAGAAATTGTAAGGTTAAAAAGTGATCAGGAGGGACTGTGCAGAGGGGGACCAGGAAATGGCAGACATACTGAGCAAATACTTTTGTTCAGTGTTCACAGTGGAAGGAGAAGGGGATGGGTCACAAAAAAGTGACAGGAGCTCTGAAGGGAGGGAGGGAGGGGATACTAGTCCTTTATTTGAGGAGACAGCCCTAAAGGGACTCGCTAATCTGAAAGTGGACAAAGCAATGGGGTCAGACAGGGTACATCCAAGAGTACTGAGGGAGCTTAGAGAGGTAGTGGCTGCACCTCTGGCAGTCATGTTTAACAGTTCTCTGGAAACAGGAATGGTTCCAGAGGACTGGAGGAGGGTAGATGTCATCCCACTTCACAAAGGTGGCAGCAGGGAGAATGCTGGCAATTATTGGTCAGTCGGCCTGACATTGGTGGTGGGAAAGTTAATGGAATCATTGCTGAAGGAGAGGAGAGTGGACTATCTTGAATCCAATAAGTTGCAAAATTCAAGACAGCATAAATTCATGGGTGGGAGGACATGTCAAATGAATATGACAGATTTGTTTGACTGGGTGACCAATGAATTAGATCAGGGTGACGGGGTGTATGTGGCCTACCTAGATTTCAGTAAGGCATTCAATGCCATTTCACATAGGAGACTATTAAGCAAGCTGGGTAACTTAGGAGTGAGTCCAAAGGTGGTAAACTGAGAAAGAAACTGGTTAGGGGATTAGTGACAGATGGTGGTGGTAAATAGAGTTCACTCCAAGGAGGTAGGGTGACCAGCATGGAGCCTAAGGGACCAGTGTTGCAATTGATCCCCTTTTGCCATGTTTACATGGCAGTAGCATTACAAATAAAATACCACAACAGCATTCCACTTGCCACCTGCATCCTGTGTGTCTACATGGCCCCCTCTCTGCACTGCTGCAATTTGTGCTGGTGAGGAGCCGTGCATCAGGGGGAGTCAACCATCTGCTGGCCAATATATGGGTTTCTGTAGTCAGGCAGTTCACACTGCCACTTAAGCTGTTGTAAGCCACTCACTCCTCTTGGCACTCCCAGCTTCCCAGAGAATCTGGGAGCGTCTTAATGAGCAGCTTCCCCGATCGGGTACATATTCACACAGTCACATTTGCACTGGAGCAACCCGAGCACATGGGTTACACCAGTACAAATGTGTCCATGTAAACAGGGCTTTTAATGTCTTTGTTGGGGACACTGCAGAGGATCTGAAGGGAAAGGTCTGCCTCTTTGCAGATGACACTAAAATCTACAATAGGGTGGACACTCTGGGGGCATGAAAAGGATAAGGAGAGACTTGAGGAAACTCGAGAAGTGGTCGATGGTATGGCAGCTGGGTTTCAATGCAAAAAGGTACAAAATAATGCACTTAGGGCATAGAAACCCAGAGACAGAGCATACAATGGGAGGATTGTTATTAATGACCGCCAAGCAGAACAGAGACCTGGAGATAATCATCTCTGATGACCTGAAGGTGGCCAGGCAGTGCAACAAAGCAGTTTGGAGGGTTGGTGATATGCTGGGGTGCATAGGGAGATGTACCACCAGGAAAGTTAGGGAGGTGGTGTTGCCTTTGTGTAGATCAGAGGTAAGACCTCACCTGTAATGCTGTGTACAGTTCTGAAGGCCACATCTCTGGAAGAACATAGACAGAGTGGAGGTGGTCCAGATGAGGGCAGCTAAAATGGTGTTGGGTCTGTATCAAAACCCCTATGTGGATAACCTAAAGGAACTCAATATGTACACACTGAAAGAGGGGGGATATGATAGAGACTCTTAAATGCCTCACACAGGTAAATAAGGTACAGGAGAAAGGTACATAAATACCTGATGTGAGTAAATAAGTTACAGGAGGAAAGTATTTTTCAGAAAAAAAAGGTGCTCAAGAAGAAGGGGACATGCTATGAAGCTAAAGGGGGGTAGATTCAGAAGAGTTGTGAGGAAATATTTCTTCACAGAAAGAGTGGTGGATTCCTAGAACACTATGCAACTGAAGTCCAACACTTTAACTTGCAGCAGTGTGTAGAGATGTCACACAAACTCAAATACTACAGCTTTTTCCATATTTAATGCTTCAGGTCCAGGCATCTCTAACAAAACACTCACACCGCGTCCATGACCAGAACGCCCTGGCACTTCACCATTAAGCCTTTGTCGGGAGGTGGGGTTCTGGCTCAGGACCTTTCCTTCTTATACAGCTTATCCACCAATCACCATTTATATGCATGAATAATTGATTATATGTATTCATACATATTAAAAACATTTGTAAAAAGTGCATACATTTTACATTATTTGTGCAATTCCAAATAACCAATACTTGTCACTTGCTAAATCTTTACCAATTCATATCTGGGCATTGTTTCTATCTTATTTTGAGCTTAAATTCTGTTTTTTCTTAGTACTAATGCTGTTTTATTATTCAGTTTTTCATTCTGCCTAAAACACTTCTCTAAGTTCAGTCTCATACTGCAAACACAATGCTTCAGACTAAAACACTTTTTGTTAAACCCCTTTCTAATCCAACCTTTTGCAAAAAGAGGTTTAGCAAAACTAAAGTGACTGGCTTCTGATTTTATTTCCACTGTTGTCTGGGAACTAACAATTCTGCTCTGATCCTGCTTTCTTCTCTTTCCTTTGCCTCTTTCAATAACTTGTAATCATAACCCCTCTCCAAAAGTCTATTGGTCAATTCTGTATTCTCTTTTTCACAAACTTGAAACTTCACTGCAATTTCTTCTTAAATGCAAGTATTGACTGTAAGGAATTGACTTAAAGGAGAACTGTGCTGAACCTGTAAGTCATTTGCCCTGGCCGACCCCCGCCTCACCCATCACTGCGAGCTCTACAAGGAGCTTGGCTGTCTATCCCCGCTCAATCACCTTAACTTTAGCACTGGGTGCCTCGTGAGTAAAGTACTTAGCTCCGGCACCCCTCCGGAACTGGCCCGGTTTCTTGCTCCTGCTGACCTCTCCCCCTACCTGCTTAGATCCCAAGGCCCCGGCCTACTAAGTGTACCTACTTCCCGCACCAACATGGGGGACCGGAGTTTTGCTGTTCATGGCCCCAGGCTCTGGAACTCCTTTCCTGAAAGAGTCCGTACTGTCTCCTCTCACAAGAGTTTCCAGACCTCCTGTGGGATCATCTTAAGGTGGCTTCTTGTTGTGAATGTCCTAAGCCTCCTTAGCCTCCCGGTGTCCACTGGTGCCGGCTTCTTCTCTCCTGCTCTGGCGTCACCACTCTTGCGCTATGTCCTCGTCCAAATCCCCCCTACCTTGCTTGACCGATGCTATGATGTTACTATGCTCATAATCCTCACCAGCCCTGTTGGTCATTGAATTTATCTCTAACTTATACCTTGCCCCAGCACTGTATCTGGGTGTACCTTCCACGTAAATGTAAAAACTGTAAAAATTGTCTTTTCTCCTGTTTTTGTACCTGAATGTATTCGTCTGAACCAATTACTGTATCAATGTACCTGTTGTACCCTTTTGTACTCTCCCGGGTTGTTCCTGAAAATAGGCATAAAACTTGTCTAGTGTACTTACCCGGTAAACAAAAACTAAATAAATTTTCCCAATAGAAGCTGTTTTTTAAGAACTGGTTAAATTTGTTATTCTTAAATCTATACAGGCTTTTCAGTAACCTAAGTGGGTGTTTCTGCTTTACACGTTGGCGTTAAGTGTCATTTTAGAACCGTAAGATGTAGTCTATGTCCTTCCCAACCACACAGTTCTGTATCAGAACAGCAATGCATTGTGCCAATAATAGAAGAGTTAAACAGGGACATTAACTACATCACAGTTCTAAAATGGATCTAACCAGCAGCATGTAAATCAAAAACTCACTTTATAACTTAAAAGCCTGGATAGCTAGAGTAATAATAGAATTTGAACCAGTATTTAAAACAAAAGCTTCCACTTGGAAAACAACTTACAGATTCAGTGCAGTTCTCCTTTACCCAATGACCTAGGGTGTGCACTATCTACTCTGAGAATTGCATTTGTTGATATATGTTTCACATAACCAAAATATCTGACTCTTAAATAATCATCTTTAGAAAGTGTTACATCTACTAAATTTATTTTCTCTTAATCCACTGTACCAGTAAATCATAAATTCAAAAAAAATGTTATTTAGTCATTCAAGAAATTAACTAGCCTCTTCCCTTGTTCCTTGCTACACAGTCCCCACATTATCAATAAAACAAAACCATTTGATGATGTGATGTGTGTGTGGATTCACACACACCACATCATCAATGAAATGGAACCATCTGATGATGTGTTGTGTGTGCAGGCTCATCTAGGCATCTGGTAAAAATTGATTTTCCCAAATACCCAAGAACATATATATAAGAGGGGCAGTAGTGTCCCCCATTGTTGTGCCCACCTTTTTGTAGAAAATATGCACAATTAAATTCAAAATAGCTGTTTCTTAGAACAAATTCTAATGCCTTCAGTATGAATTCCATTGGAACTTCCTCTGCCAAAGTATGTTGTTTCAAGAAATATTTGCAAACATTTAGACCATCTGTATGCTGAAATGATGCATAGAGTGATTCAACATCAGCTCCAAGTCATAGATACTTTTTGGTCCATTAGAAGTCTTTGGATTTATTCAAGACACCCATAGTGTCTCTAAGGTAAGACCCAGACCATTAAGGCATTCTTTTAGAAAAAAGTCAAAACATGTAGAAAGTTTTTCTGTCAGGGATCCTACCCCAAAGACTATGGGTCTACCAATTGGGTCCAACAAGTCCTTGTGGATCTTAGGAACAGCACAGAATGTTGATATAGTGTGATTATCAACCCATAAATAATCAAATTCCTGTTCTGTAATGCAGCCATTGCTCAACGCTTCCTCTTAACAGTTTCAGCAATTCAGTTTTAAGTTTTCCTGTTGGATTACCAGAAAGTTTCTCATAATCACATTCTTTCTCTAATAATTTATAAACCATTTGCTCATAATGTGCACATGTCATTAAGACCAAGTTTCACCCTTTATCTGATTGTTTAATTCCTGTATTCTCTAATTGGGTTAATCCTTTTATTGCTTTGTTTTCATCTAAACTCAAATTATTTTTATGCCTTGTATGATCTGCTAAAATATTTTTCACTTCCCCTTGAATTATATTTTCACAACTCCTTATTGTGGCATCCAACTTTAAGAGGCAAAACTCTGACTTATTTTTTTTAAATCTAAAGATCAGCTGACATCTTCAGGATAACTTTAACAACACGTAACATTTCATCACAGTTCAGCTTGTACATCACATTAGTTCTGTATCCCTCCTCCACTTTATTTACTACTGAGATCATTTGCATTAAAACAAAAGCTTTGTTCTTGAAGAGTTCAGCTATTCCTGCTGCTTTCTCCCTACCTGATGTCATAATGCCCTGTTTGTAAGATCACAGTTACTCTCATGCTAACAGATTGTGATGTCACAACAGAGGATTATGACTTGAAGTAGGGAGTCAGCTACAGAGGCAGATGAACTGTAAGGGAACTCAAAGGATAAAGATCATGTATCCATGCAAATTTTCTCGGTAATAAATAATGGGGAAGAGAAATATATAGAAAATATATGGAATGCAAGCTGAATTGTATCTAATTATTATGTTTTTCAAAGTTTTTTTTGAGGCATCAGCAGTTTTGTTTAATTCTGAAGTCCTCATTCTTCCACAAATCCATTTTTTGTCAGTGTCTGTCAGATTTTCTTCCGGCAAAATTTCACTTCCAAATTATCCCTATCTTGATTTTCCTTACTTTGTTCCTCATTGTCATCCTCCATATTAATAAGAAGCCAATCAATTCTGTCTTTACCTCACACTGAGGTTCAGAATAGTACAATAAGGAATATTCCACCTTCATTTATTCAGTTCCTCCCATTTATGTTAAGTCTGGCTTAATTCCTAAGTCTCTGCCTTTGAAATAGACCTTTAAATAAAGTATTTGAAAAAAATGAAACAAATCCATTTGGATGTTAAATTCATCTATTGATTATGTTGCTACAAATGACAGTCCTTTTGATAATACTTAGTCTGAGAATCAGTCAACAGAGTGTTAGTGAGGTTAATTATTTTAAAGTGATCTTTTTGTCCTTGCTCCTCAGTTGTCTTCCTTCTGGATTTCCTTCTTCCTCTTCCTCTTCCTCCTCATCTGGTTTTCACATTCTCTGCCTTTGTTTTTGGTTTTCTCCTTACTGGTTGTTTATCCTGCTGTTCTTTGTTTTAAAAAAAAAACACTTCCTTGTTTGATAATGTAGAGGCATCAGAATGATTTCCTGTCGAACTTGCTGTGCCTGTTGTGGATCTATTCCTTGCTTTTGAGTTGTTTCTTGTTCTCAGTCTGCCTCTGCTGTTTGATCCTGAACCTCTGCTCCATTTTGTTCAATGTAATATACTTTATTAAATTTAACAAAACATCAAACCTCAAACAACAGACATACCAAACATCAAACCATAGCTAATACAGTACAAACGGCATTAAAACTGAGACAAGTACCCATATCAGTTATTTAGATCAGTGCAGAGTAAACAGTAAAGGCCAGCTGGCCAACCCCTCCCCCAACAAGACCTCCCACCTCCAATCCCCCCAGAGAACAATACAGAGCAATAAGATCCATGAAGACAACCCCCAATGAGCCACAAAAAAGGGAAAGAAAAAGGAGAAAAAGGAAAGAAGATGGGGACAGGGACCAGGGGGAAAACGAGGAGCAGGAGGCCACTAACGCATCATGACCATCCTTCTGCTGTTGGCTAGCTGCCTCTATAGGAGATGAATAGTGGGGAGGAGAGCTACCGAGGGGCCCCATCTTCTGTGGAAGTCCTCCAGTTGGACCTGTCTATGGGCAATGTGTTTCTCTGCTTCAAGAACCTGAAGCACTTCCAAGTGCCATACCTCTGCTCCATTTAAAAATTCTACCCTGTTGATCATCTTCTTGATCTCTGTCCAGTGCTTTTTGTTGTCATTTAATTTGTTCCTGTTCATGTTTATCAAGTTTACTTTACTAGGTATTACTTTGTGATATAGACAAAAGAAGGCATTTAGCCCATCGAGGTCAGTGGGTGGATTATTATAATCAGAACTTTATTTTCATGTAATCATCCAACTTGTTTTTAAAATCCAGAACTGTTGTTTGGTAGACTACCTCAATGGGGAGCTGATCCAATTATCGTGCTGACCTGATGGTGAAGTAGTTGAGTCTTTTATTAGTGTTTGCCCTGGGAATGTAAAGCTGTCTCTTATGGGGTCTAAGGTTAGGTGTTTTGGTGCAAAAACGTAGGTCATTAGATCCTGGGAATTAATGATTTTGAAAAGTAGTTTTAGATCTCTCCCCATTCTCCTATTGTGGAGATTGAACAATCCGGTTTTAGTTAGTCTGTTGTGGTAAGTATAATTTTTAAGCTGGGGGACCATTTTGGTCACCCTCCTCTGGACCCTCTCCACAAGATTGAAATCCTGCTTAAGATACGGGCTCCAAAAGGGGAGCCATAATCAAGGTTTGGTCTGATCTATGTTCTATATAATGGAACTGTACACTGTTTATTTCTTGAAATGAATGTACGTTGCATAACTTTAATTAGTCCATTGGCTGATGTGGCAACGTTCTTGCAATGACTGACTGAGGTAGAAGACTTGGTTTGCTGGCCAAGGCACCTAGCTTCACCTGAGCTCTTTCCTTCTAAGACTGCTTGAAAGGCAGAGTAGAAAAACTTACCAGAGCAAGGGAGAAGGATTAAGACTTAGTTTGGCTAAGCAGATTTACTGTGTGGTGGTGTTTTTATTTTTTACTCACAGGGATTGCTACTGTTTGTTGCTAACATTTCATTGCTTTATTTTTTCTCTGATTCAAATTGTTGTTGCTGGTATACCTTCTTCTGCATTATTACAAGGTGTGCCTACAGGTGTGTGCTAACAGATTACTGCTGTAATCTTCTGATTCAAATTGTCTTTTGCAAGGTATATCTTCTGTTACTGCTTTATTTTCTCTGGAGCAAAGTGTTTCTTACAGGGTATATCTTCTCTGAAATTATTACAGGTGGTGCTTTACAGGTTTTACAGTTTTATCTAACATTAGGATAAGCTTTCAGGGTTACTGCATTTGTTGTTGACTGATTGTTTCTGCTCTTACCTCCTTGTTCTTTCGTCCGTGGTTCTTCTTTTTTGGCAGGGGAAGGGCCCAGCCACCCACCCCCATCCCCAACCACCCACACTACACTCCTTTTATAGGGTACCACAGTTGTAACATTTCCTGTGGCAGAACAGGAAGGGGCGGATCAGTGGGGCCTCCACAAGGTGATCTCATTTACAGGGCACTAGTAATTTAACTTGTTATAACAAGTTAAACAAAGCACAATTAAACCATTACTTGCATTTTTTTTCCTTCTAATTACTCTGACTAGGTTACAAACCCAGCAACTTATTTGGAATGGATTTCATTAACTGCAGGTACTGTGGAACAATTTTCAGAAGGACAGTCTTACAGGATTTAGGACACTGTCCTACATGCTGGGCCTTTGGAGATCTTAGGTCTCAGCTCCGGGCAGCATGGGCAGAGATTGCACGCCTCAAATTTCATATTGAAGAGGAAATACATTATAAGAACCACCCGCCATTTCCCAGCATCCAACAGAAAAACCTCGACCGCAGAGGGTAGTTGGTCCAGGAGGTTGGCAGGTGGTTAGGAGGAGCAAATCAGGTGCCCCATCACTCTCTGCTCTCCAACACATTACCTCCAAAACCATATAAACACTACAAACAGGTATCTGCCTCTATCTCTGAAATCAAATAAAGAGGCAGAAGACACTGCAGAGCAGGACACTGCAGCACAGGAGCTAACACAACAATACTCACCCAAATCAGGAACCAAAACTAAACAAGCAGAAAGAAATCCAAAAACTTGATCATAGGAGACTCCATGATTCGGGAGTTGATACCCATCTCCAACCAGGGTGATGGTCAGATGTCTCCAGGTACATCAGCATGGAGACACTGACGCATTACTAAAATTGTTCACAAAGCAGGAGAAAACATTGATGTCCTAGTACACATAGGGACTAATGATCTCGCCAACCGGTCAGTTGTGGAGACCAAGGAACACCTGACTAGGCTGGGTGACAAACTATCATCTATTTCGTCCGGCATCTCCTTCTCTGAGATCCTGCCAGTCTGGGAGAAGGGAGCAGATGGACGGAAGGTCAGAGAAGGGGAGATAGGGGAGCTAAACACGTGGCTCAAGGACTGGTGCCAGGAAAAGGACACAGATTTGTAGGGGGCAACAGTTCTGGGAGCGAAAGTTCTTTAAATTTGATGGACTGCATCTGACTAAAGAGAGTCAGTGCATTGGGGCAGAAGTTTGACATCTTTGCAGAATATTTAAACTAGCAAATGGGAGAGGGTGCAGCACCCCATCGTCGAATGGGAAGAACACCCCTCCCCTCAGCTAGTGGTCAAACAGGAATTCAGCGTGTTTGCCATTCATTTGCATCACCAGGTAAGAAAAAGGTTTGTCTCCCATCACGATGCACAGGGTAATGCCAAACTTCACCCAACAACTAACACACCAAAATCTGGCCAATGGAAAATCATGTACACAAATGCTCACAGCCTGGGAAATAAGATCCCAGACCTGCAGGCAATAATGTCAGAGGCTAAACTGGACATAGTAGCAATTAGTGAGACGTGGTTTACCAGTAACCACACTTGGAGACTTCAGTACCTGGATATGTATTGTTCAGAAGAGACCGAGGTGCAAAAGGGGGAGGGTGGCCCTGTATGTTAATGAAAATATCAAAGCTACAGAAATTCAGAATACACATAAGGAGCCAGAAGAACTGTGGGTCACCCTGGAAACAGGTAATGGGACAGCCATAAGAACTGGGGTTGTCTACAGGCCCCCAGACAGAGGAGGACATAGACACATTACTGTTAGAAGATATACAAAACATGACAGCTAAAGGGAGGTTCTGATAATGGAGACTTCAACATGCCAGATACAGATTGGTCAATACCAGCAGGAACATCTGCCAGAACTAGACTCATAGTGGATTCCCTGCAGGAGGGCCTCAAACAACTGGTACAGCAACCCACAAGAGACAGGGCTATCCTAGATCTAGTACTGACTAACAAAGAAGGGATCACAGATCTCCAGGTAGAAGGTCACCTGGGGGCCAGTGACCATCCATGGTATGGTTCAATTTGGCTACTACATCTAAATCATCCCATTCCAAGGCAAAAATATGGGACTTCAGAGGAGCTGACTTTGATAAGATGGCCAACAGAGTTAAGCTAGCCCTGGCAAAAAACACAGGTGAGGAGGTACAGGCAAAGTGGGCAAGCATTAAGGATACAATACTTGAAGCAACATCCCATTGTGTTAGACAGAAAAGGAAGTGCAAAGAAGAAGGAAACCACTTTGGTTCTCAAATATAGTAGCAGAAAAGGTCAGAGCCAAAAGGCTGGCCTTCAGAAAATATAAGGAACACAGCGGGATGAAGATAGGGAGGCATACCAAACTGCCCTAAGGGAAGCAGGTAAGGCAGTAAGGCAGGCAAAGTCCCAAACTGAGGAAACACTAGCACGAACAGTAAAAGAAGGTGACAAGACTTTCTATAGATACATTAGTGAAAGGAGAAAGTCCAGAGGGGGTATTGCTAAGCTTAATGGAGAAAAGGGAGCATGTGAGGAGGAGGACCCTGTAAAGGCATCTATCCTAAATAGATACTTTTGCTCAGTATTTACTGAAGAGAAGGTAGGGCAGGGCCCACAGCTCAGCATCATGGACACAGGGGAGGAGGTGAGCACTACTCCCTTCACAAAAGAAAGGGTCCTACAAGAGCTTGCTAGCTCAGGGTGGATAAGGCAATGGGACCTGATGGCATACATCCCAGGGTACTTAAGGAGCTAAAGGAGGAACTAGCAGAGCCATTAGCAGAATTGTTTAGTGAGGTCTCTGAGCACAGGAGAGGTCCCAGAAGACTGGAGAAAGGCTCATGTGATCCCACCCACAAGAGTGGTAGCAGGGAGGAGGCGGGAACTACAGACCGGTCAGTCTTACCTCAGTAGTGGGCAAGATTATGGAGGCACTCCTTAAGGAAAGGATAGTGCAACACCTGGAATCCATAGGAGACGGGATCCAAGACAGCATGGGTTTACAAAAGGAAGGTCCTGTCAAACTAATCTCATAGATTTCTTTGACTGGGTAACCAGAGTGGTGGACCAAGGGGAGCAGTTGATGTCTACCTTGACTTCAGCAAAGCTTTTGACACTGTTCCACATAGAAGATTGATAAATAAGTTAGGTAGGCTCGGGGTGGGTCAGAAGTTGGTCAACTGGGTGGCAAACTGGTTGACTGGCAGAAAACAGAGAGTGGTGGTAAATGGTATACAGTCAGAAGAGATGCAAGTCACAGAGTGGGGTACCTCAGGGATCAGTCCTGGGGCCAGTCCTATTCAACATCTTCATTAGTGACCTCGCAGATGGACTAGAGGGTAAGGCTTGTCTGTTTGCAGATGACACCAAGATCTGCAACAGAGTAGATGATCCAGATGGGGTGGGCAGAATGAGAAGAGATCTGGATAAACTAGCAGAATGGTCAGAAGAGTGGCAACTGGGATTTAATGCAAAGAAGTGCAAAATCATGCACATAGGGAAGAGAAACCTGAAGCCACTTATAGGCTGGGAGGAGTTGCTAGCAGTCACAAAGGAAGAAAGAGACTTGGGCATCATCATCACTGATGACTAAAATCATCAAGCAGACCTCTAAAGCAGTAGGTAAGGCTAGGGGTGTTAGGGTGTATTAATGGGGGTATCACAAGTCGTAGAGGAGGTAATAATCCCTCTGTACAAGACATTAGTTAGGCCCATCTGGAGTACTGCGTGCAGTATTGGAGGCCACACCTTCACAAGGACATTAACCAAATTGAGGCAGTCCAGAGAAGGGCAACCAAAATGGTGCAGGGACTGCATCAGAAGACATATAAGGACAGATTAACGGAGCTCAATATGTATACCCTTGAGCAAAGGAGGAGAGAGGTGATATGATCGAGACATTTAAACACCTTAAGGGCATAAACAAGGTGAAAGAGTCCTAACATGTTTAAATATAAGAAAATAGCAGGACAAGAGGACACAGCATGAGATTAGAGGGAGGCCGATTAAGGGGAATGTGAGGAAATTCTTTTTTCACAGAAAGGGTGGTAGATGCATGGAATGGCTTACCACAAGAAGTGGTGGCTATGAATACAGTGCAGGGCTTCAAACAGGCATGGGATAGGCATAAGGGAGCAATACAAATGACTATGAATAGATAGGTCACTGACAGAGCAAAGGCCGATGGTACATTTATAAGGTAGAAAAAGAAATGGGCAGACTGGATGGGCCTTGCGGTCCTTATCTGCCGTCAACTTCTATGTTTCTATGTTTCTATGTTTCTATGTTAATCTATCATTAACCAATATTCCCAAGTCACATTCCTTGTAGATAGATTGTAGAGTGATATTATTAAGTTTGTATGAATAAAGTGGATTGCTTTTACCAAAGTGTAATACACAGCACTTGTCCTGGTTAAATGACATTTTATTTTGTATTGCCCAATCTTCTATAGTTTTCAGATTCTCTACTATCGATCTATGTTTGGTTGGGGAATCCACCTCTCCACCCAGTTTAGTGTCATCTGCAAATTTAAATAAAAGATTTTTCAGGATTTACACTGATGTCACTAATAAAAATATCAAAGAGTGTTGGACTCAAGACTGAGCCCTGGGATACCCTGCTGTTCACACATCTCTCCTCAGAGAGTTTCTTGTTGACTCTTACATGCTGAGCACATTGTATGAACCAACTTTCTACCTATCTAACCAAGCACAGACTAAATCCCCAGGCCATCATTTTCTTAATTAGTATACAATGGGGGATGGTGTCAAATGCCTTCCTAAAGTCAAGCAGCACCATATTAGCTGGAATACCCATGCCTAGGCAATGACTTACTTTGTTATGAAAAAATATCAAGTTGGCTGTGCATGAGTGACCTCTGCTAAACCCATGTTGGTTTTCAACAGTTAGACCCATGGTACATATTTCTGTTTCAAGGAATTTTTTAATCTGTTTTTCCATAATTTTACTGCATAGTGAGCTAAGACCTATGGGTCTATAGTTATCTACCATGTTCCTATTCCATATTTTTAAAATAGGTACAACTTCTGCCTGACACCAATCTTCAGGCACAACCCCCACTTCTAGTAATTTATTAAAAACAATTGACAAAAGTTTGGCAATGGCATTTCCCATTTATTTTAATAACCTTGGACGTCTATTGTCTGAGCCAGGGCTGGTATTTATTTTGATTTCACTGACAGCTGCCAAGATTTCATTTTCATTATTATGTAATTGTTTATCAGGTGCTGTTGAAGTTTATTATTAGGTAAGCTTTTTTCAGTAAAAACTGAACAAAAACAGGAATTAAACAAATTGACTTCATCTAAATCATCAATTTCAGTGCATTGTGCACTAATGGATCTGTGTTTCTGATATTATTTTTCCTATTATAGATATAGGCAAACAATGATTTATTATTATCCTTTGTGTGTGACATTTTAAATTTGAGTTTAATTTTCTCCCTTTTATCATGGATTTAAGTGTTCTTTGCTCCTTTCTGTAATTCTGTTTGTTAATGTCTGTCTGATGAGTTTTTAATGTGTGAAATACTTTCTCTTTGATTTGATGTGTTTCTTGATCATGCTTGTTAGCTAAGGTGGCATTTTGCCCCTACTGTTGTATTTTTAAGAATAGGTATATTGTTTTCCTCTAGTTTTGAAATAGCCCTTTTTAAGCAATGTCCATGACTCCTGCACAGATGGATGAGCCATGTCCAAGCCCCAGTTTATGTTTGAAAGGTTTTCCTTAATAACCTCAATATTGGCCCTATTGTGGTCTTTCATAACTGTATTACCAACAAATTTGGACCTAGAGACTGTCAAAGTACATGTTATCTTACTATGATCACTGTTACTCAATGGGCACTGAACCGAGATGTCAGACAAATCAGGTTCCACATTAGTAGAAAGTAGGTCTAGTGTGTTAGTACAGCTGGTAGTTTCATGGATGAGTTGTTCTAGTCCGCTACTTATAGTGGAATCAATGAATTGTCTCTTTATTTCATTTGTACCTGAAAGAGTTTCCCAATTAATACTAGGGAGGTTTAAGTCACCGAGTATTATCATGTCCCCAAGGTTGGAGGTGGTATTAAATTCTTGTATAAGATGCCTGGAGTACTCTTTGCTGGCTGACAGGAGCCTGTAAGAAACACCTAGGATAATCTTGTGCCTAATCCTAAACTGAATTTTTATCCAAAGACTTTCAACAGATTCATTTCATTCTTCAAGAATCTGACTCTGGTGGGATGAAATGCAATTTTGAACATACAGACATACACCCCCTCCTATCCTGCCAAGTCTGTTCTTGTAGTAATGTTTGTAATTAGGTATCTCAGTATTCCAAAGGCAGGAGTCATCCCACCAAGTCTCTGTAATGGCCATTATATCTATTTGATCTTTGACAAGAATTAATTCAAGCTCATATTTTTTTTTTTTTAGTAAATTAAGGCTCTTAACATTTGTCATTAGCAGTTTACACTTTTTTAATACTTAGGTCTAAACAATGCCCTTACATTGTGAATTACTGTGTGTTCCCACCACCCCCACCAGTTGTTAAAGAGCTTGATATTAGGTTACTGAATTTTCTTCCCAAAATGGTACTCCCCTTCTGCTAAAGTGAAGGCCATCCCAGCTATATAGGTTGTAATTTTGCTCGTATTGTTCCCACTGAGTTATGCAGACATAACCCTTTTGCAACACCCATTTCCAAAAACCATTCATTCATCACCTTGATTTTATTGCATTTAGAGGAGCTTGCCCTGGGAACTGGTAAGATTTCAGAAAAGTAAATCTTGCAGCCTTCTTTTATGAGCAGTTCATTTAAAGTGATGAAATCCAGTTTAATCAGTTCAAGGCTTGATTTATCTACATTGTTTGTACCAAAATAAATTATTGCCATGAGGTTTTCACCAGCATTGCTTAGAATGTTATTTGCCATCTTACTCAGGTCAGCTATCCTAGCCCCCTCTGAAGCAACTGCAGGTGTGATTTTCCTCACTAGTGCTGCATACAATTTTGTCAATCAATTTGATGAATGAATCACCTAGAACATAAACTTGCCTGGTGGGGCTACTTGTTAACTGTTTAGCCAGCTCATTACTTTGTTTTATGATTAATATGCTTGATTAATATTAATATATCTTTAATATTCTTAATCCCTTTGCTTAATGTTGCATGATTCTGTCTTCTGTAATTAGGCATTTTATGTATATTTAAAACATTCCAGAGAAATCTGCTCCTATTCAGCTCTATTACAAAATCATTCACCCCTCCTGCAGGTAATTTTGTAATTCTGAGACCCTTATGTGGTGCTTGTTTGAGTGGTGGATTCCTGGAACAGCCTACCAGCTGAGGTGCTGAGATGAAAACAGTTGTGGGGTTCAAGAATGCATGGGACAGGCATAAGGGAATCTTAGTGAAAAGGAATGGGGAAGGAGAAAGCTGCAGATCAAGTAGGGTCTGTGGTGGTACAATAAGTAAGAAAATGGGCAGACTGAGTGGGCCAAGTGGTCCTTATCTGCTGACAATTTCAATAGAAGACTCATGGAAGGTGAGTTTACAGACTTCTGAAAATGTGTCAAGGCTGTGGCCATTTTAAAGGGTGGTGAGACAAGTAATCCATCTAAATACTGGCCAATAGCTCCCATTTCAGTCATAGCAAAGATTTTTGAAGGACTAGTGTGTAACCAACTACACAGCCATCTAGATGCCTATCATCTACTGATCCCACAATAGTCAGGGTTTAGTCAGGAAGGTTCACGGGCACATTTGTCTCCACTAGTGAGTGGTAAGGCCCATAACTCACAAGTGGCAAAGCCACAAGTTAAAGGGTCTTACCACTCATGTGGAGATAAATGTGTTATTCCACTGCAACCCATTATGTATTTAATATATACCACGCCATTTGCAATGTTTGTACTGGTGTTTTACCTTGTTTTAACTTAAAATTGCCATTCTTTCCTTTGTAAGTTCTGTATCTGGCCCATTGTTCTCTGTGTTCTATTTCCAGATTCTAAGTGGAAATAACATGTTCTAAGTTAAATAAATAGTGTTTTAAGTGAAATAAATGGTGTTCTAAGTGAAAATAAATATTTATCCCCAAATAATTTGATGATTTATTTACCCAATGTTTTCACCAATGGTGTGATATAGATAGATAGATAGATAGAGTGAGTGAGTCACTGTTCTCCTATGAATAGAAGCTTCCATCCCTACATACTTGGAGGGATTTGGATAGTCAATGCAGGAAACTGGCTGGGCTAATTCACTTTGTCAATGGGAGTGGGTGAAAGGAGGAAGGACATAGTGAGTAGGAAGGCATAGAGTAGTGGGGGGAGGTGACATGAGTGGAGAGTAGGATGGGAATAATACAAAAAGTGGGATGGGTAAAGGGAAACATGGGTAAGTAGCTATTCTAGGGTGTCAAAGTGCTATGACTGTAGGTTTAATAAGAATGCAGAATCTATTCAGGGGAAACATGTGCACTCCATACAGGCTGAGAGGTAAGTACAGAGTTTTGTTTTAAAAGGACTAATTTTGGGTTTGGCAATTTGGTCAGCAGGCAGATAGTTTAGTCAGAGAGGGGCCCAGTAAGCAAAGGGTCTCTGGCCTCATGTGGTACAGTGGTATGGGATCTTAAAAGAATTGGGATTGGTTGCACTGGTTAATCTATCTGTAGCTGCTGGGCAGATCATTGCCTGAACACCATTGGGTACCAGACCAAGGGTGGCCTTTTTGGCAATGAGACATGTCTGGTAGAGAATCCTGTTTTTAAGGTCAAGCCAGCTCGAATGCACATATAGGTCACAGGTGTAAGTTAGGGGTGGGGCCCCAAGGAGTATTCTACAGGCTTTGTTCATCATGATGGCAATTCTTTGAGTGTGGTGTCTGAGGTCATGCTGTAAACAACAAGGCCATAGTCTATGATGGAGAAGACTGAGCTTGTTATGGCTAGCTTGAGTACAGTTTCATTAAGGAAGTGCCTGTGTCTGTAGAACTGGCCTAGGCATTTGTTAGCAGCCTTGGCAACCTGGTCAACATGCTGCAAGTATGTGAGGGAACTAGCCAGGGTGACACCAAGATATTTAAATTGCTGGAACATCTCAAGGAGCTCATTTGGCTTGTTTCTTATTGTGAGAGTGGATCATACCTCTCAACCTCCTGCCTCAAAAATCAGGGACAAGTCTTAAAAAAATCAGGGACAAAGGACTAAAATCAGGGACACATCTTCAAAATTGGTGGTATCCACTCAGGAAGCTGGTAGAATAAGGATGCTGTGTAAAATACATTTTCTAAGGAAGAACAAGTCTGTAATTTAAATGTTTGACATTATTTTGCACTTACAACCCCCACTGTTTGGTCACAGAAACACAATTTTTAGGAGGGACAGACTACAATTTTGAGGCAAAATCAGGGACATCCCTGAAAATCAGGGACAGTTGAGAGGTATGGAGTGGATGATTTGTGTTTACTGTGCACTGATGCAAATATCTTTGTTTTGGATTTTTTGTAGTTTAGCAGTAACTCTGAATTCATGAACAATTCTTTAGCCTGAAGGTGTTTTTTCAGGGTTAAGGGGTCAGGCTGGCTTGTGAACAACACTGTGTCATCCACATAAAGTAGGATTTTGTCACTGCCTGGAAGGGGGAGTCAATTTAGAAAAAGACTAAACAGCAAGAGGCCTAAGATTGATGCCTGGGAGACTCCAGTGCTCACTCTCTGGCTATCGGACAGCGTGCCACCAGTTTTTACTTTTTGTTCCCAATCTGATAGCTCATGAACCAGCAATAATGAGTTTGGAGATATTCTTGTAATGCCTAGTTGGGTTAACAGGAGTTCATGATTGACCAGGTTGAAGGCCTTGGGGAGATCAATAAAGGTAGATTCCACCAAGTGCCCTCGATCAAAGGCATCGTGAATATAACCTGTGAACTTGAGCACATTGGATATAGTGCTGTGCCTAGTTCTAAATCCATGTTGCTATGGACACAACAATTGTTACTTATCAAGATAGTCTATGAGCTGATCGTAGACTATCCTCTCCAAAGCTTTGGAGATTGGGAAAACAATAGAGATTGGTCTGTAGTTTGAGTGGAGTAACCTTTCTACACTTGGGGTTACAACCACTTCTTTCCATAGTTTGAGGAATTTACTGGATATGAGGGAAAGGTTGAGAATCTGTGTCAGTGGTGCTAAGACTTCATCAAGGGTTATGGAATCTAGCTTCACTCATTTCATTAATCCATCTCAAAAGGTGATTTCTCACAGCAAATGCGCCATTCTTTGCCACCGGTGCAAAAACACATTTTGGAAAGGATATGAAAAATGATAGCTGTAATGTTAATGAAGTGGTGTAAAAAATGGGTATGTTAAAAATCTTTAGTGAAAATATTAAAATTTACCAACGTTATGCATGTGTGTAGAAAAATTTCAATGACCAGGCGTAACTCAGACATTTATTTGAATTTTTCCACCAAATTTTCAACATGGGCTTTTTGGAACCCCACCTCATGAATACTAGCACTATCATTTCATTAATCAGTCCCAAAGGTGATGTCACGCAGCAACCACAAAATCACCTTCCAAGCCCAAGTAATGAAATGACAGTCACAGTCTTCATGAGGTGGGGGTCCCAAAATGCTCATGTAAAAAATTTGGTGAAAACATTCCAAAAAATGGCAGAGATAACATAAGTTCAAAACACCTCTGAAATATATTATATGGCCCCTTACCTTCATTGCTCTGTTTGTGGTTTGGCTTTGAAGAATGCAGACATGTCCTGGTCCATAGAAGATGACATCAGATGACTTCTGGAGGTAAATATAGGGTAAATGGGGTGCATGGAGGTGGGTGCTCAGTGGGAAGGTTGGGGATTGGGGGAAGGGGGTCAGCAGCGATGATGAGGGATGGTTTTCTTTGTTTCAGGTAAAAAGAAGGAAAGACATTGCAGGACTGTTTTTTTTTTTAGGTATGAAATAAAATATAAAATACATTTGAGGACTGAGAGTGAGCTTCCCAGTGTCCCACACTGCATGGGTGAATAAAATATTACAATAATTTGTGGACATTGGGAGTGCACTCCCCAGTGTCCAACACTAGTTGGGGGGTACTGTGTGAATGCCAACATGGGTACTGGGCACCCTGATGTTGGCAATTATTATGAAAAAAATAAGCAGGGGTGGAGACCATGATCAGAGGTTGGGGGAAGTGAACCCCATTGGGGGCACTGGGAGTGTGCTCTCCAGTGTCCCACAGTGCTTGGGGAGGATAAAATAGTAAAATACTTTGTGGACACTGGGAGTGGGCTCCCCAGTGTCCAACGGTAGTTGGGCGGGGTGTGAATGCCAACATGGGGATTGGGCACTCTGATATTGGCAACTATTATGAAAAGAAAGGGGCAGGGGTGGGGATGGTGATTAGAGGGTGGGAGTGCCACTAGACACCAGGGAAAGGGCTCCAGACATCTGCAACTGCAGCAGACAGCACACACTTCAGCTACAGCTGCAGTACTCCAGAGAACCCCCTGCACTGATTTCATGTTGTCCTGTTTATTTTTTTAGAATTCATTCTTTTAAGTGTTACTTTAAGTGTTACTTGATTTCTTTCTCTCACTAAGTGGAGAAAGAAAATGGCCAACAGCACCAAATGTTTGCAAAAAGGGATTCTAGTCTTCGGTAAGGGATTCTCTGCTAAAACATAGAATCCCTCTTCACAGCTGCTCCTGCGACATAGAATCGCTTTTCACAGTGGCTCCTGCGGGACTTCTATTTTTCCCCATAGGAAATAATAGGAAATACAAAATTGAATAACTTTGGAACAGATTACTATTTTGCCACCAAACCTTCAAAAGACACATCTGTGAGGCCAATGCTTTCTACATTGAAATTTTCAACCCAGAATCTAAACCAATTTCTGAGATACAGATGGACAAAAAAAGTGCAAAAAGCCCCAGACCTTCTGTATTTTCAACACTCTGTAGCTCAGAAATGACAAAAGTTATTGAGATAATGATTATCACATACAGAGACCTATCCCTGGTGATTATGTGTGCCAAATTTCATGTATATAGATTGAACCATAACAAAGTTATTAAGCTCCAAAAATTCCCTTTTATCATTAAACACCCCCATCAACCCTAAGTATACTAGTGCTATCTGTGCCAGTATAATATATATATATATATATATACTGGCAAGGTAGTGCCAATATAGTTAGGGTTCAATGGTCACTTCTATGTTAAACCCAACATTTCGCACTTTTAATAACTTTGTAACTATATAACTGGCACTCACAACATTTCTCAGGCACCATACATCTCTTGATGTGCCAATTTTCATTCCATTCAGATATGCAGTAGTGGAGATGCGTAGTGTCAAATAAATTTGAAAATTACCATTTAGGTGCAAATTTTTGATCACATCATTTCTCCAAAATGGCTTGGGGTGTGTGGTCTGAAATAGTTAGAATATATGGGGTCTAGGTCACAGATGTGCCTTTTAAAGGGTTGGTGAAAAAATATTAATCCATTCAAAAGTTATTAAACTTTGAAGTTTCCCTTTATAGCCTATTGGAAAAATTACATGTGCCGTGCAAAAGCAGTTTCTACTTTCATGAAAGCACTTTTTGCTCTCGCAAATGTATTAGTAGTGTCATGCTGCCTCCATCTTCTTTTCAGTTAGCAACAGAGGGAAAAAACACTGTAATTCAAAAAATACTGCCCCTTGGTAAACACAAACAGTTGTGCTTACCTATTGGGGCTTAATGAACATGATTCTGTGCTTAGATTTTACAAATAATGTCAGGGCAGGAAATATGCTTTTTTTAAAATCAGGTGTTGGTAGTATCACAATTTTGTAACACTGCTCTTACAAAACTGCAGCATATTGTGGCACAGTTCTGTGAAACTGATTCAATAATGCCACAGATTATATCATTGTGTCAAGAAAGCTTCACAAATTTTGTGGCAGCTGCTGCAATTTGAGGCACTACTTTTTTAAAAAAAAAAAAAAACATTGTACCTGAAAAAGCCCAAAACCTTTCCTGGCCATTTCTTGGCCAAACTAACAGCAGAATTGAATTCTTCAGCCTCAGTTTAGGTAAACATCAATTGGTATTTACCTAAGCAAAGGATTTTTTATCCTTTAACTGCCTCCAAGGGGGCTGAGGCATGTTTAAATTATAAAAAATGTTTTTGCCAACATCGAGGTGCCCAATCCCCATGTCAGCAGTAGAAGCCCTCCTGCCAGAGTGGGACACTAGAGAACCCACTACCAGTGTCCCAGATAGAAGCTCTTACCCACTCTTCCAGTGTGGGACACTGGAGAGCACACTCCCAGTGTCCTGAGATGTCTCCCCCACCAGTGTGGGACACTAGGTAGCCCACTCACACTGTCCAGAAATATGTATATTTTTATAATCTGCCAACAGCGGGGTGCCCAATCCATGTGTCAGCAATAGAACCCACCCCCCCAGTGTGGTGTGCTGGGGAGTTCACCACCAGTGTCCCAAAATATTGTTTACACTGTACCTGTAAAAAAAGAAAACAGTCCCCCGATGTCTTTTTTAAATCCTGAAAAAAGAAAACAGTCCCTCATCATCTCCCTCATCCGCCTCACCATCCCAACCCTCCCACTGAGCACCCACCAACCTCCCCCTTGCCTATACTCACCACCAGAGAAAGTCAGCTGTCATCTTCTGTGGACTGGGACATGTCTGCACTCTTCAAAATGGAACCACGATCTAAATAATCAAGGTAAGTGCCATATAATGTCTTTCAATGGTGTTTTGAACTTATGGTGATATCTCAGCCATTTTTTTGGAATTTTTCACCAAATTTTCAACATGGTCTTTTTTGGACCCCACCTCGCAAACACTGTCACTGTCATTTCATTAATTGGGCACATAATGTGATTTTGCAGTCGCTGCAGGAATTCACCTTTTGGGACTGAGCAAAGAAATGACAGTGCCAGTGTTCATGAGGTGGGGTTCCAAAAGGCCCATGTTAAACATTTGGTGGAAAAAAAATAAAAATGCCCAAGTTGTGTACTGTCCTTAAATTATTTTAATGCACACATGTAACTTTGGCAATTTGTAATATTTCCACTCCAAATTTTCAGCATTGCCATCATTTCACAACACCTCATGAACAGTACAGCTGTCATTTTTTGCATCCTGCCTGAAATGTATTGTTGCACTTGTGGTGCAAAATGGTGTTTTGCTATGGATTTAAACATGTTCACCTATCGGATTTGAGGTGGTATGATAAGAAGTCTATGTTGAAAATTTGTGGTCAAAATATGAAAAAATGCCAAAGTTATGACCATTTGTTGCAATTTCTCTATGACCACTCATAACTATGGATATTTTGAATATTCTGCCCCCTGCTTTTCAACATAGCCATCTTATTACCCCATGTCACAGCTGTACTTTTTCATATCCTGGCCAAAACGCGTTCTCACACCTGTGGCATGAAATGCCATTGCAGTTTTGCAGAATTGTGTTTTGGAGGGTATTTGAACATTTTGTGTATGTGGTACATGTCCTGGGGCATCCGATGGCTATGGTGATAATTTGCTTGTACATCGACTCGGACCCCGTGCTCCCACAATAAAATAAGGAAAATCACAGTGCAGCTCCAACAGGGAGATGAAGGTTAATTACAATGTCTCTACACTTACAGATAGATTGGAGTGCAGGGCCCAGAGAGCCCTGCATTCCCATAAACAAGTACGGCTATGGTGATACTGTCACAAAAAGTAAGGAAATTTATTGCAAAAAAACTCTAGTAATGCATCAGTCAGGGTTAATGTTACAGCAACAAAAGTATAGAAATGTGGCATTAGGGTTCCCAACCCTAACACCTCACCTCACACACCCCCACACAACCCTACCAGCCCACTCCACTCCCACTGTCCACACACAAACAGGTGTCAGGATGTAATTTGGGGTCATAGGCCCTAACGCTCACCCTGTTAATCTATGCTGTACCATCTTACCTTCCTTACAAATGGAATGGGGTGAGCATTAGGGCTGATGATCCGAAAGCACATCCCAACACCTGTTGGTGTGTGGATGGTGGGGGGTGGTAGGGTTGTGTTGGGAGTAAGGTGGGGTGTTAGGTTTGGGAACCCTAACACCACATTTCCATACTTTTCTCACTGTAATATGAATCCTGAGTGATGCATTAATGGAGTTTTTTTTCAGTGAATATAACTCTAATACAAAATGTTATACTAATGATACTGTCTTTGTTGAAAAACCTAAACACCTCAAAAACAAATGAAGTGGGGCACAAGGGAAGGAGGGAGGTTTCAGGCAGTGTGGGAGAATGGTGTGGAGGGCCATGCATGCAAATGCGAGGAGTCTTGGAAATCAAATTGCAGAATAGATGCCATTGTGGCAGAGGCAGACCTAGATACTGTGGCCATTATTGAGTCATGGTGCACAGGTAACCACAACTGGGACATGGCCATGCCAGGCTACACTCATTGCAGGAAGGATAGGGAGGGGAGAAAGTGAGGAGAGGTAGTGTTGTATGTAAGGGATGGTATCAAGGCAATGGAAGCACAAGGGAACCAGGAAGGAAAGGAAGGGCTGGAGCTACTGTGAGTCACCCTAATAGAGACAGGAGTTGGGGCCATCATTTGCACTTTGGTAATAAGCAAACCTCAAACAGAGGGAGACAAACTGGATAAAACAATGGGGAAAGCCATTAGCACAATGGGAGAAAATGGGAGGTGTTGCTGGTGGATGACTTCAATCTGCCAAATGTAGATTGGAACCTTCAAGCTGTGGCCTTGGCTACAAGCAGGGACATTCTAAACTCCCTGCAAGGGGGTGTTTCTCAGACAACTAGTTAGGGATCCCACACATAATGGGGCAAAACTGAACGTGCTGCTCACAAACAGGGGTAGTAACGTAGACGCCAAGGTGGGATGTACCTGGGGACCAGTGATCACCTTACAGTTTGGTTTCACATAAGGATGGCAGTAGAGACAAACAACACAAGGGCAAGGGTTCTAGATTTGAAAAGGCCAGATTTAAAATAAAATTCTTGAATGCCTGAGAGATTACCTATTAGGGGAAGTGCCTGGGTGTGGTGGAGGAACTGTGGGCCAAATTAAGTGATGGCATAGTGAAGGGTGAAGGTAACAAACCTCTGTGTGAAAGAACTGATCAAGAAAAGAAGAAAAAAGAGACCACTATGGTTCTCAATGGAAGTGACTGGAAAGGTTAAAGATAAAAGGGTAGCATTCAAAAGGTACAAGGAGATGCAAAGGGAGGAGGATAGGGGAGGTTACCAGGAAAAGCAAAGAGAAGCAGGAAAGGTGGTGAGGGGCCCAAGGGTGCAAACTGAGGAAATGATATCTAAGGGGCTTACTAAGGGGGACAATACCCTTTTTTAGGGACATACATGATAACAAGAACACTAGAGGAGGGGTTGTAAGGATAAGAAGAGGGACTCTTCAAAAGAGGATAAGGGAAAAGCAGATACTTCTGTTGAATCTTCACAGTGGATGAACCTGATTGATTTCTTCAACTGGGTGGCCAGGGAAGTAGATCAAAGTGGGGCAGTGGACATGGCCTACTTAAACTTCAGCAAGGCCTTTGACACTGTACCACATAGAAGACTCATAAGGAAATTGGGCAGTTAGGGGTGGGTCCCAAGCTGGTTAATTGGGCATGAAAGTTGTTGACGGATAGGTGACAGATGGTGGTGGTAAATGGCACTCACTCTGGGGAGAGGAGCATGACCAGTGGGGTACCTCATGGCTCAATTCTGGGACCAGTCTCCTTTATTGTCTTTATAAGTGGCATTGCAGAAGATCTGTAAGGGAAGGTATGTCTCTTTGCAGAGGACAACAAAATCTGCAATAGGGTAGACACGCTGGTGAGGGGTGGAGAGAATGTACAGAGACCAGAGAAAACTCAAGGAGTGTTTAAGGATATAGCAGCTGGGTTTCAATGTGAAAAAAATGCAGAATCATGCACCTAGGGCACAGAAACCCATAGGAAAGGCATAAAATGGTGAGAGAGGTATTGCCAGTCACTAAATAGGAAAGTGACCTTGGAGTATTTAATTCCAAATGACCTCAAGGTAACAAGGCAATGGAAAGGGCCAGATGGATGCTGGGGTGTTAGGGTGGTCAATAAGCAGCAGGAGGAGAGAGGCAGTGTTATTACTGTTTATATCAATGGTGAGACCCCACCTAGAGTACTGTGCCCAGTTCCAGAGAACACATCTCAGGACGGACACAGACAGGGTGAGGCTGTCCAGAAAAGATCTACTAAAATTGTTCAGGGGCTGCATCAAAAGCCCTATGGGGAGAGACTTTGTGATATCAATATGTACACCCTGGAAGAGATAAGGGTGAGGGTGGACATGATAGAGACCTATAACTATCTCACTGGTGTGAATAAGGCACAAGGGAGGAGTATTTTTCACAAGAGAAGGTGCGTAAGAACAATGGGAGCATATATTGAAGATAGATGGGGGAATCTAGGAGGAATGTGAGGAAGTACTTCTTCTCCGAAAGTGTGGTGGATGCCTGGAACAGTCTTCCAGTGGAGGTGGTGGGGGAATAAAAATATGGTGGGCTTCAAGCATGCATGGGATAGGCACAAAGGAATCTTGGTCGAAAAGTGGGAGGGGTAACCAGACATCAGGTAAGGTCTGCTGTGACAGTATAGGCAGGGAAAAATGGGTAAACTGGGTGGGCTAATGGCTTTTATCTGCTGACAAATTCTATGTTTCTATGGAAATAAACTTGCAGTCAGACTTTAATCACCTGCAAAGATGGTTTGTTTCCTCATAAATGTTCTTGAGTTCCAAAAGGACAAAGGTAATGTTGTTTGGCAAATCAAAGAAAGAAATTAAGGAGTCAGAGGAATTAAAAATTAAGCAAACAGATGGACCCACCTTGACACAACTAATAATATAAATATTTATGGGTAACTGTAGATAACTTATTGATTTGATTTACATATAAACAAAACTGTGAAAAATGTAAGTTCTAGATTAGAGTTACACAGATGCCCTGTTCTTCCACCAGTATAACTGCAGGTGGCAGTGCAGCAGGTAAGGTGTAGTAGATGGGAAGAAGTTGCAAAGTGCATGTTTGAGCATGTGCTTGCACACACTTCAAACAGGACAGCTATCCTGCACCAACATCCTCATAGAGAGTGGAATAGTAGCAGATGGACACTAAGGGGTAAATTCACTCATTCCAGATATATGACTGCCAATATTGCCAGAAGATGTTTTGTCAACCCTGCACAGTGAAGAAGCAAAAAGAAAGTAAATGGAAATCTTCAACTTTTATCTTGGCAATCAATGGAGTAGGTCAGAAGGGACCTCAGCAAAATATCACTTCCAAAAGGCATCATCTTCTGCAGTGGAGCTCCTCCTAATACCACACAACAGTGGCATCTTTTGGACATAATACCAAAGTTCTGTGTGATGTAATCCTATAAACCTTTGACCGACAGAACAATGCTATTGACTGAGATACACTTTAACTAACAATGGAGGCAGTACAGAGTAGTAGTTAAGGGCACTGAGCTGCGAACCTGGAGACCTGGGTTTGAATCCCCTGAGCAAGTCACTTAACTTTCTTGTGCTCCCTGTTGCACCTGGAAACAAGTTCCATCTTAATGTGCCTTTCTTGGTTAAACAATCCCCCTTCCTTTAACTATGGGGGCAAAATACACATTTATAACTTTACGACAAGCACTATGGCATCATGGCCATTCCGCACATGGTCACAAAATGTTGCCAACATTCAAGGAAGATGTTGATGATCGCCATGCAAATGGCTTGCAGGGATTTTTACAAAGCAAGGTCCTTTCTATCCAGTTGCAGAGGTGTGCCTGTAAAACTATCAGCTGGCAGCAACGCTATTGCAAAAGCTGTGACTAGACACCTGCGGCCCGCAAAGCCTAATGAGATTGTTGTAGAACCATGACAGTGAAGCTCTTTTGTTGAGAGCAGGACTAGGAAGAGGGTTCCACTGGAAATCAGGGAGCAAACAGGGACTGTGGAGGGGGTGGGAGGGGGCACTCAACAAGTAAGAAGTGACAGTCTGTATCAGGGTAACTTGATTACACAGTAGCCCAAAAAGCTTCTTTTGATGCAAAGAGAGATTGGACAGCAGGTGGAACACACCTGGTGTATTGCGGGTCAGTATGCCATTCTGTACCACTGTTGCTGTTGCACACCTGCATGTCAGCGGTAACAAACCTTGTGCATAGCCTCTAAGATCTGGGTGACTAATTTACATTATACATTTACATTATAAATCAGTCACAGAGGAACTTCTTGCAATTAAGAGTCATGTCTGTTTTATCACCCCTAAGTGTTGCAGCACAGTGGGGAGGCTATTTGCAGCTGGTTTTGTGTGTCATTCTTTGTAACTGTTCAGTCTTCATGCAGCATGGATAAACTGCACAACTTGTTCTCGCCATTCCTACTTCCTACAGTTTGCATTTCCAATGCCAGAAAATGGGTATAATCTCTATGTGGGTAGAGTTCAAGTTTAACACTGTGCATTTTGTAACAGATAAAACATAGAGCTGAACAGTCAACTAACATGGAGTAGTTAATCAGCTTAGCATGTTTATTTTCCATTGCATTTGTTTGATTTCAGAAGAAATGTGCTATTTTTGAATTGGCAGACTACATTAATTATCAAGTTGTTTGACACCTATTATCTACTATTCACTATAAAAGTGACCACAAATTTTTAGCCTTCCATCCATTGCAAGAATGACTTTCCTGTGGCTCTTCTCCTGCCTTGCACTTATTGGTGCATCTCAGGGTAAGTAATTTGCAATACAATAAAACATATAACTAGCTGCTCTAAATAAATATATTGCTAAAAACCTTTGACAGCACTAGAATCCACTACTAAGGAATCATTTTCGTCAACTAGCTTTTGCATTTATTTAATGTGAACAAAATATTTAAAGAGCTAGTGTACTGCATAAAACTAATATTATTTTCTCTAAAGAAGACTGTCTATATTTAAAGAAAAATAATGTACTGCATTTTGGTGCCCCAATTTTCTTGACTAATTTTTAAGAGAATTGTCAAGTAGCTCCAAATTTGACTCATGAGCTTCTACTGCTACAAATACAATTAGCCCCATGATATTTGCAATCTGCTTGCTTCATGAGCAGCACAATACTGCTTAATAACTATTTTGTAGTGCAGCATGATGCATGCTCAGGGACTCTGGGGCATGTAGTGCTTGAAAACAAAGTCTGATGATTGGGGCTACATGGTTTTCAGTGACTCTTGAAAAGCGGATTGTATAGCATGCACGTTACGTAACATGCAGGTTATGAACTCTAGGGCCTAAGGACTTAACTCTAGAAGCCATCTTTGGTTAAAAACAGTTGATTATTGTCAAGGTGCCATGGGATCATGGAATACCATTACAGTAAGGAATTTGGATGACCTCTAAACTACAGAAAACATGGTTAGTTCTTAAATTGTCTGATGCTCAGTACAGCTACATTACAATTAATCCTGTTCTTCAGACAATGTCTGATCCACATGCTGATTAATGTTCAAAAGCAAAATAGCCCCAAGGCCTGACAAAGCAGGTCCAATGGAATGGCTGCTGGACAGTAGACATACACATTTATTTAATCTAAATGTGCAGTACGCCATCCAAAGCCAAAGGTTCTCTATCATTTTTATCTTACTACAGTAAGTTTGATTTACCTAGAAAAAAACATTTTGGTATTCTCAGTAACTTTTTGCATAACGGGTTTACAAGCTGTAAACAGTCAGACACAGCCAATGTCTACCATTTATGTCTGTAAGTCCCCATATTTGCTGTTTTCTTTTAGTTAAAATAAAGCTAAATGTGTAAAATATGCTTGACAGAAAAAAAATCCTACCAGCCATGAATAGCTGAGAAAATGCTTAATATATCTCCAGGCATAACTGTTTAAGAATTGCTGTTGCAAACTATGTCTTGCTTTTAAATGAAAGCAATGTAGTCCACAGTGTCTTCCGGTACAAAAATGTGAGTTGTGCACCACGAAGAGGATTTTGAACTAAAGTAAACATTTTTGCAAGTTTCTGTTTACCCTCGCTATTAGGCATGCACTGATACTAGTTGAAGTTGAATTACCTTAAGTCCTTTCTAAAGCAGAATTCCCACCTGTCTCAGAACCTTCTGAGCATACTCACTGCATAGCTACCATGCCATTTATTTCATGAGTTGCTGCCACCAGCCTTGCAAAGTTTTTCTTCAAAAGGATTTAGAAAGTTGCTTTTATCCCTGGTCTTTGCTATTCAGTGTCTCATTAGGAGGAAGGATATACTGACAATATATAGTCGGTAGCCTGCCCAGAAAAGTAAGCATATTCTGGTTATACCTTACATGGAAAATACAGCAAACAGCAGATAAACTGCTGCTTCAAAGGGGGGGATACTCAGTATACCCTAGTATATTTTCCACTAGAGTACAAGGGGGAGGTACTGTACAGTCCTGTCAAAAATAACATTTGCCTATGGGGTTAAAAATAAATAGCACTGTGCCATCCTGATAGCACACTGGATGCTTCATCTCGCACCACACCAGTGACCCGGGTTTGGGAGCAAGCTCTGGCTGTCAGGGGTCAGCCGGGGTGGGGCGAGGAGTCAGGATTGAATAATCACTGGCAGCTCTCCTCTCCTCTCCTCTCTGTGGAGGGTAGTGAGGTTTTCCCAACTCTTGGCTGCCACCCAGTGGAGGATAGGTGGCAGTGCCAGACCAGGGGGAACTTGGGCACTAGGCCAGGAGGGAGGGAGGGAGGATGGGGCCATCACTGGAGTCATGGGGCACATGCGTGCCTCCATGCACATGCACATGCACAACCACGTATCGGGGTCCCAGGAATAAGGGGGAGAGAAAATATAAATACTGTGTCTCCCCCATTGCCAGCAAGGCAGGAGGGGCTACAGGGGAACACTAGGCTTAGCAAAGAAATAAATTTGTAGCACTTCTTATCAGATGTAAGATTACAGGAAAGGAAAAGTTCACAGTCGTAAAACTAAGCAAAAGACAATTCTGTAAAATAGCAGATTTAGTGTGTAATTCAAATCTGGTGTTACAGGTCATTTCAGGCAATCTATTTTTTCCACAAATTTTTGTGTTCTACTTAGGCAGGTCTGGGTGGTTTATCAGCCCTGTCCCTATGCCTGATGGTTGTCCACTTACCTAAACTATGTCCAGAGGCAACTATCCATGTGGGTATCCCCTGGCAGCTGAGTGGGAGAATTAGGACCATCCTCCCCCCGGTATATAATGCAGTGCAGCCTCTGGACTAGAGTGGTACAGTGGCCATCAAGACAAAGGCAGGGTTCACAAGACGCAAGCTTCCATGTTTTCCACTTGTTCTCCCCTGGGCCTATGGCCTACAATGAGTACAGTGTGCATGCTTTGCCTTCAGCGAGGTGCCCCCAGTGCTGTGTATGTAGGATCCCTTCCCACTGAGTGACTCACATGCACTGCCACCCAGACACCTCCTGGTAGCAGTCAACAGCAAGTCATGGCAAGGGAGAGAGCAGTTCTACAAATGTTCAATCCTCCCTCACCCAGCCAACCTCTGAGTGACCCACATTCATTTCTGAATGCAGGTTGCTGGCATGGCATAAAGGGAGTCTGGCAGTGCCTCAGCTCTCCACACCACTGTGCCAGCCCAGTTTCAGGCAATTCTTTAAATTAGCTTGTGCGTTCTGCTTTTCCAATGTTTTGTTTTTTCATAAGCGCAAAAGGTTTAATTTCCTTCTAGAGCCCCAATATCCAACCCTTTTCTCATCTGTTCTCTCTCTTGCTCTCTCTCTATCCAACATAAGTTTATTAACCCTCACCCTCACTGCATGCAAAGTGCATGACACATTTTTTCCTCTTCAATTGCATGAGAATAGTATGTTATAAGCTGAATCTGCATGTACTGAATATTTTAATTTGTTTTATTCTTTTTCTTGACATTTTTGATTCTTTTGATAATAAACTTGTTCTATGTTTTTATCAGCACTAGTATATATGGAATTAAATGTTACATTACTAGTTTTATTGAATTATTAGTATGAATGTAGTAGTAAATTTTTACTCTGTCAATTAGCTATTTTCTCTTTTTTGTTCAGATTTAAGGTGTATGTAGTTTTACATTTATTATAGTTATATTGTTAGATTAAAATGGTTCCACTATTATTTTCGTATTTGTTTTAGATGCTGTTTGTATGAATGATCAGTTATCTTGTGCAATATGTTTATCATATGATTATAATTTTAAAATCAATAAAGTTTGTTTATAAAAAAAGTTTATTAACCTTGGTTAGGAGGCCCTCTTTAAGTAATTCTCAGATTTCTGATTGCGTAACAAAATAATTTGTATCATTAATTGCCTGGCACAGCCTCTTTCATACCCATGAAGTCAAGCTGCCTTGAAGTGAATGTAACACTTTCTAGTTTCTTTTTATGCATCAATGGCTAATGTAAGAAATGTAAAGCCCACCAGCTCCTGCATTGAAGTCAAGTCATTACATGTGTATAGCAGAGTTTTAGACACAGGCTATGTGGTACTAAATATCAGATTTTATGACTACCCCATGGCTAACAACACAAGGTGAGGTATCTTGCCTCAGTAATCAGAAACAAAAATGTATTAACAATTTACTCTACAGCACTTCCATTTTAGACACGCAACACACATACAAGAGGAAAGAACTCCAGTAACTTAAGTAAAAGGGTGTTTTGCTACAAAAGTTGCAACCGGTATTTTTTTATGCATTCTGAATTATTTTGTCCATCAAGTGGTGGAGAGCTATAAAACTGAAAATAATAATAAATATTGAGGAGAACAGTCTTAAAGGGCCTGGCTGCACTTTGCATTATTTGTCAGCCTGCAAGACACAAATAATAGTTTGCTTTTGTTTCTAGCCCAAGATTGTGGTATACAGGCCATCAAGCCTATCATTTCTGGCTATGCAAGAATTGTAAATGGGGAGGAGGCTGTCTCAGGATCCTGGCCCTGGCAGATTTCTCTACAGGTACAGTAGCATTTAATCAATTTAACTTAAAGGGAAAACTGAAGGGAAAGAGGGAGGAATACTGAATTCAGATTAGATGATACTGCTGAAAGCACAATTGGGATAGTGTTATATAGAATCCTGAACTAGTTTCTCAACTCACCACTAACAATGGGAATTTGTAGTGGTACCAGTAAAAGAAGTGCTGTGAAATGGGATGGATATATGGTACAGAAAGATAAAAAAGCAATCATATTGTGTGTAATAATTTTATCAGCCTATTTCAGTGAGGCCTTCATCTGGAATCTTGTGTTTTGTTTCTCTTTCAGGATTGGACTGGCTGGCACTTCTGTGGTGCCTCTCTGATAAGTAATCAGTGGGTGGTTACTGCAGCTCACTGTGGTGTGAGGTATGTTGTACTAGAATGCCACATACTGTAGCTACCGTAATCAGGGGAGGTACAGATGCATTTTTTAACTGGAAGAAAATACATAGAACATATTTTAAACTTTTCTTTTCCAGGAATCCTTCCAAGAATTAAACATCACATCTCAAATTGTATGGCTGGGCGGTCTCAGTGGGCAACATTTTCTAACTTAAATACTGCAGGATGAAAGTATCTTACACAGTTGTTGAACTAAATGGTAAAACTTCAATAGATACAAGGGAAACTCACCCCTGGTCCCAAACGAAGTAATTTGTTTAAAAGTTCTATTTGTTTCATGTAAAGTTCTGCACAGTTTGTCCTGACTTCTTGAACTGCAAACCATGGAATAGGATCCGTATTGTAATGGAATCAAGGTTTTGCTACAAGATCCAGAGCAGACACTAATCTCACCAACAGAACAGAGAGTCCCCTTAAATAAGGGAGCCAAGTGAGACAAGGGTTAACACCATTCTGTAATTTTGAGGAAGGTTCTGAAGGCTTCTGTGGTATTAGAAGAGCCCACAATAATTAGCAGGTGTTAGGCATTTATCTGCGGGCATGTCCTCTGAGTAACACCTGGGCAGGCAGAGGGAGGGGGGGTGACAAGGTTGATAGACAGTTAGGTGCCACCCAATAGGGGCAGGGGGTAGGGCAGATAGGCAGGTGAGTTCCCAGGGAAGGGTGATCCAAAGCGGGGGGGGGGGAGGAGCAGCACACTATATAAGGATGGTGCCAGAGGGTCTCTTTCTCTTTGCTCTTCTCTCCCCCCAGCTGAAGAACAGCCCCAGATACAATATCAGGGGATTTTCAGCAAACAAGATATTAAGGCAGCAGCAGGAATTAGGCATTTTAAACTTGGAATATTTTGGTAAGTGGATTTTGTTCTAACTCTCAAGCAGCAACCCCTTGGGGGCAGATAGTTACTTTGTGTTGGCTGCACAAAAAATTGAGTTTTCTAAGGTTTAAAACTGTGACTGAATCATTGAGGAGATTGTTAATAGCTGAGGTTGGTTTGTAACTGATATTATGAACTGGGGATCTCAAATGAAGAAAGCTGATTGACTGAGAGCTCTTTGAAGCCTTGATGATATCGGGCTATTTTATCATGGCTTCAAAAAGCCTCCGACCATCAGCTTCCTCGCAGACAGAAATTCCTCCAACAGCTGCATTTCCCCTCATTGCTTACACGCTTTACCTCACACAACTGTGCCCACTGCCTCTGGAAAAATGGACCGAGTTCTCCAACACGAGCGTCTGTTTAAAGAAAATTTTGAAAAACAACCGTCACTCATTCCTCCTCACACAGCACACCAGAACACATACCGCAAAGCAGAAAACACATTCAGTGTGGAGTCAGGCATGCCTTGAGCAACTCCCCATGAAACAAACAAAAAAGTAAACCAAAACTGTCCACACATTGTGTGTGTGTATACCTGTTTAGTTGCTCTCTCCCACTGTCACCAGATCAGAGTTTCACAAAAATAAATAAATAAATACAGTCCATCTTTAGAGCACACAGTAGGACCAGGTTAAATGCAAGGAGCACACAGTGCTGGGAGGTGAGAGTTCAGAGCAGCATCTATTCAACCATCTCCACTTACAACAGCGCCATCTGCTGCCCAGAGAATTATAGGAACTTTTTTTCTGAATGGTTACTATTCCACTACTCTAAAAGTCATTTTAAAAATATTTTTACTTTTTTTTTTTTTTGCATTTTGTACTACTAAAACTTTTAAGCCAGTTCATAATAGCAGTAAGTCACTTCAGGGTGTGGTATATCATGGGATATTGTCACTTCTCGGATGGATGGACGCACTTAGCCTGTGGCCTCGTGCCCAACCATCCGAGGCATGACGATATACCACACCCTGTCATTCCTTATTGCTTAATTATATGATGGCAAGTAAAGAATCCTGTGCTTGGATTGGTCTGTGCCCACCTTCACCAATGATGTTATCTGACCATAACATCACTATATGAAGGTTGGGCATGAAGATGACTTCAGGAGTGAAAACAAATCATGGTGCCTGTTCATGTGAAGCCTGTTACTTCAATGCACTAAAACTGGGAAAAAAGAAATCACACTCCCTTCACACATGTTAAAACAGTCATCAGCTGCAGTCTGTCCTGAACAAACCCTCACAATGGCCAGTAGTCTAGAAGTACAACTAAACAGATACATTTTGCACAGTAAATAAATCTATAGGTGTAATTTCTCCCCTCTCCACCTGCCTAACAGCAACCCCCTGTCACTCTGTATAGCTTCACACTCTCCCTACTCTTGTCAGGCACGTGCTTAACCATCCATTTCTCTGAGAAGCTGCATGAAGAGAAGCTTTCTGTCACCACTTTCACTGTAATTTTCTACGAAAAGAAAATAGCATCAGCAGCGGGACTGAGTGACTTATTCACATGTGAAGCAGAACTCTCTCATTCCCTGCAAGTTAGTCACCCGATCAGCTCCATTTTCATATAGCAACTTCATGTTAATAAGACAGCTCTTCTCACTGAAAACAATCACCCAGTCCCAGTAAAGGCAGCAGGACTGGCTAAACAATCAAGAGTGAAACGGGGAAAAAAATGGAGACAGAAACACAGAGACTGGCGGGGACGCTGGGAGAAAAGTACTGCTAGATAGGAATGCTGCACCACATGCTGGCCAAAAGAGGAACATCAGAACTAATTTGTTAAAAATGGTATACTTATGCATACAGAAAACACACACAAATATGTTTTGAAACTGTATTTATTAATTTGCTTTCTTTTTTTATAAAACAGGGCCATTGTATAATAGCAATAATGCACTCCAGGGTGTATGTCGTGCTGGGATAATGTCACGTCTCTGATGCTGAATGCACTCAACCTGCAGCCATGTGCCCAACCACCCAAGTCATGATGTTATCCCAGCATGACACATACCCCATTGTGCATTATTGCTTAAATGTCAGCTTGAATTTCCATAGCACATTTCACAAATTCATAAGTAAATGAATCACTATTTGTGGTTGCCTCTTGCAGATTGAGGTTTTAAGCTGTTGAGCCAACTCCCCTCCACCACTGCATTGTCTCAGGCCATGTGCTTCCATTGGAGTCACATAAAGTAGCTGATTTGGCTGACAATTTTCAGTGCTTTTTCTTATGACCATGTGACTGCTTGCTGAAAGTATTGAAACAGTAAACACATAAATTTAAAAAAAAGATGAGCTTGCCCTTGGGAAGATGGCAAGGCTAACATTTAGATTAAAGAAATGGATGCAGGCCTTTTGGTTATGGATTTATCGGAAAATGTAGGCCTTGTAAACTGGCAACATTTTGTGCATGCTGGAAGCATTAGGGGACTAAGTAAACTTATTGGTTTTGTGACAGCCTAAAGGTTGTATTCATTGGTGTGGAGACAAAAGCTTTAAAATATGGGATTTGTAACTAAAGAAATAAAAAAATTATTGGCTGAGTGCTCCACTTTAGCATGTTTTCTGGTAGGGGGCAAGCTCGAAGTTTTAAAATGGTATTCATGACAACTGTGGTAATTTTACTGAATGCAAAGCAAAAAAAAAGAAGTTTCAGCACTGGCTTGTGGTGGTTGCTTCACTTGTAGGCTATTGTCTGTTAAATAAGGTGGTTAGACTTCGTGTTCCCCTCCTCCACTGGGTCTGCATTTTTGCCTGAAGACACAATTAAAGTGTTTATTTGGGGAGGGGCAGAACAAACAGAGTTTTCACAAAATTTCTTCAAAACTGTAAAAGCATGCAAAGGCTTTAAACCACACCTCTCAACAGTCCCTGGTTTTCCGGAACATCCCTGATTTTTTCCTTAAAATTTACCCCTGTTCCTTTTAACATTTGTGGGTCCATGGCTGACCAATAGGGATAATAAGCACACAGTAATGTCAAACATTAGAGTTACAGGCTTGTTCTTCTTCAGAAAATGTTTTTTATGCAAAGCCCTTTCATCCAGGGAGGAACAGGGTGCAGGAATGCACTATTTTTAAGCGAAAAAGATGTTCCAGGACTAGAGGGCATGGGATGAAGTTGGAGGGAGGATGATTCAGAGGAAACGTGAGGAAGAATTTCTTCACAGAACGGGTGGTGGACAAGTGGAACACCCTGCCAGAGGAAGTGGTGGGGGCTGAAACAATCACGGGATTTAAGAATGCATGGGATAGACATAAAGGAATTCTGGAGGTCAGGGGTAAGGGGCAACAGACTTCCTGGAAAACATAAACTGAACTTACAAACTTAAATGGGCAGACTGGGTGGGCCATAGGCCCTTATCTGCCGACACTGTCTATGTATGTATCTATGTATCTATGTATCTACTAATTTCCTAATAGATAGCACCAATTTCTAAGCTGTGTCCGTGATTTGTTTAATCCTTGTTCCTGATATGTGATGCAGGAGGTTGAGATGTATGGTTTAAACTTATTTATTTTACCAGCAGAATTAAATTGTAAATACATAAGAGGAAGAATGTTTTGAATGAAGATGAAAAATGCTTGGAAGGCAGGAAAACAACAATTTGGGGCTGTCTGTTCAAAGAGACCACATCAGCTAACTCAGCCCATGTATTTAGGGGGTCTCTGGTTCATTACTTTCTAACGTTTTCTAAGAATTTAAAACTACCCTCTCACTTCAATGGGATATACTAAAATACAAGTGAATGTCACTGACAAAGAATTAAAACAGGGAATGTACATTGCAAACACCCTTGCTTTAAAATGGCTAAAAGGTATGGAGTCAAATAACAGGCAATATCTAATTTCATACTGTAGCACATAGTGGCTGCCATTTCATATTGGGGTGCATATATGACCATGGCATGGAAGGGAGATTGATGTGTTTAAGGTTGGGAACAGATCAGAAGTATAGGGGCTAGGTTGGGGAAAGGGAGGTAGGTTGGGCTGGCAGAATAGCCTAGAGGTTAGAGTAATGAGCTGTGAATGAGCTTGGTACATCCAGCAGACCTCCACTTGCATACTATGTGACTCTGAGCAAGTCACTTAACTTCCCAGTGTTTCCAGGTTGCTCTTGAAAACAGACACTTGTGTCTAGTGGGTCTTAGAAACATGGAAACATAGAATTTGACGGCAGATAAGGACCGCTTGGCCCACCCAGTCTGCCCATTTCTCTACCTACTGGATAAGCTGCAGATCCTAGTTAACCAGCAGCCTACTTCTTCCTACCCCCACCCCCTAGAATTGCCTTATGACTGTCCCATGCATGCTTGAATTCCACCACTGATTTTGACTCCACAACCTCCTCCGGAAGGCCGTTCCAAGCATCCACAACCCACTCTGTGAAAAAATACTTCCTTAAATTACCTCTGAGCCGCCCCCCCTCTATCTTCAAATTGTGCCCTCTTGTTCTTGCACACCTCTTTTTTTGAAAGATGCTACCCTCTTGGATTTTGTTGATTCCCTTGAGGTACTTGAACGTTTCTATCATGTCCCCTCTCCTCCTTTCCTCGAGGCTATTCATATTAAGCTCCTTTCGCTCTCTTCATATTTCTTCTGGTACAGACCCTGCACCATTTTTAGTTGCCCTCCTCTGGACAGCTTCCATCCTGTCTATGTCTTTGTGGAGATTGGGTCTCCAGAACTGCACACAGTACTCCAGATGGGGTCTCACCAGCTGTCTGTACAGAGGGATAATAACTTCCTGTTTTCTACTGGTGATGCCTCTCCCTATGCATCCCAGTATCCCCCAGCCCTCCTTGCTGCCCTCTCACATTGCTTGCCCACTTTTAGGTCATCTGATATGACTACCCCCAGGTCCCTTTCCATTTTTGTTGTTGTTAGTATCTCACTCCATTGTGTACTCTTCCCCTGGTTTTGTTTCCCAGGTGCATTACCTTGCACTTCTTAGCACTGAATCTAAGCTGCCATACATTTGACCATTCCTCTAACCTTGCCAAGTCCCTTCTCATCCTTTCCACCCCACCTGTGCATCAACTCTGTTGCAGATCTTTGTGTTATCTGCAAAGAGACATACTTTTCTTCCAGTCCTTCTGCAATGTCGCTATAAAAACATTGAAGAGGACCGGTCCTAATACTGAACCCTACGGTACCCACTAGTAACCCTCCTTTCTTCTGAGTAGACTCCATTTACTATTACCTCTGTGTCCTATTCTCCAGCCAATTTTTTACCCAGGCTGTCATCTTGGGACCCACTCCCAGGCTGACTAACTTGTATATTAATCTTTTGTATGGGACTGTGTCAAATGCCTTGCTAAAGTCTAGGTAGGCCATGTCCACAGCCCTCCCTGATCTACTACTTTGGTCACCCAGTCAAAGAAATCTATCAGATTCATCTGGCATGACCTTCCTGCTGTGAATCCATGCTGCCTAGGTCCTGTGCCCCTCTGGCCTCTAGATACTCGACAATTCTTTTCCTTCAGAAGTGATTCCATCATTTTCCTATCACTGAGGTTAAACTAACAGGTCTGTAGTTTCCTGCTTCTGCCTTGCTCCCACTTTTGTGAAGGGAATCACATCTGCCCTCCTCCAGTCCTCGGGTACCACCCCATCCTCCCATGATTTGTTAAAGAGGGTAGTCAGTAGTGTCACTAGTTCTACTCTTAGTTCTTTTAGAATTCTGGGATGAATCCATCAGGCCATTTTGTCCACCTTCAGTTTTAAGAGTTCTTTCAGAACCCTTTCTTCTGTAAATGGGCTGGTATCAACTTCTGTATCCAGAGTGTTTCTACTGTTTGTTTTATGTACCTCCCCTCTTCATTTGTAAATACTGAGCAAAATATTTGTTTAGTATCTCTGCCTTTTCACAGTCTCCTCTGCCCACCCTCCCTCCCTTTATTAAGCCTCACTACCCTCCCTTGCTCTTACTCAGTTATGAAAGACTAAAAATAAAGTTGAGTATAGGAAAGTCTAAACATATCCACACAGGCAAACGTTTAACGTTTGATATAAACCTTTTAACAGGACCAAGGGAATTTTGCTTTTATCTATAAAGCACATTTATTTCACATTTTATTGCATTACTAATCATGATTAACTGTTGTGGGCATCTCATACTAATATTCATGGACTTCACTAGGAAAGGAGGGGCACTATTAAGACAAGTTCTGGTCAGAGCCAGTATGGCTGTGGAGGGCTTTTAGATATAGCAAGAGTGGTGAACAGAATATGCTGTGCTGTCACTGCACAGGAGTCAGCCATAATACTACAGCAATTACAGTACTGTGCTTGTGTGATACTCACACATATGCAGTTTTCCCCATAGCCTTGTGCAACATGGCAGTGCTGACATAACTACGTGTAACAGCCCAATCCACCTGGATTACTAGAATCCCATTAGTACTAGTCTTAGGCACGTAAGGAAAGGCAACTTGTGGGTAGCTCATTACGGGATTACTACATGATGACATCATTGTTTACTCAGCTAGCCTGAAAGAAGGATGATGTCATTTAGAACTCTTGCAGCAGCATAACCATTTCAGAGTCAGCTGCTCTGAGGGAGCATAGAATGTTCATCGGCATAACCATTTCAGAGTCATCTGCTCTCAGGGAGCTTAGAATATTCATCAGTAAGTTCAAGTGTGGCAGTCAGAGTGGCAGGAGGTCTGCCATTGGGGCTCTGTCAAAGGGAGCCATGTTATTCATCACCCTAGTTTGCTAAAATCTTTACTTTACCTGCAGGACCCTTTAGTTTCACTCCAGGGGGAGTGACAGCGAGTGCAATTCTTGTGGATCCAAGGGACAATCCCCTGAAGTTCTTGAAGTTCACAGCTGCCTTTAAGGAAGAACAATGAATAGGCTCTGATAGTTACCAGGGAAAGAAATGTGTATTTTGTTTTTTCCATGACTGGGAGAAAGGAACAACTAATCTGTGAGTATGGAATTTGAGATTGTTGTCTGAGGTGTGTGTGTGTGTGTGCTGTAGATAAGGCTAGTTCACACCAGTCAGGACCCCTTTTACCACAGCTCTGCTGAATTTAAAGTTAAAGTTAAAGTCTAAAGTTTTTAGCAGTACATTGGGAACTGGAGACTCATTTGGTGTAACCATGAAGGAATGGCATAGGCTGTTTGGGAAAAAGGCTGGGAAGAATGCCATCTGGATTTTCAGGTAGGGCTAAGCAGTTCATGGATGGGCACCAGTGTTCCCCAGCAAAGTCCATGCACCAGGAAGATTTTAAAGTGTGTGGCACATCCCACAGATATACACTTTGGAAGAGAGATAGTGATGCTTATGTGGAAAACAGTACTTACTCCCTACTTCAAGTCATAATGCTCTTTTGTGACATCACAATCTGTTGCCATGAGAGTAACTGTGATGTCTCGAGTAGTGCATTATGACCTCAGGTAGGGAGATAGCAACAGAAATAGATGAACTCTTCAGAAGCAAAAATCCTTTTTTCATGCAAATGACCTCAGCAATAAATAATGAGGAAGAGGAATAAAACACTAATGTGAAATACAAGCTGAATTTTATCTAAATATTATGTTTTGTTAAAGTTCTCCTGAAGGTGTCAGCTGCTCTTTAAACTTTTTTCCTTGTGTTGTTAATCATTGTCATTTACTAATGCTAGCACAGACACACACAGATGGTTTTAAAATGAAGCTTCAGTTGGTTTATAGTTTTTTTACAGAGTCAACTTTCAAGTCAATGAAATTTGACATTGGGATAACTTTCTTTTGATGGAACTTATGATTTCTTGCTTGGAATTTCACTTAAGTGGCGTAGTAATTTGCAAAGCTGAGGCTATTTAGAAGTTCAGTAGAAGTTATGCCAAACAAATCTAAATATCTCTAAAAGTATGCAAGTTACAGATAATAAGCAGATTTATCCTGGACTCCCTTCAGGGTGCCTTCCTCAAGCAACTGGTCATGGAACCAACTCGGCAGAAGGCAATTCTGGACCTTGTGCTCACAAACAGGGACAGTGTGATGGGGGTAACAGTGGGGGAGCACCTGGGAAACAGTGACCACCAGTCATTGTGGTTTGAAATCACAGAAAGAGCAGAACCAAACCACACAAAAACACGTATCCTGGATTTTAGGGGGGCAGACTTTGGGAAAATGGGGAGATACTTGAAAGAGGCATTAAGGGGAATGGGACAGGAATCAGGGGTTGAGGAACAGTGGGCAGTATTTAAAATGAGGATTACAAGAACAACAGAATTATGCATTAAGCAGGTGAGCAAGAGGAAAAGGAAGAGGAGAACATTATGGTTTTCCAAAGAGGTAGCAAAGAAAGTGAAAGCCAAAAAGATTGCATTCAGGCAATACAAAAAGACACAGGCAGAAGGGGATAGGGAGAAGTACCAGGAGAAGCAAAGGGAGGCAGGGAGGTCAGTAAGGGAAGCCAAAGCTCAGACAGAAGAACACATTGCAAAATCAGTGGGTAGAGGGACAAAACCTTTACAGGTACATAAGTGAAAAAGAAAGACAAAGGGAGGGATAGTGAGACTGAAGGGGAGGATGGGGCCACGTGGAGGATGACAACAGTAAAGCTGACATATTGAACAGGTATTTCTGCTCAGTCTTTACTGAGGAAGAGGAGGGTAATGGTGTGAAGGAGTACAAGGGGTGAGAATGGTGCAGAAATGGACACAAGTCCCTTTATGAGAAAGGGTCCTGAAGGAACTGGAAGTAATAAGAGTTGATAAAGCAATGGGGCCAGATGGGGTGCACCCCAGGATCCTTAAAGAACTAAGAGAGGTGGTGGCTGAACCTCTGGCTATCCTGTTTAGCCGATCACTGAAACAGGGAGGTACCCAAAGACTGGAGGACAGCAGATGTAGTCCCCTTATATAAAAGTGGGAACAAAGAGGAAGCAGGAACTACAGACCAGTCAGCCTTACCTCGTAGTGGGGAAGATCATGGAAGCACTACTGAAGGAGAGATTGGTGGAACATCTGGTTGTCAATGGACTACAGGACCCAAGGCAGCATGGTTTCACCAGGGGGAGGTCATGTCAGAACAACCTCATTGAATTTTTTGACTGGGTGACTAGGGAGGTGGATCAGGGGAGGGCAGTGGACATGGCCTATCTGGACTTCAGCAAGGCCTTTGACACTGTGCCACATAGAAGACTATTACACAAACTGGGGAATATGGGTGTGGGCAGGACAGTAGTGTGGTGGGTAGGTAACTGGCTGGGTGGCAGGACACAGAGGTGGTGGTAAATGGCTGTCACTCCACAGAGGAAGAGTGACCAGTGGGGTACCACAGGATCAGTGCTGGGACCAGTCCTATTCAACATCTTCATCAGTGACATTGCATGGGACCTAGAAGGCAGAATTTCACTGTTCAATGATGACACAAAGCTCTGTAACAGAGTAGACACACCAGAGGGTGTAGACAGAATGAGAAGTGACCTGCAGAAACTTGAAGAATGGTCAGGGGTTTGGCAGTTGAAATTGAATGCAAAGAAGTGCAAGAAATGCATATGGGCACAAAACCCTGGCACAATATATCAGTTGGGGTTGAGGATATAGCATGCACCAAACAGGAAAGGGATCTTGGGGTTGTCATCTCTGATGACCTCAAGGTAGGAAACAGTGTGACAAGGCAGCAGGTAAAGCAAATAGGATACTGGGATGTATAGGCAGGGCATCACCAGCAGGAAAAGGGAGGTCATAATTCCGCTATACAAGACACTAATGAGGCCCCACCTGGAGTACAGTGTACAGTTCTGGAGACCATACCTATGTAAGGACATAGACAGGGTAGAGAAGGTTCAGAGGAGGGCAACAAAGATGGTGCATGGATTGCATCACAAGTCCTATGAAGACAGGTTGAAGGAACTGAACATGTACTCCCTGGAGGAGAGGAGGGAGAGAGGGGATATGATAGAGACATACAAGTATCTGACAGGGAGGAACAGGGTGCAGGAAAACACTATTTTTAAGTGGAAAAAGATGTTCCAGGACTAGAGGGCATGGGATGAAGTTGGAGGGAGGACGATTCAGAGGAAACATGAGAAAGAATTTCTTCACAGAACGGGTGGTGGACAAGTGGAACACCCTGCCAGAGGAAGTGGTGGGGGCTGAAACAATCATGGGATTTAAGAATGCATGGGATAGACATAAAGGAATTCTGGAGGTCAGGGGTAAGGGGCAACAGACTTCTAGGAAAACAAACTGAACTTACAAGCTCAAATGGGCAGACTGGGTGGGCCACAGGCCCTTATCTGCTGACACTGTCTATGTATCTATGTATCTATGTATCTATGTATCTATGTATCTAATCTTGTATGAAAGTTGTTCAGGACAAAATGACCTTTCAAATTAGCCTATTCATTAACCTGCACTAATTATATGTTTTAAACTATATCTATCTGATTACCTCAATTTTCATTTTTCATAGGAGTTATGCAAACAAAAATGTAAAGATCTCTAAAAGTATATGCGTTACACATAAACCTTCAGTATGAAAGTTGTTCAGGACATAAATACTTTTCTAATGAGCCTATTCATTAAGCAGCACTAATTATATTGTTTAAACTATGGACATCTAATTATCTGAATTTTCATTTTTCTTCACAATTGTAACCTTTTGGATGGCTATATTTAAAAAAAATCTAATGAATTCAGATTAGTGACTGGCCTTGTTTGAAAAGTCATTTTGTCCTGAACAGCTTTCATGTTGGTTGTATATTGATAACTTCTATAATTTAAGAGAAATTTACATTTGTTTGGCATGACTCCTACTGTGTTCATTCAGAGAGAAAAAAAAGTAGGCTGTTTGAAAGACCATATTTTACAAAATATGAAGAATTCAGATTAGTGACTACTCGTGTGAAAGGTCTTTTTGTCCTGAACAACTTTCACGTGGGTTGTTTTTGTACACTTTGAATAATGGAAAGACATTTAGATTTGTTTGGAAGGCATGCACATTTGCTCTCAAAGAAAAGCTGCTAAGAAAGAAGGGAGTATTTTTATGTGCCATATGGATTTTCAGTTATGGAAGAATACACTGAAAAGTACTAAGAAATGTGTTTCACTGAAAGCCCTTTGTCCAAGATAAAGCAGGATAGCTGTAGGCTCCACTCTAGTCTTTCCCCATAATGGTTATTCTGTTGATTTTATTTCACTATACCCCTACCATTTTTTCTCCATACTCAGCTCTGAAAGTTATGGTCACCACAGCTGAAGGTTCTGCTTCAGTAGATCAAGGATACACCATAGCTGTACCATTTCTGCTACACCAGAGGAAGAGCACACCACAGCTGTATTTTTCCTACATCACTAGATGAAAGACACATTACAGCTGCATTTTTCCTGCTTTACTAGAGGAAGGACACACCACAGCTGTACTTGTCCTGTTTCACCAGAGGAAGGGCATACTACAACTACTTTTCCTACTTCACTGAGGAAGGTCACAACACATCTGTTTCTGTTCTGCTGTACTAGAGGAGGGGTACACCACATCTGTACCTTTCCTTCTTCAATAGTGGAAGGGCATATCACAGCTGCACCTATCCTGCATTACCAGAGGAAGGACACACCACAGCTGTACCCTTCCTGCTTCACTAGAGGAAGGACACACCACATAGGCACCCTTCCTGGTTCACTAGGGAAAGGAACCATAACAGCTGTACCTTACCTGCTTCACTAAGGAAAGGACACACCACAGCTGTACCCTTCTTGCTTCACTAGGGAAAGGACACACCACAGATGTACCCTTCCTGTTTCACTAGAGGAAGGACACACCACAGCTGTACCCAACCTGCTTCATTAGAGGCCCACTGCTGTACTTTCCTGTCTTACTAGAGGAAGGATGCACCACATGAGTACCCATCCTACATCACTTGAGGCAGGGCATGCCACAGCTGTACCTTTACTGCTTCACTAGAAGAACAGCACACCACATCTGTATTTTCCTGCTTCAAAAGCAGAATGGCACAACACAGCTGTTCCATTCCTGTTTCTGTTAAGGAAGGGCACACCACAGCTGTGCCTGTCATGCTTCACTTGAGAAAGGGCACACCATAGCTGTGTCTTTTCTGGTTCACTAGAATAACAACAAATCAAAGCTATACCCTTTGTGCTTCACTAGAAGGACAGAACACCACAGCTGTGTCTTCCCTGCTTTACAAAAAAAATCACACACAACAGTTGTTCCTTTCCTACTTCACTACAGGAATGACACACCACAGCTGTTCTTTTCCTGCTTCACCAGAGGAAGGGTAAACCACAGCTGTTCCTTTACTGTTTTACCAGAAGAAGGGTGTACCACAGCTGTACCTTTCCTCCTTCATTAGAAGAATGGCACACCACAGCTGTGCCATTCCAGCCTTACTAGAGGAAAGGTACACCACATGTGTACCCATCTTGCTTCACTTGAGGAAGGGCATGCCACTTCTATGCTTTTCCTGCTTGACTAGAAGAGTGGCACACCACAGCTAAACCTTTCCTGCTTCACTAGAGGAAGAGCACACAATAGCTATTCCTTTCTTACCTCAGCAGAGGAAGGACACACCATAGCTGTACCTTTCCTGCTTCTTTTAAAAAAGGACACACCACAGCTGTTCCTCTCCTGTTTCACTAGAGGAAGGGCACACAACAGCTGTACCCATCCTGCTTCATCAGTGGCCCACCACTGTACTTTACTGCCTTACTAGAGGAAGGGTGAACCACATGTGTATCCATCCTGCCTCATTTGAGGAAGGGCACACCACAGCCGTACCTTTCATCCTTCACTTGAGAAAAGGCACAACACAGCTGTTCCTTTCCTGCCTCACCAGAGGAAGGACACACCACAGCTGTAGCTTTCCTTCTTCCTCAGAGAACCACAGCTATACATTTCCTGCCTTACTAGAGGAAGGATATACCACATGTGTACCCATCATGTTTCACTAGAGGAAGGGCACACAGCAGCTGTACCTTTCTTGCTTCACTAGAGGAAGGACACACCACACCTGTACTTTTCCTGCCTCACTAGAAGAATGGCAAACTACAGCTGTATATTTGCTGCTTCACTACAGGAAGAAAATACCACAGCTGCACCTTTCCTGCTTTGCTAGAAAAAGGGCACACCACAGCTGTACATTTTGTGCTTCTTTTTAGGAAGGAAGCACCACAGCTGTACCATTTCTGTTTCTCCAAAGGAATAACACACCACAGCTGTACTTTTCCTGCTTTATTGGAAGAAGTGCTCACCACAGCTGTACTTTTCAGAGGACCACAGGCTTTACTTTTCCTGCCTTATTAAAGGAAGGGTATACAACATGTGTACCAGACCTGCTTCACTTGAGGAAGGCCACACCACAGCTGAACCAATTCTGCTTCACTAGAAGAAGGAAACACCATAGATTTACCTTTCCTACCTCAAAGGACCACAGCTGTACCATTCCTGCTTCACCAAAGAAAGAACACACCACAGATGTACCCTTCCTGCTCCACCTGAGGAAGGGAACACCACAGCTGTACTTTTCCTGCTTCACTAAAAGAAGGGTGCATCACAGCTATGCCTTTTGTGCTTCCTTTAAGGAAGGACACACCACAGCTGTTCCTTTCATGCTTCACTAGAGGAAGAGCACACCACAGCTGTATATCTCCTACTTCAGTACAGGAAGAAAACACCACCACTACAGCACCTTTCCTGCTTCACTAGAGGAAGGGCACACCACAGCTGTACATTTTGTGCTTCTTTTTAGGAAGGAAACACCACTGCTGTACTGTTCCTGCTTCAATAAAGGAAGAACACACCACAGCTATACTTTCCTGCTTCACTGGAGGAAGGGCTGACCACAGCTGTACTTTTCGTGCTTCACTAGAAGAATGGCACACTACAGTTTTACCTTTCCTTCTTAACAACAGGAAGGAAACACAAGAGCTGCACCATTACTGTTTCACTAGAGGAAGGGCACATAATAGTAGTGGCTTTTGTGCTTCTTTTAAGGAAGGACACAACACAACTGTTTTTTTCCTGCTCCACTAGAGAAAGAGCACACCACAGCTGTACCCTTCCTGCTTCACTAGAGGAAAAACACACCACAGTTGTACCCTTCCTGCTTCACTAGAGGCAAATCATGCCACAGCTGTACCCTTCCTACTTCACCAGAGGAAGGAAAAACCAGAGCTAGGTATTGTGTCAAGACAGTGCAGCAAGAATATCAAAGACAATTTCAGCCTAGCAGTATGTGCACTGGGCAAGACAGCGACTGGAAACTTAAGTGAGGGGTCAGAACAGAAAAAACTTCCTGTGGTGTATAGTGTGTTTTCAAGTATGTATATTTAAGTAAGGGGTTGCAGGGGTGATGCTTCCCTGTGGCTGGTAAACATTTGTGTGATGTTCCTTTGATTTTCACTGTTCCAACCCCTCACTCAAGTTTGCAGTTGCTGTTTTGCCTGGCACTCATATTCCTGTGTTAAAATTGTATTATTCACTTTTTGTCATGCTGTTATGACATGGACCCCCACAGATGTACCCTTACTGCTTCACTAGAGGAAGGACACACCACAGCTGTGCCTTTCCTGCTACCTCAGGGGACTGCAGCTTTACCATTCCAGCCTTACTAAAGGAAGGGCATACTACATGCATACCCATTCTGCTTCACTTAAGGAAGGCTACACCACAGCTGTACCATTCTTGCTTCAGTGCACAAAGGAAACACTACAGCTGCAACTTTCCTGCTTCACTAGAGGAAGTACACACCACAGCTGTGCCTTTTGTGCTTCTTTTACAGATGGACATGCCACAGCTGTTCCTTTCCTGTTTCACTAGAGGAAGAGCACACCACAGCTGTACCCATTCTGCTTCACTAGAGGAAAAACACACCACAGTTGTACCCTTTCTGCTTTACCAGAGGTAGAAAACACCACAGCTGGGTGTTGGGTCAAGACAGCGCAGCAAGAACAACAAAGACAATTTCAGCCCAGCAATATGTGTGCTGGGCAAGATAGCGACTGGAAACTTGAGTGAGGGGGTCAGAACAGTGAGACCTTCCTGTGGTTCACAGTGTGTCTTCAAGTATGTATATTTAAGTAAGGATGGTGCAGAGGTGAAACCCCCCCCACCCGTGCTGGTAATTGTTTGTGTGATGTTTGTTTTATTTTCGCTGTTCCAACCCCTCACTCAAGTTTCTAGTTGCTGTTTTGCCAGGCACTCATATGCCTGTGCTGAAACTGTATTAGTTATTTTTGCTATGCTGTTATAACATGGAACCCCACTATTGTACCCTTCCTGCTTCACTAGAGGAAGAAAACACCACAGCTGTACTCTTCCTGTTTCACTAGAGGAAACGCACACCATATCTGTTCCTACCTCACCAGAATAAGGGCACACCACAGCTGTTACTTTCCTGCTTCACTACAGAAAGGAAACACCACAGCTGTACCTTTCCTGCTTCACTAGAGAAAGGAGACACCATAGCTTTACCTTTCTTGCTTCACCAGAGGAAGAAACGACACAGCTGCGCCTTTTGTGTTCCTTTCTAGGAAGGACACTCCACATGTGTTCCTTTCCTGCTTCACAAGAGGAAGGACACACCACAGCTGTACTCTTTCTGCTTCACTAGAGGAAGGAAACACCATTGATATATCTCTCCTGTTTCACTAGAGAAAGGGCATACCACAACTGTTTCCTTCCTGCCTCACCAGAAGAAGGGCACACCACAGCTGTTCCTTTCCTGCTTCATTAGAGGAAGGACGCACCACAGCTGTACTTTTCCTCCTTCAATAGAGGAGGGACACACCACAGCTGTTTTCTTTCCCACTTCACTTGAGAAATGGTACATTTCCCACAAATTCTGCCTGTGGAACTCAATATTCCACATAGCTGTGTTAGCGGCTCCACTCAGCAGAACTTCAGATTGTTACGTACCAAGTGTGCATGTATATTGAGTAGTTCCCCCTTTTTACATTCTCCTTAAGCTGCTCATTATCTTAATGTCTCTTTAAAACTGGTTCATTCTCATTATGAAACCAACACTAGATACTGAAGACTGAATGTTCAGTGGTTTGGATGTAGGACTTTCTGCACTTGTTCTGCCTCTGCTGCATCAGTCAAATGTACCAAAATGTTTGCAGGCTATTTACAAGTGGTTTGATGCATTTGTCACACTTTACTTACTTTATAGCTAAAAATAGCAAGTATCATAATTTGAATGCTTACCTCCTGTTTCATACATATCTTGTGGCACTTGTGACATATAGTAAAATCACATTTCCTGTTCTCCAGCAGTCTTTTTGCAAGTACTGTAAGTGCAACCAAATTGTGCTGCAACTGACTAAAAATCAGCTGTTACAGATTGCTGAAGATGCTGAAATGGATGAAGACTCTCAAGTAACTCGTGCTAAAGCATTATTTCAGTGTCAGGAATACAACAATAAAAAGAGCTCCACCAGAAAGTAACCTAACACATTTTACACTATATCTTGTGCTTTTCCAAACATGTAGTGTGAAACACATTAGGCAGGTTACAGTCTGGTGGAGCTGTTTTTATTGTATTCCTGAACTGAAATAAAGCTTTTACACCAGTTACTTTGGAATATGCCAGGCACTTCAGGGCAGTAAAACAATGGCTCAGTGGTGAGATCACGTCATTTGATGAGGTTTTAAAATGGCAGCTTGACAGTTGGGTCAAAGAGTTCTCAAAGTCTGTGAGACAGCAAAACAACTGCTCAATAGTGAGATGAAAAGCACTTGGCAGAGCTATAAAACTGCTGCTCTGACAACAGAGGCATACATATGTACACAGACATATGCATACATACATACATACATACATACATACATACATACATACATAGTGTCCATATTGCTTTCTTCTGTGTTGTCTCTGACTTGACTCACTATTCCCTCCCTTCTCCATTCTCCCTCCACTCATCTGACTCCTGTGGGACTCTGTTTCCACATAATAGACCTCCTTTGAGCAATCTGTCTTCATCTCTTGCCTTCCCCTAATGAACACCTCCCCTCCAATTCTCATTATACCTATACTCATTCTAAATTTTCCTGCGGGATATCTCCACACACATCTGCTCCTGCAACTAGCCCACCCATTCCTACTTCTTATTTTCCCCAAGCCTATTCTCTTTCCCCCTCCTCACATTCATATTTCAGATCCATTCCATCTACCCACCTTGTTATTATAATGTGCAGTGCACTTCTGTTTGTGCTTGCCTATCCTCTTGCTTCTATTGTTATTTATTTATTGAAATGTTCCCCCAGGAAGGCACACTGAGCAACAAGTTACTTGTTTCCTGATGCGACTTGTGGGGTTGGGAACAATGGGATAGAATACAAAGAAATGTTACAATATTGGAATACAATTTGCTTACCTGCATACAATGAGAGCAGGAGGGATTACAGGTGGATCGCATTAGCTAACAATGCAGCAGTTAAGTTTAGTAGATATGAAGACACATATAGCAAATGGGCAACAGTTGGTGACAGTTGGTAACACTGGAACACATATAATAACTTGGCAACAGCATGTAGCTCCAGATGGTGAGGTGACACAGTAGTAATTTGTAGCCATTAGTGTAACATAGATATTCAAAATGTACAGTGACTGGAGTAAAGACAGGAAGAATGGAAGGAGGGAATGAAAAATTGCAGCAGGCAGAATGGAAGAAGGGAAAGGAAATTTATGGAGAGAAGCAGGCAGAACACAATTTTTGAGGCAAACAGAGATGACAGGGTGGACAAAAGTGCATCTAAGAGGGGTATGTGGGTGGGTTATGTAAGCAATAACACACGATGAGGTGTGGTTTATCACCTGATAAGAGCACGCCCAGGGGTGTACTAAGGCACGAGGCGCTTGCGCTGAGTGCCTTATGCCACTGGGCGTGCTCTTATCAGGTGATAAACCACACCATGGAGTGTGTTATTGCGCTTATAAAATGGGCACATGTAGTAATTATTTAATGAGTAAAAAGAAAAAAACATAAAGAAGTTAAAAATATAAAAAAGAGGGTTAAATAGTTCAAATAGAAAAAAATAGTCCCCCCATGAATTACATTTGTGGTGGTTGAGCAGCAGAATGGGCATTTGTTGTACAGCAAGCATGCTGTGCACCAGTGTGTCGTTTTAGTGGGAGCAAGTGTGTTCGTTGTCAGGGTTGTTATTCTTTTTTTTTAAAGTTATGTACAATGCAGATTGGTACTGTTTGTTGAGGAGTGAGTTTTCCAGGAGCGAGTAAGTGCGTGACTGAGTCTGTCATGTAGCATAGTGTGTCGTTTTAGTGGGAGCAAGTGTGTTCGTTGTCAGGGTTGTTATTCTTTTTTTTTTAAAGCTCCGTATAATGCAGATTGGTACTGTTTGCTGAGGACTGAGTTCCGGGAGCGAGTAAGTGCGTGACTGAGTGTGTCATGTAGCAGCCGCCGTACTGCTCAGTTTTTACTTCCTGGTTTAGCGGTCGCCGTACTTCTCGGTTTTAATTGCGTGGTTGTTTTGACGGAAAGTGAAACGTTGTGAAATGGCATTGTGTTACATTGTTTCCTTTTACGGTGATGAGGAGTGAACATGAGAATGGAGAGTACGGTTATGGTGCAGCTGAGGTCGGGTTCACCGTTAGCGGTCAGTGATTTTAAATGCTGGGAGGGATTGAGAGCTCTGTAATGGCCAGGGAGAAATGGAAAGGAAAAAAAACCATCAAGAGGTACCAAGTCTGTACATTTTATTTGGCGTAGAAAATGGGGGGGGCGCTGTTGTTTTTGTTGGCAGTTTGGGACAGGGGTAGCGCTCTCTCGGTGCAGCGGTTGTCGCTTAGTATGAGCTCTGCCAGGCAGCGTTTGGTCACTGATTTGTTGCTGTAATGGTCACTGATTTGTTGCTGTGATGGGGCATGTTGGTGGGCAGTAGTCCCGGTTGGCTACTATATCATCTGATAAGGACACAGCTCAGATGATGTAGTAGCCAATCAGAGACTTGGATTTATTTAGCCCATTTTATAAAGTGTTTAATTGACTGTAAGGATAGGCTAGTGTTATGCTATGTTAAGAGGAAGGGGGTTGGAGAAGAGGAGAGGTAGAGTGTGGCAGGGTGATGGTGCAGGCTTCTCTTGGCCTCCTATACCTCCCCACCATATTCTGCATTGTTTTGAGTTTACTGCCCAGTCTCAAGCTCCTCTACTGCTGAATTTTCCATCTGACTTCAGCTAATGTGCACAACTTTGTAACTCACACCCTTTTGGCATTTTCTCCATTTTCTATTATCTTTATTGTACTTTTGTTAAAGCTGTTTTTTGGCGAAATACTCCCTCTTAGTTCATGTATTTTGACCTTCAACTTGCATATCATTATTTTGTATATCTTTATGTGCATTGTTATTCACTGCTTTGTATCATTTTTTGCTACTGTTAGCCTCACATTAGTATCCACCCACCCCTGGGTCACACATGGAATCAAGCCAGAGTATTGTGTGCCTTTCCCTGTCAAGAAGCTGCAGTTAAATAAAACAGCTTATAAAATGGGCTTAAGAAATCCAGGTCTCTGATTGGCTACTACATCATCTGAACCATGTCCTTATCAGATGATATAGTAGCCAACCGGGACTACTGCCCACCATGATGCCCCATAATGACAATAAATCAGTGAGCTCTGCCAAACCTAAACACAAACTCTCATTAGCAGAGCTCACTGAAGCAGCAGCAATCCACCACAACAGCAGTCGCACCAGCACAGTATCACAGTACTGTCACCATATCTCACTCAGATGCCATAAAATCCCCCTTCTGACACAAACTGTAAAACTATACTTTTCTTTTACTCACAGAGCTTTTGTTCCTCGTATTTCCACCGCGATCCGGTCATCCTCGCTCAGATCTCCGCAGTCCACACTTGCCTCCTCCCACACTTTATCACTTCCTATAAATCACAGCCTTCATTACAGAGAAAGAACATTAGCAGCAGAATACTTTTCGCTATGAATTTAAACTTTTAATTTTTCTCAGTGTCCGTCGCAGTTTAAAAAAAGCATGAAGCAGTATTCTACGGTACCCGGTATTAGACACGCTCGCTCCTAGCCTCCAAAAAGGAACACGCCTACCCTGACACTGCTCGCAATTTGTCGACTTCACTACCGAAAAACCTCTGAAAACTAAAACACACACTGCTCCCAATTCGTCGACTTCACTACCGAAAAAAAAAACCTCTGAAAACTAAAACACATGTAGTTATTTCTCCCAATGTTTACCGCCGCAGTTTCACAGAAGCAGGAAGCGCTATTGTATGGTACCCAGTAATGGACATGCTCACTCCCAGCGGCCAGCTAAGAACACGGTCGCGCCATTTATTTCTGCCAATATTTGATCACACAGATGCAGTCACATAGACAGACACAGTGCCACCTGTCAGTAAAAACACATACTAGTTCTCAAGATATAGTGCTTAAAACAGGTAAACATAACCTAAGAAAGCCATAGAAACCCAGTAATTCAAATGAAACACTTTTTTAAAGTGACTTCATAGGGGGACTATTTTTCCTATTTGAACTATTAAACCTTCTTTTTTATATATTTTTACTTTATCTCTTTTCTTTTACTCATTAAATAATCAATAGATAAGCCCATTTTAGCGTAATACCTCGAGGTGTAGGTTATATCGCCCTGATAGAAACACGCCTAGAGTAGGCACTCGGCACAAGCACCTCGTGCCTAAGTACACCCCTAGGCATGCTCTTATCAGGCAACAACCCACACCTCGTCGTGTGTTATTGCTTACTAAACATCCATGCATATGTTATATATACTGTACATACTATATAGAGGACAGGAAATGGCATGTGTTCAAATATGCATTTATTTCCATGAGTGAGAGGGTGGTACCATAACTCACAAGTGGTGAAGTCCCGCATCCTGATGAATGGAAATAAACGGCATATTTGAACATGTGCTATTGAATGTTCTGTGTATACAGTGTCTGTGTTTAGTGGATGCCACCCCCATCTAAATAATGTGCCCCCCCAAGAAAAAATGATGTGATGGATGTACTGTATTTAAGCACAGGACCCCCCCCCAACACTGAAGGTTAGCAGGCAGAATTCCCTGTCTCAGAGTACTGTGCTCTGCTGTCACAAAGTGATATGTTGGATAGATCCAAAGTCATCCCCCCACCCAATATATTACTTTAAGTTGTCAAATCTGTATGGTTCTGCAGCATGTGTTCTCCTGAAAGGAGTTATAAGAGTGAGCAGAGAGCAAGTGAATGAAATGTGTGACAGTTATTTTTCAATAGCATCCAGGAGCAATAGGTTCTCTCTCTCTCTCTCTCTCTCTCTCTCTCTCTCTCTCTCTCTCTCTCTCTCTCTCTCTCACTGTCACTCTCTGTTCACAGAGAGATGGTCTGGTTATGGAAGAACCATAAATGCATGCACTAGGAGGTGTGAAGAACAATAGAGATAGCAGTGGCAGAATAAGGTGTTACCAGAGATTTTTCAGAGTGTGAGTGAGTATGATGCACAGCAGCTCTTTACCAGCAGTAGCTGGGAGTGGCAGTGTCTCTCTCTCTCTCTCTCTCTCTGTCTCTCTCATGGTTTATGTGGAGGCTTGTCTGAAATGTGCAGTTACCTTAGTGTGGCTGTTTTTATTGCCTGACTACAAAAATGTCTGAGGGAGGGAGTGAGTAAACCAGGGCACTAGTGTCAGCGGCTCAAAGTATGTCACACTGTCTTGTCCACATCAGGAGCAAATGTTCAGGCATCCAGTGTAAGACGTGTGGTTTTTCATGTTGAAAATTCAACCTGACAGCTCCCTGTGTGAGGCTGTCACAGCTTTTTGGCAATAGTATGAGTGGATGAGAAGTAGCCAGTCTGAGATGTGTGGCCATCTGAGTTGAAAATTCAACCCACTGATTCATTGCAATAGGGATTTGAAGTGGATATTTCAGCCACAATAAGAGTGATTGTGATGAGAATGAGGTGACACTTGGGGCTGAAATTCAATCTTCTGACTCCTAGTGAAATGGACTGAGGTGACATGAATGCTAGCCATATGGTTTACTAATAGTAAAAAAAATGAAATACTGGCTATTTAATTTTAAAATGTCAATTTAATAGTGGGAGAAGTAAGGAAGCAGTAAAACAAGATGGCAGTGGGAGAAGAGTTTTCTTTTTACACTATTGGCTGCTACTGGCTAAAATTTGGAATAGATTTATTTTGTGATTGGCCAGAATGGTGTGTCAGTCAAGCTAACCGACATTTTAGTGTGACAGTGTGATATAGGCAAGTGAAAAATAAATAATGTTATTTAACCACTGGGCTAATAACATCATTTATCTTTCACTTGGGTCACACTGTTGTGAAAATAATGCATTTATTTTAAGGTGACTATTCTACAGACATTGTATATATACCATAAATACATATATATATATATATATATATATATATATATATATATATATATATATACATCTCTCTCTCTCTCTCTCTATATATATATATATATATGTATATATGTATATATATATATATATATATATATTTATAAAATGGAGGTGATGATATTCTCCAATTATGAAATGGGCATCAGAATTTAGACATCCTGATTGGTCCATACCTGTGTGATATTCCTTCTTACGCACTGGAAAAAGGACCAGCAGTGCCCTGTGGGCACTAATCCTAGTAAACATACCAGTTAGAATGTTGGCAAATTGAAAATCAGCCATCTTGTTTTCACTAACTGCGAATGAAATACAACGCTGTATTTTCAATCTGTCAACATATCTGCAAATATTCAGATGCCCATTTCATAAATATTTATACTAATATTTAAGCTGACTGTATGATTTAAAAAAAAAGCCCAGTCACATTAACTGTGAACCGCCGAGCAGCTGTCTCACAACCCGCCGCCCGCTCACTCGCTTCTGCCAACTGCCGAGCAGCTGTCTCCCAATCTGCCGCCATGTTACCCCTGCCTATTACCTTCCTACACTCTCACCATCCCCTAGGTAGCAACTGGAAACAAGCCTTCTAGGCTGTGCCTCTTTACGTGGTAAATTTAAATAAATATTACCAGAGAGACCAATGAGCCATAAACGATGACTTCACAAGAGTGACGTAGACAACTAATGTATGGTAAACGTTCAGCATTTTAGCAACCCTGCTGAATAAATAGTAGGATGTTCAGTATTTAATCAACCCTGCACTGCAACTAATAAATAGCACGACAGACTTGAGGGAGCACTTTTTTTTTCTGACGACATGTTCTGTGGAATAAATTAGTTTTTTAGCTGATATTTTTGAAGTGTTTATAAAAACACAAAAATACATGCAATCCAGACCACAGCTCCCATCCATAAATCCCACATTCCTCTCACTATCAAAATAAATCTGCTGCCCGCTCGCTCCTCTCACTCACGTCTGCATCGTCATAACGGCATGTTCTCCCTAGTGCTGCTTGGTGCCATGGGGGGTGCCATGACAACTACAGGGGGAAAAATACAAGTAAGGATGCCTAAGCAGGTCAAAACTAGCAGGTCAAAAGTCCTCAACTCAAAGGAAAAAACAGGCGGAGGAACTATTTTGTTAAAAAGTAACACAAATATTTAAGCATTTCACTATGAAATACTGTTAATTTTACTTATGACATGCATCTATATTTTACATAACCATTTCATAAGTGTAATGAGACACTCCAGAGTGTGCATTAGACACTTTAACACATGGCTAGGAGGCTGGAAGCACTCGTCTGCTGGCCTCGTGCTTCACTATGCTTCCTAGTCATGAGTTAAAGCATCTAACGCACACCCTGTCATGTCTTATTGCTTACATCAAGTGTTCTGATTGTATAAAACACTTCACATGACCATGCATATATCAAAGCATGACCACACACCTGCACTTTTAACCCCTAAAAATTATTTTGCCATTTTATGAGATATATAACCCACTCTGTGGTGTGGGATCGCACTCTGATATATGCACTCCTTAGGTGGTTGGCACACTCGGCCGAATGCACATCAAGGTGTGCATATATCAGAGCACAACCACACACCTAAGTGTGGGTTATCTATATATATATCTATATATATATATATATATATATATATATATATATATATATGTGTGTGTGTGTGTTAGAGGCAAAAACTCTGTTTAATGCATCAGTTAGGGTTGTTCCACAGCAACAAATGCAAGGAAATCAGTTTTAGGTTAGAGTCCCACTTGGACTCCCCAGCCCACTCTCAACCGGCCTAGGTGTGTTAGTTTGCTGGGCCCCAACTCTCACCCCATCACATGTGTAAAGAAGCAGAGGCATAGGAGAATGGGGTGAGAGTTAGACCAACAACCCCAACATGCACCCCAATGCCAGCTGGGGTGGGCTGGGGGTCCAAGGAGGCTTTCAACCCAACACCAAATTTCCTCACTTTTGTCACTGTGGAAAATCCCTAACTGTTGCATTAAATGGAGTTTTTTGCCTCTAATTTCCCTTCTTTTTGAGAATGAGGACAATAAATAGTGAATGGAATGCGGTGGCAGAAGTGCAGGGCCCTTTGTGCCCCGCGCTTCCAGCACATGATGTCTTGTGACATAGTAACAGGAACTTCAAAGCAAATGCAAGCGGTAATGGTGACGTACATGGTAAAATAAACGTAAATGGTAAAGCAAATGTTAATAGAAACGCAAGCGTAAAGTGACGCCAAAGCAAAAAGTGATGCAAACGGACATGCAAGCTCATATGAAAATGCAAGTGGTAATGCACACAGTGGCAGCACCAGTATTGTAAATGCAAATGTTAAGTGTTACAGCAACAAGAACGCCAAAGGGAACAGAAACGGAAATGCAAACGGGAGCGCGCACGTAAACGCCAACCATAATGCTCATGAGAATGGTACTGCAATTGTAAATGCAAATGGTGAAGTTAACATGAACAATAATGCCAAAGTAAACAGGAATATAAAAGAAGAATGCAAACGCGTATGTAAACGCAAACCATAACATGCACGGTCACGTTACCGCAAGCGTAAACGTAAATGGTAACAGCAACAATAACACCAAAGGAATCAGAAACATAAAAGCAAATGCAAGCACATATGGAGATGCAAACCATAATGCACATGGGCGCAGTAATGCAATAGGAAACACTAATGGTAACAGTATCAGCAATGAAGATGCAAAACGAAAGAGAAACACAAATGAAAGGGCTGCCGAAAACATAAATGGAAATGCACACGGTGACAGAAACCGAAATGCAAACACAAACAGTAGTGGAAATGCAAATGGTAACAGTAATGCAAAGGCAAGTGCAAACAAGAACGTAAAGGGTAACGCACACAGTGGCGTAGAGGGGAACGGTAATGCAAACGGGTACGTAAATGCAAGTGGAAACAGTAACTGTAACATTAACAGAAGCACATGCCCTGCTTTTACCCAACAGCTGCATAAAGAAACACAGTGTGTACAAAGAATGTATACATAATAATGGGCCTTGGAGCTGAAAATGAGGTGTTGGGATACTAAATTGCTTATATCTCAGTAACCGTACGACGTAGGGGGAAAAAAAATTCACATGATTCATGATTTTCCTGGCTACATTTTGTCATGACGAAAATTCTGTATCTTGCACTGTTTCTGAAATACGAGCCCTGAAAGGCGCGGCATACGCCACCATGTTAGTCTATGGGAAAAAATGCCAACTTCAGAGTACCGTAACTTGGCAGCCATGCAATATTTTTTTCAGCAAACCACCAAAATGTACATCTGTGAGATGTTGGGTGCTGTCCCTCCAAATTTTAGCCCAAAAGACCAAACCGTTCTTTTGCAGCAGGATGGCAAAGAACTCCTGTCATTTTGACCATAGTCTGGAAAAGTAGTGTCGCAATTGCGACCCCTTTCATAAAAATTTGTGAAAGTGTCACAGGTGCGACACTACTTGTGACACTACTGTTTCCAGAAATTTGAAAAAACATATTTCTGAGGTGTTTAACCCCAAAATAAAGACATGGCTAGCATACTCAGGGTCCGACTAGATGAACACAAAAATAATTGTGTGCCTACAGGGTCCCATTTTTAAATGCCAATCATTTTTCTGATCATTAACTGAAAACAAAATGGCAGATTTGAGACACTATTAGGGCCATTTGAGACACTAAAAAGTGCATTTGCAACACTTTCAAACTTTTTGTTAACTTTTCCCATTGACTTATAAGGGGAACTTGTTTTTTGAATAGCTTTTGAACCGTTTAATATTTTTTCACAAAATCTTCAAAAGGCACATCAGGGACCCTGGCAGCATGATCCCTGAAGTTTGCAGACCAGTCATGCAAACCATGTGACCTGTAGGCAAGGGCAAAGAATTCACACAAAAAAGTAAAAAAGTAATTGTGCTTTTGGTTGTTGCTTAATAACTCCTCAGCCGTATATACGACCGGTACAAAAGTTGGTAGATCCCAAGACCTACCATGCCCAATCATGCATTCCAAATGTCAGGCAAATTCGTTGAATGGTGGCAAAGCTATTAAGGTGCAAAGTTTCATCCTTTAACCTTAAAAGTGCTACTCAACTCTAACTATGGTAGCACTATTGTGTTACCATAATATATATATATATATATATATATATACACACACAATGCAATACTGTTTTTTTATATTATTGTATATATATATATATATATATATATATATATACACACACACAGAGAGAGAGAGAGAGAGAGAGAGAGAGAATAATAGATAGGAAGTGTGTATTACAAGGCTATAATACCATCGAGAGGTTCTGGGGATGTGGGAACCTCGAGAGCGAAGCTTGAGAGGTTCCCATGTCCCCAGAACCTCGAGATGGTGTTGTAGCGTTGAAATACACACTTCTCTATTTATTATTTTTTTAATATAGGGATCTGAGAAGTTTTACCATTCTGTGGCAATGTGGTGCTAAGGAGGCAGGTTGCTGCAGTGTGAGTTCATGTATCTTTAACTGGAGGTGCTTGGCGGGCATTGCCATGGATGCCAGAATGTAGAGATGCCTCTGAAATACGCAATGTGTGTTTCTATTGGTTCTGCTTTACTGTCTTGAAACATTTTATGGGGAAAATGGCAGCGTCTTTATGCAAGCGGTCTGTGCGAGTAAGCGGTCCAGTCAGAAGTGCATAGGAAGCATGGAGGAGAGAAGATGGAGGTTAGCTACTTCCATTTCACAGTATGTGGCCACGGGTTCAGAGTTTTGTGATTTGGATGAGCGGGGAGTCGGTTTTTACAGTCTGCAAAAGTTAAACTAAAAGCTGGCTCCCGCTCTGCATGAGGGATTCTTGCACCTGCGCTTTGGTGTTTTCGTGATAATACTATTGTTCAGGTACCGAACAATGGTATTACCACATCTGAATGATAGTATTATCACCCATTTACTGTGCTATTATCACTTGTGGGAGTACCTGTATTACCGAGAATTTTTCATATGCTTTAGAATAGCATTAATTTCACAATCCATATATTAAATATATATATATATATATATATATATATTCACATACTTTAAAGATAAGTTTACTGACTTCAGTTTTATGTACAATACATATTCTTCAAAGTACAGGTCCAGGTGAAGGAAGGACAGCTTGTCATTTTGGGGTTCTAGTGACTTTATAAACCACTTTAGTTGTAGCCTTGGTATACTTGGTTTTCTATCTATTATTCTGTTTGTATTTTTTTGATTCTTTAGTAATTGGGCAAGATACACTGGCACAAGTGTCGATTTTTGAGGGCTACCTGGGAGCACAGGGGAGGTTGAATGATTTGTTTAGAGTCACACAGTATGCAAGTAGAGGCTATGGGAATCAAAGCCAGGTTTGCTGGATATACCAAGCTTATTAACAGTGGTTATTATCACAGTGTTACTTTCAGAATGACTCATTCTTTTTTATTCACTTTTTTACATTGACTTTTCCTTCTCATCCTATGGTACACCCTCTTAATGTTATGAATGATTCTATTAATGTGACTGAAGTAACAGCTTGCTCTTGGTACAGTACTTGAAATAGCTCATTTACTAAAGTTCTAAAGCTTATAAATACATTTGAAAGGATCTCAAATTGATTTGGAACCTAATGTATTCATACCCTGCCACTGTAAGGAAATTCAGTAATACATCACTCATTTATAACTTGATGGGCTTCCAAGTGACACTAGCAATGCTTTTATTCTCACAGCACCAGTGATCGTGTGGTTCTTGGAGAACATGACAGAGGCTCATCAGCCGAGCCCATCGTGGTTGCATCTGTTGCTAAGGTACATTCACATTTGGATCTTAAGAAAAACTATAATGGACGATTACTCTCACAATATTTTTTACAAATTGGAATTTTTATTGGATAGATAGTGCTTTATTATCTGATATACTGTACAGAAGCCTATACAGTAAGTTAACTCATTCCATCCAGAATGTCCACGGTACACTGCAGATGTAATCATGAGCCTATACAGCCAAAATGCAGTTCAATATACAGTACCTCAAACATATGCAAATCTTTAACAAACAATAATAGCTACACACAAAGTGTGGGAGGCAAAGTTGTTCATGACAAAATTATTTTTCCAATAACAGTAAATAAACCTTACAATCATTTTTGCTTTTTATACCTTGTGAAATACCAAACAAAAACATTTTTTTCAACAAAATCCACCAAAATAACACACTATTTTGTCAAATACAAGGCATAGCTAACCCAAAGTATACATGCATATGTAATTTACAGTTATTCAGTGTACTGACTAACAAAACTGCATTTTCTACATGTGAAAAAATGCATTTTTATAGATTTATTTCAATTCACAGTTGTGAGTTTGAATGCTGTCCAAGGTCCTCAAACAAATGAAAATATCTGAAAAAAAAGCATAATAGCTACACACAAAGTAAGAGCAGCAAAATTGTTCAGCACAGAATAATCTTTCTGATGATGGTAGGCTAGCCAAAATAATATTTTTTTTTTTTTTGTTATACAGAACCTTGGGAAAATGTTGAAAAGCAGATTTGTTGGCTAACAAAATCTACTACAGAAACATAACTTCTTTTTACAAAATATAAGATGTATTAAATCCAAATTGCAAATAGCATAGATCTTTACATATGTAATACTTGTGCATGTACAGTAAGGTTACATATTTCTAATGTTTTGCAAAAAAATGCATTTTTGTAGTGCATTTTGTTGAAAAACAAATAATTTGTTAGGCATTTATCAATGTATAGAAAAAATCTGAAATGATTGCATTAGCTTGCCTATCATCATTAGAAAGGTAATTTTACACTGAATAACTTTATCCCTCACACGTTGTGTGTAGCTACTGTGGTCTGTGAGCAATACGTACAAGACTTTCACAGACAATTGTAGGATACACATGAACAGTTAAGTCACCTTCTACAATCATTACAGGACACAGAGGCCAAATTTGTTACTATTACCCAGAGGAGCTAAAGTGGGCAAAATGAGTTAAGTGAATTTCTGGAAAACATTACAGACAAATGTATGACAATATATATTAGTTTCATTAAATAGACCCTAGAATGCTGGTACACATAAAGATCCAGTTTTAGAAATGAAGATTACATTTTTTCCAAATATCCTCTGTCAACATATTAAAAATTACCTTTCAAACCACTTGCCACAGGAGTGGCATGGTGAGCCCTTATTACCACTAAAAAGTCACAAAATAATTTCTTGATAGTCCCATCATTATGACATAAGGGGGTTTCAAACCACTCTTGAGTACATCATAACAATAGGAGTATAAATGGAGCCCATCTGCACATGAATGTACCTTTTATCTTGCACACCAACGGCCTTCTCGAAACTGGCACAGCAGTGAGAAAATGACTCAGAACATGTATGGTGGTACCAAAAGTAAGGAGCCTTCATTTTTTTCTGCCAGTTTATGGGGACCATACACTATGAAGTATAATGTATGGTCCCTCTACCTTAAACTGTTTTTTAACCATCTCGACATTGCCATGGCAATGTAAACATTTCGAGCTGTGCTCTCAAGGTTTTGGTACGTGTGTTTGGGCTTGGTAGATCTCTTGTTCTGCCAAATTGCATTTCAGTTAGAGTGCCGGTCTTTGTGTACGAAAGCACTGAAAAATGCAAAATTATCCATTTTTGGAGGCACCTTTTGGCATTCTTAATGTGGTCCTGCACGGCCGTTGTGTAGCATGCCACTCTGTGAGCTGGCTTGTTTGAAAGAGCTTTGGTGGCCGAACATGCCGCTTTTTATTTGGTGAAAAAATATTTAGGCATTCAAAAGTTATGGCACTTTTAAATTCCCATTATAAGTCAATGGGAAAATGTATATGTATATTTTGCAATCAAAGAATGGGATTCTGACCATCGCGTCCCGCCTGGTGGTCAAAGAATTTGCAGCCTCGCAGTTCAAGAATCTTTGGCCCCAAGGATTTTTTTTCAAATTATTTGACTGCGAGGTTCGCCATCTTGTTTTCAGTTTTCCGATCGCACAAACACAAATATCTCGGCTCAGGGGTCACTTCTGAAGTAGAACTTTGATGGATTTTACTCAAGGGACCCTGATCTATTGAGCCATAGCTTTGGTTGCATCCAAATTGTTCCAAAATAGAGTTATTAGCTTTTAACTTCTTTGCTCGCTGCTCACTAATGATCTTTGATCGCGAGCCGACAAATTCTTTGATCACGAGAATCTTTGATCATGATCATGCATTGTGAGTGAGGGACAAGATGGCCAGATTTCTAAACAAATTTGTGTAGCCCAGGGGTTCCCTAGAGTGTTAAATTAAGGTGGGTTTTGCTCAGGTGGCTTTGTTGTGCCCCATTTGCATACCCAAAATAATGTACTAACTGTCCCTGGTAGTCTAGTGCCCCCCCATCACAATAAAATATTAACATCCTTGGTAGTCTAGTGGCTCCCCAATAAAATATGTTATCCTATGTAGTGCCCTGGTAGTCTAGTGCCCCCCAACCCCTGTATTTTTTAACATCCCTGGTAGTCTAGTGGCTCCCGAGCTGTATTGTATTATTATAAATATTTATATCCCTGGTGGTCTAGTGGCCCCCCAGCATAATGAAATAAATAATGATTTCTATTACCTGACAGTCTAGTGGCCTCCATCCCCCTACACATCCATGCCAGCCCACCCAGCACCCTCCCCACCCTTCGGCGACTGGCACAGCCCACCTCTCACCTCCACAGCCAGCCACCAACTGTCTGCATTATGAGCAGTAATGCAAAGAGGTGCTCTGAAAATGTGAGATACGGATTTTTCATCACAAAATTGCTTAGCCCCCCCAAATGGAGGCTAAGCATGAAACTAGTCATAATTCGTCATAAAACGTCATAATTCATACAAACTTGCGCAACTTTCTACTTCTCTATTCTTTCTTAAAAAGTATGGACATTCTATGCAAAAAACTTCATTAATGCATCAGTTAGGGTTCTTCTACGGTGACAAAAGTGAGGAAATTCGAAATTAGGGTTCCCAGCCCTTGCACCCCACCCCCACACTGCCCCCACCAACAGGCATCGGGGTGTGCGCTGGGGTCATCGGTCCTAACTCTCACCCCATTCTCCTACACTGCACCACCTCAGCTTGTTTACACATGGGATGGGGTGAAAGTTAGATTGATGACCCCAACACACATCCCGATGCCTGTTGGTGGGGCAGGGTGGGTGGGGTGCAAGGGTGGGAACCCTAATGTCGAATTTCTCACTTTTGTCGCTGCAGAAGTACCCTAACTGATGCACTAACAAAGTTTTTTTCACAGAATATATATATATATATATATATATATATATATATATATATACAGTAGATACATATATATGTAGCTGATTAGTCATCACTTTTAATGTTTAGGCCTAAAATGTCCTACTGTATAAGCACAATAACACCCTTCAGAGAGTCTGGTAATGGTAACATATATGGTCATCATATGTGGTTAAAGGAATGAGGTGAACACCACACCCAAGGTGTCCTCATATTTCAGTATGACCAAACATCTTTTTGGATGAGATACTGTAAATATGATAGCTATATAGACAGACATATATGTCCATTTGAAATATTTAGTGCCCAATATTCAACACTATTTGGCGTAATTATCATGAAACAAGTAGGCTTTTCGTGTAAACTTCAGGCCAGGATGAGCAACCTCCATTTAACATGGGTTATCCTAAATCCATGTATGAGAAACATGAGTTACTAATGCCAGTGCAGGTCCTGTAAATGGGGTGGGACCTCAGTTGCCTGTGTGAACAGAAAATATTTAAAGTGGTGAAATGGCCATAAGTGTGTGCATTAACGGGAAGCCAATACTCCTCAGACATCTACACTCAACAACCATCTGACTTCCAAAGAAGGAAGAATTCCTACAAAAATCATGGGTTTTATTTTTTCTATGCAAGTTTTATTCCAGACAGTTAATGTTCCTCTGTTTGGCTTTTATGGTGACAACCTGCCTCATCTGTCGCTAATCTGCCATTTCAGCCACCCATGTTCCTCCACAGCTACCCCAGCTATGAGGGATTCTGAGGGAGAGACCTTCTACCGTACCTCCAATGAATTTTAAGATCTGTTTTCATGGATAGGTGTCAGACTTCATGGCATGGAGCATGAGTTTACCAGTGTGTGTCATTCCAAGGGAGGCTTTTCTCTCCTCTGTATTTTTTTGCTTCTCCAACTTTCCCAGTGTTGAATCAGCCTGGCAGTTGCCTTGAATAATGCAGTGTCCATTGGGTGTAAAGATACCCTCTGTTAGGGAGAAGGCTCCCCAGTCCACCATAAGGGACCATTATTGCAGTGGTGGTCTGATGTCTTCTACCTCTAGCCCCATTGGATCTCAGCTCACCACCTATCTCATTTTCAAAACCTGTACTGTAGACAAGGAAGTGCACCATGCTTCCATGGGGCTATCAGCTCGCCTCAAAGAAGAAGAAGATGTTTTAAAAGAAAAATCAAAGTCTGTGGTGGAAGGCAGTCAGTTGAAAATGGCTAAGCATGGATGAACTAACTCATGCATTATTATATGTCCAGATTCTAACTTTTGTTCCTGTGAGAAATGAACCATTACAAGCTCCGTGCCGGACCAAATTGACTTGGGGAGATGAATGAGGACAATAATACTCATGTAGTGGCTCATTTGCTCCGAAAAACAAGTTAGAATTTTGTAACTTTGCAATTTATGGGCTTTCTGAAATGCCATCCAAATTAACACCCTGTGCTCATGTGAAACCAGAGTTCTTTTGGTTGGAGCACAATCAGATGGTCAACTTTGTCTGCTCATGTGTGTTGCAGGGAGTCCACCTTCTACAGCAACGTGAGGAAGGCTTAATATGACAGCTTTATCCCACCTAACATTTGAGGTACATGAGTAACAACATCATTTACATTATAGGCCATTGTTTAAATACCAAGGTCATATAGTATTTATGTTTTTTCCTTTAGCAAGCATGTATGGCCAAGAGGAGTGCACCCAATAGCCATGGTACAAATAATGAAACATAATCAGTTCTTAAAAAGTACTCTGACCCTACACTGTAAAAAATGGAAAAGTCTATATAAAATTTAACAAAGGCAGCTAGTCCAGATCCCTGCTTTTTTTCAATGTATGCAAGATGTTTACTACTGCAAAGAAAATATCACACTCAAGTCCAAAATAGAGTTTGGTTGCAATTTCATTTACCACTCCACTGCCAAAAAATAAATAAATAGACTATAGTGCAAACTTGCTGGTTACACACCCAGTTGATGCCACTGACTTCCCTAATTATTGAGGCTTCCTATCTGTTCCACATGCCAAGTGCTTTCCAGCATCCACAAATTAGACAAGACACTGCAGTAGTTGTGTTTCTCATCTCCAAATGCTTTAAACCCGTAGTCTAGCAGCATAAGCATTGCGTTCCAAACCCCTAGCAACCTCCAGTGTACTTTGCAGTGCTGTAGATTACATACCATTTTGTTTGGTGAGCTCTACTGTACGTTTAATCTGAGAAGGAATGGAAAAAAAAAGTATAAGGGATCTCATAATTAAAACAATGCACTTGTGAACAACTGGTGCTTGGATTACTGTAGCAGTTTAGCCAGTGACAAAATGCACTGTATATCTGGATTCATCAAGAAATATAACAAGAATCCAATTTAAATGACTGGAGATTTCATTTGATTTATCAGGATATATATGGGCACCACTGCAGAAAAGTTATCAGAGCTGTAAAGGCTCTATATAACAAAATTCTCAGTAATGTCAGGACATTGATGTTTGCATCTTTACTTCAAGCTCCAGCTGCCAAGTAGCCCAGAACTCCAGCACTACTATCCACCTCCGGCAGCAACAAAAACTTTCCATCCATGCCAATTGTTGTTAGTTTCTGACATGGTGCTAGGGGTAACCTTTTACCCCAACATTGAAAATCTTTTCAAAGGTGTTGAACTATTTTATTTTTAAGCCACTTGAAAGATTGGTAGGTCTGACTGTATGTTAAAGATAGTGCACTGTTGACTTTGCTCTCTAACTTTCACAGATATTGTGATTTATTCATACACATGTATGTATTTTATTGCACAGTCTTGTGTATCTTATTCAGAACTTGATCCTACTAATAATTCGTTATCTTTTTCAAGGTTATCACTCATCCTAATTGGAATTCTAACACCATAACCAATGATATTTCATTAGTGAAACTGTCATCTCCTGTTTCCTTCACCAATCGCATTTACCCCGTTTGCTTAGCTGAAACCACTGATGACTATCCAGGTGGCCTACTCTGTGTCACCAGCGGCTGGGGCAAGACTCGTTATAACTGTAAGTTATTTATGTAAACTAATGCATACTTTTCATGTAGTGAGTGTTCATAGATAATTTGGCACATGGCCCAATGTACTCACAATACTATCAGTTATGATTCAGGCAGAACAAGGCCTTTTTGAAGAAATAATTTGATGCATCATGGGATGCATATGCAAATCACCATGAAAAGTTAGTCTAGTTCAGTATTAAGCAGGAGAGCATGGTACAAAATGGCCTCTCATACAGTCTGTAAAGGTTAAGAACACAGGCAAGAGTAAAACAGGTACTCTCCACCTCCTTATTAAAAAGGACTACTCTGGATTGTTTTAAACTAATAAATATATTTATTCAGTACCAAAATAAAATAAACATAATACCTGATAGGTTGTGGACTATAGGTCTTTTATCTGTAACAAAAGCTCTTTGAGCTTAAAGGTTAAGAACACAAGACTCAAACAAGTGCTTAGACCCTCTCAAGAATCATCAGAGTGCCTCATCAGTATCTCAACCCAGGGGAAATTAACCAACCCTTATTTGGCCAATGAAGTTTCTGTATTTGTTGTGGCTTTTACCTACCCTTTTTATAATCTTGCTTAAATGAGCTTCACCTGGTAAACTAAAGAAAAATAAATAAAAAGCATAGTTGACAAGACGTAACATACCTTGCAACCTTTCTTTGCCAAAATATGTGACAAGAAGTGTGACAAATGCACAAAATGTGTGCCATATCTTCAAATATGGCACTGAATGCTCAGAGCATCAGTGCACTAATGTTCCTAATGTTTGCTGGTAACTGAGCATAAAAGATTATTATGAATTTCTGCTTTGAATTCTTAGTGGGAAACATAGAATATTATCTTCCCCATGTGGGACAAAGGATTTCTTAGAGATAAAACAAGTAATGTACCTTGTAATGTGAGACAGTTGAGGATATGCATAGTAATTAGTTATATCTTATGCTTTGTTATAGCTCTCACTACCCCAAACAAACTGCAGCAGACTGCACTCCCACTGTTGACCAACACTAACTGCAAGAACTACTGGGGTTCCAATATCACTGATGTCATGATCTGCGCTGGAGCTGCTGGTGCCAGCTCCTGCATGGTACAGTATATGTTTTCATGTTCCCTAGCGAGTGTTGATATTCTCCTTAAATAATGGTCTGTATAACATGCATTGTCATTGGGACGCAGGTCACAGAGGGTCAGTCTGGCACAAAAGGTATTGCTAAATGCTCATTACATAAAGTCATGGAACCTGCTCACTCATGCAAAAATAAATGCTGTCCACACCAAAAGTTCTTTGTGCAAGTAATTGCGGCATTTTTACTTTTGGAAACAACAGCAGCAAATTACAGCCTCTACGGAGGGGAAAAAAACTGATGTTTCACCTGTTAGCTTTATCAAAGGGTTATACACCTTGGTGCTAAGTCACTCTTCAATTAATTTAAAGTGACAGTGCATACACATATTCTGTGAAAAGACTGAAAACTCAATAAATATGTGAATACATAGAACCAATGACACCAATATCATGTTCATAACTAGCACTGTGTCATGTAAAGGGCACAAATTCCCTGAGATTTCTTTCAGAGTTCATACTAGCAAAATGTTCTAAGGAAAATACAGTCTTTCAAAAAAAACAAAAAAAACATCATTACTGTACAACATATCCCTCAAACTTACCTGCCTCAAGCAAACCTAGAAGGCCTAGTGGAACTTGTTAGCCTGTGTGTATATTATATGATTCAGTTCTACACATTTGATTTGCATGTGTGGAATGAATCATCTAGATATTTCAAACCCCTCCACCCAGTAATATCATTAATGTTTTTCTGTAAGTGACCCTGTGCATCAATTTACACAGCACAGGAGATGCCTTGTAAGAACTGCAGTGGCAAAACCACACATACTGTACAGGTAATAAAGCAGGTGGTCAAGCCACCAGCAGATAAATCAAAGCTGGAAACAACAAAACTTGTTAGAATTTCTGTAAATTAAAAAAAACACCTTAAATTGCAAGCTTCTTCATTTTAAGGATGTTTACATGAAAATAGAATTGGCATCTCTTACAGTTCCTCCATAGCTTGCCTGGCTCTTGCCAGGGGAGTGTTGCTCCCTTCCCTAAGCTATGGTCTCCACCTATTTGCACGCACCTCAAAAGCCCTTGTTACTAGATGGTACACGACGTACAACAACATCTGCCATTTCACTCTGGCCACCTCCCGCTTCACCCATCACTGCGAACTCTATGATAAATTAGGCTGGCTATCCCTGATCAATCACCTACACTTTGGTATAGGGTGCCATGTGAGCAAAGTGATCAGCTCCGGCACACCCCCGGGGTTGGTTCAGCTCCTCTTCCCAGCTGACCACTCATGCTACCCCCTAAGGTCCCAGGGGCCCAGGGATACTAAATGTACCCTCTACCCGCACCCTTATGGGTGATAGGGACTATGCAGCTCATGCTCCTAGGCTCTGGAACTCCTTCCCCGAGCAGGTCCACACTGCCCCTTCCCACAAAAGCCTTCATACCTCCTTGTGGGAGCATCTCAAGCTGGCCTCACATTGTGAATGCCTAAAGCCTCCTTAGCTCGAAGCCCTGGGCACTGTAGTCCCTATGGCACTCTGCTCCAGGAACCACAATTTAACTAAATCAAATTGGTTGCCGATTTCCCTGTCCAGCTCTCCTTCTGCACCTCTTTATGCTTCAGATAGTCAATGTTGTTCAATGCCAACTCACTATGTATTCTATCATCACCTGTCTCACTCTACCTGCACTGTACATTGCCCGCTGCTTTGTCGATTCATTGTACCTAACCACAAAGTGTATATGTACTCGTTTCAACTAATATGAGATGTACTTGTTCACCTAATTTATGCTGTATTGATGTACCCTGTAATACCTGATTGTACTCTCCCGGGTCGTTCCTGAAAATAGGCATATAACTTGTCTAGTGTACTTACCCGGTTAACAAAAGCTAAATAAATAAAAATAAATAATACTGCCATGGTTGTATGAGTGGCTTCACCCAGATTCTTACACTAGGTGAAGAACTGTGAATGGAAGGTGAGCAGTTCTGATACCCTAAGAATGTAAGTGAGACTACTCTGTCAGTGGTAAGAATTGTCTCAGAAACAGCATTACTACATTAGTGATCAAGACCAGTCAATAATATATTGATGAACAAAGTGCGTGATTTGAAACCTTTTACTGGACCAACAAGAGATTTACTGAATACAAGCTTTCAGGCTACGCAATGCCCTTCATCAGGTAAATGACAGAATATACAAAGGGACAACCTTAATGGAACACTGTCAGATTTTTGATCGAGTTCCCACCATGCCCTCAATGACAGCACAAGTAGAGCCCTCACTCTTCACAGAATAAGTGCGTCTCATGCGCAGAGAGGAATGGAGTACTTCAATTGGTCAGGAGCACTCTCTCAATATATAATGTGAAGCTGAAGTCATGATCAGGGCCATTGGAAAATTGCGCCCACAATTTTTTTGCGGAATCCACAATTTTCACCATTCTCCGCAAAAACTACATGTTCTGCAATTTCTTGCAATTTTTGAGTTTTTATATTGAACTGTGTAAAAAGTATTAACATTTTTAATAAAATGCTCCCCAATATATTGACAATTTTGCATACAGACTTGGGTTTGGCCAAAACAATGTGGTGCAAGGTAGGGTAAGGGTTTTATGTGACTCTGATTTCTTTTGAATCATTGTCTTGTTTGGTTTCAAAATCCACTGGCCAAGCATAAGTACACTTAACATTTGTTTTGTGTTGAAGCAGTCTATCAGAAAACCTTTTGTTGCCACACAAACTGAAACAAAAGATGGGAGAAAAGGTGCAAATTATCCCATTCACTTAAATGGGGTGTTAACTATTAAGTCTTTTTGTAAGTGGCAGGGCAAGTTTTTCCTTGTGAACATACTTTCATTCAGACTAGTTTTGATTCAAACAGCTGAGGAGTTTTGGATAGCCCTGTTGATTTTAAACTTGAATAAGCTAGTTGCTAACATTGATCTCACTCTTAGAAACTACCTTCTAGATGCTCACATGCAAAGACTACAATAAAAACCTGACTAAAGTCTAAAGTTTATAAAACATAAAATGTATGTAAACATTTATCTTTAACTAAACAAAATCATTGCAGCCAGAGTAAAACAAAGGTAAATTACTGGGTACCCTGACTGTATGATGCAGTAAAAATATATTGGTATTTTTGTACATTTTTTGATAACTGTGTAAGGCCTACTAGGCAGAAGTGCTTGTTTTCAGGTACAAACCAGGAGCACTGAGGAGGTTAAGTTACTAGCTCAGAATCACACAGTATGCAAGTGGAGGCTGTGGGAATCAAACCCAGGTCTGCTAGATGTTGTCAGCTCATTCAGTTTGTTACTCTAACCTCTAGATTATACTGCCAGCCCCAATAACCTGCAGATTTAATGTTTAAATATATGATTTCAAAAATAGTGTACAGTACCTACAATACAAATTATGTCCATTAAGCACTTTGACAACATTTTACTAAAACTCAATTATTCACCACTCTGTCTGCTTATTTTTTCTTGTAGCAAAGTGGGTGAATAGCTGGAAGAGTACTGTAAACAGCTGTTGATTAGGCTTCATTATTCGACAACCAGAAACAAACAAAGAAATATTTCTTCTGGCTTAATTTAATATCGATTTGCTGTGGCTCACTTTATAAAATCTATTTAGCACTGTATGAGGCAGATACTTTTAAAATTTTGGAAGATAGGCAATGCTTACTATAGCTTATCAGTTTAGTATTCTTTTTAGGAACATAAACTTTTCTTTATGTTTTAAACATATTTAGGTGTCAGTGTATTCATTTAGCGATTTATACTGATTAATACATGCTGCAGAAAACATTAAAAGCTTTATTGTGAAGCACTTGGAGTCTGTAGTAGAACCCCCACAATTTCCTGCAATTTTTGCAAAATGCCCCGCAATTTTCGGTAACCTTTTCTGCAATTTTTCAGTGGCCTGGTCATGATCCCTACTTGCAACATTGTAGTCATTCCCATAGTAACAGACTATGGTGTATCACAAGCAGGCAGTGACCCTTCCTCCTGAATAAGACTCCAATGTAAGCAAACTGTAAGTGGCAGAGATACAGTTTTCATGTAGCTGTCTGCAGTTTTATTAGGTTTTAATGTATGTTTCCAGTTAGGTAAAAGAAGAAAGAAACTTTGCACTTTTAAGACATGGTATTTTGAGTTGCCATCTATAAATGTACACTTAGCGTCACCTGTAAAAACAGGTGGCCAAAACTTATATAAAAATAATCCAGTTCCCATGCATGCTTATGGTGTAGAGAGATGCTTGCATGTTCAATTAGTTTTTATCCCAGTGAGACTGTATTTCTGAGTGTTTCACTGTACTGCAGCCTAGTACCAATGTCCACATATCTTTCCAGGGTACTTAAGGAGTTAAAGGTGGAACTAGCAGAGCCATTAGCAGAACTGTTTAGTGAGTCTCTGAGCACAGGAGAGGTCCCAGAAGACTGGAGAAGGGCTCATGTGATCCCGCTCCACAAGAGTGGTAGCAGGGAGGAGGCAGGGAACTACAGACCAGTCAGTCTTACCTCAATAGTGGGCAAGACTATGGAGGCACTCCTTAAGGAAAGGATAGTGCAACACCTGGAATCCATAGGGCACAGGATCCAAGACAGCATGGGTTTACAAAAGGAAGGTCCTGTCAAACTAATCTCATAGATTTCTTTGACTGGGTAACCAGAGTGGTGGACAAGGGGAGCAGTTGATGTCGCCTACTTTGACTCAGCAAAGCTTTTGACACTGTTCCACATAGAAGATTGATAAATAAGCTGGGTAGGCTTGGGGTGGGTCAGAAGTTGGTCAACTGGGTGGCAAACTGGTTGAACGGCAGAAAACAGAGAGTGGTGGTAAATGGTATACAGTCAGAAGAGATGCAAGTCACAAGTGGGGTACCTCAGGGATCAGTCCTGGGGCCAGTCCTCTTCAACATCTTCATTAGTGACCTTGCAGATGGACAAGAGGGTAAGGCTTGTCTGTTTGCAGATGACACCAAGATCTGCAACAGAGTAGATGATCCAGATGGGGTGGGCAGAATGAGAAGAGATCTGGATAAATTAGCAAAATGGTCAGAAGAGTGGCAACTAGGATTTAATGCAAAGAAGTGCAAGATCATGCACATAGGGAAGAGAAACCCTGAAGCCACCTATAGTCTGGGAGAGGAGTTGCTAGCAGTCACAAAGGAAGAAAGAGACTTGGGCATCATCATCACTGATGACCTGAAATCATCCAAGCAGACCTCTAAAGCAGTAGGTAAGACTAGGGGGGTGTTAGGGTGTATTAGTAGGGGTATCACAAGTCGTAAGAGGGAGGTAATAATCCCTCTTTACAAGTCACCGGTTAGACCCCATCTGGAGTACTGCGTACAGTATTGGAGGCCACACCTTCACAAGGACATTAACCAAATTGAGGCAGTCCAGAGAAGGGCAACCAAAATGGTGCAGGGACTGCATCAGAAGACATATGAGGACAGATTAACAGAGCTCAATATGTATACCCTTGAGCAAAGGAGGAGAGGTGATATGATCGAGGCATTCAAACACCTTAAGGCATTAACAAGGTGAAAGAGTCTAACCTGTTTAGATATAAGAAAAATAGCAGGACAAGAGGACACAGCATGAGATTAGAGTGGGGCCAATTAAGGGGGAATGTGAGGAAATTGTTTTTCACAGAAAGGGTGGTGGATGCATGGAATGGCCTACCTCAAGAAGTGGTGGCTATGAATACAGTGCAGGGCTTCAGACAGGCATGGGATAGGCATAAGGGAGCAATACAAATGAGTATGAATAGATAGGCCACTGACAGAGCAAAGGCCAATGGAACATTTATAAGGTAGAAAAAGAAATGGGCAGACTGGATGGGCCTTGCAGTCCTTATCTGCCGTCAACTTCTATGTTTCTATGTTTCTATGTTCTTCACAGATACCAACATCCCAGAACAGGCTGCACAGAGTTAAAAGAGAGAGACAGTGGCTAAAGCAGTGCTGCTTCACACCTTGAACAGCCCTCTGCCTAAGACATACATGGAGAGAGAGAGAGAGAGAGAGAGAGAGAGAAATGCCAACAAGTTCACCTAATTCAAGTCTCAGTGGGTCAGCCCTATGACTATCTCACTTTGGTGCAGATTGCTCTCTGCAGCAAAATTTACCACACCGTACAACAACCAACACCTCGAGGAAGCTACACACAAATGTAAGAGGGGAAGTAGCTAAGGGAGGAGATGCTGTTCTGCATAAACAACCCTCAGCCTATGATATAGAGAGAAACTTGACAGTAGGCATAACTAATTTACCTGTAAATACAGTAAGTCAGTCCTCGGTAATTGTCAGCATACTGCAGACTACTTTCCACAGTAAACCATCCCACCCACAGCAACTCCTGAAGAAACTGCACAGAGCTGTGATAGAAGCACGGATAGCTGAGAAATGAGCTGCCATTCTCCACAAATGGCCTTAATTATGGACAAAATAGTTATAGCTCTTAATTTGCTAAATAGAGGGAATAGCAAAGAACAAAAATAAGTCACCTGAGCAGAGAGACACAATTCAAGATAAACAATGCCAAGGCAGGCAAGCTCATGCAAAGTTAGTATACTATCAGAACCTAGTAGAGCTTTGGATTAGAAAATGATGAGTGCATATTGCCATGTTCTGTAGTTTTGGTAATACCAAATAAGTCAGTCTTAAAAGTGATACAGTTGTAAAACCATAATGTTCAATAAAAGGTGTAATCTGATTAATCAGTTCTTTTTTGCTTAATTTTCAGGGTGACTCTGGTGGCCCCCTGGTCTGTCAGAAGAGTGGCGCTTGGCATTTGGTTGGCATTGTCTCCTGGGGTAGCAGCGTCTGCTCTACCTCAACCCCAGCTGTTTATGCTCGTGTAACAGTACTTAGAAGTTGGATAGATCAAACCATTGCTGCCAACTGAATGTAGTCAGCACCATGTGAAATTTGAAATCATTAATAAATTGCAAACAATATGCAGTTGTGTTGTTATCTTTTTACTCAACAGAATACTGTGCTGAGATACACAGGAACTCTTGCACCACAAATTTTACCAAATATCTTGAATTCATATTTATTTTACTTAGACTTTGCACTTTATTCACTATTTTATAAATTACAAGGAGGGAGACCTGGAAGAAGTGGAAATACTGAATAAATACTTCCATTAAGTAGTCACTGAAGAGAGGAAAGGTCAGGGACCACAGAAGGGCAACAGATATGAAGGGAGGAAAAGAGGTGAACCCAGTCCATTTACTGTGGAAAGAATATTGGAGGAGCTCAAAAAACTGAAGGTGGCAAAGCAATGGGTTCAGATGCATACACCTGAGGATATTAAGGAAGCTGCAGAGTCACTCAACACAGGAGTGGTTCCAGATGACTGGAGGAGGGCACATGTACTCCTTCATCAAAGTGGTAGCTTGGATGAGGCATGGAACTATAGGCTGGTCAGGCTCACCACAGTAGTGGGTAAGATCATGGAGGCACTGCTTAAAGAAAGAATAGTGGGACACTTGGAATCTAATGGTGCCCAAGATCCAAAGCAATGCTGATTCACAGCAGGAAGGTTGTGGCAAATGAATCTGATAGGTTTTTTGACTGGGTTACAAAAAAGGTAAATTGGGGAAAGAGTTGGACCTCATTTACCTCGATTTCAGCAAGGCATTCAACACCATCCTACTTAAAAAAAACTGGTTAATAGGCTGGGTAGTCGAGACATGGGCTACAAGGTGCTAAACTGGGTAAGAAACTGGTTAATGGACAAAAGACAGAGGGTGGTAAATGGTATCCAGTCTGGGGAGTTGGGGGGTGATCAGTGGGGTGCCTCAGGGATCAGTCCCTGGGCCAGTCCTATTTAATGTCTTCATCAGTCATATAGCAGAAGGGCTGGAGGGAAATGTCTGCCTGTTTTCAGATGACACCAGCATCTGCAACAGGGTTTATACTCCAGATGGGGTGGAGAAACTAAGGAGGGACCTGGGGAGGCTTGAAGAGTGGCCCGAGGTGTGGCAGCTGAGGTTCAATTCAATAAAGTGCAAAATAATGCACCTGGGATGAGGGAACCCTAGAGAGAGCTACAGGATGGAGGGGGTTGCTGACAGTCGCCAAGGAAGAAAGGGATTTGGGGGTTATCACATCAGACAACCTAAAGGTGTCTAAGCAGAGAACAAAGTCTATAGCAAGGGCTAGTGGCATACTGAGGTGCTTAGGCAGTGGTATCACTAGCAGAAGGAGGGAGGTGGTGATTCCATTATATAAAACACTAGTGAGGCCTCACCTAGAGCACTGTGTACAATTCTGGAGGCTGCATCTTCATAAGGACATTGACAGGGTGGAGGTAGTCCGAAAAAGGATGACAAAGATGGTACAGGGCTTGCACCAGAAAACATATGAGGAGAGATTAAAGAACCTCAGTATGTACTCGCTGGAGGAGAGAAGGGAGCAGAGAGGCATGATAGAAACCTTCAGGTACCTTAAAGGCATAAACAAGGTGCAGGGGGGTGACATATTCCAATATAGGAGGAGTACAAGAATGAGGGGGCATGATATGAAATTGGAAGGTGGCATGATAAGGGGAAATGTAAAGACATTTTTCTTCATGGAAAGGGTGGTAGACACATGGAATAATGTGCCATAGGAGGTGGTGGGAGTGAGCACGGTGGAGGAATTCAGGCATTAGGGAACCCTAGAAGTGGGAAGGAGAGGAGAAAGCCATTGATCAAGTAGGGTCAGAGGCCACAAACAAGAGGAGGGCATATGGGCAGACTGGATGGGCCCATCAGTCCTTATCTGCCAACAATTTCTATGCTTCTGTGTTTCATAACATAATCATCTAAATCTGCAGACATTTATTGCAAAGTGTTTAAAATGCTTTTCTATATGAGGCACAGCAGCAGAATGCAGATGAATGCACCTGTGGCTGTCATTTTGTTGCAGAAAATGTGTGTATGCTCTTCAAAAACATAGTGTCAAAGACGGTGATAATACTGCCCACACTGGTAAACTGGGCCCCCTCTTCAAGGTTGTTTTTTGACCCAAGTATTTAGGGGTTACAGTTAGAGATGTCAAAAGCTGGCTAATTTTGCTTTGCAAAGTGATTACATTTGCCAGTTTCTTGAACTGTGAAGAGCCAATTTTGAAACACTTTCATTAGACAAAGTAGCACTTTTTCAAGTGAAGTATAGAAATTCACTGGTGAAGTTGCAACTTTGCCATTAGGTCACCTGACATCCCTAGAAAAAGTGCCATTTCCCCAGAAAATCTCATTGTGAAGTGGCAAAATGGGAACATCGCAAAAGGATATATCACAATGTTGCCGCAACATTGCCAGCAAAGCAACACTTTGCAACTTCTCTAGTTACAGCACATAGTGAGAAGAATTATTATATGGGTGATAATAATTGATTTCAGTATAAGTGGGAGCCAAAGAATAATAGCCTTGTACAAGTGCAAGCATTATAACAGGACACGATAGTGAAAGACAAGAGCAGTGCAATACACACAACATAATATTATACTATTTGGTTTTGCATAGTGTCTTTCATGTAAATGTATAAAGGAAGCTTCAGAGATAACCAAGTACAGAGTGCAGAGCTGGTGGTTACAAATATTAAATAAAATAACTGTTATATTATTGAAAATTATTAAGAGATCACACTAAAGGCCCAAGAATAAATGGGAATATAAATTGCTTTAGTTGTTACATAACAGTCTGGTGAGAGTCTAGTAAACAAAGAGAAGAAGGTAAGCTACTCCATATTGGAGTTGTAACAGAGAAGACTGATTTCCCACTATGGACTGATAGTTTAGTACTTGGAACAATAAAAAGGCAATCACAAAAGTCAGTTGAAGTAAAAAAAGCAACTTTGCAGGAAAGGGCCATACTTGTTAAAGGAATCAATGCGTCAGTGTAGTTTGAGTAACTTCTGTGGCAGGACTAGTGGACACGTTTCCAAATGTGCAGCATTTGTTTCCATTTACAGGCATTTACAGCCCATTATACATGCAAATGGTAGACAAGTTCCCTATCTGTCTACAATAAACTCACTAACAAGAGCCACTGGACCTCCAGATGGTTACTCATTCTTCGCTGCCACCACCTGGCTGGCTATTAGAGTATCACACTCTGGTTCTCGCCCCATCACTGACCACTGCTCAGTCAGTGCAAGGCCTATACTTTAGGCACAGAATTACCCCTCTAGTCATCCCCAGGAACCTCTCACTCTCTTTATATCAGACACAGGCTATGTTTTACTTGGAGCTATGATCTTTGGTAGTGTGTCGTGAGACTGCACAAGAAAACTAGATTTTACCTGTAGAAAAAAATACTGAGAATTTACCGAAAATATTGACTACAAGTATATTTAATATTTACACTACAAAATTACGGCATATACAGTAGAATATATATTTTATTTATTTATTGAAATGTTTCACTGGGAAAGACACACTGAACAACAAGTTGTTCATTTCATGGTGTGTCCTGGTGGGAAGGGTAAGGGATTACAAAACAAAAATACAGGATAACACAATACAATGAACTGAGTAGTGCAATATTGCAATTAACATTTTTGTTACTAACAGTCAAAACACAGGTAGTAACAAAGCAGAGATTACAGAGTACAAGCTCATAAACAATAATTGGTTGGCATGTAGGCGATATTTACAAGCAGAAGTGCAGTGGTACATAAGGTAGGACTTGACAGGAAAAGGGAAAAGTAAGAGGTGAGGGGTAGCATTGGAATTGAGGGAAACAGGTACAGTTAGAGGAGAAGAAATTATGAAGGGCAATGGAAAGTGAATGAAGGGATGATGAGCACCAAATTTGAAGAGGGAGGGCATTCCAAATTTTGGGAAAGTGGTGTTTGAAGGCCAACTGACCTGCCAGCGGGAGCAATGAGGGATAACCAGGGACTGAGAGTCCAAAGACGTTAAAGCATGAGCAGAAGGAGGAGTGGTGGAGAGTATAGCAGCAAGATATGGAGGTAAAAAGCCTAGCCAGAATTTAGAGATGAGTTTGACACAGTGGAAGAGACGCCAGTTAGCAAATGAAGGGAAGGAAAAAGAGTGATAGAGGTCACAGTGGTGAGCATGCAAAGGGGAACAAAGTGCAAAGCAGCAGAAGGAATTGAAAAGGGGGTCCAATCTGGATAAGCTGGATTTGGGACCAGTACTGTAGATTACGTCACAGTAGTTAAGAACAGGGAGAATCATCTTTCGGACAATCGCACACCTGGCCATAAGAGGGATGCAATTACGGTTCCTGTAGAGGGCACCAGGCTTGGGGACATTTTTTCAATATAGCATCGATGCATCCAGAGAAGCTGAGGTATTGGTCCAGCCAAACCCCAAGATATCTGACTGAGGTGGTATCCTCAAGTTGTGACCCATCCAGGATGTGGAAAGTAGGCCAAACAGGGAACCAAGCAAGTCTCTGCCTAGTGCCAAAGGTCATGTGGTGACTGTTTTCTTGGCATTTAGGAAGAGGTGATGTGAGGCGAGCCAGTGCTGGATCTTGCTGAGTCAAGCTGAAGTCTGACTTCCATATCAAAGGGAGAATGGCCAGTGGTGAACAAGATGGTATCATCAGTGTACATGTGGATGTGGGAGGAGAAGCAAGCTGACAGGAAGCCATTTAGGAATAAGGAGAACAGCAGTGGATCCAGCACAGAGCCCTGAGGCACACCAGTATGTATTTGGTGTGGAAGGGAGGTGGAGTTGGCAATTCTGACTGATTATGTCCTCACAGTGAGGTAGGCCCTGAACCAGTTAGTAGCAGATGGGGAGAGGCCAGCAGCAAAGAGGGAGTGGAGAAGCAGGGGGTGGGAAACCATGTTGAAGGCCTTGGCTAGGTCGACAAAGATGGTGGAGGTGATCAAGCCATTGTTCATTCCTGTGAGAATGGTATCAGTGACCCCGAGTAAGGAGGTGGTGGTAGAGTGTTTTTTCCTAAATCCAGATTGGAACAGGGTGAAGAAGTTGGTATCTGAGAGAAAAGAGGAGATTTGAGACAGGACAAGATACTCCTGGAGCTTGGCATGGGTAAGGAGTAAGGAGATGGGGCAATAATTCCCAGGAGAAGAGGAGTCACCACTCTTGGGGAGGGGGAGAACAACTGTGTGTTTCCAGGGCTTTGGGGCCGCAGCTAGCATGAAGGAGAGATTAAGAATATTGGCAAGTGGGCAGATGATTGCAGGGGTGGAGAGGAAGAGGAGCTTAGGGTCTAGTTCATCTGGGGAGCTGCTTTTAGATGGGTTAATGGATAGTAGAGCAGTGAGTGCCTATTTGGCAAGACCAGAGAATGAGAAGAGATGTGAAAAAATTTAAATTTGAGGAGGTCAGGATTGGTTCGTATGGTTGGGGGAGGGGAGCAGGGTGGGAGTGAGGCTAGTAGGATGGAGACACATGGTGTGAAGTAGAAGTTAAATTCCTTAGCCACTAAGGCATGATCTGCAACAAGGAGTTGTTTATTTTAAGGACTGGAGGGAGGGAGGGAGGGAGGGATGGGGGTGGGGAAGAATCATGTATAAACAACTTTCCAAAATTTAGATGGGAAATTTAGGTTGGTGTGGAACTTAGAGTTTAAATACTCTACTTTGCTAACCTAACCGCTTTGGTGCAAGCATCGCGAAGTTTGTAGTATATTGTTAAATCTCTAGGTAATTTGGTTCCTTTGTGCTTTCTCCACGCCTTATAAAAGGGGTTAACACACTAGATATTGTAAAACAAAAAAAGACAGTGTAAACAGTCTGGCTGCAGAAAGTAAAAAACTCTCAAAAAGACCTATAGTACCTTACCCACTCACACAGAACTTTAAGTTACGTAGACAGAGAGTGAGATATTGGCTCAGATTTCCCTTGTCCAAGGGGCATCTGATATCTTCCTGTGCAAAGTCAAATTTGACTTCTGGGGACCGATATTCAAATCTGGGTAAAGCAGGGGTCAAGACTTTGTGCTGCCACTTGCAGTTGCCCAGGTGTCCAAAACTGCTATATTCAGTGGAATAGTGCATTTGCAGTATTCAACTGAATACAGGGTGACTGAGACCCAGCGCTAAGCCACTAAGCGCTGGGCAGACATGGCCCCTGAAATAGGGCTGCACAATGATTTGCCCCATGCTAAATATCCCATATTCAAATGAACCTATGCAAATGAGCTCATTGGGCATGCAAGGTGCTAAGGAGCCATTTGCATGTCCATTATAGGCTTATTTGCATAGGGGGCGCGAGGCTGTACTGAATGGTACCGACCCCTCCCGATTACCCATACCCTGAGAGCTATTCCTGGTGCTAATGGAGCACCCCCTGCTGATCACTGTCCTGACATGAAAAAGTAATATTTCCTAGGTGCTAGTGGCACTCCCTGCTGATTACTGTCTGGATGTCAGATGTAATCCTTTCCTGGTGCAATTGGTCCCCCCCCCCCACCAATCACTGTCTCGATGTAATATATCATCCATTCCTGGTGGCTAGTGGTCCCCACTCACCAGATGCCATCCTGATGTAATATCTGATCTTTCCCTGGTGTCCAGTGGTCCCTCTCCCCACCCAATCACCCATCCAACATAGGCATAGAGTTTCACTGATGTCCAGTGGTCCCCCTCCACTCAATCCCCATAACATAATGAGACACCATTTCCTGATGCCTAGAAGACCCCCTTCTTGATCACTCGTAATATAATGTGACACTATTCCCTGATGTGTAGCAGACCCCCTACTCTGGCAGGTAGTGCTCCACCTCCCCGCTCCCCCATCCTGATCCCAAGCCGGCAACTGGCACTGACCTCCTCTCACCACCATGGCTGGCTTTCAACTGAGCTGTCACTGAGTGCATGCTGTATCAGGATGGGTGGAAGCTGGGTGGTGGGGCACTACTTGTCAGGGTGGGGGATGGGGGTTCAATAGACACCCTGGAAAAGAGGCACATTATGTAACAGTGGATCATGGAGGGGGAGGGGGAGGGGTGACCACTAGACACCAGGGAATGGAGTCACATTGTGTTACAGGGGATCAGGTGGGGGGTGGGACCACTGGACACCAGGGAATGATTAGATATTACATTGTGATAGTAATTTGCTGGGGGGATGGACCACTAGCCACTAGGGACAGATGATGTATTACATTGGGATGGCTATCAGCAGGAAGGACACTAGATACCAGAGACCACAGTTTCTTTATTTCAGGCTAGCAGTCTGTACGGGGGCACTAGCCCCAGGTAATGATTACATCTGACATTGGGAAGGCAATTTGCAGGGGGACCACTAGACACCAGGGACTGTTGTGTTGGGGGTCAGGGGGCTGCCAGACTCCTCCACTGACCACTAGGGTTGCACAGGAGTAAGTCATGGTTTCAGTATGCGAGCCACGCAAGAGGACTGGGCAAAACAGCCATGCATGGGTGCATATACTCTGAACATTGGACTGTGCCAATATTCAGGTCCCTACCCCTTCATTTACATTCTGCCCCCCTCTGGATTTTGCACCGGCACAAATCCCATTTGCCCATGCTAACTGGGCTTTTCACTATTGTGCATCTGTGCAAAACCCAATTTGTGTGGGCAAACTTGGCTTTGCGTCTGGGCAGTCTTTTCAATTTCAGGCCCCTGGACTCTTGCAGGTCACAAGACATTCTTCTTTGAGCCAGCCCATTAGCACACATCGTTATCATCATGGGTCAGTCTTTCTTTGTCCCCTTGCTTGAGAAGTGGGCCAAATCAGTCCTGAATCTGGAAAACCTTACCACAGACAATGGGTATGTGTTCAAGGCTACCCACAGCAACCCAGCTGCCTCTGTATTTTGGACAAGGCACAGACACCATAGAGGGCCCCACAGGTGGGTGGTTTTCCACAGACATTCCAATCTAACGATAAAGTAGTGCTATTTGCCAGTAATAACTGTCCTGTTCTCTTTTCTTTTAATTGCTGAGAGAGGATATTCAGAGCTTGTTAGTGTTCTCCCTTCCAGATAGCTATCTGAGCACACTGGAGTCCTTTGTAGTCTGTTATTTTGAAATGAACTACAGCCTCAAATAAAAAAAACACTTTACCCTACACCTGCTTCTGTGACATTCCTTTAACCCTTTCTAACCACCTGATGAATATGTCAGAAATATTTCCTATGAATTAGTAGTTGTATTTTCATTTATTAGGCACTTAGTTCTACAGACTCTGAGTGCATTACAACAGTAATAGAAAAAACAGTATTGTATTTTATATATCTGTATATATATATATATCTGTATATATATATATATATATATATATATATATATATATATATATATATATATAATATTATGTAGTCTACCATAATTCACAGTTCAGTAGCATTTTTAAGGTTAAAGGGTGAAATTTATACCTTAATAACTTTTCCCCATTCATCAGATTTGCCTGCAATTTGGCATGCACAGTTGGGCATGGTAGCTCTTAGGATCTGCCAACTTTCGTACCAGTTTGATATACGGCTGCGGAGTTATTAAGCGACATCCGAATGCACAATTACGCTTTTTTGTGCCTTCTTTGCTCACACCTAAGGTCGCATGGTTTGTGCGACTGGACTAAAAATTTCAGGGATTGTGTGGCCAGGGTCCATGTTGTCTCTTTGGAAGATTTCGTGAAAAAATATAGAACGGTTCGAAAGTTATTCAAAAAACAATTTCCCATTATAAGTCAATGAGAAAAGTTAACAAAAAGTTCAACACTTTCGAAAATGCACTTTTTAGTGTCACAAATGGCCCTAGAAGTGTCACAAATCCGTCATTTTTTTTCAGTTACTGATCAGAAAAATGCTTGGCATTTAAAATTGGGACCCTCTGGGGACACAATTCTTTTTGTGTTTACCTAGTTGGGCCCTCAGGATGCTAGCCATGTCTTTATTTTGGGGTTAAACACCCCAGAAATATGATTTTCAAATTTCTGGAAAAAGTAGTGTTACAAAGTAGTGTCGCACTCACGACACTGTCATGATTTCATTTGCGAAAGTGTCATGATTTGCAACACTATTTTGCGACACTATGACCAAAATAACAGGGATTTTTTGCCACCCTGCTGCAAAAGAACGGTTTGGTCTATTGGGCTGAAATTTGGAGGGAAGACAGCCAACATGTCACAGATGTGAGTTTTTGTAGTTTGGTGAAAAAATATTGCAGGGCTGCAAAGTTACAGCACTCTGGAGTTTACACTTTTTCCCATAGGATAACATTACGGAGTCCGTAGCACCTTTCAGGGCCTGTATCTCGGAAACGGTACAAGATATGGACTTTGCGTCAGAAAAATGCTTAGCCCCCCAAATGGGACCTAAGTACAAAACTAACCAGGAATGTCATAATTCATATGACATTTTTATTTATTTTCTGCGTCGTACGGTTCCTGAGATATAAGCAATTTAGTATTCCAAGTCCTCCTTTTCTGCCCCAAGGCCCATTATTATGCATACATTCTTTGTATTCACTGTCTTTTTCAATGCAGTTTTTGGGGAAAAGAAGGGTGTGCCCTTTCGTTACTGTGCCAGTTAGCATTTCCAGTTGTGTTTCCATTACTGTTTGCGTCACCGTTCCTGTGTACGCCACCGTGTGCATTACAGTTTGCATTTTTGTTTGTGCTTCTGTTTGCGTTACTGTTAACATTTGCGTTTCCATTACTGTTTGTTTTGTTTTTTTTGTATCAGCCTGTGCATTGCCATTTGCATTTGCAGTCGACCTTCTGTTTGCGTGTGTCTTTCATTTTGCATCATCGCTGTAACCATTACCATAGCTTCTAATCGATTACACATGACCGTGCGCATTGCAGTTTGTGTTTCTGTACACACTTGCATTTGCATTTCCATTTCTGGTTCCTTTGGCATTACTGTTGCTGTTACCATTACCATTTACATTTCCAATTGTGGTACTGTGACCCTGCACGTAACAGTTTGCGTTTCCGTAAGTGCTTGTGTTTGTGTTTCCTTTGGCATTATTGCTGCTGTTACTGTTACCATTTGCGTTTACATTTGCGGTACCGTGCTCGTGCGCTTTATGGTTTGCGTTTCCACACTCGCTTCTGTTTGTTTTTCCATTTCTGTTTCCTTTCGTGTCATTGTTGCTGTTACCATTACCATTTGCATTTACAATAGCAGTTCCATGACCATGCGCTTCACAGTTTGCGTTTCTGTACGCTCCTGCATTTTGGTTTCCGTTTCTGTTTTCTTTGGCATTATTGTTGCTGTTACCATTACCATTTGCATTTCCAATTGCGGTACTGTAACCATGTGTGTTACCAGTTGCATTCCGTGTGTGCTTGCATTTGCGTCTCCGTTTCTGTCACTGTTCACTTTGGCGTCACTTTGCACTTGCGTTTCTATTACCATTTGCCTTATCATTTCCATTTGCTTTACCATGTGCATCACCATTGCCACTTGTATTTGCTTTGCAGTTCCCGTTACTATGTAACAAGACATCACGCGGTGGGCGCATGGGGCCCAAAGGGCCCCGCGTTCCCGCCACCACATTACATTCATTATTTGTCATCCTCATTCTCAAATAGAAGGGAAATTAGAGGGAAAAAACTCCATTTAATGCATCAGTTAGGGCTGTTCCACAGCAACAAAAGTGAGGAAATTTGGTGTTAGGGTTGAAAGCCCCCCTTAGACCCCCCCCAGCACACAACCCCAAACCGGCATCGAGGTGCACGTTGGGGTCATCGGTCCTAACTCTCACCCCATTCTCCTATACCTCTGCTTCTTTACACATGTGATGGGGTGAGACTTAGGGACAACGACTCCAATGCACACCCCAATGCTGGTTGGGGGGTGGGGTGGGTGGTCCAAGGAGGGGCTTTCAGCCCTAATACCAAATTTCCTTGCTTTTGTCACTGTGGAACAACCCTAACTGAGGCATTAAATGGAGTTTTTTGCCTCTAATATATATATATATATATATATATATATATATATATATATATATATGTATATATGTATGTATATACAGTAAATATTTTATATATATACACACACACAAACATACGTCAATATCATAGGGCCACAGCTGTGGCCTTATAGTTAGGTTTGAACAATTCTATGTTAAAGTCGAAATGTTGCACTCTAATAACTTCACAACCATACCACCAATTCACATGAAATTTTGCATGCACACTTAGGAACCCAAGATCTCTAGATGTGTCAAGTTGTGTTCCAGTTTGATGCATAAGTGTGGAGATATGGACTATTAAACGGTGTGTAATTTACCATTTTTATTTCACTCCACAGCACAGATATGGTTTGGAAATTTGGTCTGAAATGTTTAGGGCAAAATGGGCTTGCCTCACAGATGTGCCTTTTGCCGGTTTGTGGAAAAAATATGAATCCATTCCAAAATTATTTAATTTTAAAGGTCCTATTATTTTCAATGGGAATTTCACGCTCCAGTTAGATGCCCCCCTCGAAAAACGATCCTTTATCCTAAATGAGTAATCCTTTTTTGCAAATGGGTGATCCTGTGTCACATATGGGAAATCTTTTTCATGTTGCTGCCATTTTATTTTCAGTTAGCGAGGGAAACAAAATTAAATAACTCAAAAAAGTGATGTGTTTAGTAGAAGCCAACATGTATTCTGCTAATCAGGATCCAGTTCATCTGATTCTGGTTCATATTGAAATTTATACTGAAGTAGTAGGAGCAAAAAAGGTGGTTAGCCCATGTGAGTTCAATTAATAATCTATAATATGATAAGTCGCCACCTTCAAGAATGTATTTATCGAGTTTAGTTTTAAACATCAATTTACTTCTACTTCCTTGTATATCCATAGGTAGCCTATTCCATGGATTTACTATTTATTGAGTATAATAACCCTTCCTTTTGTTTGTATCAATTTGGATTTTAACTGTAATGAATAGCCCATGGTTCCCAAACAGCTATTTTTGAATTCGAGGCCAAGTTCACTGAATAGATATTTATCATTTATAATGTCGTAACATAAAAGTAGATCAGCCTTCTGCCTTCTGGTTTCTACTGACATCAAGTTTAGATGCTGTAAATGATCTTGATAACACTTATCGGTAATACTAGATGTCAACTTAGTCACTCTATGCTGTACCTTTGCAATATTTTCTATTTCCCTTTTAGTTAATGGATTCCAAAATTGGCTGCCATAAGCTAATATAGGTCTAACATAAGTCCGGTATAATGGCAAAATCACTTCAGTACATCTTCTAAATTTTTGTTTTATGTACCACAGCAAACAATTTGCTTTAGAAATTACCTGGGAGCAGTGATCCATAGGCAATAGTTTGTTATTAATTATGATGCCCAAATATTTTTCTTGTTCAAGCTCTTTTAACTGCATATTACCAAGGATGTATGTATGTATGTTTAGAGTGTTGTCTCCCAAAATGCATTACACAGCATTTATCAAAGTTGAATTTCCACTCCATTTTGTTGCCCTGCCCATATTAACATTCTTTCCTCTGTCATGCTGATGATTCCAGCTAGTTTCATATCATCAGCATATTTTGCAGCCCAAGTTTTATGCTGACTACACATGTCAGAGACATACATTTGAAATAGCACCAGACCCAAAACTGACCCTTGCTGGACTCTACTGGTCATGCTACCATACTCAGAGAAGTGCCCTTTAATGCACACACTCTGTGTTCTTCTACTCAGCCATTTATGCATGCAACTCATTAGTCCAGAGTCAATACTGATACTGATTAATTTTTGAATCATAGCCCAGTTAGGTACGGGGTCAAATGCTTTAGCAAAATCCAGATATATACAATCAGCTGGGGTATCTTTCTCTAAGGCTGCTGAAATCTTCTCATAAAACATATCAGATTCATTATATAGGACTGTCCTGCAGCAAAACTGTGTTGTATTATGTCCACTAGGTGGTTCTTATGTAGATGACTAATTATGTGATCTTTTGTATACTTGACTCCAAAATGTTACCAGGTACCGAGATCAGACTGATGAGTCTATAATTCTTGTAGTCTAACCTCTTACCCTTTTAAAGATAGGTATTATATTTGCTGAGAGTCAGTCTGTGGGAATTTCACTCCTCCTGAGTGTAGCAGTAAATAAATAAGTCAATGGAGTGACAATACCTGGGGACATAATTTTTAACAATCTTGATGGAATATTTTCTGGGCCTGAAGAATTTGAAGTTTTTATTTTCTTGATCTTTTTAATGCTATCCTTCTCTGATATTTTAGACATCCTGGAGTCATTGCAAGAAATATGTATGCTACTGAGGGACAGTTTGGAAAATACAGAACAAAAATAATTATTGAAGATATCAGCAATTTCTGCCAGATCGTTGATTGTTCTGTTGTTTACCACCTAGGATCCAAGTCTGGAGTCTGAGTTTCTTAATGAATTTATATAACTGCAGAGTTTTCTATTATCAGTAATATTGGTAGCAATTCTACTTTCTAGCCTCCATTTGGATGCCTTTATTTTGTTTTTAAATTTCCTTAGGATAGACCTATAATTCTCCCAAGCTGTTTGTTTTATTTTTAGTATAATTGTGACACAGTATGGCTTTTTTCTTTAATAATTTATACATGTCTCTAGTTAACCATCTGGGCCTAATCCTCTACTATTATAGTTTTATATATATATATATATATATATATATATATATATTATGGTATGACGGTAGTGCTACCATGAATTAGGATTGAGAGCCATTTCTATGTTAAACCCCAAAACTTTGACCTTAATAACTTTGCAACCGTTTTATGGATTTGCCTGAAATTTGGAATTTATGATCAAGAATCATAGGCCTTAGGAACTGCCAAGTTTTGTACTGGTCAGATGTATCTGACTGCGGAGTTATTAAGTGTGATCTGTGCTTTCGCGTTTCACGCTTTTCACAAATTCTGTGAGTGGCCTACGAATTAAATGCACGGTTTGCGTGACCGCCTGAAATCTTCAGGGAATGTGTACAGGGTCCCTGATGTGCCTTTCAAAGATTTCGTGAAGAAATATTAAGCGGTTCAAAGTTATTCAAAAACAGTTTCCATTATAAGTCAATGGAAAAGTTAACAAAAGTTCAACACTTTCCAAATGCATTTTACTTTCATAAATGGGCCTGTTACTTTCATAAATCGGCCATTTTGTTTTCAGTTGGTGATCAGAAAATGGTTGGCATTTAAATTTGGGACCCTCTAGCAACCTAATTTTTTTGTATTCACCTAGTCGGACCCTGAGGATGCTTGCCATGTCTTTATTTGTGGTAAAACACCCGAAATATGTTTTCAAATTTCTGGAAAAAGTACTTTCAAAAATTACTTTCGTGCTCACGTAAAGTGTTCACAAATTTTTATGTGTTTTCGCAAATCATGGCAGTACTTTCTAGTCTGTGGAAAAATGACAGCAATTCTTTTGGCACTGCACTGCAAAATAAATCGCTGGGAGTTTTGGGCTGAAATTTAGAAGGAACGAGCTGACATCTCACAGATGTGCCTTTCAGTGTTGTATTGAAAAAGTATTACATGGTGGCAAAGTTATGGCACTCCAAAGTTGACAGTTTTTCCCATAGGATAACATTACGGCGCCCGGAGCATTACAGGAATCCTTTGGCACCCTGCTGCAAAATAACGGTTTGGTCTTTTTTCCTGAAATTTGGAGGGAGGACAGCCAACAGTACACAGATGTGCCTTTCAGTAGTTTGGTGAAAAAATATCACATGGCGGCAAAGTTACAGCACTCCAAAATTGACGGTTTTCCCATAGGATAACATTACGAGCAACACTTAACAGAAATCATTTGGAGCCCTGCTGCAAAATAACGGTTTGGTCTTTTTCCCTGAAATTTGGAGGAAGACAGCCAATAGCCCACAGATGTGCCTTTCAGTAGTTTGGTGAAAAAACATTATAGGGAGGCAAAGTTATGGCGCTCCAAACTTTTCTTTTTTTCCCATAGGATAACATTACGGCGTTCACCGCGCCTTTCGGAGCCCGTATCTCGGAAACGGTGCGAGATACGGACTTTTCGTTGGAAAATTTCTTAGCCCCATTGTGGGGCTAAGATTCAAATTAGCCAGGACAGTTGTAAATAATATGACTTTTAAATTTTTTTTCTACATCATACGGTTCCTGAGATATAATGTATTTAGTATTCCAAGATCTCATTTTCTGCGCCGATACACATTATTTTGCATACATTATTTGTACTCACTGTCTTTCTCAATGCAGGTTTTGGGGAAAACCAGCCTGTGCGCTTACATTACTGTTACTGTTGCCCTTTCCGCTTGCGGATCAGTACCCGTTTCACTTACCATTGACGTCTGCGCCACCATGTGCGTTATCCTTTGCGTTTTCATTTGCGCTTGCGTTTCTGTTATTTTTTGCCATTTCTGTCTACAGTACTGTTTATCTTACTGTTTCACTTTACATCACCATGCCCATTGACATTTCTGTTTGCAGGCACCATGTTACTATGTGACAACACATCACGTGGCAGACCATTCCCGTCTACGCCACCATGTGCGTTACCCTTTCTGTTCTCATTCGTGCTTGTGTTACCATGTGCGCCACTGTTAGCATTTCTGTTTGCATTGCTGTCCCTGTTAGTATGCCACAACACATCATGTGGCGGGAGCGCGGGGCCCTCCCACCAACGCATTATGCAGCCTCCGCCGCTGCATTACATTCACTATTTCTCGTTATCATTCTCAAAAAGAAGGGAAATTAGAGGCAAAAAACTCCATTTAATGCATTAGTTAGGGTTGTTCCACGGTGACAAAAGTGAGGAAATTCGCTGTTAGGGTTGAAAACCCCTTGGACCCCGCCCACCCCAACCCGGCATTGGGGTGCGCGTTGGGATCGTCAGCCCTAACTCTCACCCCATGACATGTAAAGCAGCAGAAGTATAGGAGAATGGGGTGATAGATTTGGGATACGATCCCAATCACGATTCTCTGAGGAAAGTGAAGATGACAAGGAATTTCAACAACTGGCAGTTTCTCACTATCGCAATAAACACTTAACAATAAGTTTTGCCTCTAATATATATATATATATATGTATACAAGTATAGTATGCTTTTTGCTGTGTACCTTGGCCATCGATGTCTGCCCTGGTCATGCACCCCCGCACTCCCACCTTCAACCATGCCTGCACTCTCCCCCGCACCCCTAGCTTCCCCCCAGAGGGTGGGTCTGCAGCACAATCTCCCTACCAGTGCCACAGTACTAGTACCTGGTTGGGAGAGCCAGCACTGGAGGCTAATTGAAGCCTGGGCACAGGGCTTCATGGAGACGGCCAGGCACACATGCTTTTCTCCCCTGTAGACAGGGGCAGGGACATGCAATGATGGTCAGCATCCACCCTGCCCCTGAGTTCAGAAGGGGTCGGTGCTGTGCAACGAACCCAGCCTCCACTGGGTGTTGCTGCTGCACTGAACACACAGGTCCCCCCAGATAAAGAGAGCAGTCCAGGGATGTTCGATCCTTTTCCCCACGGACATCCCTCCGACGACCCCGGTCCATTCCCAAACCTGGGTTGCCAGCGTCGCAAGCAGAATTCCAACTGCTGTGCTGACGGGCTGGCCTAGTTCTTATTTTTTTTATTCATTCATCACTAATATGCCTAATCTTATTTTTTATAAAGGTCTATATTTCTTCTACTGATTTGCTGCCTAATAGATGTTCCCAGTTTATATTATCTAGCTCCTCATTTGTAGCCCTAGTATCAGCAGTATGATACAAATACATTTCTCTGCAGCCTCTTACAATAGTGTATGCTTCATAAATTTCAAAACTTATATTATTGTGGTCATTGGAGTCCAAGGGGAACCAGCCTTGCAATCTATGATAACAACTGATTCTGAACTAAGAATAATGTTGATCATACTGTATGTTCACCTCTTGTAGGAAGTATGACATGTTGTATTAAATTTAGCTGTTCAGTGGCTCCAAGGAAATCTTTACTGGAATGGTCCATTGCTTGCTTAGCAGTTCAGTCAATGTTGCCATAATTCAAGTCTCCCAAGAAGAGGACCCTGCCCAGCTCACAGGCATTTTCTAATTCTTGAATAATTTCCTCAGTAACATCATTTGTTGCATTCAGCTGCCTATAACACAAGCATACAATTAAGTTTTTCTTTTTGTTGTTTCTTATTTATAACCACACTGTCTCGAGTGAGTCCTCATTCCTTTTTATTGTGTCAGATATTATAGAACAGTTTAACCTTTTTGATATATATATATATATATATATATATATATATATATATATATATAGTAATACCCCCCCTTTTTCCCTACATTATCCACCCTGATTAACAGATAGCCACTAACTTTTTTACCCCATGCATCCTCTGGTGACCACCGTCTTTTGGTAATACATATTAAATCAGTAATGCTCAGACTTAGCATTGCCTTGATCGCATCCCTTTTATCATTCATGTTTTGAGCATTTCAGATATAACAAGAGATATATTGTGTATTTAGTTTAGGGCAGTATGTAAGTTGTTCTGAATTGATTTTGGTTTGATGTTAACTGCCCCTTCCCCCTTCATCAGCAGTTTAAACTGATCTCCTGTAGGCTGGCATTATTTAAATTTCCAAGTGTACTAGCACCCAGAATATCTAGATGTAATCCATCTCTCACACAAAATTTACTAGTCCCCTTAAAAACTGCCCATTATTTAACAAACAATAAATTTTCAGTTTTACATCAGTACTCAAAACATGCATTCATGCGTTCGATTGTTTAATTTTTTTCAGGGTGCCCTTTTAAAACTGGTAGAAGGCCAGAGATTACCACTTTCCCACCCTTATTTTAATAGTGTTTCTAGTTCCTTAATGTCGAGGCAAATGCTTTCTCATGATCTTTTCCCACATTATAGTATATGGTTAGGGTTTGTTGTGGATGGAAAACGATGGTTTTCCAAATCCTGTTGTAGGACAGTTCAAAGGTCAAAAAAGTTGTTGTACTATCGTTCTGACGTCACATCGATAGTACAACAACTTTTGCCCCCTGACCTCCTACCGATTGGTGGAAACAGGCAGTGCTTTTAAAAATGCGTTCTAAAATGGCGTATCCATTTAGCGACCGGTGAGCGAGCAGACAGTTTGGACACGGCTGTCATTATCGGCTCCGTGTGTCCAAACTATCAATTTACATTTGTTTTTTTTTTTGTTTTGATTTTTAATCTCTGGCACAGTTATGGTAAAAATGGAGCGGGACCACAGCAAGGAGTACGGAGATATTCAGGGTGCTACGGCAGCGAGGACCGGGTGGGTGCACGGTGTGAACACAACATGGTAGGAAACTGTACCGCAATCCTTAAACGTAAATTAAAACGGTCACATTTTTGGGGGCAACCATATACTATATAAAATAATAGATGGGGAACTGTGCACACCAAGACTGCGTGTTTCCATCTCAGGTGGTTGATGACATCATAGGGACCTCTCGAGCTTCGCTCTCGAGGTCTATGATGTCATCAACCCCCTCGATGGAAACACAGCCTTGTTGTGCACAGTTCCCTATCCATTATTCTATATGTGTATACCTACGGTATAAACAAAGCCACGTTTGCATTTGTATCATAACCAGTTAGTAATTTGTGAAGTCTTACAATGATGTCACCAGCCATGGCCCCTGGTAAGCATGTGGCCTTTCTATTCTTCTTGTCATTGCCACATAGAACTGTGCCATGCCTTTTAATAATAGAGTCATCTATCAAAATCACTTTATTTGGAACATTAGGGTATGATTCTACTGATATGTTGTTTTTCATTCAATGGGACACACCTTTTAGATAGTTGAATATCCTTACTTTTAATACACTTCTTCCCTTTTTTCTTCAACTACTTGTCATGTAGAACCAGTTGTTTCTTTTCCTGGTGCTACCTCATAATCTTCTCTCTCATCAGTTAATAAGTCTTCATTGGTTTCCCTTTGCCTCTTTTTGTTAACTGCAAGGTTAGTTTGATATTGTGCATTTGGACTATTGCCATTATTCTGTTTGTCATTCAATAGCTGGAGCCTTTCTTTCAAGGTTTTTATTTCAGAGAGCAGCTGTGCTTGCTCAGAGCATTTTGGGCATATATATTTATGGTATGATTTATCAACTATAGCTACAATAGGTTTACTGTAAAAAATGTGCTCCCACAATAGCACACATCATGTTCACTCAAGTAATTCAGCACATGGAAAAAGAGCACTGATAAAAAAAAGCTAAGGAGCTGAACACCACCACCCAACCAAAGGCAAACACTAAGCTAAGCCTACTGATGTTCAAACTGGAGCCATCCTGACTGGGATGAATGCATCCAGAATAGATGCCTCTAGACCAGTGTCTGGGTTACCTATAATGAAGACAGGATCCCTCCAAAACAGGCACACTGGGGAAAAGACGTCCCCAGGAGCTGGGCACTTTACTAGCAAACTCCCAGCAAAAAGTGGTCCAGAAAATTCTAATGTAGAGGACCATAAAACACAAAAGGTTAATGCACCAGGAATACAAAGGGGATGCAAACTGACCTTCAAACAACCAGCAGTCACTTCCAATAAGTACATGCTGTCATTATACAGGACTCTTTAAGCTACAGAAAGAAGAGGTCTAAATGGAAGGGGACTGCAAGAGGTAGGACTGGCCAACATCATAACCAGTTTCATAGATAAAGGGCAAGGTAAGAAGAGCCTGGTTTAGCTGACTGCACTTACTGGGTGGGATATTCAGAGCAGTTGCAACATGCGCAATAGAGATGCGCCCACGCAAGAGCGGAAATGCGCCATAGTGCGATATTCAGAGGGAGCAGCAGTGCAGCACAACACACAATGCACTGCAGCACAACAGAAATGAATGCATGCGCAACTGCTGGGGGCAGAACCAGAAATAATGTGCACAGTGCGATATTCATCAGTAGGCAGCGTGCACAGTAGTGGAACAAGTGGAAGTTGTGCAATAGTGGAAATGAGCCAAAATAAAAGGGAGCAAGAGAGGGGAGGGGAGGATGAATGCACCACAGGGGAGCCATAGTGGGGGGGCAAGACAGAATGGCAGGGAGGCAAGACAGAAAGCAGGGGGCAGGTGTGGCCAGGAGGTGGACAGGACCCACCAAAGGTGTGTGCAAGTGAGAGGAGTGTGTGTGTGTGTGTGCATGTGTGTGTGCCTATGTGTGTGTGCACAAGAGGGCCTGAGCATGCCACAGAGGATGGAGGGCAGTGGCAAGAGTCAGGACACACAGAGGTGAACAGCCAGAGGTGTACCTGGTGCAGGGGCAGCACCAGCAACACACAGCGGGGGGGGAACCAGGTAGACAGCCGCCCAGGGGGGGAAACACCAGCCAGGGACATGGCCAGTGCCACCTTCCAGATGGAGGTAGTAATGAGAGGTGTGAGAAGGCAGGCAGCAGGGAGGCATGACCATAGAAGGGTCTGTTGGCAGTATGCCCAGAACAGGCTGTACTGAACCCACACCACCTTCGAACAGTACAGTGACACTGAGATTGTGGGCCAGTACTGCCTGAACCGGGTGATTCTGAGGCAGCTCTGTGAGCTGTGCAGTGATGAGATGCAGGCACCCACATGACGGAGCCATGTGTTGTCTCTGGAGACTAAAGTCACAGACGTCATGTGCCTGCTCACCATGGGCACCTTTCAGAGACCAACAGGGGACACAACAGGCATAACCCAGTCAGCCGCGTCATACCTACTCACACAATCCCTCAGCGCACTGCTGCCACATGCTGCGGAGTGCATCCATTTTCCCAGCACACAGGCGGTGCACACAGTACACATACAGGAGTTCCACAGGGTAGCACAGTTGCCTGGCATGCTCAGGGCCATAGACTGCACCCATGTAGGCATCCGCATGCCACCTGACTCGGAGGGGGCGCATTCATCAACTGCAAGGGCTACCCAAGTGTCAACTGCCAGGTAGTGTGTGATGCCAGGGGGCACATAATCAATGCCTGTGCCACGCACCCTGGAGGAGTACACGATGCCTTCATCTGGCACCAGTCCACACTGTGCCATAGGTTCAGGAGTTGGGACATCCCCACTGGCCATCTGGTAGGTGAGTATGCATAGTACGCTGGACGATGGGTGCAGACGTGGGGGAAGTGTGGGGCATTGGCAGGAGTGCCATGGGGAATGGCCATGATGGCCCATGGCACAGTGTCACAGACCACCATGCTAATGACTCCCCTCTACACACAGGTGACAGTGGTTACCCACTACAGCCCTGGCTGCTCACTCCATACCGGCACTCCATGACCTCAGCACAGCAAAAGTACAATGAGGCACATGCCACAACATGGAATGTCATTGAGCAGGTGTTCGGGCTGCTGAAGGCACGGTTCCATTGCCTGCACAAGTCAGGCAGTACCCTACAGTACAGCCCCTCAAAGGCCTGTGGGCTATTCCTGGCCTGCTGTATCCTGCACAACATGGCCACCGACTGTGGGCTAGCCGTTGAGGTCGAGAAGGGGGACAGTGGTGGGGACAAAGAGGACACTGGTCCAGCAGGTGTTGGGCAGCCACCCCCGGTTGAAGGGAACCCCAGCTGGCCCGGATGGCACAGCAGCACCAGACACCATCACAGAGGAGCACTTTGGACAACACAGGTAGGTCAACAGGGCCACATGCAACCACCAAGGGCAAGAGCACAGCCCACAGACAAGCAGGGGTGGACACCAGGGGAGGGCTGTGTCAGGGGCGTGGGAATGGGTGGGAGACCACACAAAAATGCAGGGATGAGCAAGGCTGCACATGGCATGCACACACACACACACACACACACACACACACACACACACACAACCCATGCCCACAGGGCAATAGGCACACCCACCCCAACAGGCACCCCACACCCACACAGGACTACACACTACCACGTACTGTGTGTGTCACAGATGCTGAGCACCATTGCACAGTGGCAGACAACACTATGCAGGCATCATCATGCTCATGCTACAGTGGCCAGCAGCTGGGAGGGAGTGCATAGGGACCATGTGTGTGCAGGGCTGGCACCTCACCCATGCAACACACAAAGAACACCACAGTGCACACAGGGCAGTGGCAGACAGTGGCCATGGAGGGGGATGGGTCAGTCATGCGGCACAGTACCACAGCCACCACGGATGCGTGGGTAGCCCCGCTGAGACCTGCCAGCCATGCCAGGCTGACCAGTGGCCTCATGGGGTGGCACCAAAGGGCCCCCAGGGGTGACGCTACGTGAACATGACTGTGTCCACATAGGGGTCTGCAGGCCACCAAACATGCCTGTACCAGGCATGCTAGGTATGCCCATAGCCAAACCCAGAGTCGACATAACAGGGGTTGCATGATGCCGGGAGCAGGGGGTGGACATAGCACTCTGCAGGGGGGGGTGCAGTGGCTGGGCACCCATCCGGTTGGCCAGTGTAGCCATGACAGTCACCATTGCAGTGATCTGCCTGTCAATGGCAGCAGTCACATCCGCCCGCTGCTGTGCCAACTCTGCCAGGAGCAGGGCATGGTCCCTGCTGCTCCACTCCTTTGCCTTGCACAGTGCCACAGAGATTGCATCCACTGCCGCCATGGAGTCACATCTGCTGATCCACTGAGGCCTGGAGAAGATGGCTGTGGTCATCCAAGGGGTCATCTGCATGTCCATCATGCTGTCCACTGCGGTGTTAATGGCCCTGCTGCACAACACCCCTCAACAGTGGGCGCCGCACCATGCTGCCATTCGGGGGTACCTCTACATGTGGTACACTGCCACTGCCCCCGCCCCTGTCCCCACATTGACACTGGCCAGCTGCTGCCGCTGCCCTTCCATCTGCCAATCACCAGGCACCACTGGTGTGGATGCAGCAGCAACAACAGCCCCACCACCCTGGCCACACACCAGCACTGCCCCACTGGAGCCTGCAGTCACAGTCTGGGAATGGGCTGTTGTGCAGGAAGCCACGCCAACACTACCTGCGGAACCGCCTGGGCAGATGCCATCTGTAGGACCATCCTGTGTCCCACATACATCACTGTCTGGGACGTGCGTCGTGTCATCATCAGTGTTGGAGCTGGCTCTGATACATGTCTCAGCACACTGGACACTGAGGGTGGTGTCATGCTAGGACACTGCCAGGGCCATTTCCACACCCACACCACTGGCATCAGTCTGGACAGACGTGCAGGGTTGCAGACGGTCGGTCCCTTGGACACCTGTGGAGGTGGTTGGGTGCTCCACCATGTCCAGGGCCTCCCCCTCAGTGGGCACACGCACCACCACTGCCCCATGCAGATGATCAGGAGCTGTAAAGGAACACAGTACTGTTAGTGGTTCTGCCTGGCCCTGTGGCCTGCCCCCCCTTCCACCCACACACTGCCAGTGCCGGACCTACCATGTAGTGATAGGCTGTCACCCGTCTGGAAGCCACCACCAGGAACACCCTTGGCGGCACTAGGCTGCATACTGCCTTATCTTTTATCCTCCTCCTGTCCATGCCAATCCTTTTCTTGCACTCCTGCGTGGACCGCTGGTGGCTGCCCTGCTGGTTGACGGCACGTGCCACCTCAACCCACGCTGCTGCATGGGCCTGTGGTGTTCCCCTCTGTCTGCTGAGCAGCAGCTCCCTGTCAAGGTATGCCTCAAACAGGGCATCAGATTCTTCCCTGGTAAAGTTGTGCCTCCTCCTTCGCACCCTTCCCTGCTCCTCTTCATCCTCTCACTCGGTCATGCTCGTGCCTGGGTGATGGACAGGTGTTACCTTGGACTGTGCAGTCCCATACAGCCCTCCCAGACCACTGTTCCCACATCCCAACAGCATGCCAACTACCTCAAAGGACTGCAATACTGATCCATGGCCCATGCAGCCTCAGGTCACATTTTTATAGTGCAATGCATGCAAATGAGGGTAGGCGCAAATATAATTGGATGCAAATGCAGTGGATGCACTGTGGAATGGCTCATGAGCTGATTTGCATAACCTGGCTGAATATCACGCTGTTGCGCCTTGCACAATGGTGTTGAGCATGCTCAGGCTGTGGCGCACCACTGTGACATGCGCAATCGGCACCGCACCATGCATGCATGCAGTGCTGATGCTGACGCTAGCAGCGCTGCTGACACGCTGTGCATTGGAGGCAGTACAGAGCATGGCCACTGCTGTGCCTGTGGTGCTTCTGTGCTATATGCCCAGGGGGGCGCTTGTGTCATGGTGCCCCGAGAGCACCATGGTGCCACAGCACAGTAGGCCACTACATGGTGACACACACATGCACCCTACCATGCTACACGCAGGGCTTCCCAATAGTGCTGTGGCACTCTGTGCGGGGACAGACCCTTGGCCCTGCAGCTGACCTTTGCCCTCTAGGCACCATGCATATGCATGGCTGCCCCCTATTGCATAGTCTGGTGCCAATGCGATTGAGACTAGCAGTGCAGTACTGCACTGCCTCCGTACGTGGGGCACGTGCGCTACAGGGTACCATTTTGTGCTCACCAGTGACAGCACCATGCCGTGCACCAGAGCACCAATGTGGACAGCAGTGGAACTGGCTAACCTGGTGGCACTAGTGGAGCTCCATGCAGGTGCCCTCTTTGGCCAGGTACCCCTCCTGAAGCCACGGACAGCGGTGTGGCAGGAGGTGGCAGAGGGCCTTGAGGATGCCACGGGAAGCAGCAGGACCACTGAGCAGTGTCGCTACCACTATGGGGACCTCCAGTGGTGGGACCCCGACCACCTAGGGTGACTGCAGGCGTGTGCCCGGCGGGTATCCGTCTGTCCTGGTATCACAGTGGTTGGCAGGCCATGTCATGGGGGGCCACACCTGTGTTGGCGGTGTTAGGGGTGCTTTGTGTGCACCCTGCACCACCGCATCATGGCTGGGCTGTGCGGGCACGCACACAGTAAGGGGGGGCTATGGTTCTGACTTGTACTGATGGGACTCTCTCCATGTTTGCACTCTAGGCCTGGAGGATCGCTGCAGGGCCCAGCTGGTCCAGGAGCAAGGATAGCAAGTTGGCAATGGAGGTGTGGCCTTGCAGGCAGGGCACAGTGGTGGTGCCAGGGGTCAGCAGTGCCCCGCTGACTGGGACGCAGGTGAGTGCCGTGTTTCCCCTTACATCTGTGCATGGTGGGTTGCAGGGGTGGTGGTGGGGCATGGCACCCTGCACATGGCGCATACTGCCTTGCACATCCCATGGTGCCCTCCACACCATCCTGTGGGTCTGCACATGTGGGTGGGTGTCGCAGGTGGGCTGTGCAAGCACTGGGTGCATGGCTATGCCACTGCCATCACCCTGCATAGCCATGATGCCGTATGGCCATGATAGTGCTGTGTAGTGCATGGGCGGTGGGGGTGTGCAGCGGTTTGCATGGCTTTGGGTGCCCAGGTAGGTGGGTCATGGGTGCACCCACTGTGGGTGGTCGCATGCCATCACAGGAGTGCAAGCCACAGCTGTATGCCATGCACATTGGGTGGGCTGTGGTGGTCTGGCCAGTCAGATGTACTGATTCTGCTCCCTTGTCCTAGGTGGACAATGCTAGATGACCCGGGATCATCACATACAGGAGATCCTGGAGGTCACCTGGGCCATGCTGTAGCTGCTGCAGGGTATGGAAAGGAGTGAACGGCAGTGGCACAGAAGGTGTCACAGGGAGCGCATGGATGAGAGGGGCCACCAGTAGGGCCTGTGGCACCCGCACTGTTCCTTTCCCTCCCTGGACTGTATCTCACACCCCTTTGTCCCCCTCCTTGCTATTCCCTTTGCCCCCTACCCATCCCCCCAAGTTGTAGCCTTGTATTTCCCCTTCCCCACTTTGTATATAGCATAGTAAATAGTTCCTGTTGTTTATGTTACCTGTTCCAATATACATGCTTTTCATACTACAACTGTGTTGGTCTCTGATTTGCAGTGGGCATCTGGTGCCTTTCTGCAGTGGTGTGTATGGCGACTGAGGGGTGGTGCTGGCCTGGCCATGGATGTGTCCACCAGGGATCTTCCACTGGTGTGGGTGGGTGGGTGCCATGGTCACTGTCTGGGGTATGTGTGATGTGACCTGTGCACTGTTTGCCTGTGTGCAGCGGTCTCTGGTGCATGTGCTATGTCCCAGTCATCCCTGGCAGTGTGTGCCAGGCTCGAAAGGCTGTGCCCCTTGCATGTCTGTGGTATGCACGGTCATGCTGACCCCTTCACAGCATGCATGGCTGCTAATGTGGCATTGGTGGCAGTCCATGCCAGCCACCCTCCAGGCACAGCACCCTGGCAGCTGGCGTCCTGACTCCTGGTCTTTTGCACATCTGCCTCTGGTGACACTGTGGGTGGTGCTAATGTTGTCCCCCTCCATGCTGCCTATGGTGTCTGGGGTGGTGCCTGTGGTCTGATGACTGTCATATGGGCTCCAGCTGCATGCTGGTGGCAGCCTGGTTCATGGTGCGCACACCACATGGCTGGCTCACCAGCGCCATGATGGTGTGCAGACCATGGGTACATGGCACCATTGGACTCATGACAGCAGCATCTGTTGCCCTGCTATGTGTGGCTATTTGACAGGGCACCCTTGAGACCAGGGGGTGGGGTTTGTTTATGCCCTGTGTTGCCTCCTGTGTGGCGCATGTCTCCATGTGCCACGGTAGGCTGCTGTGCTGTCTGGTGGGGCCAGTGCTGGGACAGGGTGTGTGCATGGGTGGGTGTGCGGGGTACCATCCTGCTGGTGGTAGCATCCAGGGTGGGCCTTGTCACATGCAGGGTCCCTTGGGTACTGATGCCAGGTCAACCTCCTTGCTGAGCCACTATGGGGGCCTTGCAGGGGGGGACCTTGTGTATGCTGTGGTGGCATCAGTGACTAGTGCCATCTGCTGTGGGGGGGTCATGGTGGGGCTGTCATGCATGGCACCATGGGGCACTGGGTTGCATTGTCATGGTGGTGGTGGCATACCTTCAGTGCCATGCACAGTTTGGTCGTGCTTCTGGGCTGGGTATCTCAGGATCGCTGTACAGGGGGTGGTCAGCATTGGTGTGGTGCAATGGCAAGGGAGGGTCCTGTCCCTCCTTGTGTTGCAGTCACTGTTTTCCAAGGGACAGTGCTGGGGCACCTTGCCCTGTAGGTGTGGACTGCTGGCCTGTGTCTGCTGTTGGATCAGTGCTGGGGTACATGGGCTGGTGGTCCGTTCAGCTCACCTCTGGTTGTGCTGCTCATGGGGGGCCTTGCTGGGGGGTTGGTCTGTCTGGCCTGCTGCATGCTCCTCCACACATGGCGCATCCATGGCTAGTGCACTCCTGCTTCCTGTCCTTGTCCCTGTGCATCCCTGGGTGTGCTACTGCGCATCCGCCCTGCTCCACTGTGCATCCCTAGTTGTGCCATGGTGCATCGGGTGCGATATTCAGTTGTGTTGTGCAAGCACACCTTGGTCTGTGCTTGGTTTGAATATCACGTCCGTTGCGCAATGGCGCACTGCTCTTGCACCTGCTCCCACTATTGTACATAGTTTTGGTGCAGTCTGAATATCCCACCCACGGTGTTCATGTTTAAGAACAGTTAAGACATTTTTTTCAAGGACGATCAAACATTAAGGAGCATGGTTTTAACACATAATGTGTATTGTCACTTTAAGAAGAAATCAGATTGAATATGACTTTAACAAGTGTACATGTGTATAATTTCTCAACAGCGGCAAATTCCATTTTTCAGTTCTGTATTTGTTTTATATAGTGGTGCATTTGCCACCTTTCACTTAATTGACAGTGTTCTCCAGTTCTCAATTCACTGTCCAGTCATAGTTGGTAAAAATTAATCTGCAAAAGTAGCTACTCTGAGGTACGTATGAGTTGTACTGATGAAAATTAAAGAAGCATAGCATACAAATTTAAATGTAGTTAAATGCCAATATTTTTATGGAGACATGTAAAGACTGATTACAAAAAATCTGGTTCTAATTATCTTTCCTGGTGCAAAGGGACATTTGTCACAAAGCTTACTGTACTTGTACCTGTGGAGCCAAAGCATGCTGTTTCTTAGTAAGTCAGATGTCTATTAAGCCCATATGGAAGGACTGCAAGCACCCACAGTGAAACAGTACTGCTCTCAAATGCATTGTTCGTCTATATGAGCCACGTGACAAACCCTGTGCTATTAAAGGATGCACTATTTTGGTTTCACAGTTATTACCAGATACCACTATAGCATGCATTTGACACCTGCAGCATTTCAAAGGCAACCCCTCACTGCAAATGGGTTCTAAGCATACCTCAGAAGGTTCATGTAGTCCATGATACTTACTGAAGATAGTAGGTGACCAATTGATACAGTGGTAAATGTGGCGGGGGGAGTTAAAAATAAATAAATTCTCCAGTCAGTCACACTCTCTTATGTTTTTCCAGAGCCACCAGTGAAAATGACAAAACTCCTACTTTGTTTCACAGCATTTTATATAAAACATAGAACTAGTCTTACTCTAGTGTGCGTCTATGAGGAGCTTGTGTGTTCACTGATTTAACTCAGAGTCACAACAGACACTCTTCGATACAGCCTAAGAGTTCCCAGAATGTGAAAGAAACACAGGAGCTGCAAAATCTACCCCACGTATACTGCTACTGTAGCTATTGTTTAACATGTTTAATGCAGCCTAATGCTATATGTTCTCCATGTCCTGGGCTAACAATACAGGGCTTCAGATTTAAGTATATCATGTTTACTGTTATTGGTGCCTATGCAAAACAATAAAGGTTGCCTATGTGCCATGTATCTGAGGTGCATAGGCAACAGTATGAGTGAATGCTGAACAGTGGGGGTCTCATGGCATTCACTAGCATTGTGCGGTCCAGATGTGCATCCAATTTCCCTGCCACGTAGGCAGCTATGCACCAAAGCAGTCCAGGGAAAAGACAGGGACATGCCCACACTATGCTCCATTCACAAAGGCACATAGTGCTGTACACAGAAGAGCACAGGAGGGCACTGGGAATGCAGGGGGGCCTTGCCACAACCACAGTACATATCCAGCCCAGTGCACACAGATCCCCTGCACCAGTCCGAAAGACAGCTGTGACTAACCCCACATCAGAGCACTGGCCCCAGTTCATAAACCACTGTTAAATCCCTTTTGTGCTACTACATTTCAAACAGAGTGTAAACTTTATTTCACTTTGTACATCTGTTCTTTGTCTCAGGCAAAATAATTCCCATAGTCTCTTCAAAAACTGCTGACTCCCCTGAACCATAGCCTCATCCTGATGGCCCTGGTCCGGTATTGCAAAGTTTGACCACCCCTGCTCCCCTCATCCTGGCCTGCCCTCAATGATCATTAGCAGACCCCCTACAGCACCGATAACACCACCCCCATCCCCCATGCCTGCACATCAGTGCCATGGTGATGGATGGCAAGCGGCACATCCCTTCACGTACCACCTTGGCTACCTGCCGTCCAACTGATGCTGGGAGCATGCCACCTATTTATGCCCCATAAACTGGTGGCACACTGCAGACATCAGTTGGATGGTGGGTGGCTGAGGTTTTGTGCAGAGGGGTGTGCCACTTGCTGTGCATTGCCATGGCACCGATGTGCAAGTAAGGGGGATGGGGGTATTGTTGATGCCATGGGGGCCACTAACAACCAATGAGGGTGTGGGGGAGCAGGGATTGGGGGTCGAGGTGGTCAAGCTTTGCAATAGTGGACAGAGGCTGCTAGAATGGAGCTCTGGTTGGGGGTCAGCTATTTTTGCAGACTACAGGAATTATTATCTGCAACTGGTGTATAATGAAGCACCGGTAAAGGATGGCACTGTGGATCAGAGGAACTGTTTCCTATTTTTACAGGTATACAAATCTTATACATGCAGTAGGTGTTATTTGGCCTGAGACAAAGAACAGATGTACAAAGTGGAAGACAGTTTGCACTGCATTTGAAACATAGTAGCACAAAAGGGATTTAACAGTGACTTGTGGACCTGGGCTGGGGATCTGATGGGGGGTGGCGGAGTGACATCTGTCATTCGGAACCTGAAGGGGGCCCTGATGTGGGGGGGAGTAACACTTGTCATCCAGGACAAGGCGGGGACTCCGATATTTGGGGAAGGAGTGACACCTATCATCTGGAACTGGGTGGGGGCTCTGATGTGGGGAGTGACACCCATCATCTGGGACCAGGCAAGGACTGTGATGTGGGAGGGTGACACCTGTCATCCGGGACAGGGTGGGGGCTCAGATGTGTGAGGGGGTACATCTGCATAGCAGGCAAGGTGTGGTGCACTGGGGATGGGTATCAGACAGGGGGAGAGACCACTAAACAACAGGGATCAACAGTGCCTTGCCTTGGTGCCTAAGTGTGCTATGCATGCATCTGGACTCATGGCTTTCCATACTTGCCTACTCCTGCAGAGCAGGTGATCAACTCTGGGACCCATGACAGGCATCTGATTGGCTATCCACCTGGGTCTACTATTCCACCCTGTCCACCCTCCATGATCCTGCATACTGGGGGGCAGTGCCACGGACAGGGGGCTGGCAATATTGAATACCAGCCTGTGCACACCTGTCCATGGGCACAGAGCAATGCTGGTGGAGTACTCACCTCCAGTGTGTACTTTCTGCCACTTCATGCATAGGGCCCACTGTACTTACACAAACTTGAGGGCCCTGCACTTCCATAACAACATACATCTACACATCAATGGAGGGATGAGAGTACAGGGCCCTCCATACACTTCACCTATGTAGCCCAAAGGGCTCTACACTTCTGCACATACATATATGTCTTCAGAATATATATACATATCTGAGGTCACGTGATGGCTGCCTGAACAGATGCATTTGTGATGCGCTCCCATACCTCTGCTGATAAACTGATACTTTGTTTTCATCTCACAGTGCTGGTTTCATTTTCAGCTATCTTGGGTATTATAACTCTGCATTGGGGTCCAAGTGTTTTTCAGCTCCTGCAATGGATACCAAAATGAAAATGGCACTTCCCCAACACACACCACCATCAACCCTGGAGAGGGATAAAACATCAAAGCGGACTAAATGACAGGCCACTGGATTGACCCACAACTCTGCCTCCCAGGCTGCTGCCATGGAAGAAAGATTCATTGACGAGATGGCTCTTATTAAGAATGCCCTACATATCCTTACCAATCAAATCCAAAAAGTGACTACCTCCATGGACTCAATGGTCTGGCATATTGGGGACAATGAAGCTCAAACCTCCTCCCTTGAAGACTGGTGCAACCAGTAAGACCCAGAGATAATTTCACTCAGTCAGAAACTTTGCAAGATTGAGGATCACCTAGAACACCTTGAGGGTTGTTCTAGAAAAAATAACTTAGTTTTGTCTGACTTGCCTGAAAGTGAAAAAGGCTGCAATGTTATCACGGTTATCCAGACATTTGTGAAAAAAATAGAAGGCCCTTCACCAAAAGGTCCCTCCTACACTGTAGAAAGAGCGCATTGCTCATTATACCCTAAGCCCTCACAAGGTTCTCCTCCGCGACCATTAATTTTTAAGCTTTTGAATTTTTTAGACAAATAACACATCCTACAGAAAGTTAGGGAACTAAAAGTTGTTCAATGGTAAGACAACTACATCTGTATTGCCCACGATTTGCCATTTAATGCCTGGCAAAGAAAATCAGTTTTGCACCCTTTGGTTACTAAGTTAATTGCTGCAGACATTAATTTGAGGGTCTCCATCCTACAAGTGCATCATGAAGGGCATTAAATTAGCTTTAGCACTTTGAAGAAAACTACTACAGACTTAAAGAAGCATTATCCAGACCTGTTCAAGTGAGTACCATTTTGCTACAATGCCAGTATTGCTTATTTCTGGGTGCCTAACTTGTATTAAATGCCCCAGCAAGATTATTGGAGGTGGATGTTGCTGTCCTAATAAGTTACCTAAAGAAGGGCTTTGACTAGTACCTCTCTCTTTGGGACTGTTTTGGTGGACTACTCCTTGTTTAAAACATTGATGTGATACAAGTGCAGTAACCCGGAGAGTGCCCAGTGCAGAATGTAATGTCGCTTTCCAGCAGATAACTACTGATTGAACTGTCTTCATCTTGGTTACTGTATGATCTGTGGTCAGGCATTTCTTCAGGGCAGCAACAGGAGGACTAATCCTGTATGCTGCATGGAGTTTATTGATACGGGACTGTTTAATGTTCCAGGGTCTGGACTGGCTTTCAATGAAACCCCAAACATGTGACCGACTATCATCTGGGTCCCATTTAGTAATCTACTGAGCTGAACATGACTTGATCTGGGAAGGACTATACTCAGGTCCTTGTATTGGAACCCTGGAAATAAACCCCTCCATACTAATCTGCTTAAAGGACTCTGAGATATTAGACTCGCTATCTTTATGAGCTGTTGGCACATGTGTTATTTCTGGAAACTTCTTTGTAATATATAGACACACTGCAGCTGCTGCATCTTATCAAACTTATTGACTTTGTAATACTCTATTCACTTCTTTTTAGTCTTTGATATTGTTGTGTAGGTTGAATTTCAGCCACGCTATGTATTTTATTTCTCACTGTGAGAGTTAACAGGCAGGCTTAATTTTTATGTTGGTTGATTACTGCTGAGGTATCATACTCTTACTTTTAGTTGGTACTGACTGCATGGATATAAGTGTAATGTTTTGACCTCATCGACCAATCGTACTGGGTAGACTAATATTATAAATACTAAGGTTCATATTAAGGTGGAACTAGGAACACAAGTACAAAAGCGCATAATTGTTCCATTCTTATACTTAATACCTCAGGATGCCACCCTCAAGTATATATTTATCTAGTTTGGATTTGAACTCACTTTTACTTTTGGCTTGTATTACATACAATGGTAGTGTGTTCCATAAGTTCACAATTCTGATTTTGTAAGAATATTTTCTGGCAGTAGTATTAAATTGTTTATCCTTCATTTGTAAGAGGGTGTCCACTAGTTTCAGTACCATTATCTCTGAAGTCAATCTCAAGTACACACATTAGTTCGGGATCCTGTAGCACATCATACAGAAAAAGTAAGTTGTCCCATGCTCTGTGTGTCTCTAGGGACATGAACTGAAGAGATTTGAGCCTATTTGTATAAGATTCATCATGACAACCTTCCACTATTTTTGTAAACCTACACTGCACACATTCTAGCTTTTGTCTTTTGCCCAGCTTGTACAGATTCCAAATCTGGGAATAGTATCTCAGGTGGGGTCGTACAAATGACCTCTATACTGTAGTGTATTCCAAACCTTACTGGGTCTGGATCTGATGTTTTTCATAACTGACCATACCATTTTATTGGCTTTACTAGTGGCCTCAGTAACTTGATGTTGTGAACTCAAGTTGTTCATGACTGACACACCCAAATCCTTTTCACAATCAGTTTTAGCAAGCAAGTGACCATCAATGTAACAGTCACACTTATTATTTAACTGACCTAAATACAGTACTTTGGATTTATCGAGGTTTAGTAACAGATCCCATTTTTGAGTCCAGAGTACAATTTTATTTAAATAATCTTGCAATTTGACTGAGTCATCCAGGGAACTACATGGGGAACCTATTTTTGTGTCATCTGCACATTTTAAAGTCATACTGTCAAGTTGGGAGGTCATGTCAGATATGAAAATATTAAAAAGAACAATGCCCAGAACTGAACCCTGTGGCACACCACTCAGAATGTGTCCCTCCCCTGACACATAACCATTAACTGAGACACTTTGTCTTCTGTTCGAGAGCCATTCTGCTACCCAATTAATAAGGACCGAGTCTATTTTAAAATCAACCATTCTGTCTACTATAGCCCATTGTGGGGTTAAATCGAAGGCTTTGGAGAAGTCTACATAAACAATATCACAAGGTATATTGTTATCCAGATGTTTACTTATGTTTTCATAAAAAATTAAGTTGTTTGTGATGCATAGAGTCAGTATAAAAGGATTTCTATCAGACTCGGGGGATGTTACAAGTTGGGTGCCCCAGGGCTCAGTACTGGGCCCTGTACTTTTTAATATCTTTGTGTCCTCCCTTACGACATTAGGGAATGCATGGATGACAAAATTTGCTGATGAGAGCAAAGTTGGTGCCATAGTAAGAATGGATGAAGATGTACTGAAATTCCAGAAAGAACTAGACTCTATTTGTGATTGGGGTTTGTGATTGGGCCATAACACACAAGATGAAGTTTAACATAACCAAGTGCAGTGTAATGCACTTTGGCCATAATAATATCTGGTATATATACATTTTATGTGGCCAAACTCCCAAAAGTGTGGAATGTGAAAGGGACCTAGGTATTCTGGTCACCAATAAATTATCATTTAGGCAGCACACTCTGGAATAGTTAACAGGGCAAATAGAGTGCTGCATTGTATCCTGCACAATACATGAAGCAGGGACATATCCGTACTATGGCCTTTGTATACCACACTGGCCAGGCCTTTAATGGAGTATGGTGTGCAGTTTTGGAGCCCTTACCACAGATCCAATATAGTAAACTTGGAGAGGGTTCAGAGGAGGGCAACCAAGAAAATACGGGATATTGGGTCCCTATCCTATGAGGACAGGTTGATGGAGTTGGATATGTACTCCCTGGAGTACCGTAGACTGAGAGGGGACTTATGCTTAGTATACTCTGCCCACAGGAATATGGACTTGTGGGAGTGTGTGGGTCTACAAAGGAGATATCTTTCTAAAGTTACATGAATACATGAGTACCTGCTGAAAGGGGAGCTGTATAAATCCAATAAGAGGGAGTCTGGGTAAATTAGAGAGTGGTGTCCGCTTGGAATAAACTTCCATCTGAAGTAGTGGAATGTGATACTATGCTTAGTTTTAAGAATAAATTAGGCATCCACTATAGAATTACAGGGAAAATTTAGGGGGTACATAAAATGTTAATTATTAGTTATTAGACTTCTTGGTGAAAGCTATTGTCTCGAATTGAACTTATGAAACTTCTCCTTTTCACAAAGCCATGCTGTTCCTGATCAAGTTCCTCAGTATAAATAGAAATTCTGTCTTTTATAATACTTTCCATAACTTTCCCAGTGACACAGGTAAGGTTGATTGGGTGATAATTCTGTGTAAGTTCTCTGCCACTCTTTTTAAAAATGGCTGTAATATGTGCAAGTTTCTGGTCACTTGGGACTTCAGCTCTGTTACTTGACTGCTCAAAAGGATCTTTAAAGGTAAAAGCAGGTGTTCAGCCATGATCTGGAGCATGCCTGCAGATATTTTGTCTGGCCCCGGGACTGAAACTTTCTTTAGTTTCATAATTTTCTCATGAATTTCAGTTTATATAATATTTCTAAGAGTATTAGGACATGAAAAACCTTTATTGACTTTCTTTTTACCTACTTTATATAAACTACAGAAGTAGTCATTAAATGCTTCCGCCATTTGTTTATGTTCCATAATGGTATTAGACCCCGAATTAATTGACTCTGCCTCATTAGTTGGATTTTCAGTGAATTAATGTATGAGTACAATTGTTTAAAGTTTGATTTATGTGCATGTATTGCAAGATTCATTTCCATCTTCCATTTAGCCTGTCTAATTCTTGATTTACATAATTTATGAAGTTTTTTAAAGGCACCATATGCTGTAATAGTGCCACATTTTAAATATTTTGTATTTATTCTTTTTAATTAGCTTCTTGCTCCTTGATACTGCCTGATCCTCACATTTTCTCCACTCAGCATCACACCTCGTCTATCCAATACTATCCCATTCTGTAATATAATCTATGCCTGCCTACTGTTGTTGTTGAACTGTACCGTTTGTCTTGTCCCTATTCCAACACACATGTGTATCCTGCAACTGCATAACTGAAACTTTTTCTGTAAACTGCTTCTGATTCAGCCTACTGTATTGCTGTAATTGTGCTGAGCTATGTTCTACTGTTTTCCTCATATATGTAACTCTTGATAACCTGCGAGTTATTTCCCACTGTACCCTCACCCCCCTAGGCCACACCGAGAGACGAGCGTCTTTTTGCTCAGTGTGCCATCCTGGTGAAACAATTTCAATAAATAATAAATTAATTAATATTGTGATTCATTCACCTAGGGGATTTATACAATCTTGTTTTATTAACGTGGGGAATAGTGTTTTAGCTATTTTTAAGATGGTGCTTTTAATAGTTGTCCATATTTCAACTACAGTCTTGTTGAGTAGGTCTTCGCCCCGTAAGATTTTTTCCATATAAGTTTTAATCCCAACTAGATCAGCTTTACCTAGTAGGAATATTGTGGTACATCTCTTTCTGGATATATCTGTATAACTGATAGTAAACCAAATTGTTTGGTGAGCACTGTTAGCAATGGGAGAATCCATTAGACAGTTTATAATAGAAATATTGGATGAGAACAGGACCAACTCCAAAATTTCATGGCCCCTAATAGATTCTTGAACATGTTAGGTAAAGTTTAGTTTGCTGCATGAATCAAGTAGCAAAGTTCCCAGGCTAGAGTTAGAGATACCTTCTGTCCAGTTAATACCAGTAATATTAAAATCATCCACTAATATGAGTTTACAGGCCAGCCCGGTGGCACTGAGGGTTGAGAAGCTGGATGCCACACCTTGCGTCACGCTGGTGACCCGGGTTCAGGAACAAGCCCAGGCCACTGGGGGTGGCAGGGGCGAGGAGATCGAGCATCCGTAGGACTGCTGTCTCTCCCTGGGGAGGGTTGGGGAGATGAGATCACTCCTGGAATGGCCTCTGATGGTGATCGGAGGCACTCAGTGTGGCGACATAGCAGATGCATGGGGTGGCGTAGTGGCATAGCATTGCCCAGTTAGCTGCACTTCTAGGGGAAAAGACTCATACATTAAAGAGAAAACCCCACTCCTGGGTATAGATGAAGGCACCTCAGTCTCTTAAGCCCACACTCCCAACTCCGGACTACCTCCTCTCTAACCGGCTTCTCATCTGCCCAGTGCTTTGCCCTTGAAATAGAGTGCCCTGAGCGGATAGGGCATCCCTACCTCCAGAGGGTATAGACCCAGAGGTGGTGCTGGGTTGCATGAGAAGGAGGGGAGTAGTAGACACAGAGGGAGGTAGTGGCTGGGAGTCCCTGAGGATGCTGGAAGGAGTTCCCCAAGTAAGTGGTGATAAATAAAGTCAAAAAAAATACATGAGTTCACCCTCTTCTCCTGTCCTACTGATCCCTGACATTATTTTTTGTGATAATTCAATGTTACTATCTGGGGGATGGTATACATGGTATGCACCACCAACAGTGACACATTTACAATGACCGTCAGTACAGCAACTACAGCACCAGGCCACTGTACAAATGGTCACTGGACCCAGGCACTGTATTCAGGGCATTTGCACCCACCTCCCTAATCAGATCTGACTCAGAGTTGATTATAAAAAGTGGGGGGTGTGGGGGGCACAGCCCACCATGTGGGGGGTTTGGGGGTGAAGCCCCTGAAGAAAACATGTGTTGAACATGGAAACTGTCTGCTGACTGCAAAATGTGGTCGACATGATGGTTTCGTTGTCTGGTCATTTGATAAACTTTTTGTCGACAATTGGTCATAGATCATAGATCGTATACATAACCTATAATGAAAGACTTCCTAACTTCGCCTTCTGTTTGCACCCAGATTGATTTGTACCTTGTATCTGATTTCATCTTAAAAGTGATGCCTATACCAGTTATATTACATCTGACACATAATGCGACCCCACCCCTTTTCTGTTGGCCCTGGTGTTCTTATATAGGGTATAACCATCAATTTTTCTACCCCAAGATTCTGTGTCATCTTCCCTCCAAGTCTCAGTAACAGCAATCACATCAATTGGTTTAGAGTCTAAGACTGGCAAGAAATCATCCATCTTATTATTTAAACTTCTTGCATTAAAGGTTGACTCTGAGAGTTGTTGAATACTCTGCGTTTTCTTGGATAAACCTTCTTTTGCATTATAGTCTGGAATACCCTCCCTTCCCTGAACATAGTTTAAAAGGCCAGTTCCCATGACTTGATTTTAATTTGCTGCTAGTTTCCAAGCTCCATTTCTGTTTAGGTGTATTCTGACCTTCGCAAAGAGTTCCTTTTTGTTACAGAATGTGGATCAATTATCAACAATTTCAATATCCCTTTCCTGACAGAGATTATCCAACCTTGCAGTTATGCTTTGGATAGTCAAGTGTTTTCTTTGTTAAATGTTATTAGATAACCCTTTAGGTAAATCCAATTGAGTTGCTATGGGGTCATTGTACAGCTCTGGAGGTCTTCCTGTTTAAACATGAGTTGTAACTTCACATTCCTGCATATCAAGCAATGTCAGCAATGGTGTTAGATAGTTAATAATAAGCTGGCAACTTTGGTTTCAAAGCTAGAGGACCAGCCATTCTACATGCTTTCATTATTCTGTTGCATTAATTGTTTTGGCAAGGGTGAGGGTGCACTGTGGGTAGTAGGACTGAAAGCATTATGGACTGACTTGGATTTATTTTATTTATTTATTTATGTCTGTCTTTGATTACTGGGTAGGTACACTGGTCCGAGGAACCATTTTCAGGCATGACCCGGGCCATAAAAGTTGGCATAGTTAGGCAGCAATTTAAATCACAAGGCACAGGAATGTTACAGGTTAAACAGAGGTCAAGAACATTTTTCATACCGGGAATAATAAATACAGGAACAAATGGTGGAAATCATGGTTCAATAGGTGCGACAATAAGAGGGTAAAAACAAACCTTACCATTCCCCCCAGATTCACCCCACCGTTGAAAGTCACATCTAGACAGAGAGAGGGAGAGGGAGAGAACATTAGCCAGAAACAAGCTTGGGAAGAGCAGTTAATAAACTCCTGGAGGAGTCAAGTTAGTGCAGAAAAGGGTGTTAGGTGTGAGGGAGGTCTACCCCTTATAGGCAGAAGCACTTTACTCTATCCACAAGCCAGAATTTGTAGAGGGATTTGAAAGCCGAATGGGTGTTAGAGGAGATTAAGGGAGCAGGGATCCTGTTCCATAGTGTAGGGGCAGCAACGGATAGTGCTTTCCCTCCCATACCAGTAAATACCCTCGGTACATGTAGGGGAGGGACAGTAAAGGAGCAGAGACACCTAGGTGGAGTTCTGACCTTGAGCAGTGAGAAGAGAGGGGACACATCACCACTTCTGATGGTACTATCCATGATACAACCAAGGGTAAAATCAAAGAGCCCTTGGAGGAGTAGCCAGCCAAGGGAACAGTAGAGGTTGCAGTGGTGAGTTGAGAAAGGTGCCATGACAGCAAAATGGCAGGCACTGTTGTAAGCTGATGTGAACCTGGTTCTGAGGGCTGAGGATGTTCGAGAGTAGATGGGGGAACAGCAGTCAAAGATTGGAAGTAGGTTACCCTGGACAATTGCTATTCAAGCCTCTGGGATTAGCAAGTGGATTTGGAGTCCAGTCAGAAGGACTGGGGGCACAGAGGAAGTTTATTGGGTGGGTTATATTGAGTTGGGGAATGGGGGTGAGTACAGTCCTCCATGAAACAACTACACTGCCTATTGGCTTGTACCACTAGGCTGTAGGATCTAACCTAGTACTTTATGGGTCCCAACATTTGAGGACACTTTGCTGGTTGTCTTTCTACTGGGGTAATGTACCCATCCATAGGGATTTTATGTTATTATTATGGAGAGGCTTGTGTGATTATTGATGGCATTTATTATGTTTTTTTGGGACCTGGAATTTATTAATATTTATACTGAGTGATATTTTAATATGAAATATGCATCATGAAACAGTAAAGGTGCTCGCTCAAGAGTAATACAATACCAGATTCTAAAACATCTAAAACTATTGCACTGCCAAATCGCCATTTTACAAGAAACCCACATGCTTGCCTCGGAAGGTGTATGGTTCCATAGACAATCAGTTGGGCAGGTATTTGCAGTAGGTGTTAGCATTACTAAGAGGGGAGTAGCTATTTTAATATCCAGGGAGCTTAAGTTCCAGATGTCACAATATTTAGAGAACCCACAAGGGCGTTACATACTAGTGAAAGGAGTCTTAGACCACTCTGAGGTATTACTAGGTAGTGGATATGCACCCAATATGGATTCACCCACATTTTTTTATGGAATTAGCCACCCTCTTGGCCCCTTTTCTCTCAATTCCTGTCATTCTGGATAGGAAATGGATCATGACACCTACCCAGGACCTTGGCAGGTCCAACTCAACATGTCCTAGACTGTCTGCTGCACAGAGATCTTTTTGAGACATGCTGGAATTGACTGGCCTCTGTGACATGTGATGTATTTTGAACCCAATAGCCAGGGAATATAAATTTACTGGTACATTGGTCCTATTCTCTGTTGGATTTCTTTTTCATAAATCAACGGGTTGTGTCCAGAGTGCCATGCAGTGAGGCAGATCCTACAGAGTTGCAGACCATGCCTTAGTTTGGCTCAGATGTATTCTGTCCCTAAATATCCAATGTGATACTATGCGGAAATACCCAATTGTTAAAAGCTGACCTAGTGGCTACCCAGGTTAGAGAATTAATAGACATATTTACTCAACAGAATGTTGGTTCCACCAAATGAATTGACATGGAATGAGGAGTATGTAAGTATTGTCTGTGGGGTGACATGATACGATTGACTGCTACAAGGAAGCATAAGCAGAAGGCTGAGGTGTTAGATCTTTTAAATAAGAGAAAAGCCCTGGAATAGGACCTCCTTTCTGACACTTCAGAAGAGGACTATCAGGAGCTAATTACCGTATGAGAAAAATACACAGATATCATGAGGGGAAAAGCCAAATATGCAATACTTAAAACCCAGTTCACCTATGTGGAACAGGGTAAGAAGGCCGGGCGCCTTCTTGCATTGAGGTTGTGGAAGCAAGAATCTTCCCGCTTAGTCCTTACTATCAAATCGATGATGGGTGATTCCACTAAAACATCTCCCCAGGACATACAGTAGTTCAGGAATTTGAGGCATACTACCGTACCCTTAATAGCCCTTCACCTCCACCGCCCTCCCCTTCCGAGCTGCAGACATATCTGGATAATACTCCACTTCCACAATTATCTGCGACCCAGCTGGAGTTCCTTAGCAACCCATAACCCTACAAGAAATCCTGGAATCCATTGAATCTATACCAGTGGATAAGACCCCAGGTTCAGACAACTTCCCCTCAAATTTTTATAAAACCTTTTCCTCTGAACTCACCCCTTTGTTACAATGTCTATATATATATATATCTTTATGATAACCAAATAACAAACCCTTCATTTTGCAAAGTTGTGATTGTGGTCCTACCCAAACCTGGCAAATCACTAGATATGGTCACAAGTTATTGACTAATATCCCTCATGAATCCTGATATTAAACTGTTAACCAAGATATTGGCAGTTAGATTTATGCGAGTCTGAGAAGGGTAGATTAGTCCATAGCAGGTTGGGTTCATACAAGGGCGTTATTCTGCCGATCACCTGCAAAAGCTTACCCGCATCTTCTCTGTATCCTGAGAGTCTGGTGTCCCTATTGCCTTGGTCTCCCTGGATGCAGAAAGCTTTTGAGAGGGTTGACTGGGATTTCCAATTTTCCACCCTGTGCAAATTTGGCTTCCCCTCTGTATTTGTCAGGTGGATTAAAATTTTATAGTCTTGCCCCAGCACAAAAATCTACTGCAATGGGGTACTGTCTCCACCCTTCCCATTATGTGCCAGTACCCATCAAGGTTGCCCACTGTCTCCTTGATTATTTAGTCTCTATTTGGAACCATTACTGCTTTGCCTTAAGGGACCCACTCGGGAGGGAGCAAATCTTAGACCTAGTACTCTCAATTGGGGACGGAGAAAGAATCTCAGATTTAGAAGTGGGTAGCCATCTGCAAACAAGTGACCACCAAACAGTGTGGTTCATGATAAACACAGCCATACAATCAAGCCATACAAAAGCAGTAGTATTGGGCTTTAGGAGGGCTGACTTTGGGAAAATGTGAGAGTGCATCAGAAAAGCACTAGCAAACAGGCAAGAAGGAGGGGTGGAGGAACAATGGGGAGTAATCAAAACAGCCATCACAGAGGCAACAAGCCTTTGTGTAAAGCAAATCAACATAACACAATGAAGGAAAAAAATGCTATGGTTCTCAAATGAGGTGGCAGGGAAGGTTAAGGAGAAAAGGATAGCATTCAGGAAATATAAGGAAACACAGGAGGAGCAGGACAGAGAACTGTATCAGTTAAAGCAGAAAGAGGCTGGAAAGGCAGTCCGAATAGCAAAGGCCCAAACCAAGGAAAGGATAGCCAATTCTGTTAAGAAGGGGGATAAGACCTTTCATAGGTACATTAGGGAGTGAAGAAAGACCAAAGGAGGGATACTGAAGCTTAATAAAGGGGAGGGAATGTGAGTAGAGGGTGACAGTGAAAAAGCAGGGATACTGAACAAATATTTCTGCTCAGTATTCACAAAGGAAGAGGAGAAGGAGGTACCTAAACCAAACAAGAGAAACACTCTGAAGATGGGGGTTGATATCAGTCCATTTACAGAAGAAAGTGTTCTGAAAGAACTAATAAAATTGAAGGAGGACAAAGCTATGGGGCCTTATGTGATTCCCCAAGAATTCTAAAATAACTAAGGGTAGAACTAGTGACACCGCTGACTACTCTCTTTAACAAATCATGGGAGGATGGGGTGGTACCTGAGGACTGGAGGAGGGCAGATGTGATTCCTCTTCACAAAAGTGGGAGCAAGACAGAGGCAGGAAACTACAGACCAGTTAGTTTGACCTCAGGGTAGGGAAAATGATGGAATCACTTCTGAAGGAAAGAATTGTTGAGTACCTAGAGGCCAGTGGGGCACAGGACCCAAGGCAGCATGAATTCACGATGTGAAGGTCATGTCAGACGAATATAATAGATTTCTTTGACTGGGTGACCAAAGTAGTAGACCAGGGAGGGGCTGTGGACATGGCCTACCTAGATTTTAGCAAGGCATTTGATACAGTCCCACACAAAAGATTAATACACAAGTTAGCCAGCCTTGGAGTGGGTCCCAAGGTGGTAGCCTGATAAAAAAATTGGCTAGACAACAGGACACAAAGGGTAGTAGTAAATGGAGTACACAGTGAAGAAAGGAGGGTTACTAGCTGGGTACTGCAGGGTTCAGTACTGGGACTGGTCCTTTTTAATGTCTTTATAAGTGACATTGCAGAGGAACTAGAAGGAAAAGGATGTCTCTTTGCAGACGACACAAAGATCTGCAACAGGGTTGATACACAAGATGGAGTAGAAAGGATGAGAAGGGACTTGGCAAGGTTGGAGGAATGGTCAAATGTATGGCAGCTCAGATTCAATGCAAAGAAGTGCAAGGTAATGCACATGAGAAACAAAAACCCAGGAGAAGAGTACACAATGGGGGGTGACATACTGACAACAGTAAAAATGGAAAGGGACCTGGGGATAATTATATCAGATGACCTAAAGGTGGGCAAGCAATGTGAGAAAGCAGTAAGGAAGGCTGGGGGGATACTAAGATGCATAGGAAGAGGCAACAATAGAAGAAAACAGGAAGTTGTTATCCCTCTGTACAGACAGTTGGTGAGACCCCATCTGGAGTACTGTGTGCAGTTCTGGAGACCCCATCTCCGCAAAGACATAGCCAGAATGGAGGCTGTCCAGAGGAGGGCAACCAAAATGGTGCAGGGTCTGCACCAGAACACATATGAAGAAAGACTAAAGGAGCTTAATATGTATATCCTTGAGGAAAGAATGGAGACAGGGGACATGATAGAAACTTTCAGGTACCTCAAGGGAATCAACAAAGTCCAAGAGAGTAGTATCTTTCAGAAAAAGAGATGTGCAAGAAGAAGGTGGCACAATTTGAAGATAGAGGGGGGACGGCTCAGAGGTAATGTGAGAAAGCATTTTTTCACAGACAGGGTTGTGGATGCATGGAACAGCCTCTCTGAGGAGGTCGTGGAGTCAAGAACAGTGGGGGAATTCAAGAATGCATGGGACAGACATAAGGCAGTCCTAGTGGGGGGTAGGAGGAAGTAAGCTGTTGGTTAACTAGGATCTGCAGCTTATCTGTTAGGTAGGAAAATGGGCAGACTAGGTGGGCCAAGCTGTCCTTATCTGCCATCAAATATTATGTTTCTATGTTTCTATGACCCCTCTAATAACAGTTGTACAAATTAGGCACTTTGACTTAATGCTCTCCACATATGCAGATGACATATTATTACATGCTGTCAATCCCAACTCATTCCTGCTACCCTTGAGCTTGTCCAGGAATTATGTAAGTTTTCAAACTATAAGTTAAATATTGACAAAACAGCTGTTATGCCCTTAACGTCACATGTTTATAGGATGGACATTGAAGACATGGAACTTACTTAATCTCCATGCCTTAAATATTTGGGAATAAAGTTGTCCATGAACAGTGTCCAGATGAAGAAAATGAATATAGATGAGCTAGTATTCACTATACGAGACCTACATAGATGGGACTCTCTTCCTTTATCCCTTCTTAGCAAGATAAGTATTATTAAAATGAATATCCTCCTACAGCTGTTTTATCCACTTCACTCCTTGAATATAATGATTCCATTATACTGGTTCAAAAAGATCCACAAGGCAATCTCAGGTTTTATCTGGGGAAAGATACCTCCGAGGTGGGCCTATACACATCTGTCAGCCTCAAAAAGATTTGGAAGGTCTTCAATTGCCCAATTCTCTCTTATATTATCTGGCTAGTCATGTATCTAAATATGCTAGGTGGCCCACCTCTCGAGAGGAGTGTAACTCCTGCTATGTTCCCACTTGACTTTTAATAAGGAGGACACTAATTCATGTGGTATTAATATTTCTTCAAAGTGTGCTCCATGTACCCCCTAAGTCCCTACCAAAGCAACTTCAAAATATAGTTATACACACCTCTTTGCAGGCCCATGCAAAACTATGCAAACAAATGTGATACAACCTGGTTGAGGATGTCTCTCAGCCATTCTGCACCAACCCTATCTTAAGATAGGAGGGGGCAGCGTTGTCTGTGGACTGGCTACTCTCATTAAATGAGAAGAGTCTCTGTGATTTTTTGTCAGATGGTCAGCTTAATTCCTGTCAGGAGATTTTATAATTATTCCACCTTTCAAAGAACTATATTTTCAAAGTTTACCAGTTGCATCTCCTTCTTCTACAAACATTTGGTCTCCCAGCTTTTAATTTGAATAAAGATGAGCTCCTCAAGTCATTGATGGACTTAGCAGCACAACCACACTCAGTGTCTCAGTTATATTCCTGTTTATTCACTCAGATCTTCCCAGAGTTATCTGTCTGGGTATTCAGATTATTGATCCTCAGCCTTTCCGAATTCTGCTTTTGTTTGGGACCGTATACGGAAAGACCTCTATCAATATGTCTCTAATGACAGGCTTCGGCTAACTCAATTTTATATATTACACAATATATATTTTACACTTGTGATACTGGCAAAAATGGGGAGGTTATCTTCCTGGTTGCACAAGATGCAGACAGGCTGAGAGATCACTTTTATATTCACTATGGTATTGCCCGAAAACCCCCTGTGGGAGAAAATTAAACTTAGAGCTAATCCTCTTCTAGGCTTGGAAGAGTGTTTTACACTGGAGATCTGCATCATAGATGACTATTCTGGTATTATGGTAAGACAAAGGCGACATCACATGGCAATGATTTCAGTATCTGTGAAATGGGTAGTGCTCTGACACTGGGGATCAAACTTGTGTTCCATATCATGAACAACTTCAGGAGCTTTTACATAATCTCCATGTGGAGAAGATGATAGCCAGTCTCCAGCACAGACTACCTGGCTATAACAGGAAATGGGGCAAACTAAGCACCCTATCTGTCTATACTCCTTCTAAATCTTCTTGAAGCAGCACCAATATTTCAGGTATTTCTTTGTGTTAAAGTTATTTAATTCATCTATGATTTGTGATAGTAAAGTCACACGTAGTCTTGTCTAATTAACTCCATGCTACTTATTTTATATTTTGTATAGAATTATCATGTATAACTCTATATTCTGTCTTCATTCTTTCTGCTGGGGGGAAGGGTAATTGTTGTTTTATTTGTAGTTGGTAGTGTTGTAAGTGTTTGCTGTTGCTTGTTTGTTAATGTGTCTTTTGTTTGTATTTTATTCATATCAAAATAAAATTAAGCATATTAAATTTAAAAAAAGGATATATGTATGCATCTAAGGAGTGATACTATATCAGAAAGCAAGGGAATTATTTGCAAAACTTCATTAATGCACTAGTTAGGGTTGAAACAACAAAAGGAGAGAAATGTGGTGTTAGGATTTCCAGCCCTAACACCCCACCCCACCCCACCAGACAGCAGCTGGAAAAAAACATTACAGTTTCACCTCTCCTGCATCTTCATGAATCAGGCATGGGATGTGCCTTGGAGTTGTCAGCCCTAACACTCACACCATTTGCATATACTCTACATATCTCAGTTTCTTTCATCATTGAGTGAGGTGAGCATTATGACTGACAACCCCAAGGCACACCCCATGCTTGATTGGTGAAGACAGAGGTGAGGTGAAACTGTAATGGGTTTTGAGTTGCTGTCTGGTGGGTGGGGTATTAGGGTTGGAAACCTTAACACCATCTTTCCCTACTTTTGTCACTTCAGCCCTAACTAGAGCATTAACAAAGTTTTTGCAAAGAATATATTTGCATAGATATTTACAGTATGGGTAAGAAAAATCGGTGAAAATCCAGTGCCCTGTTTGGATAAAAATATCACATGACCATGCATTATTCCACAATGACTGCATGCCTCCAGTATGACTGCACACCTGAACTACTTTATAGCTCTCAAAACCTTTGCACCAGCACTGAAATGACTCCCACACCAGACACAAAACCTGGCACACACAGGCTGCCAGCCACAGCCATAAGTGAATCTTCTATAGCAGTCCCACACTTTATAAAATTATTTGGTTGATCCTGTCATAACTTTTAAAGAAAAAGCATGTTTAAAAAAAAAAAAGCTTATCTGGTGAGCCTGCCACCTTAAGTCTGCCTTACACTATAATCACTTTCACTTTTTGTCCTGTAATGTAGCGTGACCAAGCGGTGTCAATGGTGGCAAAAGAAGTGCAAGCAGAGGTTTAAAATAAGCCATTCTAACTTCAAAAACTATGTAAAGTGTGCTTTTTATTTTAAATGTATCCAGCTTTATGTAAAAGAAGCTCCACACATTAGACATTTTGTCTTGTGATGTAATGTGACTGAGTGGGCTTAATGGTGCTAAAGAACATGCAGACAGAGGTTTAGAATAATGCAGCCTGTGTTTAAAAAGTATGTAAATTGAGTTTTTCTATTTTAAGTTTCTGCAGCTTTGTATACAAGAAGCCACTGACTATAGATAGAGTAGAGCAAGTGGAGTGCGAGTGAGTCGGTGGCTTCAGAAAAGTAGATGCAACAGCGAACGAGTGTTACTATAGCAACGGTCGCTCAACCTTGTGTCTACTTTTCTGAAGCCGCTTACTCGTTTTCACTCTGCTCACTCTCTGTCTGCAGTCAGTGACTTCTTTTACAGAAAGATGCATAAACTTAAAATAAAAAACTCAGTTTACATACTTTTTAAACAAGGTCTGCCTTATTCTAAACCTCGGCACGTCCTTCAGCACCATTAACACCCTTCGGTCATGCTCCATTACTGGACAAAAATTCTTCTGTTTGGGGTTTCTTTTGCACAAAACTGGATAAATTTAAAATAAAAAAAACACACATTATAAACTTTTTCAACTTAGAATGGCTTATTTTAAATATCTGCCTGTACCTCCTTACTACCATAAACACCACTCAGTTGTACTACATTAGAAGATGAAAAATGAACCTGATTATAGCCTAACACAGACTGCAAGTGGCAAGATCAACTAGATAATTCTTTTAAATTATATTTTTCTTTAACTGTCATGGCAGGATCAACCAGATAGCTATCACTTTTAACTGAAGCTTACCACAGTTTTGGCAAGAGCAACCAGATCACCTACTGTAAATGAAGCACTTATCTGTGCCACACAGGGACTACTTTTTGTCGTCATCCCCCCCGATATTTTTGCCCATGTTATATGATAGATAATCCATTACAGGATGTGCAGTCATGTTCTGATATATGCATGCCTTGGGTGGTTGAATGTTCTTGACCTGTGGCCTCGTGCTTCATGGTGCACACCAAGGCGTGCATACCAGAGCATGATAGCATGCCCTGTAGTGAGTTCTCTATTACATATATTATTGTGGCATAGTAGTACTACTATAGTTTGGGTTGAGCAGGCACTTTAATGTTAAACCCCAGTTTTTGCACTTTAATAACCTTGCATCCATTCAATGGAGTTGTGTGAAATTTTGCATAAATAATCTTGTGGAGCAAATCTCTGGGTGTGCCAAGTTTTGTTTTGGCCAGATCAGCAGATTACAAGATCCGTATGGTGCAAAAAGTAAATGTTTCAGGGTTTTTTGCTGTTTTTTTTTTGAAGAATCATAGCACCCAGACAGTTTGAATTTGGTCTGAAATTGTCTGGGTAGAAAGAGACTGGCCCACAAATGTACCTTTTGTTGGTTTGGTGAAAAGTATTTTTCCATTCCAAAGTTATTAAATTTTAAAATGTTGTGTTCTGAGCATGCTCAGTAAGCACGTCAAAATAGCTGCATGAAATGAAACAGGAATCCTTTTTCGTATGGGGCCAATCCTTTTCATGAGGGGGAAAAATAATTTTTTGTTTGCTGCCATCTTGTCTCTGTTTTTTCCTTTAAATAAAATTTCAAAACCTTCAGACACACCAATACATCTCTCTTGCTAATGGTCATGTTAGATGAATCTAACAGATTTCTTTGAGTGGGTGACCAAAGTAGAAGACGAGGGAGGGGCTGTGGACATGGCCTACCTAGACTTTAGCAAGGAATATGACACAGTCCCACACAAAAGATTAATAAACAAATTATCCAGCCTGGGAGTCAGTCCCAGGGTGGTAGCCTGGGTAAAACACTGACTGGACAACAGGACACAGAGGGTAATGGTAAATGGAGTCCACTCTGAAGAAAGGGGGGTTGCTAGTGGGGTACCACAGGGTTCAGTAATGGGTCTGGTCCTTTTTAATGCCTTTATAAGTGACATTGCAGAGGGACTGGAAGGAAAAGTATGCCTCTTTGCAGTTTACACAAACATCTGCAACATAGTTGATATACAAGGGGAGGTGGAAAGGATGAGAAGGGACTTGGCAAGATTGGAGGAATGGTCAAAAGTATGGCAGCTTAGATTCAGTGCAAAGTAATGCTCCTGGGAAACAAAAACCCAAGGGAAAAGTACACAATGGGGGGAGGTAATAATAACAAAAATGGAAAGGGACCTGGAGGTAGTCATATTAAATGACCTAAAGGTAAGCAAGCAATGTGAGAAGGCTGTAGGCAGTTGTCAAGATCCCATCTGGAGCTTACTGTGTACAGTTTTGGAGACCCCATCTCCACAAGGACAAACACAGGATGAAAGCAGTCCAGAGGAAGCAACCAAAAAGGTGTGGATCTTCAACAGAAACCATACAAAGAGAAAGACTAAAGGAGCTTAATATGTATACCCTTGAGGAAAGAAGGGAGAGGGTGGGACATGCTAGAAACTTTTAAGTACCTCAAGGGAATTAACAATATCCAAGAGGGTAGCATCTTTCAGAAAAAGAAATGCCCAAGAACAAGGCGGCACAATTTGAAAATGGGGGGTGGCTCAGGGGCATTGTGAGGAAGTATTTTTTGATAGAAAGATGGTGGATACATGGAAAAATCTTTCTGAGAAGGTGGTGAGGTCAAAAACAGTGCAGGAATTCAAAAATGCATGGGACAGACATAAGGCAATTCTTGTGGGGGGTAGGAAGAAGAAGTAGGCTGTTGGTTAACTAGGATCTGCAGCTTATCCAATAGGTAGGGAAATGGGCAGAATAGGTGGGCCAAGTGGTCCTTATATGCCGACAAAGTCTATGTTTCTATGTTTCTACACGGACACCGTTAGGTGGATTCTGTAGTTTACTATTGGAAAAATTACCATGAAATGCATTTATTTTAACATTTTAAATCCTTTTTTCTGACTCACTTCACTTGTTTTTGTTTGGAGTTAATACAAATGTTTTTGTATCAATCCACGTCCCCGTTATTATTTAATCTTTACCTGGTTTCTAGTGGTGCCCTCCCCCCTCCGATCACCATCACCATCATTATGTAATTTTTCCCATGGGTCTAGAGGCACCCCACACCTTCTGATCACCTTCCTCCTAATTAAGTAATGATTCCCTGGTTTCTAGTGGTACCCCCTCCCTCCGATCACTGTTCACATAATCATTTTATTTTCTCTGGTGTCTAGTGGCACCCCCACCCTCCAGTCACTGTCCCCCTAATTATGAATATTTCCCTGGTGTGTAATGGTGCCCACCCCACCCTCTGATCACTGCCCATGTAATTATTAAATATTTCTTTGGTGTCTAGTGGCACTCTCCCAGCCTCCGATCACTGTTCCCTTAATTATTGACTTTTCCCTAGTGTCTAGTGGCACCCCCCACCTTCTTATCGCTGTCCTACCTATAAGAAAGAAAACAGCCCCATAATGTTTTTTTTTTAAATCTGCAGAAATGAAAATTGTACCTCTGTGATATGACCCCCCAACCTCCCACACGGCACCCACCACCCTGCACTCCCCTAACTCCCCACACACTTTCACTCACCTGAACAGGTACCGGGGTAAAGATCCACTCTCTCATCTAAGACAACACATCTTGCTGTTGGAATTTCAGACTGCAATATGAGAAACTAAGGTAAGTGTGGTTCAATGTATTTCAATGGTGTTTTCAACTTTGATGCAAAACGTTGCAGTTTTTAAATATTTTGAGGCCAAATTTTCAAAATGGCCTTTTTGGGACCCCACCTCATGGACAATTTAAGTGGAATTATGCAAATCTGTCCTGTAAGGTAATTTCTCAGTCACTTTTCAAAATCACATTTCAGGTGGGATTATGAACATTTGCACCACCCTTCTTCATGAGGTGGGTCATAAGAAGAATAATTTGAAAACTGAGGGTCAAAATAAGTAAAAATGGCAATGTTATGTGCATCCATTGAAATGTTCCTATGCTCACTCATAACTTTGGTTATTTAAAGATCAAATGCCAATGTTTTACAGATGTTCAATAAAAACTTGAATTCAAGTCCTTGTGTCATGATTAGTGTTTCCTGAAAATATCATGCTGCTTGGTTTTGTGATTTTCTTTAAATCAACATCTGTTAATGTGCTCTGCAGTAATTGAAAACGGTGAAGATTTTTCTATCCCTATCAGTAAGTAATTACATCATTCTTGTCTAGCCTGTTGCTGCAGCAGTTAAGTCCCTGATTGACTGAAGAAGCTGTTGCACTTCTCAGTCAGAGCAATATGTAGGGCTAATTTTCTTCACTCCAAGTGTGTTACTAGCCCATCTGGTTTGTGTTTAGATAGAGTAGTTTGCAATCTGTCATTCTGTTCTCATAAAGAGTTGGTCATTTGTGTTTCACTGGTGACCTGAAGTGGTATAAATGAATGTTTGTGAGATATCACCTGTCTGTATCACAGTTGTGTAACACAGGGTTGGTTAATGAATATTCAGTATAGCCAAAGTTTGTTAAGTCATAAAAGTAGTGTGTCTTTGTTGTAGTCCTCATGAATATGTTCATGTGAGAACACTTGTTTTTATGTCAGATTGTCAAACAGCGTGTCTTACACACTCTGCTACTGTATTTCAGGAACATGTTCTGTATGAACTCAGAAAATTCAGTTCTCTGAGGGTTTCTTTATGAAAATACTGTACATCATGTATGTGTATAAATAGAAATACTGTATGTCATCCTGATGCCCCTGTCTCCTGCCCCTCAGTTGAGAAAGCTGCCCCCCCTACAGTCAGGGCCAATGCACCCTGTTGCCCCCTGTTCCAGTCTCCACAGACAAGATTGCTGTGTTCTGCTAAGCCCTACAGTCCCATGGCCTCTGCATCCACAGTTGGGGCTGTTGCACCATGCTGCCAAAGGCCACCAAAGATGGGGCTTTTGCTGCACCCTGCTACCCACTACCCACTGCCCTAAATGGGGAGGGTCTCTGTATCACATGCACTCTGTCTCACAGTCGGGGCTGCTGCACCCTGATGACATCCTTTGTCCTGCTACATGGTCGAGGCATCTGCACCATGCTATCATCTATCTCTGCTACCACATCCAAGGCTGCTGCACCCTGCAATCCTGTCGACACAGTCAGGGCTGCTGTGGCCTGCTGTGCCTTAGAGCCCCATGCCTCCACAATTAGGTCTGCTGCACCCTGTTACCCTCTGTCCCCGCCCTATAACACAAAGTCAAAGTGTTTTGTTTGTTTTTCTTTCAAGCAACTCAGGTAGTGTACCAAATAATATGACTCTGGTGGCAGGGATCAGCATGGCGCAACAACCCTAACTGTGGAAGCAAGAGGCTCTGTGGTGCAGCAGGGTATAGTGGTGGCAGGGGGGTAGAGGACAGCAAATAACAGAAGCCTTGACTGTGGGGCAGGACACAGTGGGGCATCAGGATACAGCAGCCCTGACTGTGTTCCCTATTTTTGTGGCATTAAGTTACCAAAACTGGTGCATTAATGCAGTTTTTTGTAAAGAATATATATATATATGTGTGTATATATATAGAGAGAGAGAGAGAGGGGGGGAGAGAGAGAGAGAGAGAAAGAGAGGAAACACCTCAAGATTGGTCCTTTCAAAAGAGACCTCTGCTGCCATCTTGCTCTGGCATGCCGATGTGACTGCCCTTCCTAACTGAAATCTAAGGGTGTCCAACCCTGACCTCTCATCCTTTCCTGTCCACCTACCCATCTGCACTTCCACCCCTTCTGCTTTGCCTCTCTCCCACCCCCTGTCTGACAAAGTCTTCTGGCTGCTACCTGCCAACTGCCTGCACTTAGTAACTCATGGAATTGCACTTAGCAACAGACTGTATTCTATTAATGATTTCTCTCTGTGATATCTTATCTTCTAGTTTTTGTCATTACCTACCACTGAATAATACTCCTTGAACCAATTGTACTTTTCCTTACTCTGTTGTGCTACTTGTTTTGTTTATATTAATTGTTGGCATGTAACCTTTATAAAAGAGCCTTGACTCAAAGGTGTTAATCTGAATTCTAAAATAAATAAATAAATGAGAGACAGATGCAGTATATATTCACGCAATAGGGGTAGACAGAAATGGTCTGTGATGAATCCATTTATCTGAGTAACAGTATACATTAATTTCATTTATGTACCTAGTTACTAAGTCATCACTCATTTATGCACGCAGTTGTTATGCCATCAGTCAATTTATCCACACAGCTGTTATGTCAGTAGGTCCAGCACAAGCACTCAGAACTCATTTAGAGTGCTCAGCCTCAGTAGTAGTAGTAACCATATTCAAATGTGAATAACTTTAAAATGAACAATGAAAGCATGGTACTGTGAGCAAGAAAGTTGTTAAGCACAAAACTATCTACAAAATGAGGGATGTTTCATGTATTGACACCTTTCAGATTTTTTTATAATTAGCAAAAAAACAGCAGAAAATTAAATTTGTATTCACTTTTTTGACAAACAAATGTGAATAACTTTAAAATGAAAAATTGTGCTGGCCAGTCGGCACAGTGGTTGGATTTCCACTCACGACATCAGCAACCCGGGTTCAGGAACGAGCTCGGGTCCCTGGAGGGCCGGACGGGGGGCCAGCTTGAGCGTCCCACGACTGCTCGCTGTCTCCAGGGAGGGAAGGGATCATGACTCGGTGCTGAAGCGACCACTGGTAGAGGCCAGTGGTAGAGCAGCACATCAGGGTCATTAGGGGTGGTACGTGACAGACGTCAGCTCTTGCCTTGATGTCTGGGTGTCACGCACCTTAAGAAAGCCAGGAAAATTGCTCACTGGCCTCTGGATGACAGTTCTCTATTCCTGAGGGCCTTCAGTACCTTCCTGGTGCCTCCAGTTCCCCAGCAGCATCCCCAGGCCCTAGAAGTGTGTGCTGGGGCTATTCCCCTTGTGCCTCCCCCCTTGGAGGAGAGGGACCCACCCGGTGAAAGGATACACCAGGACATCCCGGGTGTCAGCTGTGATCTGGGGATCAGAGGAGGGCTGGGCAAAGACAGAAGGGGTCAGGGGAAACTTGGTAGAGCCCGAAGGAGTGGAGGACCAGTGAGTATGGGAGCGGGAAAAATAGATTACACAAAAAAAAAATGAAAAATTATAGCATGGTATTGTGAGCACAAAATTTTCCAGCACAGAAATAGCTGCAAAATAAGAGGTGTTTCACATACAGATGCCTTTTAATTTCTTATAATTAGCATAAAACACAGCAGAAAATTCAATTTTGTTGCACTTTTTTGCAAGCAAATACATAAGTTTAACCCTTAGGCTGCCGATAGAAATAGAACATACAGGAATTTTGGACTGATATACCAGTCCACGGCCCTGCAAGGGTTAAAATGAAAAATGATAGCATGGTACTTTGCACAGGCTGCCTAATTCCCAGCCTCTTTACTCTTGCTCCCTGTGATTCCCTGCAGCCCCATAGGCATTCCTTCACCTCTTTGCCTAGTTAATTATCACACAGTTAGGGGTGAGTTCCCTCTGCATCCCCCGAAAAGAGAGAGAGTCCCTATTCCCTCAATTGATCTAGCAGACCCCTAGCTACTATTGTCTTCTAAGTCCCAACCATTTCCCACTTAGTCATCCATCAACCCCTCCAACCTTAACTAGAATTTCTAACTCCCTTTAGACATTCCACCCCAACTTTCTCCAGCTAATCGCAGCCCAACAGACAGACCTGCGTCCAACCATCTACTTCTTGCTGGGAGTATATCGCCTCCAATACCGCCCATCTTTTAATATATAGCTCTTTCCTCCCTTCTGAGTATAAATATCTCTTAATTCCTTCTAAAGTTCCAATAAGGTCTCTTACCCATTGTTTATATCCATAGAGCTGACCATCCTTCCAATGTTAGACTATGTATGACTTAATTACTGCAGCCATCAGGGATAAGTGGTACTTAGGTGTGGCCCCAGCTACTTGTGACAAATCCCCTAGGACGCATATCTCTGGTTTTATAAACTCCGAGTAATCCAACATTGGATCCATTTGCCTTCTTAATTTGCCCCACACGGGTGATATTTTGCTACAGCTCCACAGCACGTGTAACAAATCTCCTCTCTCCGTACCACTCCTAGAGCACAGGTCTGTCTGTTTTAGGCCTCTCTCGCACAGTTTCGCAGGGGTATAATATAGATTTGAGACAATGAAAAAATGTAAGCTCCTATATTAGGGTATTACAATATACCTACTGTTGTTCCATACGTTAGCCCAATCAATAATTCCCAGTGCTAACATTCTATCCCAGTAAGGCACTGCTGCAAGTGAATTTGGGCCAAAAAAGCCAAGCAGTATTTTGTAAATCTGTGATAGAGTCTTAGATCTCGGATCAATCTCCCTCAGCTCCTCCCAATTAAATGAACATTCTGTGAGGCCCCCTATCCTCCTTAACACTCCCTCCAACACGCTTATAAGTTGTAGCTTATGAAAGTAAGGCATTCCATTACATTGTACCGGGAGAACCACCTTTATATCCTGGGTTACGTCTTCTAGCTTCAAGTCTGAGATCCACTTAGCCCACCTCCCCTTAAGTACCCGATTCCCTATAACCAAATTGGGGTTACCCAGTAAAGGTTGCCTTCGAGCCTTCATTTGTTCTTTTTTCTGAACCCGTGTCAGATATGACCACCACGCTTCTGCTGCCTTCACCACTAGGTTTTCCCTTTCTTGTTTAAACCATTTGGCTATGCCAGCATACAGTGGAGTCTCCAAGGAAAGACCTGCCTCCTTCATCATTTGGGTCTCCAGTTGCAACCATTCCGGGATATAAGCATTCCCTTGCTCCCCTCTGCCCCAATGGGTCTTAAGACCCAGCTGCCCCGCAACATAATATAGATGGAGGTCTGACAGCTTAACCCCTGCAAGCGAGGGGGGGAGGCACAAGTCTTTGTATTTTTTCCTAGGAGGATTAAGGTTCCATAAAAAATCTGAGAGTAGTTTTTTAATCTTACTGAACCATTTCTTAGGGATAGTATATGGGGCTAGATACACCGGGTATAACAATCTTGGCAGCAGATTCATCTTAATGAGCCCGAGTCTAGCCATAAAATTCAACGGCAGCTTGTTCCATCTTATTAAATCACCCTGAATACCTGACAATATCTCTTCCATATTCACTTCTGCTCCAACCTCAGGATTTCTCGTAATCCAGATGCCCAGATATTTGATCTTATCGGACATCCATTGAATTCGCAGGTGGGCAAAATCTGCCTTATATACATAAGGCATCAGGGGGAGAATTTGAGTTTTGGTCAAATTCAATTTGTAGTTAGAGACTTTAGCAAAGTGCCCTATCAACTCTCTAGTCTTCTCAAGTCCACCCGCTGGGTCCCGCAAGTGTAAAAGCACATCGTCTGCAAAAACTGAAAACTTTAGCTCTCGTCCCATTATCTACGCCCCCCTTGTATACCTATCATTATTGATTATCCTCAGCAGGGGTTCAAGGTAGATGTTAAATAATATCGGGGAAAGAGGACATCCTTGCTGGATCCCATTTTTCAGTTGTATTTCCTGTGATATGTAGCCATTACACAGGACTCTGGCTGAGGGAGTGGCATACAAATTTTTGATACCTTTAAGAAGGCCTTGAGGGAAGCCCATCCTCTCCATTGTAGCAAAAAGAAAAGCATGGGAGACCCTATCAAAGGCCTTTTCAGCATCTAAAGATATCAGTGCTAAGGGTACTTGGGAATCTGAGGCATAGTGCAAGATATGATGTAGCTTCCTCAAGGCATCGTGTGCTTCTCTCCCTGGCATAAAGCCTACTTGCTCCTGGCTTATTATGTCCGCTGCTATCCGCCAGATTCTATTGGCTAAAATTTTTGTAAGGATCTTAATATCCTGATTCATTAGTGCTATAGGCCTGGAGCTACTCAGTGAGTCCCTTGGTTTATCCGGTTTGGGGATTAGCATGATATACGCCTGATATAAAGGGGGATGTAGGACACCCTCTTGCATTATTTTGTTATAGAATTCTTGAAGTATAGGCATAAGGATATGGATATAGGTCTGGTAGAACTTTGCTGTAAGATCATCTGGATCTGGTGTTTTGCCCACCGGTAAGGTTCTAACTACCTCCAGAATTTCTGCTGCCTCGATAGGTGCTGCCAGATCAATAGCTTGAGTGGCGTCAAGTACCGGTATGGGTATTCCCTCCAAAAAGGCATTGATTTCCTTCTCCCCCACCATATTCTCAAGTTGATACAAGTCCTTAAAATACATTGCAAAAGTATCTGCTAATTCCTGGGAGTCCATTGTATATTTTCCTCCATGTTTGTTAGCTGTAACCATTCTACTAGCCTTCCACTCCCTAACTCTAGCCGCCAACAAGCGTCCTGGGACATCTCCCCTCAGGAGATATTTAGCTTTAACTTTAGCTAGCCAAAAATCTACCTTACCATAAACAATATTTTCTAGTTCCCATCTTAGGCACTTGAGTTCCCCATCAATTTCCTCTGATGATCCCTCCAATGGAGCCAGCGAGTTAATGGCCCCAAAAATAAATTCCTCCTTTGCCTTCCTAAGCCTGTTATTCCGAGCTGCCAAGTCTTGGGCCCTTCCCGCAAATAGTACTTTACAAGTTGGCCAAGCCACCTTCCTGTTGCACAATGTGGGTAGTTGCTGCTGTATAATTTCCATTAGAGCACTCTCAAGTTTACCTCTAGCTGTAGAATCCGTCAGCAAAAAATCACTCAATCTCCATCGGAAAGGTCTAGGAGGGCCTATTTTCGGTTCCCAAAGTAATACAACTGGGGAGTGATCAGAGAAAGTTCTACCCTCTGTTGATACTCCCCTTACTCCCATAAGCACCTCCCTGTTAACTAGGAAAAAGTCAATCCGAGATTGAGTCCTATGTACCGCTGATTAAAAAGTCATGGTGTTGTTCCCTATGGCATGGGTCCGTATCGGATCCACCAGAGCTGAGACCTCTAATAGCTTATTTAGGGCCACCAGGGTCTTCATTAAGGGTCTATTTATAGCTGGAATCCTATCCCCTACATTATCCATGACTAAATTCCAGTCTCCTGCTAATATAAGAGAATGCCCCAAATAGCCAACAATATCCCTCTCTATTGAGGTGAAAAATTCTGGATTAGAGGGGGTCGGTCCATATATAGAGGCCACTGAAATGGCCCTGCTATGCATAAGACCCGAGATGTAAATCCCTCTGTCATCTTCTCTTGTGGTCACCTGCTCTATATTAAAAGAGTATGCCTTCCTGATTAAAATCGCCCCTCCTCCCGAGGCCCTTTTCTTACCTATCCCAAAGACCTGCCCCACCCAGAGTCACTTCAAATCATTCAATTTTTCTGTCAATAAATATGTTTCCTGCAGGGCGGCGATGTGAGCACCCATTTGATCCAATTGTCTCAATATTACCATTCTTTTACGTCTATCCCTGAGCCCTTTAACATTCCACGATATTACTCTGACTTTCGCCATGGACCATGCCAAGCACTTATTCTGGGACTGTTAACCTCTAAAATCCTGTCTGGGTCTGCCTGTTTTGCTCCGTCCAAGTGAACTCTCTCTGTTCCCATATCCCTAACCCTTCCCCCCTCACCCCCTGCCCCCGATCCCTAGATCGCCCACCTCTTATACGTTGGATCATCGATGAACTCCCTCTTCTACTACTCCCCTGCCCCTCTATAGTCTATCTTGAATCTGGAGAGGGTCCTGTCTTAACCTGTTCATTATTCCTCTTTGTCACCCTTGGCTTAACCCCATAGTCTACCCAGTTTCCAATCTAAACTGGCCCTACCTATGGTCTCATTATGTCCAACAAAAATGTTCCTCTTGTTATGGCCAAGAAGCTTAAGGTAGTGCTAGTCCAGATTCTCATTATTCGGTAACAATAGAAATTGGCTCCCTCTCCTCTTCAAGACCCCCCAACTTATAATCTCTCCCTATATCCATCCCACTATCCCGAGGGTCCTGCCTCCCCTCCCCCCGGACCTTTCTGAAGCCCTTCGGTAACCCCTCCACACATTTGTCATAGCCTCAGGTCCTCTCCTGACATATTATTTGGGGTGGGGGCATTTAAACCCAAGAAAACTGATCCTGGAAGCCATGCATAAGAGGTATGCCCTTAAGCACACCTTCTGATATTCTAATGAATAGTATGAACCCATTGTCACCATCCTCTGTTCCCCTTGTTTATCACTTCTCCACTTGTCTCTGTCATCAGTCAGGTATTATCTGACCCCCTTTGCATAGCCCCATTCAGATTCCTACTTCACATCACACCTCTCAAAGCAATGTTTCCCCCCTTCCCTCTATTTCTTTACCAGACCCTCATATTCCGCCCTTCGATCTAAGCCTCTTTTCCTTGAATGTGGTTTCCATATTTCTTTTCAGTTACTTAGCCAATCCCAGTCTCCATCTTATTCCCATGTCTCCCTCCGGCAGATGAGTCTAGTAATAAACATAGAGCTAGAAATTTAGATTTGACAAGTTCGCTAAACTTGGCAACTTTAATGTCCCAGTATTTCCAAACCAGTCCATCTTGTAGCTCTCCACGGTCTCTGGACCACCTCAGCTCGGTGTTCTAAATAGCTCGGGGAGTTCCACTCAAAGCCCTTCTAATGCCTCTTTTGCAGTGAGAAAATGCTTTTCCCCTGTTTGAAGTTGCACCACTAATGTGGCAGGATACAGCAGCCGAAACCTGATTCCAGCCAGATAAAGCTTTTTTTTGATTTCCAAGTATTCCTTCTGTTTTCCTCTCACAGAAGGCGTTTGGTCTTGAAATAGCCACAAGTTGGCCCCATTCCACTGCATTGATTTCTTTTGTTTTGCTGCATTTAGGACATGCACCTTTTCTTTGTAATTAAGGAAACGCATAATGATTACTTTAGGTCTTGCTCCAGGTGGGGGTGTTTCTCTCAGCGCCCTATGTGCCCTTTCCAAGTTGTAGGCATCCCCATATGGAGTGGGGCCAAACAGTTTGAGCAGCATTTCTTGAACATAGGAAATACAGTCTGACCCTTCAGCCCTCTCGGGCAGCCCTGCTAAAATCAAATTGTTCCTTATGCTTCTTGATTCCTGGTCATCTATTCTATCCTCCAACTTCTTAACTTGCCGTTTGATCACCACCAGCTCCTGTTCAACTGTGGAGAGTTTTCTCTCTTGGGATGTGATACGAACTTCTGCATCGCCCATTCTCTGGCGGAGTGACTGCAACGCAGGTTTAACCTCCGCGAAGTCCACTACCAGCCCCTGGAGGAGCTGCTTAATTTCCAGAATATCCCCAATATTCGAGCTGGCTCCCCCCTCTTTTCCTGCCACTTCCTCCTGTTCCCCAGGGTGGGGGATTGGGATTTCAGCTGCTTGGAAGCCGGAGCTCTCCCTGCAAGAAGCTCCGCCATTTCGGGTTCCATCTCAATCTATTAGCGCGGTCTGGCTTCACTGCTGGTCGCTTACCGCGTATAGCTAGACGGACCCATTGAAACACCAGATTGTCATTCACCACTCCACAGATCCTTGTCCGAACACTTTACCAGACTGGGACAGCTCTTTTGAGACTGTTCAATTCACTTTGAGGGGTTTAAAAAGTTATTTAAATAGCTTGGGGACTCGGAGCAGTGCTGAGGACATCTTGCTAGACCTAGCTCATCACGTGATCCCCTGTAAATGGCTTTTTGTAGTTCTGCCATTGCCATGTCATTGACTGTGTACAATACGGACTACATACCCTTTGGTTGCAGTTCAACCAGTGGTGTGTAGTCTATATTGTACACTGTCAATGACAGTTCAGTCAGTGGGCAGCTGAAGAGGTGTGTGAAGGGCTGTGCTGCTCTCCAATTGATTGACCATGCTGGGACAGGGGGAGCTGGGTGGGATGTGGGTGCATGAAAGTGTGGTCTGGTGGGGAGGCCACTACACTATGGAAAAAAGGCTGGGAAAATGATTTTTTTTTTATTTGCATAGGGAACAGTACAGGGAAGGGGGGCCACTACACTATGGAAAACAGGCTGAGGAAAATTATTTTTTTTATTCAAATGAGGATCGGTATGGGAAGGGAGGCTACTTCACTATGGAAATGGGTGGGGGATACAATAATAGTTTGAATGGGGATCAGAACAGGAAGAGGGGCCTTTACACTATGGAAACGTGGAGGTTACAATAATAGTTCAAATGGGGATTGGGAGGGGAGGGGGTCCCTACATTATGGAAATGGGTGGCGGTTACAATAATAGTTCAAATGGAGATCGGGATGGAAGGGGGCCACAACACTGCAGTATGGAAAGGGTGCACAGGTACTGCTATGGTGAATGGGGTTCAGGGGTTGGGGGATTCCACTAGACTACCAGGAAATGGGGACAGTTACTTTTAATATGTACCCAATGGTCAGGGTTCTGGGATGGGCAGGGGGTTCCACTAAACTACCAGGGAATGGGGACAGTTACTTTTAATATGTAAACCACGGTCAGGGTTCAGGAATGGGGGGATTCCATTAAACTACCAGGGAATGGGGACTTTAACATTTTCATATGTACACTGCGATCAGGGTTCAGGGATGGTGGGGGTTGACACCGTGCTGCAGGGGCTAGAAGCTGCTGTGCTGCTGTGTGCAGTACAGAAGCCTGCCTGTGGGTGACTGGGATTTAGGCATGGTTCTTCCATGCATAACTTTGTGAGGCACATCTCTAAGATGCATGGGCAACTGCTCTGCACATCTTGGCTGAATATGTGGATGTGCCACATATTCATGGGCATGCCCCCTCAAGATTCACTGCATACATTATCGCTGTACTTGGGGACAGCTGGAGATGTGCAATGCATCTCCTCCCTTTGAATATCATGTTGCAGCACATTTTTTGAGATGTGTTGGCATGTCTCCTTTGAAAATTTGCCCCTAAATGTCTAAAAAATCAATCCACACTTCTTAAAAAAAGAAAGCCAGACAATGCCCCAAAATGACAGAGACTACATGTGTGATAGTCAATAAAATGATTTCAGAAACAAGCTCTCATACCAAAGTAGAAATAAATAAATAACATCGATAAATCTGCTATTTTATATGTATGATACTCTTTTGGATCACTCTTTTAATCCATTAAATCTTTAAGTGTTGCATAGCTACTTCCAAAAATTGATTGCACTGGCTGAAATCAAGTGAGAACCTGACTCTATGTATTAAACTACTCCAAGCAGGTATACAATGGAAGGTATACTTTCTAATTATTTTCTGCAAGAATACTGCAATAAAAACTTATCATAGAACTACTGGTAGTTTGTTAAACATTACTAGTAATGACATTCCTCACTAACAACCATGACCATGTCTAAAATCACTATTATTCTACTTTATATGTAGATATGACATCAAGGGCAAGATATTCCAAACTTTGCACTGGACGCAAACCGTTTGCGCAGGTTTAGTGTGGAAATAGCATGGGTTTGCTATATTCAAAAGGCCAAATACTGAGTGCAAACTGCATTAGCACAGGGGCAAAATCATAATGTATGCAAGAGGCAAACTGAGGGGGCTTGTACATGAACACAGGTGCAATGCCATATTCAGTGACTAGCACAGTGCAAAGTGGTTTTGCGTGGCTTAGCACGACACTTAGCATGGTGCAAATTACCACCTAGGAAAAGGTAGTCTTAACCCTGGGTAATCAGCTTTGCATGACATATTGGCTTTGCACGGCTTTTGCGTGGCATTGCACGACTCTAACAAATAAATACAACACATAGACAAAGCCAGACATAGAGGAAACATGCTGTTCACTGATGGCATCACAATGATGCCATCATCTGCCACCAGTCATAGAACATAGAACATAAACTTTGACGGCAGATAAGGACCGTTTGGCCCATCTAGTCTGCTCATTTCCCTACCTACAGGATAGGCCACAGATCCCAGTTAACCAACAGTCTATTTCTTCCTACCCCCCACAAGAATTGCCTTTTGTTTGTCCCATGCATTTTTGAATTCTCCCACAGTTTTAGACCACACAACCTCCTCAGGAAGGCTGTTCCATTCATCCACTACCCTCTCTGTGAAATAATACTTCCTCACATTGCCACTGAACCCCCCCCATCTTTAAATTGTGTCCCCTTGTTCTTGCACATCTCTTTTTCTGAAAGATGCTACCCTCTTGGACTTTGTTGGTTCCACTGAGGTACTTAAAAGTTTCTATCATGTCCCCCCCTCCCTTCTTTCCTCAAGGGTATACATATTAAGCTCCTTTAGTCTCTCCTCATACAGCTTCTCTTGCAGACCATGCACCATTTTAGTTGCCCTCCTCTGGACTGCCTCTATCCTGTCTATGTCCTTGCGGAGATGGGGTCTCCAGAACTGGACACAGTACTCCAGATGGGGTCTCACCAACTGTCATATGCATCCCAGTATATCCCCAGCCCTCCCTACTGCCTTCTCACATTGCTTGCTAACCTTAAGGTCATCTGATATGATTACCCCGAGGTCCCTTTCCTTTTTTGATGTTGTTACTACCTCCCCCCATTGTGTATTCTTCCCCTGGGTTCTTGTTTCCCAGGTGCATTATTTTGCACTTCTTTGCATTGAATCCTAGCTGCCATATTTCTGACCATTCATCCAACCTTGCCAAGTCCCTTCTCATCCTTTCCACACCTCCTTGTGTATCAACCCTGTTGCAGATCTTTGTGTCATCTGCAAAGAGGCATACTTTTCCTTCCAGTCCCTCTGCAATGTCACTTATGAAGACATTAAAAGGACTGGACCTAATACTGAACTCCTCGGTGCCCCACTAGTAACCCCTCTTTCTTCAGAGTGGACTCCATTTACAATTACCTTCTGTGTCCTGTTGTCCAGCCAATGTTTTACCCAGGCTACCACCCTGGGACCCACTCCCAGGCTGGTTAATTTGACTACTAATCTTTTGTGTGGGACTGTGTCAAATGCCTTGCTAAAGTCTAGGTAGACCATGTCCACACCACCTCCATGGTCTACTACTTTGGTCACCCAGTCAAAGAAATCTATTAGATTCATCTGACATGACCTTCCCACTGTGAACCCATGCTGTCTTGGGTCCTGTGCCCCACTGGCCTCTAGGTACTCAACTATTCTTTTCTTCAGAAGTGACTCCATCACTTTCCCTACCACAGAGGTCAGACTGACAGGTCTGTAGTTTCCTGTCTCTGTCTTGGTCCCACTTTTGTGAAAGGGAATCACATCTGCCTTCCTCCAGTCCTCGGGTACCACACCATCCTCCCATGATTTATTAAAAGAGTTGCCAGTGGTTTCACTAGATCCCCCCTTAATTCTTTTAGAATTCTGGGGTGAATTCCATCAGGCCCCATTGCTTTGTCCACCTTCAGTTTTAGGAGTTCTTGCAAAACCCTTTCTTCTGTGAAAGGAGGATCAACCCCTATTAAGAGTGCTTCTGGTAATTGGATTAGGCACTTCCTCCCTTTGTGAATACTGAGCAGAAATATTCATTCAGTATCCCTGCTTTTTCACTGTCCCCTCTGCCCACCCACCATTCATTCTATTCAGCCTCACTATCCCTTCCTTTGTCTTTCTCCGCTCACTGATGTATCTATAAAAGGTTTTATCCCCCTTCTAACCTGAGTTGGCTATCTTTTCCTCAGTTTGGGCCTTTGTTATTCTGACTTCCCTCCCTGCTTCCTTCTGCCTTAACTGGTACAGCTCTCTGTCCTGCTCTTTTCTATGTTTCCTTATACTTCCGGAATGCTATCTTTTTCTTCCTGCCTTTCACTGCCACCTCTTTTGAGAACCATAGTGGCTTTTTCTTTCATTTTGATTTGTTTATTTGCTTCACACAAAGGCTTGTTGCCTCTGTGGTGGCAGTTTTGATGATTCCCCATTGTTGCTCCATACCTCCTTCTAGCCTGTTTGCTAGTGCTTTTCTGAGGCACTCTCCCATCTTGCCAAAGTCAGCCCTCCTGAAGTCCAGTACCTTCACTTTTGTATGGCTTGACTCTGTAGCTGAGTTTAACATGAACCACACTGTTTGTTGGTCACTTGTTCCCAGATGGCAACCCACTTATAGATCTGAGATCCTCTCACTGCCCCCATTTGAGAGTACGAGGTCTAAGATTGCTCCCTCATGAGTGGGTTCCGAAACTAGCTGTCTGAGGCCTGCCACCTGTAGGGCATCAAGAATGGCCCTGCTCTTGGATGTGGCTGCAGCAAATGTGCTCCAGTTAACATCTGGCATATTCAGGTCTCCCATCAGCAGTATCTCCCTTTCTTTGCCATTCTAAGAATGCCTTCTGTCATATCCTTGTCCATTTCTTCCCCTGACATGGGGTCTGTACCAACCCTGTGCAGATTGTGGTGCCCTTTCCAGTCTCCAAGGTGACCCACAGTCCCTCCTCTCCTCCCTGTTTACTCTTTTTGTTCAGTTGCTTTTATCCCTTCCTTTACATGAGAGCTACTCCTCCCCTCTTCTCCCTGCCTGTCTCTCCTATAGGTTATGTACCTGGTATGTTAACATCCCAGTCATGGATCTCTGTGTACCATGTTTCTGTGATTGCTGAATATCCAGGCATCCCTCTTCCATCAAGGCCACCAGCTCAGGAGCTTGTTGCTCAGACTACGGGCATTGGTACTCATTACCCTCCATTTCCTGATGGCCTTACTCCTTTTGCCCCATCCCTGTCCTTCTTACCTTTGTCACTTTCTCCATTTACCCCACCCTTCTCCCTATCGACACCTCTGTGTTGGTGTTTACTGCACTTACTACCATGATTTTTTTGGGGGCTAGGATTTCCCTGCTCCTTTCCAGTGCCTCCCCCCTTTGCTAGTTTAAATGCTTGCCAATGAGGCATTTAAACCTATCACCTAGGATCCTGGTTCCCCTCCTGGACAGATGCAACCCATCATGCCAGTATAGGCTTGCATCACTCCAGGTGGACCCCCAGTCCCCAATGAAGCCAAATCCCTGAGCTCTACACCAGTTTTTCAACCACTGATTGAATCCCATGGTGCTGAACACCCTAGCCTCTCCTATGCCATAGATGGGCAGCACCTCCGAGAAGGTTGCCGTGCATGTTACTTGTCTAAGGCCCCTCCCCAATTCCACAAACTCTTCCTGCATTTCTCTAATCCCTTTCTTAGCCAGGTCATTTGTCCCTAGGTGGACAATGACATCCAGCTCCCTCCCCTGTGCAGCTGCTCGGCAATCCTGAGGATTCGCTCCCTGTCCCTCAAGCCATGGTGCCAGGCAGGCACCTGCCTCCTCTCCCTTCCTCCCCAGTTCTATCTTCCTAACAATGGGTCCCCACCAGGAGTTGTTTCTTCCCTGCAGGGTCCCTGCCACCCTCCTGTGGGTCTCCTTTGTGGAGTTCCCAAGCATCCTCCTTGGTCTCCACTGTGGGTGCCTCCATAGAGGAACCACACTTTGCCAGAATGGCATAGGAATTATGGAGAGCAGCAGCTGGAGGATGTGCCTCTGTTCCACCACCCTCACCCTCCCTGAGCCCACTGTGGTCCAACCGCTCCTTTTTCTTGGCAACCTCTGAGGTAACGGCAGTGGCACTTGTGGTCCCTGGATGGAAGAGGAGGCCCCACAAATCCTGTCCAACTCAGCCTGAAGATGAGCAGCCTCCTCCCTCAGCCCAGAGAGGTGTCTGCAGATGGGACAACACCACATCCTCTGAAGACTGCTGCTCCACAGCCGTTGCACTGCACCACTCCCATCATGTCTTATTTCTGGCCCCTTAATTGTTTGCAGTCCTTACTCTTTCCTCTGTTTTTTTCTTCTCTCTCTCTCTCTCCTTACTTTCTGCCTGTGTGCCCTTTAAGCTCCTGATTATCCTGTTCTGAGACAAGAATATCCTATATTTCTCAGTAGACCACTTACTTGCTCAGAGGCAGACGTCCAGCAGCTAAACTGGGCTGGAGAGCTACTCTTGACCTTCTAGGATAGTGGTCTTTGGTGGCTCTGTGATCACTCACTTCCTGCTCCCAAACAGGAAGTTCCTGTTGTCAGTCAAATTATGTGCCTATAAAAGTAGAACTAGCTTTGGAGGGGAGGGGAGGGAAGGATGGCAGTATAGTCCCAGTAAAGAAGTCCAGTCACACAGCAGTCCTTTCTCCTGGTGTCTTCTGCCAAGCTACTGGCAAAATCTTTCTAAGGCAGTCTTTAAATGTAGCTTCCTTCTAGCTAAGCCACTCCCACTACTTACTAGATCTTTCTACAAGTAATTTAAACCTCACAGCTATCAAGTCCTTTCAATCACCTGAGATTTACACCTAGATAACTGTTCAGATAACCATTCAGTTCAGTTAACTCAGACAAACACACACTTTTTTTCATTTTGTTTGTTAGTTATTTTACCCTAAATTAAAGTTCCAAGTACAAGAGTTCTACTTTTTTAGTCACAGTAGAGAAGTCCAGTCACACAGCAGTCCTTTCTCCTGGTGTCTTCTGCCAAGCTACTCCCAGCCATGCCAGGCAGTAAGTGGTGACCCAGCCACCAGTGGACATCATGGCAGTGTGGCCATACAGCACACACCTGCAGACCACTCTTCTGTAGATACCAACAGATGCCAGCACACATATGCAGCACTGTGGGCATGGAGGATGTTGAGAGGAGGGTGTACAGATGGCCAGGCTGTGCCAGAGACCAGGTTTGGCTACAAGGCTGGGACACATCATGCAGTGCACATGGGCAAGTATTAGGAATACCCCAACACCAGTGTGCCTGTCTGATCATACATGCCCCCCAGCCACATACCACACAGCTGTACAAATGCCACAGCACACACAGCTGACTGTGTATATGTCACTGTGAGCATCCCATGCCAGTGGTGCAGCAGCTGTGGATCAAACAAGAGCATAACAGTACTGTCCACTGTCAGTAATCACCTGCAGGTTGGGCCAGTCACTGTGTGCTGTGCAGTGGTCATCACTACCCTACACACCATAGGCATTGCTGTGTCCCTCACACTACTGGCCCCCTTGCTACTGTAGTGTCTGCTGTGCACTGCAGCATGACCAACAGGGTGACAGTTGTATGCAGCACAACCACCACCTGTGCATATGCTGTGTTGTCCCTTAGGGTACAATATGTTATGCTATACTGTATACATGTAGCCTGTAGCTATCATAATGCACTGCCAAACTGACCTACAGGTGGTACTGCAGGCAGACCCAGCTAGCTCCTTTAATTCCAGAGTGACTTACAGGTGGCACTGTGGGACCCTGCAGTAATGATGGGCAAACTGCATGCAAATCATGGCATAATGAGATGCTAATCTAGATGTTTGCCCACAGACTACCTAAGTAGGCTCATTTGCATGTCACTTTTGAATATGGCAAAGTTTAGAGCCGGGCAAACATGTTTGCACCTGGCAAATGGCTTAGCACAGTGCTAAACCTGTGCAAACATTATAGCATGGCGCTAACGATTCAGGGAATATTATACAGCTTGTCACATTGTACTTTCACATGCGCTGCTGCCTGCAGCTGTGCTGGGTCCACACATTTGCTGGCACACACATTGGCCACATAGTTCACCTCTACCTACCTTCACGTCACTGTGCACTGTGTTGCTGTTGTGGTTTGCACTTCCTGGTTGCTATATTCAGAGTTGTTTTATTCCAGGGCTGAGTTTGCCCTGCACTCCCAGTCCAGTTTGACCGGCCTCATTCTCGTGCTATATTCAGAAGCTGTTTGCTCCAGGCTATTTCTTTTCAGTATAGTTTACTTTTTGGCCACCTGACAGTGCTAATTTAGCCCTGGGGCAAAGTTTTGAATATCTGGCCGCATATGTACTGCGTACTCCAGAAAGCCCCCAAGTTTTAAAATCCAGAAAAATACACTTAATTATACAAAATGTATAATGTATTTAAAACTACCAACTCATAAATAAATGCATAAAATTTTATAAATTCACTTCAAGATTTACTCACTATGTTCAATTCATTATTTATTGATGCAATCCCTTCTAATTTGACAAATACAAATAAAAATTTTATATGCAGATGTTATTATTCTGTATAAAAGCTTGAATTCTATGGACACGATCAAGTGCTCTTTAAATAAAGCTTTTTTTTGTCTTTTTAAACCTGGTTAATGAAACTTAGATTAGCATTGAATTCCTTCAAGACCAAATGCATGATGTTCAGTTCCAAGTCACAGTTAACTAAAATTGCTGAATTACAAATACTCAATCAATCGGGTTTGGTCTTAGAGCAAGTTTATCCATTTAAATAGTTGGGAATTTATTTGAACCCAAAATTAATATATTCAAATCATATTGGAATAACTACCAGACATGTCAAACAGAAACTAGGGGTTATTTTTAAACTTCAACACTGTCAAACGCTCCAGGTTAGAATTGTTATATCCCAGAGCATATTGTTATCCCATTTATACTATAATCCTTTCTTATTTACACATTTATCAAAACAGGTTCTGAATATTTTGAATTCTACATTTCATAGTATCTGTTGTTTTACATATAAATTACCATATCAGACCCACCACTGTCCTTATATCAGGTAGCAAAGTGGCTACCGCCTGATCACTATAGTTTATACAGTCTTAGTGTTTGGTAGACAATGTCATTAGGCAGAAAGATCTCTTGCCTTTGTTTTCATTTTTCAATATAAAGGTGCCTACAAGAGATTTAAGATCTAACACTACAACTGGTTTCCTGGTTTCCAAGACAAAACCATCAAAGGGTGACCGAGCCTTTTCAGTCAAGGCTCCTCAAATTTTGAATGACCTTCCCAAAGAGTTGCATAGCTGTACAAGTTATGGCACTTCTAAAACAGAATTGAAGAAAAACGTTTTAAAAAGTTGAAATGTCAGTGCTATTCTTAATAGGTTTTCTACCTTGATGTTATTTGTGCTTATTGTATGTTATCTGAGTATGTCAATTGTATGTATTATTGTATGTAACACCAAGACTGTCTCTGTTACAGTCCTGAGTCACACATGAAAAAGGGCCTTGGCTCATGTGCTTACCTGGTGAACAAAAGTTTAAAATAAAATAAAAATAAATTAAAGTATGACTATTATGCATAGTCCAGCACCAAAATCATACAAGCACCAGTATCATATGTGCCATCACAGAGACAACAAACCTTTGTGTGAAGCAAATAAAGAAAACTAACAAAGCAAAAAACACTATGGTTCTCAAAAGAGGTGGCTGGGAAGGTTAGGGAGAAAAGGATAGCATTCAGGAAGTATAAGTAAACACAGAAGGAGCAGCACAGAGAACTGTACCAGTTAAAGCAGAAGGAAGTGGGGAAGGCAGTCAGAATAGAAAAGGCCCAAACCAAGGAAAAGATAGCCAACTCTGTTAAGAAGGGGATAAAACTTTTTATAGGTGCATTAGGGAGTGAAGAAAGACCAAGGGAGGGATAGTGAGGCTTAATAAAGGGGAGGGGGTGGGCAGAGGGTTACCTTGAAAAAGCAGGGATACTGAATGAATGCTTCTGCTCAGTATTCACAAAAGAAGAGGAGGGGGAAATACCTAATCCAAACAATAGATGCACTCTGGATAAGGAATTGATACCAGTTCATTCACAGAAGAAATGGTCCTGAAAGAACTCTTAAAACTGAAGGTGGACAAAGCAATGGGTCTGACAGAATTCACCCCAAACTTCTAAAAGAACTAAGTGGGAGAACAAGTGACACCACTGACTGCCCTTTTTAACAAATCATGGGAGGATGGTGTTGTACCTGAGGACTGGAGGAGTGAAGATGCGATTCTCCTTCACAAAAGTGGGAGCAAGGCAGAGGCAGGAAACTACAGACCTGTTACTTTGACCTCAGTGGTAGTGAAAATGATAGAATCACTTCTGAAAGAAAGAATTGTTGAGTACCTAGAGGCCAGCGGGGCACAGAACCCAAGGCAGCATGGATTCACAGTGGGAAGGTCATGTCAGATGAATCTAATAGATTTCTTTGACTGGGTGGCCAAAATAGTAGACCAGGGAGGGGCTGTGAACATGTCCTACCTAGACTTCAGCAAGGCATTTGACACAGTCCCACACAAAAGATTAATAAACAAGTTAGCCAGCCTGGGAGTGAGTCTAATGGTGATAGTCTGGGTAAAAAATTGGACAGACAGCAGGGCACAGAGGGTAATAGTAAACTGAGTCCACTCTGAAGAAAGAGGTGTTAATAGTGGGGTACCGCATGGTTCAGTACTGGGACTGGTCCTCTTGAATGTCATTATATATGACATTGTGGAGGGACTGGAAGGAAAAGTATGCCTCTTTACAGACAACACAAAGATCTGCAACAAAGTTTATGCTCAAGGGTGGGTGGAAGGGATGAGAATGGACTTGTCAAGGTCGGAGGAATGGTCATAAGTATGGCAGCTTAGATTCAATGCAAAGAAGCACAAAGTAATGCACCTGGGAAACAAAAACCCAGGGGAACAGTACACAATGGGGGGGGTACCAACAACAACAAAAATGGAAAGGGATCTGGAGGTTGTCATATTAGATGACTAAAAGGTAGGCAAACAATGTGAGAAGGCAGTAAGGAGGGCTGGGGGATACTGAGATGCATAGGAAGAGGCATTACCAGTAGAAAACAGGAACTTGTTATCCTTCTGTATAGACAGTTGGTGAGACCCCATCTGGAGTACTGCATGCAGTTCTGGAGACCCCATCTCTGCAAGGACATACACAGGATGGAGTCTGTCCAGAGGAGGGCAACTAAAATGGTGCAGAGTCTGCACCAGAAGCCAGATGAAGACAGACTAAAAGAGCTTAATATGTATACTCCCGAGAAAAGGAGGGAGAGAGGGGACATGATAGAAACTTTCAAGTACCTCAAGGGAATCAACGAGGTCCAAGAGGGTAGCATCTTTCAGAAAAAGAGATGTGCAAGAACAAGGGGGCACAATTTGAAGATAGAGGGAGGGACGGCTCAGGGGCAATGTGAGGGAGTATTTTTTCACTAAGATGGTGGTGGACACATTGAATGGCCTTCCTGAGGAGGTCGTGGACTCAAAAACAGTGTGGGAATTCAAGAGTGCATGGGACAGACATAAGGCAATTCTAGAGGGGGTAGATGGAAGTAGGCTGATGGTTAACTAGGCTCTGCAGCTTATCTAATAGGTAGGGAAATGGGCAGACTAGGTAGGCCAAGCAGTCCTTATCCACCATCGAAGTCTATGTTTCTATGTGGCAGTGCAAAAATTTATAAAATGTATTGTAACAGTTAGACTGATGGTCCTGAGGCTTGATGTACTGGACACCACACTTCACATCATACCAGCGACGTGAGCTCTGGAGTGAGCATGGGTTGCCAGGGGTTGGCCGGTGAGGGAGAGGATCATTCATCTGACAATCTGCTCTCCCCTGCCAAGGATTGAGGGAAGGTCATCCTTCTCCTTGACTGCCTCCTCATGGAGGTCAGGTGGCAGCACTGGATTAAGGGAGGCAAAAGAACATGGCTACATGGTGCACACATGCCTCTATGCACATGTGTTTGTGGTCATGAAGGGGAGAGACAAAAAATAGAAAAGGTGTCTGCAGTCTCCATAAACCTTGCCTGCCAACCAGTGTCCTGCTTCGCCACTGGATCTCCAGAAGCCCCACTCTGGATTGGAAGTACTGGGTGGGGGGGACAGATGGCTCTCTCCTTCCCATCCCCACTACAAGGGGAAATTCATGGGGGGAAATGGGGTGAGGTGGTATTGGGTGGAGTAGTGGACGGTCTTCTGTGGCTGGTAAGGGGGTGATAGCTTCCTGTGGTCACCAAAGAGGAGGGGGGAAAAAGAAGATAAAAACAATTTCTTTAATGAATTTAACAAATTCAGCAATTCAAGCACATGATGATCTTTAAACAACGTCCAAGAAAAGTGTAGAAAAAAATGTTGTCATAAGTCCCAAACAAGGTTCACAGAAAGAATTCAATAAAGTTAAAAAAAAACTTTTCTACTAAAACTTTTCTGTTTTATTTTTCTTGCTCTTGCCAAACTCAACTGTGATTCCAAACAATTTAATTCTAAAATTTCCTTTTGTTTGCTCACAGGTCTTTGTTCTAGTTATCTTGTTGTCATTTGAATCAGATATTGCTGGTAAAATGCTAACGAAAATGGGAGAATGGGTCCTTGTAGATGATTATGCCCTTTGGAGAGGAAGGCAGATAGATAACAATCTATCTGTCTGTCTATCAAAAAAAACTTTGTTAATGCACCAGTTAGGGTTAAAGCGACAAAGGTATGGCAATATGGCGTTAGGATTACCAACCCTAACATCCCACCCCTACTCTGGAGGCAGCAACAGGAAAAAACATGGTTTCACTTCTCCTGCATCTTTGCAAATCAGGCATGGGGTGTACCTTGGGGTTGTCAACCCTAACACTCAACCCATGCCATCAGTAAATAATATTATTATTATTATTATTTATTTTATTTGAATTTTGGTAACCAGGTGAGCCCACTGAAACAGTACAGTCTCTTTTTCAGGGATGACCTGGGAAATGCAGTACAAGCACAATGACATGGCAGGTACAATTGTTACATTTACATCATTTACAATTACATTTACATCATTTAGAGTTACATTTACACAATACATATACATAAGAAGTTCAGACAGTGTGAATACCAATACATGATGTTTGGAATGCAGAGTCATAAGTCATCAGAAGCAGGAACACAGTGAACAGGCAGAGAAATGGAGTAATAGGTAGGATTGGAATTGAGGGAGAGAGGAGCAGAACAAAGCAGAATATGGTAGAGAGTTCCAGCAAGACACTGCCGAGAAGGAAAATGATCTTCTGCCCACAGTTAACCAAGGTTTGGGTGTAATGAGAAGGGGGAGGGAGGCAGACCTTAAAACACACAGGGGGTGCCAGAGTGGAATATGTTCACCAAGGTGGGGGGGGTGTAACGGTGGACCAGTTTGAACACTAGATTCAAGGTGGCATACAGGAGTTTTGATTCATACAATAGCAAGCCCAGGGAAGAGAGGACATCACAGTACATACATTAGATAATGACTTGGGGAGCTATTAGCTTTTAGGTTAGCGAGGAGCTGTCATACTTCTTTGAAGGTGACAAGTCAGAGGTGGAAGGGTGGGCGAAAACCAGTGTCCACTGGAGGGGGTGGGGAAGAGAGGGGGGCAGGGGAATTGGTAAAGAATGCTATATATCTATGCAGGTCTGTAATGAACTCATTAAATCCAGTGACAATAGTTGGGGGATTGGAGAGGATGGTGCCTTAGGCATTGAGGGAGCTGGTAGCCTCAGAGGACTTGTCTTTAATAAGGGAATTCACCTGCCTCCAGAATTCTTTCAAGTTGCAGAGATGCTCAGTTTAGAGTGCCCTGAAATGAGAGTGCTTGGTTTTCTGAAGTGAATATTTACACTTGTTCCTGAGCTGTTTATAGGCTTGCCAGTGAGTGGGTGGTCCACTGCATTTGAAGGTTTTCCAAGCCCAATCACATGTGGTCATGAGTTTCCTTAACTCCTTAGACAGCCAGAGGGCTTTGAGTCTTTTTGATCTGCACCTCTTCAGGGGGCATAATGGATAACTATATTGGTGAAGGTAGCCACAAAAAAGTTGAAGGTCTGGTTGATAGCTGAGAGAGTGTCTATAGGTTCCCAGTTGGCATCTGAGATTGAGGTGAGAAAGGCTGTGAGATCAAGTCGGGACTTATCACAGACCAGGATGACCTTGGGTGGGGGGTTGGTAAAGTTATTTCATGACATACAGAAGGTAGGGGAGTGATCACTGATGCAGTCAGAAAGAACACCCAATGATTTCACCTTGAGGGCACAGTAGGTGACCATCCAATCAAGTAAGGGGTGGTTGCCAGATTTTGTGTTTATTCTTGTGGGATCGGAGATGAGTTGAGCAAAGTTACAATTGGCAAGGGTGGCAAGTACCTTCTCAATGCGGAGGTTCAGTCAGTCCACATTAAAGTCACCGCCAAGTATGAGGTCATGATGAAGGAGATTGACAAGAAAGGTTATGGAGGGGGGAAGCAGAAAGAGGCCTCTTTGGGGGACAGATAGACAAAGCCCACAATTAGTTTTTTGATGGAAACAAGAGTCAGCGAGAGAAACAGTTTTTCCACCACTGGGAGTCCAGGGGCTGGGATGGGGATTTCAGTAGCATTTAAGCCAACCTCTACATACATGAGGACACCTCCACCCCATTTTCCCAACCCATCCTTCCTGAAGCAGTTGTAGTCATGCAGTGCTACCTCATGTTGTTTGATGCTAGGCTTAAGCCAGGACTCCAAGATGCCTAGTATGTCCGGGGTGTGTTGAGTAACCCACGCCTCAAGTTCAGCAAACTTGGGGTGCAGACTTCGGGCATTTATGTGAGCAATTTTCCGCCCTTTGGGTGATTGACATTAAGCTGTTTGGGGGGAAGGTATGAATAAGTGGCAAGAAGGGCCTGGGTTGAGCTCCATATCTCCCACCCATGTAAGGAGGATGAGGAGGGAAAAGAAAGTCCAGACTGGGGAAAGGAATTGCTTCAGGTTAATGCAGTCGAGGGTTGTAGTTGCAAATAGATTTTGCAGAGCCACCACCCAAGGTAAGCAACATCACATTTGGGGAAGCAGGGGATAAGGAGTTAACCTGCATGTGGGTTCAGTGGACACTTGCCATGGCAGTGGGTACTCACTGTGCTGAGGTGGGTGCATCAGAGAGAGAGCAGTAAAGTAGTCAGTGGTGTAATAGATCAATAGGCAGGAGAAGGTAGTCAAGCAACCTGCCAGAGATAGATAGATAGATAGATAGATAGATAGATAGATAGATAGATAGATAGATAATTTTATGTATATAGCGCCCCTCTCTGGGAACTCAGAGTGCTTTACAATACAATTTAAAAAACATAGTAAAACATTAATAATACACGGATCCAATTCAAAACATATAACAAAAGACAAAGAAAAACAACTTTCATATAACATAGAAATTAAAAAACATTAAATGCCTGGTGAAATAACAAAGGTTTTAATCCCTTTTTAAAGGATTCCACTGAGTGTGCCTCCTGAAGTTGTTGAGAAAGAGAGTTCCAAAGGGTGGGTGTGGCCACTAAAAAGGCTTGATCACCAGAATTCTGAAACCTCAACCTAGGAACACTGAGGAGGCAACCCTCTGCAGAATGGAGAGTTCAGAGTGGGTGGTAGGACACAAGGAGATCTTACAGGTAGACTGGTCCCCAACTGCGTAGGGCCTTATAGGTCAGTAATCCGACCTTGAAGATAATCCTCCATCTTACTAACAGCCAGTGCAGTTTGTGGAGGATGGGCGTAATATGATCAAACCTTCGTGTGCCCAACAATAGTCGAGTTCCCGAATTCTGCACTAGCTGTAGCCATCGGAGGTTACCACCAGAAAGTGAACATACAATGGAGCTAAGAGAGATCACTAAGTCTTAATGACTTCTAAGACTGGTGGCTGCTCACAACCAGAGGAGATGGTGTTGGATCTGGGCAATATTCCTCAGATGATAAAAATCCACTCTTGACGATGGCCAATACCTGAGCATTGAATGCTCCATCGTTGTCAAGGATCACACCCAAATCCTTGACCTGTTCAGATGGGGCCAGAGGTACCCCCCGAACAAGACTGGGGGGGGTCCACTGTGTCCCATTCCCACCACAATGACTGGGTCCACCACCAGTACCTCAGTCCTGTCTGGGTTGAGCTTTCACCAGTTATGAGACATCCATGCCTGGATTTCAAGAGGCAGCTGTTAAGCACAGAATCCACCATCTGGCTACCCAGTGTGCAGGAAAGGTATAGCTGGGTATCATCAGCATAACAATGAAAACCCCAGCCCATACCACCAGATAATGTCCCCCAATGGCAGCATGTATACAGTGAACAACAAGGGCTACAAGACCAACACCTGCAAAACTCCACAGGTCAGGAGCTTTGCATATTGATGAGGCAAGTCCTATCACCACGCTCTGCACCCTGCCTGTCAGGTATGACCTAAACCATTGGATGACTGTGCTGGATAGGCCACACCAAAACTGCAGCAGATCCAGCAGAACCTTGTGGTCCACTGCATCAAATGTCACTGTGAGAACGAGGAGGTTCGGGATGGTGTGTTCTCTCCTGTCTCTCACAATCAGGAGGTCATTTAGCACCTTCACCAAGGCAGTCTGCCTGTTGTGCCTGGCCCTAAATCCAGACTGAAAAATCTCATAGGTGGACGAGGAGGCAAGGTGACCCTCACGCTGGATGGCCACCACCATTTCTATAACCTTCCCTAAGAATAGGAGGTTAGAGATTGGTCTGTAGTTGCTGAGGCAGTCTGGGTCCAATGAAGACTTTTTTAATAAGGGTCTAACCAAGGCCTCCTTTAAAGCTGATGGAAAGACCCCATTCCTCAAGGAACTCAAGATCATCTCAGCAACCACAATTCCAATCAGGTCCAAACATTCAACCAAAAGTTGGGTTGGACATGGGTCGAGATCACGGTGTGTTGTCTGCAGCCTTGAGACAACCTCCACTACCTCCTTCATACAAACTGGGTCAAACTCCACCGAGACGAGAGGAGTGCTCTGGCATGTCATAGAATGACCCCTGCAAACCCCAAGAGAGACATGGAGGAGAGCTCTGACCTGATGGAGGACACCTTGTCGACAAAGAACAGAGCGAACTCTTTACATCTTGTATTCGAACCAACTCCTCCCACAAGGAGACAGACCAGATGTAAAAGCCCATCAACCATGCGGAAGAGCTGAGCCGGTCTGTTCTTTGCTGAAGCAATCTCCCTCAAGAGAAAAACTGCCTTCTTACAGGAGATTGCCTCCTGATAGTCCTTATAATTGGACTTCAGCATGCAAGAACCTCTCCAATGCCTCTCTAACCTCCGACCCCTAATCTTCGACTCTCGCAGTTCCCCATCAAGCCAAGGAAATCTTCAATGAGTAGAGATGCAGTGAAATTAAATTCCGCTGGCAAAGTGAATGGGAAGTGGCCACTTTGCGTTGTCACTCCGCTACACGTAGTGGCCAATAGGAAAGGCTCGCTTCACCTTGTAATTATTACTTTGTGTTGTCATTCTGCCTTAAGGCAAAGTAAGGTGGAGGCAAAATATTGGCAGCCCCCCACTGCCCCCATACACATAGTCACCAGAATTCATGTGCATCCCCAAAATGCTACTGTCTTGTGTCCAGAAAACTCCCTAGTGTTGGCGAAGTGAAATGAGAGTACAACAAGAAATACAAAGTCTCCCAGGATTAATGGCACACTCAGTCATGCACGTAGTGGTCACACACATTCATCAGAATTAATTTGCATCCCCAAAATGCTACTGTCTTGTGTCTAGAAAATTCCCCAGTGCTGGCAAAGGGAAATGAGAGGGTAACAAAAAATACAGCCTCGCAGAATTAATGGTGCACTCTGTCATATGAGCAGTGGCCACGCACAGTCACCAGAATTAATTTGCATCCCCAAATGCTACTGTCTTGTGTCCAGAAAATTCCCCAGTGCTGACAAAGTGAAATGAGAGCGTAACAAGAAATGCAAAGTCTCCCAGAATTAATGGCACATTCAACTTGCGTGCAGTGGTCACACACCGTCACCAGAATTAATTTGCATCCCCAAAATGCTACTGTCTTGTGTCCAGAAAATTCCCCAGTGCTGACAAAGTGAAATGAAAGCATAACAAGAAATACAAAGTCTCCCAGAATTAATGGTGTACTGCAAATGCACAGACAAATTAAGATTGTGCTGCGCACTCAAGAGATGCAGAGTCAGACGCAAAGGCACAACAACACCTAACCAGTGCTCACAAGTCACAAATCCAAACCTGGAAAAGAATACCTTTTGCCATTTGGGGGGTAGTGCATGGCAGTAACAGTCCACTACCAGTAAAGATACCACAAAGCAGTATAAAAAAGTCATGCACCTGCGGTGGATAGCAGGTTCACACTGCTGCAATTACTCTGGCACAATAAAAGTTGTCGGATTTAATGGTACTTATCGCACACACACTCACACACACACTACAAGCATTGCGTAGCAAATTGAAAATCTTTAGCAATATAACCAAATGTTTTAAACAAACTGAAATAATACACCGCTGTACCACTTCAATCAGCAAAAAAAGTCAAGAATAACTGAAAATATTACTGTGTGTACATTAATACAGTTATACAAGAAAAATATAACCAAAACAGAAAGACTGCCTTTTTCTCCCAGTTAATCTACCTACACCACAAATACGCCCCTTCCCCAAAACACACTTCACAGTACACAGACAGACTGTTCTAAATTAACATTCAAAATCCACACACAAACAATAAACACTTGATGATATGAGCACAGGAGGGTTTCCAACAATCGATGCACTAAATTTTGAGCAAAAAAAAAAGGCTCAAAAATGCTTTTTTAACAGCTTTTAGAGGATTTGAATCACTGAGCTCTGAGAGGAAACTGCCTTCATCTTCCACTACAAACACACTACACAGAACTGAGGCTGTGCAAAACAATCTAGAGCCCATGTGACCAGCAATCCCATGAAGCAATGCAAATTTGCCTTGGAGCTCAATAACAAGGCGAAGTGATGCGAAGTACATTGATTTCAATGTACTTTGCCTTAAAATTGGTGGAGGAGTGGTTTAGGGAAGGTGGAATAATGTGAAGTCATTGGTTTCAATGGACTTCACATTCCCATTATAAAGTGAAGTGCTATGCTTCGCATTGTGGATCCCTTCGTGGATTCCGCATTACTCCGCGAATCAATTTCGGCCACTTAGCCCACCTCTACCAATGAGAACACAGGGGTCAGACATGGATGGGTGCAATAGAGTCAAAGGCCACAATGACAGCACTATCAGATGCCACCACGGCCTCCTCCACCCTCCCACATCGCACAAGCAGCCCTCACCTCTGATAGGTCTAGTATCACTGATAGTCCCGCTGGGGACAATCCCCATAATGGGTGGTTCCGGACAATCTCCACAGAGGCTGGAACTCCTGGGGGGGGGTTACTAGCCAGAACCTCATAATACTGTGATCTGATCACACAACTGGATCTACTCCCAGGTCAGAAACCTCAAAGCCAATTAAACATACTAAGTCCAGTGTGTGGCCATGCAAGTGGGTCGCTGATGTAACATTTTAAGTAAGGCACAGAGCCCCCATAGTCTTAAGCAGATCATGTCCAAATGTCGAGAGCCCATCGTTGATCCAAGCATTGAAGTCCCCCAGAATTAACAGTCTGGGGGACTTCAACAGTAGGCCGGTGATGAGCTCCTCGATCTCCCTCAAAAACTCACTCCCAGAACCTGGGGGGTAACAGACCAGGAGGATCCTATATCCTACAACAGAACCCCTATTTGCCACCACACACTCTAATGGCCTGTAGGACCTATAGGTAGCATCACAAGACCTAGGCTAGATTTGAAACAAAAAGTCACCCCCACCTCCACGATCCTGTCTCAGGGTGTATATCACGGAGAACCCGACAATCACTGCAGCCTCCAAAATGAGAGCCGAATTTTCATCCAACCAGATCTCCGTGATGCAAGCCAGATCAAATGAGGCAATCAAATTCACCATTATGGCAGTCTTGTTCCTCACCAACCTGGCATTGTATAACACAACCCTAGAGGGATGAGGGGAGACTGCTGGATCAGCTAGCTGTACATTGCTCTCAATGGAGCCCTTGAGTATGGGCACCAGACAGGGAAAACCCCTCTCCATTGTCCATTTCACCCAGAGGGTGTCTCCTCAGTCTCGCCATCCAAATCCAGGACTCTCTGACAGTCACTCGGGTCAGCCCTCCACTAGACCTCCTCTTACAAGCAATTCCCAGCACCTTACCCATAGTGGGAGGACAAATTGATGCTATTCCTTGAAATAAAGACATAGGAGGAGAACCAACATGACCTCTACTGGTCATTTAATGTATCTTGCAACCATGGGAAGGAGGAATACTCCCTTAGGATTATGAGTATAGGATTAAGCTTATGCCCCCAGTGGTAGAGTCCTATAAGAAGCTAATGGCAAACTGGGGTCATATAATCTGGCACCCATAAGTAACACAGAGGGTCAGATAGGTGCTTAAGCAAAGTGAGGAGATGGAACAGATGACACTACAAAAGCTCCATGGATAGCCTTTGAAGGGGCTAAGCACCTTGTAATAGGTCTGGGTTCTAGTCCTATGGATGGGTGAATGACAATATAACAGCAGGGTGAAAACAAACAGGAGGGTGGTATCATGGGCAGTGGGGAGAGGAACAGGATAAACAGGGGGTCAGTAAAACATAGGGCACCACTGAACTCTATTTACAAAGAGTGGAGGGACAGCACAGCATCCTCTAGAGGTCTACCACTGGGGGCAGTCTTCCGGGAGATGTTCTGGAGGATGCGGTGTTGTCCCATCTGCAGGCACCTCTCAGGGCTGAGGGAGGAGGTTGCTCATCTCCAGGCTGAGTTGGCCAGGATTGGGGGACCTCTTCTCTCACCCAGGGACCACCAGGGCCACCTCCCCTACTGCAGAGGTTGACAAGAAAGAGGAGTGGTTGGAGCAAGGTGGGCTCAAGGAGGGAGAGTGTGGCAGAGAGGCGCATTTCTCCAGTTGTACTCCTCCACAATCCATACACAATTCTGGTGGAGAATGGTTCCTCTATGAATGCACCTGCAGTGGAGAATAAGGAGGATGCTGGGAACCTCCACAAAGGAGACCCACAGGAGGGTGGCATGGGGCTCCACAGGGGAAGAAAACAATTCCTGGTGGGGGACTGAATTGTTAGGGGGATAGAACTGGGAGAGGGGAGAGGGAAGTAAGGTGCCTGCCTAGCACCACAGCTTGGAGGGACAGGGAGTAAATCCTCAGGATCGCGGGAGTAGCTGCATGAGGGAGGGAGCTGGATGTCATTATCCACCTAGGGACAAATTACCTGACTAGGAATGGGATCAGAGCAGTGCAAGAGGAGTTTGAAGAGCTGGGGAGGGGCCTTAGACAAGTAGCACATACAGTAAACTTCTCAGAGGTGTTGCTGTCTATGGCAAGTGTGATGCTAGGGTACTCCGCACCATGAGATTCAATGAATGACTGAAAAACTGGTGTAGAGCTCAGGGTTTTGGCTTCACTGGGGACTGCGGGTTCACTTGGAGGGATACAGGCCTATATTGGCGTGATGGTCTGCATCTGTCCGGGAGGGAAACCAGGATCCTAGGTGATAGGTTTAAATGCTTCATTTGCAAGCATTTAAAATAGCCAAGGGGGGAGGCACTGAAAAGAAACAGGGAAAACCCAGCCTCCCCCCACAAAACACAGTAGTTAGAGAGGTAAACACCAAGGTAGAGAAGTCAATAGGGATCAGAACAGGGGTAAAGGCAGAAAAAGGCAGTAAGGATAGGGATGGGGCTAAAAGGGGTAAGGCCATCAAAAAATGGAGGCTGATGAGTACCAATGCCTGTAGTCTGTGTAACAAGCTCCCTAAACTAGCGGCCTTGCTGGAAGAGGGACACCTGGATATTGTGGCAGTCACAGAAACATGATACACAGAGAACCATGACTGGGATGTGAATGTCAACATACCAGGGTGCACAAGCTACAGGAGGGACAGGGAGGGTAAAAGAGGAGGAGGAGTAGCTCTCTATGTATGGAAAGGGATCAAAGCAATGGAACTAAAGGGTAAATAGGGAGTAGAGGAGGCACTGTGGGTCATCATGGAGACAGGAAATGGCACCACAATCTGCACAGGGTTGTATACAGACCCCATCTCAGGGAGAGGCAATGGACAAGGAAATAATAGAAGGCACCCTTAGAATGGCAGAAAAGGGAGGGAAATATTGTTAATGGGGGACCTGAATATGCCACATGTTAACTAGAGCACCTTCGCTGCAACCACATCCAAGAGCAAGGTTATTCTTGATGCCCTACAGGTGGCATGCCTCAGACAGCAATCGATGGAACCCACTCAGGAGGGAGCAATCTTAGACCTGGTACTGTCAAATGGGAATGGAGAAAGGATCTCTGATTTAGAAACGGGCAGCCATCTGGGGACAAGTGACCACCAAACAGTGTGGTTCACAATAAACACTGTCATAGAGTCATGTTATACAAAAGCAAGAGTGTTGGACTTTAGGAGGTCTGACTTTTGGAAAATGGGAGAGTGCCTCAGGAAAGCACTAGCAAATGGGCAAGAAGGAGGGGCAGAGAAACAATGAGGAAAAATCAAAACAGCCATCACAGAGGCAACAAGCCTTTGCCTGAAGCAAATCAACAAAACAAAACATAGGAAAAAATCACTATGGTTCTCAAAAGAGGTGGCGGGAAAGGTTAAGGAGAAAAAGGTAGCATTCAGGAAGTATTAGGAAACACAGAAGGAGCAGGACAGAGAACTGTATCAGTTAAAGCAGAAGGAAGCAGGGAATACAGTCAGTATAGCAAAGGCCCAAACTGAGGAAAAGATAGCCAACTCAGTTAAGAATAATAACCTAATAATAATAACAGCCTTTATTTTTAATGTGCCTTTCAAATTTCAAGGCTCAGTACAAGTTAAAACAGTTTAAAACAATGCTACACCACAATAATAAATATACAGTACTATACAATTAAAAACTATTTCCCACATTACCATATGCCATGCTCCATAAATACGTGTATAATGCCTGTTTAAAGAAGGGGGATAAAAGCTTTTATAGGTACATTGGGGAGCAAAGAAAGACCAAGGGAGGATAGTGAGGCTTAATAAAGGGAAGGAGGGTGGGCAGAGGGTAACAGTGAAAAAGCAGGGATACTGAACGAATACTTCTACTCAGTATTCATAAAGGAAGAGGAGGAGGAGGTACCTAAATCAAAGAATAGAAGCACTCTGCATAGGGGGTTGATACTAGTACATTCACAGAAGAAAGGCTTCTGAAAAAACTCCTAAAACTGAAGGTGGATAAAGCAATGGGGCCTGATGGGATTCACCCCAGAATTCTAAAAGAACTAAGGAGAGAACTAGTAACACCACTGACTACCTTTTTTAACAAATCATGGGAGGATGGTGTGGTACCTGAGGACTGGGGGAGGATGGATATGATTCTCCTTCACAAAAGTGGAAGCAAGACAGAGGCAGGAAACAACAGACCTGTTAGTTTGACCTCAATGGTAGGGAAAATGATGGAATCACTTCTGAAGAAAACAGCTGTTGATTTCCTAGAGGCCAGTGGGGCACAGGACCCAAGGCAGCATGGATTCACAGCAGGAAGGTCATGTCAGATGAATCTAATAGATTTCTTTGACTGGGTGACCAAAGTAGTAGACCAGGGAGAGGCTGGAGACATAGCCTACCTAGACTTTAGCAAGGCATTTGACACAGTCCCACACAAAAGATCAATATACAAGTTAGTCAGCCTTGGAGTGGGCCTCAAGGTGGTAGCCTGGGTAAAAAATTGGCTGGACAGCAGGACGTTGAGGGTAATAGAAAACAGAGTCCTCTCTGAAGAAAGGGGGGGTTTCTAGCGGGGTACCGCAGGGTTCATTACTGGGACCAGTCCTTTTTAATGTCTTTATAAGTGACATTGCAGATAACTGGAAGAAAAAGTATGTCTCCTTGCAGACGACACAAAGATCTGCAACAGGGTCAATGCAGAAGGTGGGGTGGAAAGGATGCAAACGGAATTGGCAAGGTTGCAGGAATGGTCAAATGTATGGCAGCTTAGATTCAACACAAAGAAGTGCAAAGTAATACACCTGGGAAACAAAAACCCAGGGGAAGAGTACACAATGGAAGGTGAGATACTAACAACAACAAAAACGGAAAGGGACCTGGGGGTAGTCATATCAGTTGGGCAAGCAATGTGATAAAGCAATAAGGAGGGCTGGCGGGATACTGGGATGCATTGGGAGAGGCATCACCAGTAGAAAACAAGAAGTTGTTACCCTCTGTACAGACAGTTGGTGAGACCCCATCTGGAGTACTGTGTGCAGTTCCAGAGACCCCATCTCCGCAAGGACAGAGACAAGATGGAGACTGTCCTGAGGAGGGCAACTAAAATGGTGAAGGGTCTGCACCCGAAGACATATGAGGAGAGATTAAAGGACCTTAATATGTATACCCTGGAGGAGAGGAGGGAGAGGGGGGACACGATAGAGACTTTCAAGTACCTCAAGGGAATCAACAAAGTCCAAGAGGGTAGCATCTTTCAGAAAAAGAGATGTGCAAGAACAAGGGGACACGATTTGAAGACAGAGGGGGTACGACTCAGGGGCATTGTGAAAAAGTATTTTTTTCAGGGAGAGGGTTGTGGATACATGGAACAACCTTTCTGTGGTGGTAGTGAAGTCAAAAACAGTGGGTGAATTCAAGAACGCATGGGACAGACATAAGGCAATTCTAGTGTAGGGTAGGAAGAAATATGCTATTGGTTAACTAGGATCTGCAGCTTATCCATTAGGTAGGGAAATGGGCAGACTAGGTGGGCCAAGCAGTCCCTATCTGCCATCAAATTCTATGTTTCTATGTTTCAAACTGTACGTTGAGGAATAGCAATATAACCTACCAATAAAGGATTAGGGAGGTATGAAAACGAAACAATGACCATGTGACAATGTCATGTGATCCAACCAACCTATAAATTGAGTGTCCACCTAGGATGGGTGGGGCAGCCACCACATAGCAGCAGCAGGTTAACAGTGGAAGCGGAGCTCTGTGGAGTCCTCTGTACCTTGATGCTTTGAACTGGTTACCAGCTGCAGGGAGAGAGGGCGGGGGGTGCTCCTCGGTGGCTTCTGGCAGCAGATTGAATGTGCAGCTCGTGGAAACAAATGTAAGAGGATTAAGATGTCAGAATAGGGGCAATGGTAGGGTCAATGTGGGAAGGCAACAGAGGAGGAGGGGGAAGGGGAAGGGTAATGGCTGCTCAAACCAGGATCCAGGAATGGTGCCTTGAAATAGCTCTCAACAGTCAGCTAACTAGCACATAAAAAAAAACTCTAGCAAACAGTCTAACGTATTTTCAGGACTCTTAAAGCATCTCTCCAAAATGGTTTATCCTACTGATGCATTCAGGGACTCTTAAGAAGACCACTCTACACCTGTATAAGCCACTACACAACCAGAATAAACTCCCCAGCAAAATACAATCAGTCACTGTCTGCTGATAGTATGCAGACACTAAACAATATCTTTTTAACAGTGGAAATGGTGCTATGTGGAGTCCTCTGTACCTTGATGCTCGGACTGCTGGGAGGGAAGGGGAGTGTGCTCCTTGGTGGCATCTGGCATCAAATTGAATGTGCAGCCTTCATGCTCTGAGCTGGTTACCAGCTGCAGGGAGGAGGGAGGGAGTGTGCTCCTTGGTGGCATCTGAAATAAGCTGAGATGTGCTGATTATATGAGAAAAGGATGTGCGTTAGGGGTGACAACCCCAAGATATACCCCATGCCTGATCTGGAAGACACAGGAGAGGTGAAACCGTAATGTTTTTACCTGTTGCTGCCTGCAGGGTGGGGGTGGTGTGTATGTGTGTGTATATATATATATATATATATATATATATTTAAAATCAACTGTGGAGGAGCCACAGTTCATCTATATACTGACAATGCCATTGTCTACTGTTCCTCCTCTGACCTGGATTGGGTCAACCGGAATCTGGAAACTGATTTCCATGCCCTAGAGGAATGGTTACTTGAAAAGCACTTGGTCCTCAACACAAAGAAGAATAAGACTATGCTGTTCCATAACTCTCGGGCCGTCTCAGTACCCCATTATGGTCCGATCACAGGATAGCAGAACCCTAAAACATCTAACCTATTTAAATATCTGGTGCTCACCCATGACCCCTCACTCACTTACAAAAATCATGTCAAAAAATTGCAACAGCCTCTCCTCTCCCCCGCTTGCATATGGTGCCCCATTGCTCCTCCATGCACTAGCCTCCATTTTCTCACACATTAATCAACTTTACTTGAGGATCGTGTGCTTTGCACTTGGTTCCAACCTCCGTCTACATCACTGTAAAGTTCTCTCAACCCTGAGCTGGGCTCTTCTTGAGAGCAAATTCCTGCACAGCACCATGTACTTCATGCTTAAATTGGTGCATCTCTATACACTACTCTGCCTGGGTGATCTCATAGATCACAAGCATAGTCTTTGCACCTTACACTATGCGGCCTTCCCCCTACCAGTTATACCCAACCCCCAGCTGGCTGTTGGCAGGCAGTCTTTTGCTTTTATGGCAATGTCTGCCTGGAATGCACTCCTGCAAGATATTCTGTCTTCCACCTCCCTCACACAATTCAAACACAATCTATCCTGATACCTTCTCATCCCTTCACCCTGCACCTGTTTTTGCTAACTTCTTGCCTCAGTATAAACTTTCCTTTTTTTTATTTCCCATCATTTTCTTGAATATTTCCAGAGAACACTTCCAAATGAGAATCTGGTGTTATGTATGCACTAATCCATTTGTTCTCTTGTAATGTTGTACCAATGTTTTAACACTATTGTCTCATTGCATTGAACATGTATTCGTAATTCTATTGTATTAAGTCATTGTTTATCCTCTGCACCTGTATAATGTAATCATATGTTGTCTTGTTTATTTCTGGGTCACCCGTGAAAAGGGGACTGTATTATCTCAGTGGACCTACCCAGTTACCAAAATTCAATAAATTTATAAATATATGTATATATGTATTTCCATATTTTTACAGACGAGAATAGTATTGAAGGGTTGGAAGTGACCGAGCCGCTGTGCACCAGTGACCCCAAGGCAGTGGTTTTTGATGTCAAAACCAGATTAGAACAGGACCACACAAAAGCTAGAGTCATCAGTTTTATAGGGGCTGGCTTTGCAGGGATGCAGACATACCTTTGGGAGAACTAACAAGACTAAGGGGATACAAGGGGGCGGAAGAGAAATGGATTGGGATCAGTGAGGCTTTTGGAAGGGTAACCAAAATAGGAATCAAGAAGGTCAGTAAAAGCAGGAAAAGAAGGAGACCCATATGGTTCATGAGGGTGGTGGCGAAAGGGGTGAGGGCAAAAAAGAATGTGTCCTTAGCCCTTAAAAAAATATAGTCTGAGAAGGACATGGAACGATAACTGAAATCACAGAGGGACGTGGGGAAGGCTGTTTGAAGGGCCAACGTGCAGGCAGAGTTAAATATTGATAGTAAAATCAAGGAAGGGAACAAAGCATTCTTTGTTTTTTTTCTCTTTTAGATATTTCCTGAAGAAGACCTAAGGTCGAAAAGTAGATTTTTAACTGTATTTTCTATTTTCAGCATGCATTTAATACAGTATAACCATTTTGTTTTGCTTTTAGACCACCTGCTGACGCAGCGCCTTGTTTTTGTTTTTTACATTTTAAGGCATTCTTTAGGTACACCAGGGAGTGGAGGAAAAATTAGACTGGTATAATAAGATTGAAGGAGGAGGGAGAGGGAGCTAGCATAGAGGAGGATAGCCAAAAGGAAAATATACCGAACAGATAACTTTGTTCAGTGTTCACCAGAAAGGATGAAGATGGGGGGGTCTGAAATGGGGAACCGTGAGGTGAGAGGAGGGTGGGACAGATACTTTACGATTCACAGAAGACAGGGTCCTCAGGTAGTTAGACAGTCTTTGGGTTAATAAAGCCATGGGTCTAGATGGGATGCATCCCAGGATCCTAAAAGAGCTTAGGCTAGAATTGGAAATGGGAAAGATTCCAGAGGACTGGAAGAGGGGAACTAATGTTTTGCTTTGTAAGGGAGGTGACAGGGAAGAAATGGGAAATTACAGGACTGTGAGCCTGATGTCAATGTTTGGGAAGATCATGGAGTCACTCCTAAAGGAAAGATTGGTGAACTACCTGGAAGGGAATGGTCTGGTAGATCACAGACAGCAAGGGTTTGTTAAGGGGAGATCCTGTCAGACAAACCTGGTTAGATTCTTTGACTGGTTGACATGAGTGGTGGACCAAGGAGGAGCAGTGGACATGGCCTATCGGGACTTCAGAAAGGATTTTGACACTGTTCCCCAGAAAAGATTATTAAACAAGATGGAAGGTTTGGAATGGGTCAGGCCATACTAAAGTGAGTGAGAAACTGGCTCTCAGGTAGAAACCAAAGGGTGATTGTGAATGGGTTGCTCTCTGAGGAGGGAAAGGGCCATGATTGGGGTGCCTCAAGAGTCTGAATTGGGCAGTCTTTTTCAATATTTTCATCAGACACATTGCAGTAGGTCTAAAGGGGAGGGTGTGTTTGTTCGCCGATGATACCATGATACAGTGGACACCCTGGGAGGGGTTAAAAGAACGCAGGAAGACTTTGGTAGGCTGTAGAGGTGGTCCAAGGTCTGGAAGCTAGATTTCAATGCAGGGAAATGAAATATTATGCATGTGGGGCATGGAAATCTGAGAGCTAAGTATGTGATTAACAGGGAGGAAATAGCAGTTGTGGAAGAGGAGAGGCACTTGGGTGTTATCATCACATCTGACCTGAAGGTGGCAAATCACTGCCAGACTGCAGTGGGGATGGCAAACAGAATGCTGGGACGTATAAGTCGAGGCATTGCTAGTAGAAGGAGGAAAGACATCATGCCCCTGTATATGACTCCGCGGCCAGGCCTCATCTGGAGTTCTGTGTTTAATTCTGGAGACCACGCCTGAAGAAAGATATAAACAGGGTAGAGGTGGTTCAGAGGAGGGCCACTAGTATGGTTCAAGGGATGCAGGGAAGGGCATATGAGGAAAGGTTAAGGGAGTTGAGGACATGCACTCTCTGGAGAAGTGGAGGGACAGTGGGGATATGATCTAGATGTTCACATACTTAAAATGTATAAACAGGACATGGGGAGAGCCTATTTCAAAGGAAAGGATGTTCAGCAACTAGGGGTCTCAGTATGAAACTGGAGGGTGGACTTTTTAAGGGTAACATGAGAAAGTACTATTTCACAGAGAGGGTGGTGGATATTTAGAATCACCTGCCTGAGGAGGTGATGGAAACTGAAACATTATCGGGTTTCAAGCATGCATGGGATAGGCACATGGAAATCTTGAGGCAGAAGGGGCGAATAGCTAAGATCTGAAGGGGGAGAGCTCAGTAGCAAGGATAAAACTGGGCAGACTCGGTGGACCATGTAGGACCTTATCTGCTAACACTATGTATGTGTATACAGTATGTATGTACAGTATGCAATAGGCGTGTGCACAAAACCAGTTAAATAAATATATTTATTCTCATTGGTGTTAAATGAACACCCTAACATCAATCAAATACAATTTATTTAACTCCCTCCCATCAATCAAACACTATTTACTTAACATCCTGCTATCAAGACTCGAAAGGCCTAGTGGAATATATTTGTAAACAATGCATTGAAGTAGAGGAGCTAAAAGTTAAAATATTAGGACTTGAACATGAGTTGAAATGCCTCCCTACCTGCATTGACTATCCTTTCAGTTTCTGAATAGTTTGCACTGGCACCTTCCATCATGACCCACATACCACCCATACACAGTACAACCTTACAAAACATTCACCTATCATTGCTCCAATAACTTTGTACCAGTGCCAGCAGCTTAAGTTTTATAATTTACAACCCCTCCCTGATTCTCCTGTTTTTTTTCCCACGATGTACAGATTGCCAACTCTCTCTGCGCTCCCTTCTCCCACACCAAGCTCAGCCCAAGTTGTTACTGCTGCCTGGCTTCAACAACAGTTAGCACACTAGCCAAAACCATGCTTTCTCAAAAACAACCATTCCCCAGAAACAACAGAACAAACCCACAGCCAGCCACTGACCTCAAAACGAAGTATCTCTGCTCCGTGACAGCACTGCTTTTGTCTCTCACAGGATTCTTTCTCTGCTCTTCTTGTCTCAGTTTTCAGCAACCCACTGAATCCACTGTCTTCTCTGCTCACATATTTTATTTCATAATGCAACATAATCCAGAAGCAGACATGGAAAGCAGGAGAAACCAGAAAAACTATTTACTCGTAACAAAAACAAAAAAAAAAGACCCCAAAACACTGACAGCAAAACATCTCTCTTCAACTTTTGTTAAGCAAGACAGGGAGCTGCCATGTTTTCAAAACTCTTCAGACCTCCAACATATTTGAAAACAACCAGTAAAAATCTTGCTCTGAACACTGCAATGTCGGCTGCACAACAACAGAGGTAGTGACCATAGAAACCACCCTACTCGCAACCATGAAAAAATTAAATAATCCCACAAATGTTATACAGAAGAATAGTCAAACTCAAGAAGAAATAAACCCCCATTAGACTTGTATATTTCTGAAGTGTATGGAATGGGTAGAGCTTTAGGACTGACAACCCCAATGAAGACTGCACCCCTGATTTGTTTTAGTGTGGGGGGTTATGGTTGAAAACCCTAAAATCACATTTGTTTAATACAGGTGTATATATATATATATATATATATATATAATAGTGGCACGGTAGTCCCATTATAGTTAGGGTTGAGGAGCCATTCACATGTTAAACCCAAAATTTTGCACCTTAATAACTTTGCAACCATTTGACGGATTTGCCTGAAATTTGGAATATGTGATCAAGACCCATACACTTTGGGATCTGCTAAGTTTCGTACTGGTCGCATATACTGCTGCGGAATTATTAAGCGTGATCTGCACCTGCGTTTACACTTTTCTGGAATTTTATTATCGCACCTACAGGTCGCACGGTTTGCACGACTGGTCCAAAATCTTCAGGGAACATGCGGCCAGAGTCCCCAATGTGCCTTTTTAAGATTTCATGAAAAAATATTAAATGGTTCAAAAGTTATTCAAAAAACAATTTCCCATTATAAGTCAATGGGAAAAGTTAACAAAAAGTTTGACAGTGTCGCAAATGCACTTTTTAGTGTCGCAAATGGCCCTTTTACTGTTGCAAATCTGCCATTTTGTTTTCAGTTAGTGATCAGAAAAATGCTTGGCATTTAAAATTGGGACCCTCTAGCAACCTAATTATTTTTGTATTCATCTAGTCGGGCCCTGAGGATGCTAGCCATGTCTTTATTTTGGGGTAAAACACCCCGGAAATATGATTTTCAAATTTCTGGAAAAAGTACTTTCACAAAGTACTGTCGCACTTGTGACACTGTCAAATGAATTTGCGAAAGCTGTCACAAATTGCGACAGTACTTTTCTAGGCTGTGGGAAAATGACAGCAATTCTTTGGCACCCTGCTGCAAAAGAACGGTTTGGTGCTTTGGCCTGAAATTTGGAAGGAATGCAGCCAACATCTCACAGATGTGCCTTTCAGTGTTTTGTTGCAAGAATATTACACGGTGGCAAAGTTACAGCACTCCAAAGTTCACACTTTTTCCTGTAGGATAACATTAAGGCATCCGACGCATTGCAGCAATCCTTTGGCGCTCTGCTGCAAAATAACGGTTTGGTCTTTTGGGCTGAAATTTGGAGAGAAGACAGCCAACATCCCACAGATGGGCCTTTTAGTGGTTTGGTGAAAAAAATATTACAGGGAGCCAAAGTGATAGCACTCCAAACTTCTGTTTTTTTCCCATAGGATAACATTACGGCGTTCGCCGCGCCTTTCAGGGCCCGTATCTCGGAAACGGTGCGAGATACAGACTTTTTGTTGGAAAAACACTTAGCTCTCTAGCAGTGGCTAAGTACAAAACTAGCCACAAAAGTCATAAATCATATGACTTTTACATTTTTTTTCTACATCGAACGGTTCCTGAGATATAAGCAATTTAGTATTCCAACTCCTCATTTTCTGCTCAGGGACCCGTTATTATGCATACATTCTTTGTACTCACTCTCTTTCTCTATGAAGCTTTTGGGGAAAACCAGCCTGTGCATTTACATTACTGTTACCGTTGCCCTTTCCGCTTGCGGTTCCGTACCCGTTTCACTTACCGTTCACGCCCACGCCACCATGTGCGTTATCCTTTGCATTTCATTTGCGCTTGCGTTTCCATTATTTTTCACCATTTGTGTCTACAGTACTGTTTCTCTTTCTGTTTTGTTTTGCGTCACCATGCCCACTGCCATTTGCGTTTGCAGGCACCATGTTACTGTGTGACAAGACATCACGTGACGGACTGTTCCCGTCTACGCCTCCATGTGCATTACCCTTTCTGTTCTCATTCACGCTTGCGTTACCATGTGTGCCATTGTTAGCACTTCTGTTTGCATTGCTGTTCCTGTTACTATGTCACAAGACATCACATGGCCGGAGCAGGCCCCGTGCTTCCGCCACCGTATTACATTCAATATTTCTCATTATCATTCTCAAAAAGAAGGGAAATTAGAGGCAAAAAAAACTGTTTAATGCATCAGTTAGGGTTGTTCCACAGCGACAAAAGTGAGGACATTCGAGTTAGGGTTGAAAATCCCCTTGGACCCCTCAGCCACCCCCATCCAGCATTGAGTGCGATTGAGTTCGTTCCTAACTCTCACCCCATTCTCCTATACCTCTGCTTCTTTACACATGTGATGGGGTGAGAGTTAGGCCGACGACCCCCAATGCGCACCCCAATGCTGGTTGGGGTGGGCTGGGGTCCAAGGGGTTTTCAACCCTATACTGAATTTCTTCACTTTTGTCACTGTGGAACAACCCTAACTGATGCATTAAACTGAGTTTTTGCCTCTAATTTATATATCTATATGTGTGTGTGTGTGTATATATATATCTATATATAGCTATATATATATATTTATACTGTATATATGTAATAGTTAAACCACTCTGAGGTGTGCAGTCACACTCTTATATATGCACGCCTTGGTGTGCATTGTACACACAAGGCTGCAGGCCGAGTGTGTCAACCACCCAAGGCGTGCATGTATCAGAGCATGACCGCACACCTCAGAGCGGTTTATCTATCTTACAAAATGTCAAAATTGTTTTGGAGAGGGGTAAAAGTGCAGGTGTGCGGTCATGCTCTGATATATGCAAGGTCATGTGATGATAACCAATCAATCCCAAGCAATTTCCCAACCTATTTTGTATATATAAATATATATATATATATATATATATATATATATATATATATATATGTATTATGGTAGCGCGGTAGTGCTACCATAGTTAGGCTGAGGAGCCATTTACATGTTAAACCTAACATTTTGTACCTTAATAATTTTGCAGCCATTCAACGGATTTGCCTAAACTTTGGAATTCACACTCAAGAACCATACATCTTGGGATCTGCCAACTTTCATACTGTTTGGATGTACAGCTGCAGAGTTATTAAGCATGATCTGCGTGAGCATTTATGCTTTTTTGGAATTCTTTGCTCATCCCTACAGGTCGCACGGTTTATGTGACCCGTCCAAAAACTTCAGGGAACATGCGACCGGAGTCCCCAATGTGCCTTTTGAAGATTTCGTGAAAAAATATTACACTTCAAAGGTTATTCAAAAAACAATTTCCCATTATAAGTCAATGGTAAAAGTTAACAAAAAGTTTGACAGTGTCGCAAATGCACTTTTCAGTGTTGCAAATGGCCCTAGTAGTGTCACAAATCCACCATTTTGTTTTCAGTTAGTGATCAGAAAAATGCTTGGCATTTAAATTTAGGACCCTAAATTACAATTCTTTTTGTGTTTACCTAGTCAGACCCTGAGGATGCTAGGCATGTCTTTATTTTGAGGTTAAACACCCTAGAAATATGTTTTTTCAATTTCTGGAAAAAGTAGTTTAGCAAAGTATTGTTGCACTCACAAAAGTGTTGCAAATGCTTGCGAAAGCTGTCGCAAATCACGACACTACTTTTTAATTCTATGGCCAAAATGACAGCAGTTTTTTGCCACCCTGCTGCAAATGAACAGTTTGGTCTTTTGGGCTGACATTTGGAGGGAAGGCAGCCAACATATCACAGATGTGTCTTTTGGTGGTTTGGTGACAAAATATTGCATGGATGCAAAGTTACAGTACTCCGAAGTTGACACTTTTTCCCATTGACTAACATTGCGGAGTCCGCTGCATGACAGGAATTCTTTGCCACCCTGCTGCAAAATAACGGTTTGGTCTTTTACACTGAAATTTGGAGGGAAGAAGGCCAACATCCCACAGATGTGCCTTTTGATGGTTTGGTGAAAAAATATTACAGGGCGGCAAAGTTATGGCACTCCGAACTTCTCTTTTTTCCCATAGGATGACATTACGGTGTTCGCGGCGCCTTTCAGGGCCCGTATCTCGGAAACGGTGTGAGATACGGACTTTTTGTTGGAAAAATGCTTAGCCCTCTAATAAGGGCTAAGTACAAAACTAGCCACAAAAGTCATAAATCATATGACTTTTACATTTTTTTCTACGTTGCACAGTTCCTGCGATATAAGCAATTCCAACTCCTCATTTTCTGCTCCAACACCCATTATTATGCATACATTCTTTGTACTCACTGTCTTTCTCTATGCAGCTTTTGGGGAAAACCAGCCTGTGTGCTTACATTGCTGTTACGTTACGCTTCGGTTCCGATGCGTTTCACTAACCGTTCCGTCTCATACCATGTGCGTTACTCCTTATGCTTTCATTTGCATTTGTGTTTATGCTATTTTATCATTTGTGTCTACAGTACTGTTTCTCTTTCTGTTTCGCTTTGCATCACCATGCACATTACCATTTGCGTTTGAGGTCACCATGTTACTATGTGACAAGACATCACATGGCAATCTCCCGCCGCCGCATTACATTCAATATTTCTCGTTATCATTCTCAAAAAGAAGGGAAATTAGAGGCAAAAAACTCTGTTTAATGCATCAGTTAGGGTTGTTCCACAGCAACAAAAGTGAGGAAATTCTGTGTTAGGGTTGAAAGCCGCCCTTGTACCCCCCTGCCCACCCCCCAACCAGCATCGGGGTGGGCATTGGGGTCATCGCTCCTAACTCTCACCCCATTCTCCTATACCTCTGCTTCTTTACACATGTGATGGGGTGAGAGTTAGGGCCGACGACCCCAATACACACCCTGATGCCTGTTGGTGGCGGCAGGGTGGGGGTGGGGTGCAAGGGGTGGGAACTCTAATGTTGAATTTCACTTTGTCACCGTGAGAAGAACCCTAACTGATGCATTAATGAAGTTTTGCTATAGATATATATATGTATGTATATATATATATATATATATATATATATATATATATATATATGTATGTAACTGTGGAAGCACAGGGCCATCCGGTCCTTGCACTTCCATTTATAGTACAACATTGACCAAACTGTCAGTATAGCCACCTTATTACCCCTCCTCATGTACCTGGTACAGAAAATGTTCGAATCCTCACCAAAACATAATTCTGTGCAACTGTAAGGCCATTCTGCACCACATGTGAGAAAACATATTTTGGGCAGGATTTGAAAAATGACAGCTGTGATATACATGAGGTGGGGTAATAAGAAGGCTATGTGGAAAACCTGGAGCCAGAATATTTACAATTTCCAAAGTTACAAGTGTGCATAGCAAAATTGCAACACATGGTCATAACTTTGGCATTTTTTCATATTTTGACCCCAAATATTCAACATATTCTTCTTATGACCTCTCCTCATAAACCCCGTAGGTGAAAATTTTTAAATCCATGCCAAAACATTATTCTGCACCATGGGTGTGAAAACACATTTCAGACAGGAAGTAAAAAATGACAGCTGTACTGTTCATGAAGTGGTGTGAAAAAATGGCTATGCTGAAAATTTGGAGTCAAAATATTGAAAATTACCAAAGTTATGCATGTGCATGGAAAAATTTCAATGAACAAGCTGAAAACTCGGCCATTATTTGGAACTTTTTTCACTAAATTTTCATCATGGCCTTTTTGGAACCCCACCTCATGAACACTGGAATTGAAATATCACCTTCCAGGGCCCAATTAACAAAATGACACTGCCAGTGTTCATAAGGTGGCATCCCAAAAAGGCCATGTTGAAAATTTGGTGAAAAATTGACTAAAAATGGCAAAGTTATGAATATAAGTTCAAAACTCCATTGAAATACATCATATAGCACTTACCTTTATTCCTCAGTTCACAGTTCGGCTTTCAAGAGTGCAGATGTGACTCAGTCCACAGAAGATGACAGTATTCCACATCGACTGGTAAGTATAGGGTAAGGGGAAATGTGGGGAGGTGTGTGCTTAGAGGGAGGGTTGGGATGGGGGAGTGAGTCAGCGCTGATGACAAGGGACCATTTTCTTTGTGTCAAGTAAAAAAAAACATTAAGGGATTGTTTTCTTTATTTCAGGCTTTTCCTTTATGCAGATGGTTGGGGATGTCACTAGACATCAGAGAATTGCAAATAAATTATAGGGATGGTGATCGGAGGGTGGGGGTGCCACTAAACACCAGGGAATTAAACTGCAATTACAGAGGTGGTGATCAGAGGGTAGGAGTGCCGCTAGACACCAGGAAATTGCACATGAATTACAGAGATGGCAGTCAGAGGGCAGGGGGGTGCCACTAGACATCAGGGAATTAAACAACAATTACAGGGACTGCAATCAGAGGGTGGGGGGTGCCACTAGACTCCAGGAATAAAAGAAAAATTATGGGGTAAGTGATTGGAAGGTGGGGTGCCTCTAGACAGCAGGGAATTGCACATAAATTACAGGGATGGCAATCAGAGGGTGGGCGGGTGCCACTAGACACCAGGGAGATAAACAATAATTATAGGAAAGGTGATCGGGGGGTGCCACTAGACACCAGGGATAAAAGAAAAATTATGGGGACAGTGATCGGAGGGTGGGGGGTGCTGCTAGACAAAAGAGAATGATACAAAAATTATGGGGATGGTGATCAGAGGGTTGGGGGGGTGTCACTAGACCCCAGGGCAAGAGCAGCTCACAGCACACAGTGCAGCCAGCAGCAGGAGTTCAGCTGTGGTTGCAGATGTCAAGAAACTCCAGTGCTGTCATACAGAGAATGCTGAGAATGTGATCCTCTCATTAAGCTGTCAGCATCAGCGGTGACTATGAGGAATTTCTGTCCTAATTGTATTTCTGGCCCTAACTGAAAAAACAAACACCAGAATCTAGCTAAACGGGGTCCATTTGACCAGGTTCTGGTATTTGATTTTTAAAATGTCAATATTTTTACGTATTTTCCACACTTTTTAGTTTGTGGAAAAAAAAACAAGATGGTAGCTCACGAAAAGGATTTTTTCTTCACAAAAAAGGAACAGATCTCATAAGAAAGAATCCTTTTTTGCAAGATCAATCCTTTGTCAAACTTTCTACCTCTATCCTGGAAAGTGATCTTCCCATGGAAAATAATGGGCACTGAAAAACTGAATTACTTTGCAACAGATTAATATTTTTTTACCAAACAAATGCATGGGAGTTCTGTTACCCAAGCTGTATGTACCATAAAAATATCACATGAATGTTCCACATCATCTGGACACAGGGCAATGAGGAAAAAACAGCAAAAAATGGTGACTTTTAAATGTTTTCGCATTATCTAGATCTCAGAATGCGTACATCCAACATGCCACGTCAAGAGATCTACCCCCACAGGAAAGCGCATACCAAATTTTGTGCACATCGATTGATCGGTTGCAAAGTTATTACAGTGCAAAATTTGAGGTTTAACATTAAACATGCTGCTCAACCCTAACTATAGTGGTGCTATCGCACCACTATAATAAATGAGAGCGAGAGAGACAGATATTAATTGCCAAAAACTACATTAAGGCAGACATTAGGGTTGAAGAACGCAAAGCACACAAAGTAGGGAAATGAAAAACATTTACTAGAGAATTAGTGGTGGGGTCTTCCTTGGGATTGTCAACCCTAGCCCACTCCCTTCTCTGAGCAAACAAGGTCAGACATGAAGAATGCTACAACTGATTCTGTTGGCAACGTGTGGTGAGCCATACTTGTCTACCTCTGAAGAGTACATCACCATGAGGAACAGCTGGCTTGGAGCTATACCTTGTGCTTCGGGCAGGAGACTATGAGGTGGGGAAGGGTGGGCATTAGGGTTGACAACCAAAGGAAGACCCCACTTCTCATTTGCCAATTCTCTGGATACCCAAAACCCTAATATTTTTAATTTCCCTATGTTAGAATCCTCAGTGCTAGCCAGCAAAAATACTCCACCATCAAGCCAGCCATAGATTCCCCAAATTCCATCAGCAAACCACTTTCACTCCCTAGTGGGTGGTATATGAGGATCCTGCTGCCACACCTGCATCGCCCAAAATGGCCAGACATTCAAGCTTTTTATTTTTATTTTTTTATTTTACAATTTTTGACTAGCAAAGACACACTAAAACATGGCTTGCTTCCAGGTGCATCTTGGGAGCACAGAGAAGTTAAGTGACTTGCTCATGGTCACACAGTATGCAAGTGGTGGCTGCGGAATTCAAATCCAGTTCTCCAGGTTTGCAGCTCAGTGTTCTTATCTGCTATGCTTTGCTATACTGCTTCCCCCAAACAACCTGGTCTCCCACACTGGATATGCTGCAAGTCTCAAACCAGATCTAAAACAACTACCCAACCCAGACAAACTGGATAGTGCACTGCTGCAAAACCTGGCAGGATGTCCATCTCCAACTTATGGCTGGAGTCATCCCCCAGCCAGGTCTCAGTGATACACATCATATCCACAGAGGAATCCTCAATAAAATTTGCCACAATTGTAGTTTTACTTCTAACAGATCTGAAATTACAAAGAATTGCCCAAAGAGATAGGAGCAGTCAGGTGTGCCTTATAGATACCTCCTCTGACAACTCAGGAGCCTTCGAGGTAGGAACCATGGAGGGTACCTCCCTGCCTGGTTCCATTTCAAATCAGGGCATCTACCTGCCCTGCTCCTAATCCTACCCTCCCTGTTCTCCTCACTGGGCTCAAATCTTTGTCAGTGACCCTGTCTTCTTACAATCCCCACTTCTCCACAGTGGCATATGCCACTGCAGGGACTAGGGGAACTGAAGGATGGAGTCAACACAGCTGGTCTGAAGAGTAGGAGATACAGGGGCTTTCACTGGCACTGCGACATATTCTAATCAACTAATAAAACGCCTCACCCCAAACCACCCCTCCCTCCATCCATTAAACCCCACAATACCCAAATGTGAAAATCCACACCAACCCCACCACATTACCCAACACTCAATTCAAGCACACCCCATTCACACAATACATTTACCCAATTCCTCTTACCCCAGACACACCACTTAGAACAAAGTAAAAAATGTTATACAAACATTAACATAAATCAATCCAAAAATTAAGATGTAGTTCCAGTAGGTACAATCCTGAAAAACTCAAACAGGTTCTGATGAGCGCCAATGGTTAGAAACTCTCATTCTTTAGAGTTTCCACTCCCTTGCACTCCACAGTCCCACAATGAATATTTTATTCACATTGATCTTACATTAGACAGGGACACAGTTAACTCAGTTCATAGCAACTAATCTGTCTTCAGGCCTTTCAAGACCCCCCACTGTCACTGGGCCTCTCTTAGGCCAAGACTTCCTAGCTAAAAGGTGAGACCATCTCTACACAAACAGCACTCTCTCACAGTACCAGCTGCTATGCAATGACCCAACTTCTCACAGATTGGACCCCACCAGGCTGTACCAGCCACCTCTAAGACAGTACCTCACAGCATTTTTTGAGTTATTGAAATCCTTTAGTGTTCCAGCAAGCACCGACTGGGCTTCCAATGCCTGCTAAAACCCACACTCCTCATCTGATCAGTGCAACACTCCTCCATTGCTAGAAGCTGCACTCCTGCACCTCATATAGCCAGCTCACATGACCTTAGCTCAGGGAAATGATGAGCTTCCTCCAGATAAGGGTGCAGTAAGTGCCCCTCCTGGTAATATCACCACCAGCTATCTCTCTCTCACTGCCAGAAAATAGTATCAGTAGCTAGCAGGAGGATCAAAAGTTTTCTGCTGGCTCTCTCACAACTGGGGAAACACTGCTCACAATCCTGCTAGTCCAGGATTATGACAATTACCACTGCTAAACCATTCCAACTCAGGTAACTTCCCACAAAATGTCCCAAAATTGTAGACTTCAAGCAGCATTTTAAGTGGCAAATAATGCAAGGGGACACTAAGCCAGGACTGAAAAAATAAACATCTGACTAATCTAACTTACTTCAGTCCCTTCCTAGGCATGAAGTACTACTAAATGGAACAAGCATATTAAATAAAATAAAAAACTAATTAAAATTTAAAGTAAAATTGTACATGGAAAACTCTGTTCCTATGCACTACTGACAGTCAGTCCATAATGAGAGACATCTTTTTTCAGTCCCTATCTAATATCACATCCCCATGACACAGATATGTCCCATGAACATTGAGCCTCATCTGTGTCACATCTTCCTGTCAAAAAAACAAAATATCAAAGTGGCATTTTTAGCAAACCCCAAAAGATGCCTTTCCTATGGAGTTGGTAAGTTATCAACTGGCACTTTCTCTATAGTTTACCCCCACTTACTGGTTTACAGATCATTGACTGCACCAGGCTTTATCTTAGTAATTTTGGCATTCTGCCCTCTTGTTCTATGGAGCCATGTTAAGGGTTGTGGTCAGTGACCAATGTAAACTCCATCCTACACAGATATGGCTGCAAATTTGCAGTGCCCATACTATCCCCAGACACTCATTTTATGTTTGCTGTGCTAGCGTACCAAAAATTTTGTTACAATGAAATGCATTTTCAGAGGTGTGTCACTGCCGAGCCAAATGCAGCTGAAACTCCAAGGAGCTCAGCAGTGCAGACCAATGACCAGATTCTCTTGTGGTGATACTACTCACTTCTTGCTGGGCGTTAACTTTGCATACCTGAAAAGAGTCAGCCATTGCTATCAGACAGTGGCTGTCTCATTTAATTTACATGACTCCGCCCAGCAACAGGAAAGACAGCAGTGATGTAAACATAAAAAACTTTTTCCCATTACAGGTTTAATACTAGGCAGCAGCACATTACCAAGAGCTCTGTCAGCCTCACATTCATTGTGCTACTCTGGAGATAGTCGAGCTGCCACATATAACCTGTTATGTGTCAGAACTAGCTGTAGTTAGAACTTAATGTTTTCATGACCTATAAGTTCGGAATTGTCCCTTTGTCAAGCAGCAGAGTTTGGGCTCCCAATCCTTCCCTCTTCACCTGGAATGCACAACAACTATTCTGAGATGCAGCAGCAGTGATACAGACCAACCAGCTCCACAGCAGTCAGGCTGAATCGACCCCCACAAAATACCAGCATGTCCAGCAACGTGTGACATTCGTCAGCCACCAGAGGGCACATTACTCAGGATGCCCTAATCTTCATCCGCTCACCCACATGGTCACCCATCCCACAACTATACCTAGACTCCAACCCCCTCCATAGCATAATTGTCCTCAAGAGAGAACAGCGCTGAGGCATCGTACCCAGACCTACTGTACATCAACATTTCCACATTCCTCACCAACTACAAAGGTAGTCTGCCTCCTTCTGCATTTTCTCTCTCAGATTTCTCTCTCTCTCCACTCTTTCTCAGCAGGATCAATTAAATCTTTCATTTCCATCTGCCAACAACTTTTAAAAAAGGCAGTGGCTAGGATTCATATCAGCAAATCTGCTGGTCGAGTATTGGACAGTTTGGTCCCATGTGGGCTTCACATCTGTGCTGTCAGGGATACCAGTATCGATACCTGCAGCAGTTGTACATGCATCGTCAGTGATACTCAGTCACTAGAGGCTGCACTTTGCCACGTCACACTGGAGCAGGGGCTGATCAGGGCCCCAACAACCCAAATGGGTGGATAGGTGATTTCCTGATGACAACCAGTTAGGTACAACCAGAGGTTCAGTTAATTTATTTTCAAAGGCAGCCTAAAACTTCCAGGAGTTCAAATCTGGAAGTCATTCCAATTTTTTGGAAGTCAAAATACTTCCAGGATCCCACTTTTGGAAGTCAGTATTCTAGGATGGACACATTTATAGATGTTAACATAATAAATTAGTGGTAAAATGCAGTTTCTTTCAGAAAAATCCATAATTTCTGGCTGGCCCAGTAGCGCTGAGGGTTGAGGCACTGGATGCCTTAACCTCGCACCAGACCGGCAACCCAGGTTCAGGAATGGACTCGGGCCACCAGGGGTTGGCAGAAGAGTGGGTGGATTGAGCATCTGAAGGACTGCTCTCCTCCCTCTGGGGTGGGTTTGTGTGACGCATCACACTTGAGCGGCCCCTGGTGATGACCAGGGGCAGCACAAGTGTGGTGCAGCATTGGGGAGAGCTCGGTAGATGCCTGCGTCAATGCGCTGTGTGTCACTGCACTGTTGGCTCCAAGGGGCTACTGGAGGAAAAATGACTGGCCGCGACCATGTAGCTTAATGGTTGCACTCCTGCTGACCTGGAGGCATGATGAGGAGTCATGTTGGGGGGGTCTGTGCTAGTTATGGAGTGGAGAGGTAAGGGGAGACCCTCCGCTGGGCTAGGCGTGGCCGTACCCGACCCCTTGCATATCGAGTGAGCCCAGACGTCCTCAAGGTAGGTGGGGAAAGATGGCTGGATGCCCCCACCGGTGCACCACAGCAAGGCGCAAAAACAAGAAGAATATAAAAAAAAAGAAAAATCTGTAATTTCTGACTTCCATGCCGGCAATTTTGGAAGTCATCTAGTATTTGGTTTTACATCTGGAAGTCGATGACATCCTCCCTCTTTATTTTGGAAGTTTGTGCCTTATTTTTGTAAGTCAAATACTCCCAAAATGGAGTTAACTGAAGCCCTGGGTACAACTGTGTTTCGAGGGCCCCGTCCCCATGAGGGAAGGGTTAAAAGCTGTAGAACTGCAGCTGGATAGGATCCAGCTCAGGCCCAAAATGGTAAAGGCTGATCTTTATGATATAGGGGGATATAAGGGTATCAAAATCCCTTAAGGATGAACGTTTCTCTCATACTGAATTTTTTTGTTTCATTTTTATTAGTTTCCTCTGTTCCATTCTTATCATTTGAGTGATAATCTTTTCTACCTGATTAGCTATTTAGGTCAATTAACAGAATTTGCATTTTCAATAACATGTCTTGAAAAGTTTTATCTGATCTGATTTCTGCTCCACCATTACTTCACTCAGGCTGTGCAACTCAGAGTCAACACTGTGAACCAGTATCATTTGATTTTTCCTGTATACAGTACATAGCTCTCCATCTGCCTTTAATAGTGTGACTGAACCTTCTAGTTTTTAATTCAGTCCATCCTTGGATGGTTATCTTTAGATGTTACAACCTTATCCAGAGATGAGGAGAACTTGGGTTTACCTACCCCTTCCATTCTGATAATCTCTTTGTCTCACATACACACACACACACACACACACACACGCATGCATGCACGCGCGCGCACACACACACACACACACACACATATATCAATTTTACTACCAGGAGACAGAAAAAAACATGCATTTTTATTTATTTTTCTTAACCCAGCAACCACCTGATTAATATTTTTTTAAGACACTTGTCCCACAACTAGACTTGGACCCCATCCCTCTCCATGGCATCATTGTCCCAGAAAGATGACTGAAGCATCAGATCTACACCTGCATTAACATTTCCATATTCTTTACCAACTACAAAGGGAAGCTGCCTCCTTCTGCTTTCCTTCTTTCTCTCCAGTGTTTCTCAACAGCCTCAATGAAATCTTTCATTTCCCGCCACCAGCAACCTTTACGGCTCACCAAACTGAAAGTATTGGACAGTTTGGTCGCACATGGGCTCAACATCCATGTTGTCATGGATACTGGTATCGATACCTGTATCGGATGTCCATACATTGCCAGTGATAATCTGACTCTATGGGGCTGCACTTCACCCACTCACACTGGTGCAGCAGCTGTTCAGGGTCCCAACATCCCAAATAGGTATATAGGCAATTTCCTGATGACTACCAGTTGGTACTTACAGCTGTGTTTTGTGTCCCCATGAGGGAAGACTTAACAGCAGCAGAACTACAGCTGGACAGGACCCCAGCTCATGTCCAAAAGTGAATATACTGCATTGGTGGATGGGAGGGAGTTAGTTATTTCCTGTAGATAGAAACAATAATTTAAATGATATTGGGTTCAGCTGATTAATGAAAACCCCCTTCACCCCTTGTAGGTGAATTGTGGGCTACCTTGACTGCCAACACTGAGGGTCCTGTAGCTGCCAAGATCAGCCTGAGCTCAGAGAAAGCAGTGCCAAATGCAAAAAAAAAAAAAGATAATTAGTGTCTGAGTTGGGGGAATGGAACTGTTACTTGTGCAGTTAGCTAGGTGAAGATGACAGCTGTAAATTTGGGAGTGTGGCTTAGACAGCAGAAAGCCAGGTGTCTGCATTTAAAACTTCCCTAATTAGCTTCTGGCAGAGAGCAGCAAGAGGAAGGAGGCGGCTGCTAGAATTATACTATTCTACTACTGGGACCTTTAATTAGGGTAAAAAGCAAACAAAAATAGAGCAAAAAACTATTTTGTGATTGTCTGAGTTGGTGGAAGGGAACTGTTCTCTCTGAAGTTAACTAGGTGAAGAGGACAGCTGTAAATTATGGAGTGTAGCTTAGGCAGCAGAAAGTCAAGTGCCTGTATGTAAAACTTCCCTAGTTGGCTTTTGACAGAGAGCAGCAAGAGGAAGGAGGCAGCTGCTAGAATTCTACCAGTGGGACTATATAGCCCTCCCTCCCTCCCCTCAACCACCCCCAGACAGTTCCACTTTTATAGGCACTGGATTTGACTGACAACAAGAACTTCCTGTTTGGGAGCAGGAAGGAGTCATTATAGAGACACAGAAGACTCATCATCACCCTAGCAGGAAAAGAATAGCTTTCCCCTCACCCCCTAGCTGCTGGAGGTCTGTCTCTGAGCAAGTAAGAAGGAGACTACTGAGGAATGTAGGAACTATCTGTACCAGAACAGGAATGGCAGGAGCTGTAAAGGCATGGCGGCAGTAGGAAAGTAGGGAGAAAAAAGGAAAAAGTAAAACAGAGAGGAAAGAGTAAGCATACAAAACAACAGTCGAGGGGCCACAAATACAACATGATGGGAGTGGTGCAGTTCAGTGGCTATGGAGCGGCAGTCTTCTGGGAGATGTTCTTGAGGATGTGGTGTTATCTCATTTACAGGCACCCCTCTGGGCTGAGGGAGAAGGTTTCTCATCTCCAGGCTGAGTTGACCAGGATTTGGGGGACCTCCTCTTCCACCCAGAGACCACCAAGGCCACCACTGCTGCCTCAGAGATTGCCAAGAAAGAGGAGTTGTTGGACCATGGTGGGCTCAGAGATGGTGAGGGTGGTGGAACAGAGGTGCATCCCTCCAGTTGTACCTCTCCACAATTCATTCACCATTCTGGCAGAGCGTGGATCCTCTATGGAGGCACCCACAGTGGAGACCAAGGAGGATGCTGGGAACCTGCACAAAGGAGACCCACAGGAGGGTGGCACAAGACCTCACAGGGAAGGAAACCACTCCTGGTGGGGACTCAATTGTTAGGGAGTAGAACTGGGGAGGGAGGGAGGGAGAGGGAGCAAGAGAGGAAGGGACAGGCAGTGAATCCCCACCTACAGACAAATGACCTGGCTGGGAATGGGATCAGAGCAGTGCATGAGGAGTTTGTGAAGTTGGGGAGGGGCCTTAGATATGTAGCATGCACGGTAACCTTCATGGAGGTGCTGCCTCTCTATGGCATGGGTGAGGCCAGGGTACTCCATACCATGGGATTCAATCAAGGGTTGAAAAACTGGTGCAGAGCTCAAGGGCAGGGATGGGGCTGAAAGGGGTAAGGCCATCAAAAAATGGAGGGCAATGAGTATGAACACCCGTTCTCTGGGTAACAAGCTCCCTAAACTAGTAGACTTGATGGAAGAGGGACACCTGGATTTCGCAGCAGTCACAGAAACATAGTACACAGAGAATCATGACTGGGATTTCAACATACCAGAGTACATAATCTACAGAAGGGACAGGGAGGGTAGAAGAGGAGGAGGAGTAGCTCTGTATGCAAGAGAAGGGATCAAAGCAACAGAACTAAAGGGTACACAGGGAGGAGAGGTGGCACCGTGGGTCACCCTGGAGACAGGAAATAGCACCACAATCTACACAGGAATTGTATACAGACCCCTATCTCAGGGGGAGGAAATGGACAAGGAAATGATAGAAGGTATCCTTAGGATGTCAGAAAAAGGGGAGATATTGTTGATGGGGGACCTGAATATACCAGATGTTAACTGGAGCACCTTTGCTGCACCTACATCCAAGAGTAGTGTCATTCTACATGCCCTGCTGGGGGCATGTCTCAGACCACTAGTGTTGGAACCTACTCAGGAGGGAGCAGTCTTAGACCTGGTACTCTCAAATGGGGACAGAGAGAGGATCTCAGATTTAGAAGTGGGTAGCCATCTGGGAACAAGTGACCACCAAACAGTGCGGTTCACGATAAACACAGCCATAGAGTTAATCCACACAAAAGTGAGGGTACTGGACTTTAACAGGGCTGACTTTGGCAAAATGGGAGAGTGCCTCAGAAAGGCACTAGCAAATGGGCAAGAAAGAGGGGTGGAGGAACAATAGGGAAACATCAAAACTGCCATCACAGAGGCAACAAGCCTTTGTGTGAAGCAAATAAATCAAAATAAAGGCAAGTAACACTACGGTTCTCAAAAGAGGTGGCGGGGAATGTTAGGGAGAAAAAGATAGCATCAGGAAGTATAAGGAAACACAGAAGGAGCAGAACAAAGAACTGTACCAGTTAAAGCAGAAGAAAGTGGGGAAGCCAGTCAGAACAGCAAAGGCCCAAACCAAGGAAAAAATAGCCCACTCAGTTAAGAAGGGGGATAAAACCTTTTATAAGTACATTAGAGAGCAAAGAAAGACCAAGGGATGGATAGTGAGTCTTAATAAAGGGGAGGGAAGGTGGGCAGAGGGTAACAGTGAAAAAGCAGAGATACTGAATGAATACTTCTGCTCAGTATTCACAAAAGAAGAGGAGGGAGAGGTACTTAATCCAATCAATAGAAGCACTCTGGATAGCGGGGTTGGTACCAGTCCATTCACAGAAGAAAGGTTTCTAAAGAACTCCTAAAACTGAAGGCGGAGAAAGCAATGGGACCTGATGGGATTCACTCCAGAATTCTAAAAGAACTAAGGGGAGAACTAGTGGCACCACTGACTACCCTTTTTAACAAATCATGGGAGGATGGTGTTGTACCTGAGGACTGCAGGAGGGTGGATGTGATTCTCCTTCACAAAAGTGGGAGCAAAGCAGAAGCAGAAAACTACAGACCTGTTAGTTTGACCTCAGTGGCAGGGAAAATGATGTAATCACTTCTGAAAGAAAGAGCTGTTGAGTACCTAGAGGCCAGCGGGGCACAGAACCCAAGGCAGCATTGATTCATAGTGGGACGGTCATGTCAGAAGAATCTAATAGAGTTCTTTGACTGGGTGACTAAAGTAGCAGACCAGGGAGGGGCTGTGGACATGGCCTACCTAGACTTTAGCAAGGCATTTGACACAGCCCCACAAAAAAGATTAATAAATAAATTGACCAGCCTGGGAGTGGGTCCCAGGATGGTAGCCTGGGTGAAAGATTGGCTGGACAACAGGACACAGAGTATAATAGTAAACAGAGTCCACTCAGAAGCAGGGGGTTATTAGTGGGGTACCACAGGGCTCAGTACCGGGAGCAGTCCTTTTTAATGTCTTTATAAGTGACATTGAAGAGAGACTGGAAGGAAATGTACGTCTCTTTGCAGTTGACACAAAGATCTGCAACAGGGTTGATACACGGGGAGTGGAAAGGATGAGAAGGGACTTGGCAAGTTTGGAGGAATGGCTAAAAGTATGGTAGATTAGATTCAATACAAAGAAGTGCAAAGTAATGCACCTGGGAAACAAAAACCCAGGGGAAGAGTATACAATAGGGGGGAAAGTACTAACAACAAAAATGGAAAGGGACCTGGGAGTAGTCCTATCAGATGACTTAGAGGTAAGCAAGCAATGTGAGAAGGCAGTAAGGAAGGCTGAGGGGGGATACTGGGATGTATAGGGAGAGGCATCACCAGTAGAAAGCAGGAAGTTGTTATCCCTCTGTACAAACAGTTGGTGAGACCCCATCTGGAGTACTGTGTGTAGTACTGGAGACCCCATCTCCACAAGGACATAGACAGGATATAGGCAGTCCAGAGGAGGGCAACTAAAATGGTGCAGGATCTGCACCAGAAGCCATACAAAGAGAGACTAAAGGATCTTAATATGTATGCCCTTGAGGAAAGGAGGGAGAAGGGGGACATGATAGAAACTTTCAAGTACCTCAAAGAAATCAACAAAGTCCAAGAATGTAGCATCTTTCAGAAAAAGAGATGTGCAAGAACAAGGAGGCACAATTTGAAGATAATGGGGGGATGGCTCAGGAGCAATGTGAGGAAGTATTTTTTCATGGAGAGGGTGGTGGATACATGGAATGGCCTCCTGAGGAGGTGATGGTGTCAAAAAGAGTGGGGGAATTCAAGAATGTATGGGACAGACATAAGGCAATTCTGGTGGGTGATAGGAAGAAGTAGACTATTAGTTAACTAGGATCTGCAGCTTATCCATTAGGAAGGGAAATGGTCAGACTGGATTGGCCAAGCAGTCCTTATCTGACATCAAAGCCTATGTTTCTATGTTTCAGGGGCTTCTTACAACATAAGGCAGCTTCCCCTGGCCACCTGTCACTAATTGCTCAGCTGATACCTTGATATCAGAACTGCCCCATTACCACCACTCCCATGACTGCTAGAAGAATAAGTTCAAAGCATCAAATCGAAATCTCAAGATCAGTAATAAAATATATTATGTTTTGCTCTGTTAATTCCAGCCACTTCAATTGGAAACTGCTGCGAGACAATGGAAGGGCTATTATTTTGTTAATTATCACCTCTGCACTCTCCGTATCTCACATATGTACAGCAAATACATGCCAGCAAATTTTCGGCGTTGACAAATACTTGTTATTCATGCTATAGGTCTTTTCCTGGGTAGCAGTCTATGTCTCAGATACACAGCTGTGTGTTCCTCTCCTGCAGCCATGAACTGGCTCAGAATAGCCCCAAACCCATGGACAGAAGCATCTAAATCAACAATGGTGGTTTGCAAATACAGATGTCCGATATAACACCTCTGTAAGTTGCCAGAATACCTCCTCACAGCAGTCTCTCCACTGAACCATTTCAGACATTTTCTTCTTAGCGAGATGGTTATTTTAGCTGTGTACTTATGTCCTCAGTAACAACTACTAGCTCAAGCAAGATTCTGTACCCAAGAAGGAAAACCAGAAATACAGGCATCTGCCTTATTCTTATCCCAAGCAAGCATCCAGTCCTAGAAAGCAAGCTTGTGAAGGTACCAGATCCAGAGATACTGCCCCAAAAAGAAGTCCTAAAAGAGCCTTTGGCAGAGCTGGAGGCCAAAACACCAACTGAGGGGCATCGGAAATGCACAAACATAAATGTTAAACACTAGTCTGATTTTGAGAATCTGCTTGAGGAAGAAGGCCTTTATTTGTTTGCAGCAATGCCTGAGAGGGAGGCAGTAATGCAAGTTGAGGGAAGTCACAAAAAATGCAAGCATAAGCAGCTGTACCAGCCAGACATTGCCTGAGCATGAAAAATAATTCCCTTTTGATCCGGGAGCTGCAAGTCACATCAAGTGCAAAAAGCACATAAATGCAAGGATTTGCCTAAGGTTTTGACTGAGTGTGAGAAAAAGACTGAACATGAAGCTCATTTTGAGAATGCAACTCATGGAAAACAAAAAAATAGAAAAACAAAAACAGGTATTGGCTCCAGCCTGAGACCCTGCTTGAGCCTCAAATACTGCCAAAGCAACAGACCCCCCCTCCCCCCGGGGGAGACTGTATCTTTTTTAGTAGTGTTACAAATCTTTAAATGACATGGTGGTGCTTGGAACTCAGGATGAGGACAGTTGCAAAAGCACAAAAAAAAGCACAGTTCTTTGCCACAGCCCAGACTGGAGCCCCGGCATGAACAAGAACATCAATGAAAAAATCACAAACTTAAGAACAAACAGTTGCCTGAGGCTGGTATACTACCTGAGACTAATACTCTGCCCAAACAGAATAACCTGCCCAAGCATGATACCTTGCTGAAGAATGCCTCCCTGACCATGCCTGATTCTGTAGTGTCAGTCATGGTAAAGTTGTCGCCATAGTGATGGCATACCCCCTACCTAAGCCCGATAGACTGTTTGAGCCTGAAACACTACCAGCTGCCCTGCCCAAGTCTGTTGCCTTAGATGAGGGAGACACACAGCTTAAGCATAATGCTTTGCCTGAGCCTGACACCTTCTCAGAGTGTGACTCCTTGTGTAGTGCCATTTTCTTGAACAAATCAGATCACTTGACAATGTCTGACAGTGTCAGTGTACCAGTGCTAGCCATAGGCTGCTATAGGCACCACAATGGTTATACTCCAGTTTATCAATGGAATCCCCCAAATATGTAAAAACACATGAGTTCTTCCATTTACTGGTAATGCAAGTGTCCTTGCTGACACAAAGGAGTTTATCCTAGTACAGTATTTCCAGTTTATATGCAGATTCATTTTTGGATCAGCATGAGGACAGGTTAAAACCGTATACAAGGGCTTGTCTGTAGAGTCCCACAAATTTAAAGGAAATTAAAAGGTTCTGGATTTGCCACTGGAAATTTGGACAGAGGAGCAACCCAGCAACAGCATGTACTGGTCTATTCTCCATGCTAATTCCACCACAATAAGTAGGAACCAATTTCAGCTTCAGCTTCTGAGGTTTATGCACTACAATGACAGTACTCAGACTTTGCCAAGTGACCATCCAGAGAATAATAGGCTTTTTGAATTAAGGCCCATTTTTGATCATCTTTTTAAAATATTGTCTGAGATGTACATCCCATCTGAAAGCATCTCAATGGATGAGTTCCTTCTGTGTTCAAGGGGGGGGCATGATATTTAAACAGTACTTTCTCCTGACATGTGCCAAGCATTTAATTAAACGGTATGAAGTTTGTTAAAGTTCCTTAGAATACATATACTGTTTCAGAATCTACACAGAATAGGATGCCACACACATGACATTCTAGGCAGCCAGGTGTCTGAACACCAATAAGAAGATTGTGTGGGACATAATTCTTCACTTGACAACATACTCTACCTCGATAATATCAACATTGGGATTCCTCTGTTTAAAATCCTGTATCAAATACAGTAGCTTGGGTCACTATGAGCTCGAACAGGCAGGGATATCCCAAAGAGTTGGTAGTCCAAAATCAGAAACATGGTGAGACCAGCGCTCTCAGATAGTAAAATTCACAGATAAAAGGATGCGTACCTCTTGAGTACACTTCATGATGAATCTACATCAGCAGTTCTGGTTCATGGCCAGAACAAAGTGATAAATAAGCCTCAAGATGTTCTTGACTATAACAAGCACATGAGAAGTGTGGAGAAGATAAACCATATGCTTGAGACCTGTGATGCCACTTGAAAAAAAATATGGCTTAGTTAAATAAGTAAGATGGTCACCTACTTCAACTGGCAATGTAGAATGCTTTCATTTTGTACCAGGTAAAGGCATCTGGTCCTTTAAAATCCTTCTTCAATTCCCAAACCAATGTAATCTTGAGTCTCCTACCAGATGCAACAAAAATGCCTAAAATGGACAGTGATGATGATGTAGCTTGAATGACTGCAAGGCCTTTCTGCAGAATCATCCCACCTATTGAAAGGAAGACTAGACCCTACAAGAGATGAAGTCTGCTACAAACAAGCATTTGTCAATGCCGAATGTTGATTGCGTTGGTCTGTTGAGCTCGCGCAGTGGGCCTCTGTCACTGGCTCCGTCTGTTTGTCCCAGTGCTGCAGGCTGCTCTTTTGTACTGGGCTGCTGCGTGCATTGGCATCTTGTTCTGCTGAGGAAGAAATACGCAGCTGTCCCGACAGAACTCCGTTGAGGTCGCTCACTCCGCCTGTCTCACTCACTCATTCTGGTTCTCCTGGCGCTGCAGGCTGCCCATTTGTACTGGGCTCCTGCCTCTGTTGGCGCCTTTTTCTGCCCACAAAGAAATCTGCAGCAGTCCCGACAAAGCTCCGTTGAGCTCACTCACTCCCCTTCTCTCACTCACTCATTCTGTTCTGCCGGAGCTGCAGGCTGCCCTTTTCTACTGGGCTCTTGCCTGCATTGCTGCCTTCTTATGCCCATAAAGAAATTTGCAGCAGTTACAATACAGCTCTGTTGAGCTCACTCACTTGCTCATTCTGGTTTCCCTGCAGGCTCTGCCCTTTGACTGGGCCCCTGCATGCATTGCTGCCTTTTCTGCCCACAAACAAATTTGCAGCAGTCCCAACATGGCCCTGTTGAGCTCACTGACTCCCCCTCCCTCACTCGCTCGTTCTGTGTCTCCTGGCGCTGCAGGCTGCCCTTTTGTACTGGGCTCCTGCCTGCATTGGCGGCTTTTTCTGGCCAGAAAGGAATCTGAAGCAGTCCCAACACAGCTCCACTGAGCTCGCTCACTGCCCGTCTGTCACTCTTGCATTCCGTTTCTGCTGGCACTGCAAGTTGGCCTTTTGTACTGGGCTTCTGCCTGCATTGCCGCATTTTCTGCCCACAAAGAAATCTACAGTAGTCACACTAGAGCTCCGTTGAGCTCACTCACTACCGCTCTGTCACTCGCTCGTTCTGTTTTTCTCGGCGCCGCAGACTGTGCTTTTGCATAGAGCTCCTGGCTGTGTTGGCAACTTTGTCTGTCCACAAAGAAATCCGCAGCTGTCCCGACAGAGCTCCATTGAGGTAGCTCAGTCTCCCTCTCTCATCGCTCATTCTGTTTGTCCTGGTGCTGCAAGCTGCCCTTTTGTACGGGGCTCCTGCTTGCATTGGTGCCTTTTTCTGCCCACAAAGAAATACCAGCAGTCCTGACAGAGCTCCGTTGAGCTCACTAAGTCCCCTTGTCTCACTCGCTCGTACTGTTTCTCCCACTGCTGCAGGCTGGCCTTTTGTACTGGGCCCCTATGCCTGTATTGATGCCTTTTTCTGCCCACAAAGAAATCCGCAGTAGTCCTGACAGCGCTTCAGTGAGTTCGCTCACTCCCCCTCCCTCACTCGCTCTCTCGTTCTGTTTCTCCCAGTGCTGCAGGTTGCCCTTTTGTACTGGGCTCTTGTGTTGGGGCCTTTGTGTGCCACAAACAAATCCGTAGCAGTCCCGACAGAGCTCAGTTGAGCTCGGTCACTCCCCCCTCTCACTCGGTCGATCTTAATCTGTCCCAAATACTGATTTCCCAGAGTGACCGTGCTATTGTCCACAAGACAGCAAAAACATATTTTAGCCAGGATGTGAAAAATGACAGCTGTAGTGTTCATAAGGAGTTGTGAAAAAATGTCACTGTTGAAAATGTGGCGTGACAGTATTACAAATTTGCGAAGTTACAAGGGTGCATGGAAACAGTTCAACGCACGCTTGTAACACAGTCATGTTATGGAGTTTCGTCACCAAATTTTCAACATAGGGATTTTAGGACCTCTACTCAGGAACAGTGCCACTGTCATTTTCTTAATCTGTCCCGAACACTGATTTCCCACTGTGACCACGTTATTCTGCGCCAGAACTGTGAAAACACATTTCGGTCAGGATGTGAAAAATTACAGCTGTACTGCTTATAAGGAGGTGTGAAAAAATGGCACTGTTGAAAATCTGGTGTGACAATATTACAAATCTGCGAAGTTACAAGGGTGCGTGGAAAGTGCGCAACGCACACTTGTAACACAGTCAATTGATGGGCTATCATCACAAAATTTTCACCATAGGCATTTTAGGACCTCTGCTCATGAACAGTACCATTGTCATTTTCTTAATCTGTCCCGAACAGTGATTTCCCACAGCGACCACTCTCTTCTGCGCTGGAAGTGCGAAAACACATTTTGGCTAGGATGGAAAAAATGACAGCTATACTGTTCATAAGTAGGTCTGGGAAAATGGCACCATTGAAAATCTGGAGTGAAAATATTAGAAATTCGCAAAGTTACGAGCATGCCTGCCAACTGCACAACGCAGGCTCGTAACACAGTCATTTTATGAAGTATCGTTACCAAATTTTCAACATAGGCATTTTAGGACCTCTACTCATGAACAGTGTCACTGTCATTTTCTTAATCTGTCCTGAACACTGATTTCCCACAGTGACCGCACTATTCTGCGCTGGAAGTGCGAAAACACATTTTGGCCAGGATGTGAACAATGACAGCTGTACTGCTCACCAGGAAGTGTGACAAAATGCCAATGTTGAAAATCTGGAGTGAAAATATTGTAAGTTACGAGCGTACATAGCAACTGCGCAACGCATGCTAAAACAGTCATTTTTTGGATTTTTTCCACCAAATTTGCAACATAGGTTTTTTGAGAGCCTACCTCATGAACACTGGCACTGTCATTTTGTTAATTGGCCCCAAAGGGTGATTCCGCGCAGTGACAGTGAAACCACCTCTTCGGGGCGATTAACGCCATGACAGTTCAAGAATTCATGAGGAGGGGTCCCAAAACCCATGTTGAAAATTTGGTGAAAAATTCCCAAAAATGCCAGAGATATGCACTAAAGTTGAAAAACCCTATTTATTACATTATACAACTTACCGGCATTTCCTCAGTTCGGCGTCAGCTTTGAAGAGTGCAGACGTGTTCCCGGTCCACTGAAGATCGCCGCCAAGCTCCGGAGGGTATGGGGTATGGGGGTGGGGAGGCAGGGTGCGCAGTGGGTGGGTGAGGGTTGGGGGCAAGGAAACCACGAGGGACCGCTTTCCTTTCTTCAGTGCACAAAACCCAAAAAAAGACTTTATGGACCGCTTTTCATTTACAGGGCCATGTGGCACACTGGGAGGGCTCCCAGCATGCCACAGAGTCTTGTTTTGGGGAGCAGCTGTAGCCGACGGGGACTGGGCACCCCGGCCGCAAACAATAAAAGGGCATGTGGCACGCTGGGGTGGGCTCCCAGCATGGCTCCAGAGTTGTTTTGGAGGGGGACAGCTGTAGCCGACGGGGGATTGGGCACCCTGTTGGCAGGCAATAAAACTGGGGGGGGTTACATTATGCCGATGGGGAGTGGGCTCCCCCTTTGGCAAATAAACATGGAGGGGTACATATTGTTTGTGAATACGGCAGCAAGCCACTGCCATGTTCACAAACAATATCACAGATCCTACATCCTGTCCTGCAATGATGGGTCACTCCCTCATAGCAGCGGATGGCTAACGCTGCAATGACAAGGTGGCCCCTGATTGCAGCAGCTGAATTTTTAGAAAGTTGTGGCACGCTGGCTGAACTAGTGTCAGCAGCAGCGTGCCATGGCATTGGGGGATGGGGGACAAGCCTTTGCAGGCTGTGGGGGCATTGGGCACAACAGTGCCACGCCTCCACAACCTGCTTGTGGAGAAAGCTGACGCAACATGTTTCTTGCGCGTGCACGCAATCAACATAAAAAAGGCATCAGGAGAGACTCAAGGTATTACTGTCCACAGTGTCCCAGGCCTGCGCCAGGAAGATTGTTTTGGGAAATACCACACCAGGCTCACATATTAGAATGAATGGTACAAAAGCTCATTCTGTATGGAAGGAGAAGACCATGGCAGTCAATAGCTAGATTATAAACATTTCATATTAGGTTATTATTATGCTCATCTCAGCTACCCCAAAACTTTGTTCAATACAAGACACCTCTGACTGTGGTTTGTAATTGACAGAGTAAGGCATGCTCTTTTGTTTTGTATGGGAAGAGCAGGCCAAGGCTGTCACTTGATATACTAAAAGATTTTTTTGAGGGGGGGAGGTTATCATTTTACCAATGTCATCATCCTCAAAACTTTGGTTAAGGAAACTCAGGGTAAGGTTTATTATTAACAGCATAAGCTATGCTCATTTGTCCTGTATGTGAAGAGCAGGATGAGGTTGTCACTTGATATGTTAAAAAATCTTTGTGGGGCAGGTTGTTATTTGTCCCATCTCAGAAAAGGGGGCAGGAGTCATACACAATAGGTGCTAAATGGGTCTAGAATGTTAAGTGCTCAGCACTGCTTCTCTGGCCTTTGCAAGCAAGGGTAATATGTCATATAGGAAAAGTATTTTCTGAACCTGCAGAAAATAAGAATTTCAGACATGAGAAACACTCCCATCCAAAGTTTTCTACCCATAATTATCATATGAATTATGTACAAAATACAAAATACAGAAAAATTAAATGTTCTCTTTTTAACAAACATGTCTGACTATTTTACACTGCATGACAAAATCACCCTATTTCTGATTTACCAGAGTATTATGATAAGGCAGATGACAAATACATGCAACATTAACATTGGATTCTGTTCACATCTGCCTATTAGCGTATGCCTGTGTAGTAAACTCTGTCATGCAGCACCTCCCTGCTTGCATTTCCCACCCCAGAACACCTCATAGCTTTATGTAACCCAAGCAACAATGCCTATTGTTTTAAAATGTACAAAATGAGGACTTCAGGGATGTGTAGAAGAGACTCATTCTGAAATGTTTGTTATCCACAGTCCTCCATTAAAATGTGGCTCCACAACTGAAACTGCAGGAAAAAAAGGCAAAAGTTTTGCCCTTGTTAACCTAATTATGTGGCTGTCTCGTTTTACAAGTACAAAATAATCCCATGTTGGGCTTCTTCAGGGTGTACTGACTGTGCAGGTATCAAAAACCCATATCTCTACCAAAGGATCCTTTGCACAACATGCTCCATACCTAATATCACTGCATGTACCAGGAACAGCAAGCATTTGTCAATGCTGAACATGTTTGTTTGCATGCTGTTACAAGTTAGAACAACATTTATCCTTGGCTACAGCCAAACTTTTCTTACCCCCGTAACCAGTGTTTTGTGGACTTTGGGTTCCATTGGGCTCAGGAGTACTGGTCCCATATTTAGAGATGCCTATGTGCACTGTGTACCAATTAGCATATGGCCATCTCAGGGGCAGTATTTAGACAATTACAGCATTCTGGCTGCATGATATACTGTATATTTGAGGTCATGTTGGCACAACACATACTGACTATGCACTATGCTGACACAGATCCAGGCTGAATATAGCCCATAGGAACCTCATGGAAAAAAAGTGTGGCCCAAACAAGATAGCACCAGGCCTCCTGTGAGCCATGTTCAGCCCTAATATCAAAATGAGCCCATGAAAGGGACTATGGGCCATACGTATAACCATTATGGACTCATTAACATTCATGTGTGCCCCATGAGCACTCATCTTGTAGCTACCTTGAATATTTTTGGTGGTCTAGTGGTTCCTTCTCCCCAACCCTGATCACCCCTCCTGTAGTGTCTTGAAAATTTGTGGTGGTCTAGTTGTCCCCCCAAACCCCCAAATGCACATTTGGTAGCTGTGTTGAACATTCCTGATAGTGTACTGTTCCCCTCATAAAGGCATATGATCTCTGATTCACCCACTCTTGACCCTCCTCCCCACCTCCCCTCCCCCCATTACCTAAGCAGAGCTATGGCTATAGTAATGATGACTGGCACAGCCCTCCTCAGCCAGGTGCCATCTGGCAGTCAATGAGTGCTAATGAGTACTGTACATAAGCCATCTGACTGTCAGTGAGTGATCATGAATACTGTAGAAATAGCTGTTTGTACATATAATACACAGGATGCTCACTAACAGTCAGAGGGCCCTGAGCAGGCCAGTCAAAAGGAAGTTGGATGCCCTTCTGGGGGACCAGTAGACCACCAAGAATATTCCAGACAGCTATAGAACATGTGATTAGAGTGTTTTACAATATATTTTTTCAGGACAGATCAGCTTAGATGCAACATCATTTTTATGTTTGCTTGCACGCATGTGCAAGAAACATAGTGCCACCGTATGAGAATTCATAGGTGTGCATCCCTACTTCCAATGCCCTGCTGTCTATTGCAGGTATGGCCCCACTACGCCAATGAATGCAAGAGCTGTCTATGACAATGTTTGCAAATGCAGTGGCGTACAGTTGAAAGAAAGGCACTTCAGCGTGTAGGCAATTTGCATACTGACTTTGGCAGTATGCAAAGTGCCTACATGTTGGCACTGCAGTGCAAGAGCTGTCACAGACAGCTCCTCCCCACCCCACAAACAAGTAACATGCTGGGAGCCCACCCCAGCATGCTCACGTGCCCCCCTCCCACAGTATGGCTGACAGGGGTGGCCAATCCCCCGTCAGCTGCGCTGCACTCCACCCCCCACAGAGTTTTAGGTGCCACGCTGGGAGCCTACCCCAGCATGGCAACAATCTGTAAGGCCAGCGGGTGCCCAATCCCCAATTAGCTCCACTGTCCCCCAAACAGCCTTCGAAGTGCCATGCTGGGAGCCCACCCCAGTGTGGCAAACGTCCATCTGCTGCCCCCCCGAACACACTTCCAGGTGCCATGCTGGGAGCCCACCCCAGCATGGCCAAAATCTGTATTGCCGACAGGGGTGCCCAATCCCCCGTCGGCTCCACTGGCCCTCCCCCCAAAAAAAACCTTCCAGCTGCCACGCTGGGAGCCCACCCCAGCATGGCAAACATCCCGCGTTGTCTTCCTAAAAGGAAAAGCCTTAGAAAGAAAAAACAGTCCTTCGCTGACTGTCTTGACCCCCACCCACACGCACCCTGCCTCCCCACGCCCCCCTCACCCCATACTTACCTCCGGAGTCTGGCGCGATGATCTTCGGTGGACCGGGAACACGTCTGCACTCTTCAAAGCCGACCGCAAACTGAGGAAATGCCGGTAAGCTGTATAATGGGATAAATAGGTGGTTTTCTACTTTGCTGCATATCTCTGGCATTTATGGGAATTTTTTCACCAAATTTTCAACATGGGGTTTTTGGGACCCCACCTCATGAATTCTTGCACTGTCATTTTGTTATTTGGTCCCAAAAGGTCATTTCACGGTCACTGCACGAAACCACCTTTTGGGACCAATGTACAACACAAGAGTGTCACAGTTCATGAGGTACTCCCCCAAAAACCCTATGTTGAAAATTTGGGGGAAAAAATTCCCCAAAATGACTGTTTTACGAGCTTGCATTGCGCAGTTCCTACACACGTTTGTAAGTTCGCGAATTTTTAATATTTGCACTCCAGATTTTCAACATTGCCATTTTACCACACCTCCTTATGAGCAGTACAGCTGTCATTTTTCACATTTCCCCCAAAATGTGTTTCCACACATGTAGCACACAATGGCGCAGTCGGTGTACGAAATCAATGTTTGGGACAGATTAAGAAAATCACAGTGATACTGTTCATGAGCAGAGGTCTTAAAATGGCTATGTTGAAAATTTGGCAAAAAAATTCCCAAAAATGACTGTTTTATGAGCGTGCGTTGCACAGTTCCTATGCATGTTCATAAATCTGCCAATTTTTAAGATTTGCACTCCTGATTTTCAACATTGCAATTTTACCACACCTCCTTATGAACAGTACAGCTGTTATTTTTCACATCTCCCCAAAATGTGTTTCCGCGCATGTAGCGCACAATGGCGCAGTCGGTGTGAGAAATGAATGTTTGGGACAGATTAAGAAAATCACAGTGACACTGTTCATGAGCAGAGGTCTTAAAATGGCTATGTTGAAAATTTGGTGACAAAAATCCATAAAATGACTGTGTTACGAGTGACTATTGGGCTGTTTCCATGCACCCTCGTAAGTTCATGAATTTGTAATATTTTCAGTCCAGATTTTCACCACTGGCATTTTTCCACACTTCCTTATGAACAGTACAGCTGTAATTTTTCACATGGCCAAAATGTATTTTCACACTTTCTGAGCAGAAATGCGTGGTCACTGTGGGAAATCAGTGTTCAGAACAGATTAAGAAAATAACAGTGACATTGTTCATGAGCGGAGGTCCCAAAATGCCTGTGTTGACAATCTGCTGCAAAAAATCCCCAAAGTAATTACATTAAGGGTGTGCGTTGTGCAGTTTCTACGCATGCTCAAGACTTCACCAGTTTTTTTACTATTTTCACTGCAGATTTTCAACATTGCTATTTTTTACACCTCCCCATGAACAGTACAGCTGTCATTTTTCACATCCTGCTCGAAATGTGTTTTCGCACCTGTGGTGCCAAATGCCGTAGTCACTGTGCAAAATCAGCTTTTGGCTAAAAAACTGATATTACCACTGTTCATGAGGTGGGGGTCACAAAAAACCCATGTTGAACATTTGGAGTGAAAATACCAATGAACGCCTGAGGCGTTAGGGTTTCCGACCAAAACGCCCCACCCTGTACAGACTGACAGGCATCATGGGTGTGACTTGGGATTGTCACCTGTAATGCTCATACCATTCCACCCCAACCCACACCCTGCAGCCAGTGAGAGGCATCGAGGTGTGCCTTGGATTCTTCAGCCCCAAAGTTCACCCCATTCTCCTATACTGCACCCATTTCACCATATTTCCTGTTGGAATGTGGTGAGCATAAGGGCCAAAGACCCCAAGACACACCGTAACACTTGTCAGTGTCTGGATGGTAGGGTGTGGTGAAATGGCATGGCCATTATGCCTGATGACCCAAAGACATACCCCACCAATGCCCCTGCCAGCAAGCAAACATTTGGCATTGAGAAATGCTTGTTCTCTTCACAACCAACAGCTACAAAATGAACAATCGGTGATGGCTTTTGCAGTCTTTCCAAATTGGACAGTAATGAATGCCTTCCATTCATTCATGATTAAGAGAATTGTCACACGATCAAAAAACAGAAACAGATTTAAAAGTGGAACAAATAGTGGTTCTATCAAGTGGTGTGCACTCCGTATATGGGATTGTGACTGCCGGGGGCCTCATTGACATTGTGTCTTTATGGGACAGGTAAGGTAAAATGCCACAGTAACACAAATTATTACCCTCATCACTGTTTTTCAAAGTTGCCCACATACTATAAAAGACAATGGATGGACAACAGTGAACAACACTGAGTTTACTTCTCGAGGCTGTCATGACAACCAGAGACCTCTTGATCTTCGCTCTCATGGTCTAATGGCTGTCATAACAACCTCTCAAAGCAAACACAGTGTTGTTGTTCACTGTTGCCCTTCCCATTATCCACCATACCCAAGACAGCCCAGCTGAGATGCAATAACTCATTTTCAGTGGGGTCCTACTTTTACCCATTTTTACCAATTATTCACCATCCATCCCTCTCTCTCTCTCTCTCTCTCTGTCTCCCCCTCCCCCTCCCCCTATTTCATATCTCTCCCCTCCCCAATTTTTCTTCTTCTTTCCCTTCCATATAGCCTCTTCTTAGCGCTCATTTACCTTGTATTTTATGACGTTTGTGTTATATTTGTATTTATAGCCATCGTGCTGCCTTTGTAATATTTAAATAATTGCCTGACTTGAGTATCAGATTGTATATAGCTATATATCCCTTGTAAAATATATAAGACTTGCTGTGATAATCAAAGTAAACAGTCAGGGATAGTAGTGCTATATTGTTGGTGAATCAAAATTGTATTCAGTGCATCATTTGTCTCTTTTTGAATCTGAATTTTAGAGACAATGCTAAAATAGATGACACTCAGGGCCAGATATTCAAAACTTTGCCCCGAGGCTAAATTAGCACTGCCCAGTGGGCAAACTTAGCCTGAGTACAAAGCAAGCTATATTGAAAAGGAAATAGCCCGGTGCTAATCCTGCTGAATGTAGCAGTCTAAGGAAGCCAGGCAAACCAGTCTGGGAGTGCAGGGCAGAAATAGCATGGGAATAAGACAGCACTGAGTATAGCAACAGGGAAGTGCAAACTGCAACTGCAGCTCATTAGACCCTGTAGTAAGCCAGTGTTGCAGGTGGAGAACATTGTGTGTTATTGCACAGAGATGTTTCACAGCTACTGCAAACACATCTATCAACCTCCTGCCACATAAATCAGGGACAAGGCTTAAAACAAATAAGGATAAAGGTTTAAAATCAGGGACACACCTAGGGCAGGATTCTCAAAGCTCTCAGAAGGTGCAAAACCTTCCCTAAGTCCCCAAAACTCCCTCAGCTATGGAAAAAAAAAGAGTTTGCTCCAAATGCTATTCACAAAAACCCCCGCAGCTGTGGGAAAACCACCATAGACTGTGGAAAAAAGTGCAGCTGTGGAAGCCCTCAGGACAAAAAGGTGTGAGATCAGTGGAGCACAGCCCCTGAAAGGCTATTCACAGCCAGGTTTTTCTTGCAGCCGAGGAAAAAATGTTACACACAGTGGAAAGAGGCGCAACTCTCCCTCAGCACACTGCAGTAGTGCCCCAGCAATTGGAATCAATTAAGGTGGAGGTGTACCACAGGTAATAGCATCTCAGACAGTATAGCAGTGGCTGATGTTACAGCACTGAAAGCACACATTGCCATGCTATGGCAACAGGCATCAACCACTAGACCCAGTGCAGCCCATGACAGAGCCCCACAAGCAGTAGAGCCTGACCAGCCAGCAGCGAGTGCTACCCACCCCCCAGGCTACAGAAACACCCCAGGGAGGGACGACCAGCAGGAACAGTCAGCCACTGTGGTGTCAGGGTTTCACAGGTACCTGCAGTGCTGCTGTGGTCCCATTTGGGGACTGGTTGCTGGTCTCTGCGTGTGCTATCAGCCTCATATTATAGCAGCACTGTTACAGTCTGCTGCTTCAGCTAGTGGTTCCCTATTGCTGTGCCTTCACAGCCTCTGCAGCTGCGGATTCGCAGCACTTGCACAAGTCCTGCAGCAGCTAAATTGCCGCACCTGCAGCACATTTTACGGGAAATCCACAGTTGCACTGGTTTTCTTTGAGAATACAGCGCAGCTGCGTTTCTGCACTGCAGCAAGCCTTTTTCCTGTAGCTGCGGGAATTTCGACTTTCTTTGAGAATCCTGCCCCTTAAATATTGGTGATATCCCCTCAGTAAGCTGGTAGAATAAGTGGTTTAGTGTAAAATGCATTTTCTAAGGAAGAACATGTCAGTAACATTAATTGTTGACATTATTGTATGCTTACAACCCCCACTGTTTGGTCACAGAAACACAGTGTTTAGGAGGGACAGAGTAAAACTTTGAGGTAAAATCAGGGACGTCCCTGAAAATCAGGGACAGTTAAGAGGTATGACTGCAAACAACAATGTAAGCCACTGACAGACTGAGCGAGTCGGTAATTTTAGAAATGTAGAGGGAAGCGAGAGCGAGTGTTACCGACTCACTCAATCTACCCTCGCTGCTTCCGCATACAATGTGGAACTAGTACTAAAGAAAACGGACAGAAACTAATAAAAGGCACAGACTTTTCTAATTTTTTAAACACACCACGTCTTACTTTCACAACCTAACAGCTTCTCACTTTCTAAAATGAGCACCACTCGGTCACGCTACATTTGGGCAATTAAAGTGACAGTACTATAAACACATACTTTTTTTGACACCACAAAGGACTACTAAAACTTAAATTCATTTAAAATACAGTTTTTAACACCAAAAAAGTGTCACCTCTACAAACATAACATTTAATTACCAACTACACAGAAGGACTACTTCCCCCAAAAAAAATCTATAGCCATTTTATAAGATAGATATACCACTCTGAGGTGTCTTGATTACGCGCTCTGATATCTAGCACACCTTATGCGGGTTGCGACCTGTGGCACCGATGCTTCTTGCACACCAAGGCGCATGATATCAGAGCGACCAAGACACCTCGGAGTGGTATATCTATTACTTATATATATATACTGCCTGAGTCCAAACGTGCACTGGAAGACAGCCCCAGCCATCCCAATTTCCAACCCCCATAGCAGCACTACAGACACTGTCAATAGGTCCACAAAACTGCATCAATCCACCCCAAGACAGCCAGTGCTTCAATCATTGGCAGCCATGATATAAAGTTCGCCATATAGCGTTACATAGCTGCAAACTGCCACAGTGATTAACGATAACTGCTAGCCTAAAGGAAATAGCGTCCCTCCAGCATCATTCGGGACCCCGTGAGCAGACGATACATACAGGAGTCTCAGATTATGCCTCATCGCGATTCTTGATCCTGGTAGCCACTGGAAGAAGATTCTCTGAAACTCCCCAGCCTGAGTTCGCCCACCAGCAGATCAGCCTCTGAGTGAGAATCCTCGAAAGTGATGGCCTCAGCCTTTCCCAAAACCACCCATAACAGCCAGCCGGTAGTCTGCCTCCTCACCACCACAGATGGTACGATTGAGGAATGAATGAGCTGTACTGTAATGAGTGCAGCACAGCTCATTCATTCTCAGTTGGCGGCTGGCCTTGGTGGTGAGAGGAGTGAGCCAGTCAGCCGGTTCTGTTCGTGGGTGGTTTTGGGAGGACTGGGGCCATCACTGCTGGGTGGGGGACACTAGACTACCAGGGCATTCCGTGATTTGGGGTTGGGACTCATGCTGGGGGTGGGGACCACTAGGACTACCAGGGAATATATTTGAGTGGCTACCGAGATCGGGAATCGAGATGGGGGCACTAGACTACCAGGGATATTGTTGCTGTAGCTGCTACGGGGTCGGAATCATGTGGGGGGCACTAGACTACCAGGGATACTATATATGTTGCACTGCTACCGGATCAGGAATCATGCTGTGGGGTGGGGGGATCACTGGACTACCAGGCATACTGTTGCTGTAGTGCTGCTACGGGGGTCGGGAATCGTAATGTGGGGGCACTGCCATATTACCGCCAGCTTTCTGTTGGTGGTATTTAGCACTGTGCTACAGGTCTCACTAATGCCTGTAGTGCAGCTCTGTATATTTGAATATGCAGCGCTGCCGGCTTTCCCGGGTGCTCCTCTGACCCCACCCCTACATACTATTATCTTTTAGCATCAGTGCTACCACACAGCACCGGTGCTAATAGGGATTTTGAATATTGCAGCCTGATGAAAATCCAGCGCTATTCCAGTGCTATGGATTTGCGCCAGACACAGAGTTTTGAATATCTGTCCCCTAGTATCCTAAAAGTCTACAAGCCAGAGAATCAATGCTTTGCAATTTCTATTATGAACCCAAATGTTTCCCATTTAAAATACACATATGGTAGCACCCTGTGTGTTAAGGGGTTAATTTTTGCCAGACTTTTGTGGGGAAGGTATGTAAATGGGGTAACAGTTAAACCACTATCTGTAGAATCTGGAAATGGGGACGCCATCTACCTGCATCTTATTTTCCTAGATATTTGGTTTGTTAAAATGGGAACATTATGTGAATTTCCATTTTTTTTCATGGTTGTACCAAATGTGGAGAAGGGTTATGCATAACAAATATTTGGTTACTGGGTAAAGTTACCAATGTTTAAAACAAGTATTTTGTGCAGTTTAAGTATTTTTGCTATGGTAACTTAATATTCTTGGCTATTTACAGACTAGAGAAACAATACTGCATTGTCCATTATGAAGCCAAATTTTTCCCCTATAAAATGCACTAAGCAACCTATGTGTTTAGGTTTATTTTCACCAGGCCTTGATTTTATTGGTATACAGATGTGGTACCAATGCAACTGATACTCTCCATAGACTCCACAAATGGGGTGCTGGCATACAGCAGACTATGAGCAGGATTCAGGAATCCAAGCCATACAGACCTAATTAAGGGCTAAACTACCTCTGCCTGCCCTACGGTGGGATGCCATACTCCACACCTTGGCAGTAGGTAGCACTGGTACTCTGTTTGTGAATCAGACAGATGGAAGCTCATGAATACACATGAACATGTAGGGATCATTGCTTTGCTCCCCTTTCCACCTGTCTGTATAGTGTATTTCCTGTGTCAGGGCAGTGAGGGCACTCTGCATACTGTGGCCATCACCCCCAATAGCCATGGTGGCACTTGACAGCAGGTAAGCTATCCATAGGACAACCAGTGTCTGTGGATTCCAGTTCAGTGTCACATGCATTACTGTGTCTGGAGCCTCCTGTGGTCCGATTCTAGTGTTCTGGGGGCAGGTTCCAGGTGGTACTGGGATGGCAGGCATTGAAGTCAGAAAATATTCTGACCCCACCTTCATATCTGCCAACTGTCCTGTTCTGTAGGCAGTGCTCTTTTGTGAAGCACATGTAAATGATCCCAGTGGTCTGGGGTGCTGTCTTGGCAGCTACTGCTGTTGCTATTGTGATAGACAACTCACAGACTAAAACCACTGTTGGGTGCCACCATCCTGCATCAGATGGGATTTGGCCATTGGCAGAGGGATATTAGCAGCAGTATCTGTTGCTGAATTCAGCCCTGTGTTGCATAGACAATTGGCTTCCTAAAATGTGAAAATTATGCATATTTCCATTTGTTTTTCATAGTTACAATAAATGGGCTGGGTTTCAGAAGTATTAAACTGCGTCACTGCTGGTGGCCATTTAGCACTTCTGAAATCTTTCAGTGTTGCGTTGCACTGCATATACATAAGGGAACCCTCATTTGCAGAGGCGCAGCACACTATTGTGTGAACAGCGCTCTCAGGGGTGTGTCATGCATCTGTACCCTTTGAATATGGGCATGCCCTGACAGCTGGCACAATTCCAGGTTAGCGCAGCGCAAACCTTTTGAAAATGGGGCCCTTAAGCTTTCGTATGGTTATTTCTTGTGACAGCTTTCTAACCTGCCAAAATGTCAAACTATGGTTATTTATAGTAAAAGCTTTCTAGCCCATCAAAACATTTGCATCCAAAATAAAAATTATGAAATTAACAAATAACAATATATACCCTGCAAATCTGTATCAGTGGGAATAACTTACTAACTTTTGCATAATTAGTCTTATGTCCAGATAATTTAAAACTCCCATGCCACTATAGTTATGTCTGAGTTGGCTGTTTAATGTTAAAGTCCAAACTTTGCACTTTAATAGCTTTGTCCCGTTCAACAGATTTACATGAAACTTTGAATGCATGGTCTGGGGGACAAAATCTCTTGACGTACCAAGTTTTGCTTCAGTCCCATGTTTGGATTCTAAAATCTGTATGGTGCATTTTTTGAAAAAATCTGGTGATTTTTTTGCCGTTTTTTATTTGTCATCAACTAATGCCCAAATAGTCTGGAATTTTGGTCCGACATTTTCAGGGTAGAAAGGGCTTGCCCCAGAATGGTGCCTTTTGTTGGTTTGGTGAAAAAATTAATCTGTTATGGGGGGGGGGGGTAATTTTAATCACCACCAATCAGGAATGGGACCTAGGAGTAATCATATCTGCTGATCTAAAGGTGGCCAGACAGTGTGACAAGACAGTCAGGAGACCTAGTGGGATGCTAGGGTGCATAGGGAGGGGTATCACCAGCAGAAAGAGAGAGAGGTGTTACCCTTGTATAGATTATTGGTGTGACCTCACCTAGACTACTGTGTCCAGTTCTGGAGACTGTGAGCTTGATTCTCAAAGGCTGACATAGGGTTTTCACAAGCCCTGTGTCAAACTCTGTGCTGTCCCAAACACAGTGCCACACCATGTACCCAAGTCTCATAGGTTGCATGCATTTGCAACATGTTACCTTTTTTACAGTGGTATGATCCAAGTAATTGGCACAAACCCTGTGAAGAGGTCCCTAAAGTTAGACCAGAAACAACTAGTCTAACTTGGGGCATGTGGCACATGGGATCAAGAATCCCAATTGCCATCCAGGGAATGCCTCAAGGCCTGGGTGCGCCAGGTGCACCCAGGGGTTGCAGCATTCAATCCCTTTTGAGAACTGAGTCCCACATCTCCAGAAGGACATAGACAGATAGAAGCAATCCAGATCTGGGCAACCAAAATAGTGGGGGTCTGCATCACAAGCTCTATGAGAAAAGACTGAAGAATCTCAATATGTACACCCCGGAGTAAGGGAGGGAGAGGAGGAATATGATAGAAACATTCAAATACCTTGCAGGTATAAATAAAGTTCAAGAGGGAAGAATGTTTCAGAAAAAAAGATGCTCAAGAACAAGGGGGCATTCTATGAAACTGGATTGGGGAGACTCAAGGGAGATGTGAAGAAGTACTTCTTCACAGAAAGAGCAGCGGATGCCTCTCAGCAGAGACGGTGAGGTCATAAACAGTAATGGGCTTCATGAGTACATGGGATAAGCATAAGGGAACCTTAGAGGTAGGGAAACGGGTAAAGCCAGAGATCAAGTAGGGTCTGCACTGCTACAGAAGGTAGGGAAAATGGGCAGACTAGGTAGGCCAAGTGGTCCTTATCTGCCATTAATATCTATGTTTCTGTAGCTCATTCACACACAGTTTGCAATCTACTGTATGTCCTGGGGTCCAAAGGTTCCCTCAGGGCAACAAAACTACATTTTGTTGTTAATTTCTTTCTACTGGCCAGCCAGGTGGTGCTGAGGGTTGAGGCACTGGACACCATGCCAGCAACCCAAGATCAGGAACAAGCTTAGGTGCTGGGGGTCAACAGGGGAGGGAGTAGGACTTGAGCATCTGTCGGACTGTTCTCCTCTCCCTGGGGAGGGATCCAGGGTGTCTCAAGTGCAGTAGTGATTCCCAGTGGAGACCGGAGGCACAGCTAGAGCATGGAGCAGTTAAGGGGAGAAGCACAGAAGATGCTTATGGCACAGCCATGCAGGCATCATTGCCCGCTGCATGCCCATGCTCCCAGGGGAAAACATAGGCTTGAAAAATCCCCCAATCTCAGATAGGCAATGGCTCTCCTCCGAGTCACACCGCCACATGCCCAACACTGGGCCCTGTCTCCATTCCCCACCCTGTTCCTCCACCATCTCGGCCGACACACTTGATTCTAGATAGAGAGCTGGAGTGGAGGTGGCCCTGTCCCAGGGGGCTCAGATCTGGGGAGTCTGCCAGCAGGAGGATGCTGGAGGACAGTCAGAGACAGGGGATCAGGTGAGTGGTAGAGTGGTGTCAGGCAGGCATGAGTAGCCTGAGAGAGTTCTTGGGGGAGGGTGCATAAACAGAAGAAACAAAAAAAAACTTTCTACTGAGTTATTAAAAACAATTCAGACAATACAGCTTTATGGTATAATGCATATAGATTCTGGGTCGTGCCTGAAAATGGTCCCTGGGATCAGTGCACTCACCCGATTATCAAAGTCATAAATAAATAAAATACAGATCATCAGGGTAAGGTCTAGTCAATATTGTACCAATACACATTCTCCCATTTACAACGTATATTATATCACCTTATAAAATGGGTAGAAAATTCACTGCATTTTGATTGGCTAAAAGGTATCATTTGCCGTGTCCTTATCAGGACATATACAGGCAGCTGGCACTACTTATGCCAACCAAAATGCAGCACAGTGTGAAATCAGTGCCAACGGCTGTCTCGCTACAGCTCCATACAAAGTATGTCAGGAACTGAAAGAGCTACAGTGAGGGAACACTGCCACCAAGACACCACTGTTTCTGTGCAAGGTCGGTAACCAGTCCCCCTTCCCCAACAGCTAAAGAGTTAGATTTTATTCACAGAGGGTAAAGTTTGATTTTATTTCAGTGCTGCCCGTTGTCAGTTCCACAGCATTTGCATGCACTATTCAAACCGCGCTCAGCAGAAGTGGTCCTCCACCAGCTTTTTCAGGCAAGGTTGTTTATTTTTTTTTTATGCGCGGAGCAAGTAGCCAAAATTACAATCAGGGAAGCGCTCTGAAAGGTCTGCCAGCTGAGGGGGGGGGAGGAAGGGCCTGCCAGCAGAGAGGAGGGGGGAAAGGAAAGAAAATCAATACATACAGCTGGATGTTGAGAGACAGTCTCGCTCCCAAATAAAACTCAAACTGCGAACTCTACTGGCTCACCAAACCTGGTCCTCCACCGGCTCTTTCAGACTGTGTTTTTTTTTTTTTTTTTATATTGAAGGTTTCAATAGTTCGAGGAAGCGCTATCAGAAAAGCATTAAATACAGCGGCTGGCAAGGGACACACTACCCCCACTCCTGTCTAAACCTTGCTGATCAAGAAAGAGAAACATAAAAAGAAACATCATATTCTACAGTATTGAAAAATAAACATCATTTGGAGTATTTTTTGGGGGAGGTGGGGGGCAGACAGACATCACAGCCCCTGACTTCTAATCTAACATATCCATTACAATACAGTGAATGGCAAGGACTACTTTTTTGTTATTCCCTATATTATCATATTTTTTACTGGCTTTATGTGCATTTTTTTTATTAACTTTTTTACTGGGGGACCCATTTTATAAGAGGAATAAGACACTCCAAAGTGTGGTTTATGGCCTGATAAGAGCACTTCCCAGGTGCTAAAGGCACTCAGCACAAGTGCCTTGTGCCTCATTACACACCTGGGGCATGCTCTTATCAGGCCATAAACCACACCTTGTCATGTCTTATTCCTTACATAGACATCTCAGTCTTACCAAGAAGGGGAGGTAAAAGCCTAGAGGACCCACAGTCAGCACAGTAAGCCCTATAAAATTACCCCTTGATTTACCAGATAAAATCATATCTCACACATTATATTGGTCACCCACATTCGCCAGAGAATTTCAAATTTAGGAAGTACTTGGTTCAATTTAGAAGTTTATTTTTCAATTTTACTTCAGTCGATTAAAATGCTTTGCCAAAGTCATATTGATGGGACATTATCAGACGGTTTTTAGAAATTGTCTTTTAGCAGGTGTTAAGGAAATGCCTATAATCTCACAATGTGTTGGAACCCATAGTGCAGGCAACAGATCTAAGAATGACAAAAAGGACATTTTTAAGTCAAAAGTCGCCCCCACTATGTCTTGCAACTGCCTCTGACGTGGATCCCAAAAAGGCTGTAGCACTGAGCACTGCCAAACAAATATGTGTATAGGTGGCCAAATCACAGCCACATCGTCTCCATTATTCTGATTTCTTCTATGGTTGAAATTTAAATTGGATTGCTGGAGTTCTAAACATCTTGCATGAATTTTCCAAGAAAAAAACCTTTTGTGTACGTAATGAGGTGACTTGGTGAATATTCTCCAAATATGTTGTCCATTGAAATTGTGTAATCACAATCCCAGACTCTCCTTCCCACTTCAGCCTAATCTTATTACCATTAGGGGGGTTAAATTGAGACACTTTATGTAGCTGGGAAATAATAGAACTAAGCATTCTCCCTCTAATGTTCTCCTTAAAAAATCACTGAACATAGGCAAATCCAGTTCCTTTATCTCCCACACTAGTTTAGGTTTAATACATTTGCAGATCTGCATGAGGGTAAATTAATTCAATTGTTGCAACCAACATTTCTGCAGCACATCAGCAAATGATAAGAGGTCACCACCCTGAATAAATTGGTATAGCACACACAACTGGTGTTCCAATGTAGCTGGCATAAAATGCATGTTGTGTGGGAGTGGGGAAAAAAGAAAACTGAACTACGAATGAAATCTATGAGTTATCACCCATTTCCAATGTCTTAAAGTAGTACCTGTATAGGCATTATTGGAAAGTTCTATTGTGGACTTAGGCAGAAACCGGAATAAGGCATGTGATATATGTCCACCTCTATTATTTTGATGAATTTCCAATGTGCTTCATACCCTGGAAGCAGCCAATAACAAAAACAATTGAAGCTGGCCTGCTTTGTGATATCTAGCCTAATTGGGTGGGGTGAGTCCCCCCACCAGTTCTTTGAAGACTGCAGAATCGCTTACTTAAAGGGACACGGTCAACCTTTTTTGCATAATATTATTTCTAGTTAAAAACATATTTTGTGACTGCTTACCCACTCTAAAATTCATTGATGTTGCTGGTTGTTTTTTTTTTCATTCAACTTTTATTGAAGTTTACAATACAGAGAATGAACCACAAGAAGCAGTACCAATTAAACGTAACCTTAAGACAGAGTTTACAATGGCTCATTCTCTCCCATACCCCCCTTCCTCTCTCCCTCCCCCCACCTCACCCACCCCAACAAACCCAGCACAGCAATACACCAACAAGGGTGCGGAGTAACCTATCAAGAGGTGTGGTCTTCAGCTCTGCAATGCATATAAAGTTTGGAAGGGACCCCAAATCTTATTAAATTTATCCGTTTTGTTAGCAAGACTTGCAATAGTCCTCTCCATTCTGAGGTTGGCCAGAAGTTCCTGTAGCCATTCCACATAATTTAAATTCTCTGAATCTTTCCAATGCCTAAGGACTATTTTCTTAACAGACAAGGAGATCAACGCCATGTAATACTTTCTACATGCTACGGTAATGGGTGAAAGATCCCCCAATACACATATTTCAGGTGTAAACAAGTCAGAGATCCCTAGTAGCTGATCTGCTCTTTGCCTAATAATGGTCCAAAGTGATACCACTCTAGGGCATTCCCAGAAAATGTGAAGAAGGTCTCCAGTCTGCGACCTGCAATTTGTACAGAGCGGAGAGGACAAAAGACCCAATCTGGCAAGTTTCTGTGGGGAGTAATAGATATAATGTAGAATTTTTAATTGCATCAGCCTGAGTCTATCTTGTAACAAAAATTTATGACAGTAGTGCCAGATACGGGACCAATCAAATTCCTTGCTAGGTGAGAGGGACTGCCAATAGAGTACTGGAGCGTAATTATCGGGACATTCCCAGGCAAAAAAAAAACTGTATAATTTAGAAACAGCATGAGGCAAGCCCGCCAATTGGATCAAAGAGGATTGGAAGCAGGCATGAGTTCCGGGAGGTGGAGTAACCCCAAAAACTTGCAACAGGAGGTGCTGTAGCTGATAAACCTTGAATATACTCTTACCAGGTATCTTGAATTTTTGCATAATGTCCTCTGAGGAAGACCACTGCCTATCAGCTGAAATGAGGTCCTCCAACTGACAATTGCCTAACTGAGGCAGCCAGGAAGGTGGCAACGGCTTATTATTTATTCGTATATTGGGATTACCATTGACAGGCTGAGAAATATCCCTGCTGTTATCATATTTAAGAAAAGCACATAATTGTATATGGGCCTTAATTGAGACTGCAATGGGAGAGTTACTAATTGCTGCGGGAAGAGAGCGTAGTTTAACATGCAACATCGCTCTAGGGAGGTAACCAGATTTTTTAATAAGGGTTGATTCCACCCTTAACCATAGTGGGGTGTACCCGGAACAGGGTACAAATTGGTCCGTTGACAACCATCTAAGATACTTGGCAGCCTGGCTGGCCCAATAGTACAATCTAAGATGTGGAAGCCTTAAACCTCCTCTTTCCTTTGGGGCAGCCAGTTTATGATATGCCATCCTCGCTTCCTTGTATCCCCATACAAAGTTGGAAAGCATACTATGCACTCTTTTAAACCAGGACATCGGGAGTACAATATTTAACATATTAATGGAATAAAAAAGACAGGGAAAAACATTCATTTTGATCAAATTTATCCTGCCCCAAAGAGAAAGAGGGAGAAGGGACCACCTTTGAAGGTCTTGATCGATCTTCTGTAGCAAAAGATCTAAGTTTAACTGCTTAAGTTAGGACATGCTTCGCGACAAAGTAATACCTAGATATTTAATAGAGTCAGCCTTCCATGCCAAACCAAGTGTAGTGATTTCATGTTTATAGACTCTATGATTAAGAGGGAAAACCAGGAATTTACCTATATTAAGCTTGTAATTAGAGACCTGACTGAATTCCTCTATTATCTTGAGAATCGGGGGAATGGATGTAGATGGGTTAGGCAGTTGGAGGAGGAGGTCATCTGCATATGCCGCAACCTTAGCTTCATGACCATTCAAGAGAATACCTGAGATGTTTTTAGCTTTTGTCAGCCTCCGAATAAGAGGCTCTACATAAATATTAAAGAGCAGCGGGGATAATGGCAGCCTTGCCTAGTTCCCACTGATAATTTTATCGGAGCGGAGATCACCCCATTGCAAGATATCCTGGCAGAGGGTAATAAATACAATGAGTGCACCCAGCTCCGAAATTCTCCAGGAAAACCGAAGGCCTCCATTGCTGTAAATAAATGCCTCCAATAGACTCTGTCAAAAGCTCTCTCTGCATCCAGGGAGACCAAGGCCATTGGGAGGGAAGCATCCCTGGAGGCAGAGAAGACATGAGCAAGAGTTCTGAGGTGGTCAGTTGATGATCTGCCTTTCATAAATCCAACCTGTTCCTCACCTATTATAGAAGGAAGTACTAAATTCAGTGGATCAGCGAGCAATTTGGCTAAGATTTTAATATCTTGATTGAGAAGGGAAATTGGCCTATAACTAGAGACCTGGTCGAGTGGCTTGTCAGACTTGGACAATAAGATAATCAACGCTTCAAAAAGAGAGGCATCAGTTGCTTGACCAGGGAGGAGAAAACAGAAAAGAGGTAGCAAAATGGGTACTAACTGTTTAGAAAACACTTTGTAAAAATTAGAGGTGTACCCATCTGGACCATGGGTTTTATCTGACGGGAGAGATTTAATCATCCTTTCTATTTCCACTTCAGAAATAAGACAAATTAGTGCAGTTTGCTGAGACTCAGTAAGAGTAGGTAATTGTAGGTTTCTCAGGTACACCTGTAAATCCACCTCCGAGGAGGGGGGACAGCCATGGGACCATATAATTCCTGAAAGTAGCTAGAGAATTCCTTTACTATCTCTGAAGGTGAGGTTTTAAGCGAGTCTCCATCTAAGGAACGAACTGCAGCAATAAACCTGCTGGATTCCTGTTGTTTCACCCACATGGCTAACATCCGTCCCGCCTTCTCCCCTTGGTCAGTATAGACTGCATTTGTTTTCAAAATTGCAAATTCAGCTTGCTCTCTTAGTAAGCCCAGGTAAACGTCCTTGAGCTTAACTAACTCTTGTCTAGTGGCCTCAGAGGAAGCAGGGGAGAGACTAGCCTCCATATTCCTAATCTGAAGCAATAATTGAGCAACCTTACTTTCCTTCTCCTTTTTCCTTTTTGACGTTATCCCAATCACAATCCCTCTCACGTATGCTTTAAGAGCTCCCCACTCTATGTCAGGTCATCCCGTAGAGTTGTTATTTATGGCCATAAACTTCTGAATTTGGGATGCTATATAGGCAGCCTTATCTGGTTCTTTTAGGATTTGGTTATTAAACTTCCACCTGCTGCCCTTCTGGGGCAAGGACGTTATCGAGAACTGACAGATGACAGCCAAGTGATCTGAGAGTGGGCCCAAACAATATTAGAATCTACAACCCCAGGCAAAAGGTTTTGAGTTATCAAATATAATCAATCAGGGAGGAGGTACCATGGACTGGCGAGACAAAGGTGTAATCCCTTTGATTAGGATGAAGCACTTGCCACACATCACACAATCCAGCGGAGTCCAGTAAATCCCTGAAAGCCTTCTGAGCGGGCGAGAGGCTGGAACAAGATTGACCCGACCTGTCTATCACCTGGTCAAACACCAAGTTGAGATCACCCCCTATTATTATGGGAAGGTCAGGAAATGAGTGCACCACTTCCAGAATTTTGACAAAGAACCCAGGGGTATCTATGTTAGGACCATAGATACTGCCCAGGAGAACATCCAGTGTATAAAGTTTCCCCTTTACAAACAGGAACCTACCCCCAGGGTCAGCAAAAATTTGGAGAGGCTGGAAGGGGATAGATCTATGTACCATGATCATGACCCTCTACTCTGGGTAGTGCCCTGTGCCATAAATACCTGCCCACCTGCTGACGCCTCATCTTAACTGCTTCAGCATTTAGGAGATGCATCTCTTGTAAAAACATGATTTCTATTTTGAGGTGATTCAGGTATTTCAAAATTGAGTATTGTTTAATTTTATGTCTGTCCCCTTTAACATTCCAGGTAATACACTTGATAGTTCTAGCCATCTACTTCAGAATGACTGCAATCGGTCATAGTAAAGCACCCACACCTGTTAATACATTCACTAACACCACTTCTTGAGCATATGCTGTGCTTACCCATCCCCCTCCCCACCCAACCAACACCCCAATATCTCCATATCAGCCCCCCAAATAATAGCCCCAAGACCCTAAAACAAAACCCAACCCCCTTCCACTCCCACCCACACATTGCTAGATGTTGCTGGTTGTTTTATGTGCTTCTTTTCATATTAGAACTGAATTATATGCTAATGGTGTAATTATACCCAGTCTTGCTTTGTTTCAAGTCTTTGATCTACTCTTGCTGCATTTTTCATGAACATTAGAAATACCACAAGCAGTGCAGCTACTCATAATGCAATAGTCCCCTCTCCCCACTGCATATTGAGTGGCTACACTGTGTTGAGGGTGTTCCCAAGTCCAGAAATATGTATTGAGAGTTGATCAAGGCATGTAATGAGAACATTCAAAATGTGTTTTTATGTTGACTGCGTGCATGCGCAAGAAACATGTTGCGGCAGGTTTCTCCACAAGCAGGTTGCAGAGGCACGGCACTGTTGTGGTCAATGCCCCCACAGCCTGTAAAGGCTTGTCCCGCTTCCCCCAATGCCATGGCATGCTGCTGCTGACACTAGTTCAGCCAGCATGCCACCAACTTGAAAAATATTAGCCACTGCAATCAGGGGCCACCTCGTTATTGCAGCATCAGCCATTTGCTGCAATGAGGGAGTGACCCGTCATTGCAGGGCAGGACCCTGAAACAGTGATATTGTTTATGAACATGGCGGTGACTTGCCGATGTGTTCACAAACAATATTAACCCCCCCCCACCAAGGGGGTGCCCAATCCCCTTGCAGCAGCATGTGCCCCTACATTTTATGTTGCTTGACGGGAGCCACCCCGTCGGCTTTATCAACCCCACTTTGGCTGTTGGCCGATGGGGTGCCCAATCCTGTCGGCATAATGTCACCCACTTTTGTTGTCTGCTGAAAGAGTTGCCCCATCCCGTCGGCACAATAGTCTCAGCCCCTTTGTTGTGTGCTGACGGGGTGCCTAACTCATCGGCATAAGTAGACGCCCCCTTTCTTGTGTACGCATGGGGTGCCTAATCCCCGTCAGCTACAGCTGCCCCCAAACAGAAGACTCCATTGGTATGCTGGGAGCCCAAACCAGCATGCCACATTCCCCTGTAAAATTAAAAACGATCCAGCGATGTCATTTTTTTTACCTGTAAAGAAGGAACGTCCTCGTGGTCTCCCCTGCCTCCTCCCACAACCCGCACCCACCCACTGTGCACCCTGCCTCCCACTCCCTCACCCCATACTTACCTCCGGAGTCTGGAGTGACAATCTTCTGTGGACCGGGAACATGTCTGCACTCTTCAAAGCCGACAGCAAACTGAGGAAATGCTGGTAAGTTGTATAATGGAATAAGTAGGGTTTTTTCAACTTTGAGGCATATCTGAGGCATTTTTTTGGAATTTTGGCACCAAATTTTCAACATGGGGTTTTTAGGACACCTCCTCATGAATTCTGTCATGGCGTTAATCGTCCCTGAAAGGTGATTTTGCGGTCACATGTGGAATCACCTTTCGGGACTGATTAACAAAACGACAGTGCCAGTGTTCATGAGGTGGGCTCTCAAAAAGCCTATCTTGCAAATTTGGTGGGAACAATCCAAAAAAATGACTGTTTTACAAGCTTGCGTTGTGCAGTTGCTATGCACGCTCGTAACTTTGTGAATTTGCAATATTTTCACCGCAGATTTTCAACACTGGCATTTTTTCAGACCTCCTTGTGAACAGTACAGCTGTAATTTTTCACTCCGTGGCTGAAATGTGTTTTCACACTTCCAGCGCAGTATAGCGCAGTCAATGTGGGAAATCAGTGTTCCGCTCAGATTAAGAAACTGACAGTGGCACTGTTCATGAGCACAGGTCCTAAAATGCCTATGTTGAAAATGTGGTGATGATACTCCATAAAATGACTGTGTTACAAGCATGCATTGCGCAGTTTGCACGCACGCTCATAAGTTCACGAATATATAATATTTTCAATCCAGATTTTCAACATTGCCATTCTTCTGCACCTCCTTATGAACAGTACAGCTGTCATTTTTCACATCCTGGCCGAAATGTGTTCCAGAGCAGAATAGCGTGGTCGCTGTTGGAAATCGGTATTTAGGATACATTATGAAAATCACAGTGACACTGTTCATTAGCAGAGGTCCTAAAATGCCTATGTTGAAAATTTGGTGATGAAAGTCCATAAAATGAGTGTGTTACGACTGTGCATTGCGCAGTTTCCACACACGGTCATACCTTCACAACTTTGCAATATTTTCACTCCAAATTTTCAGCATTGCCATTTTGCTACACCTCCTTATGAACAGTGCAGCTGTCATTTTTCACATCCTGGCTGAAATGTGTTTTCGCTCTTCCGGCGCACAATAGCGTGGTTGCTGTGGGAAATCAGTGTTCAGGACGTATTAAGAAAATCACACTGACACTGTTCATGAGCAGAGGTCCTAAAATGCCTATGTTAAAAATTTCGTGATGAAACTCCACAAATGACTGTGTTACGAGCGTGTGTTGTGTAGGTGCCACGCACCCTTGTAAGTTTGCAAATTAGTAATATTTTCACGCCAGATTTTCAACACTGGCATTTGTTCACACCTCCTTAGTAACAGTACAGCTGTCATTTTTCACATCCTGGCCAAAATGTGTTTCCACGCTTCTGATGCAGAATACCGCAGTCGCTGTTGGAAATCAGTGTTTGGGACAGATTAGGATAGAGCCACTGGGGGGGGGGGAGTGACCGAGCTTAACTGAGCTCTGTCGAGACTGCTGCAGATGTCTTTGTGGGCAGGAAAAGGCGACGATGCAGGCAGGAGCCCCGTACAAAAGGGCAGCCTGCAGCGCCGGGAGACACCGAATGAGCGAGTGAGGGAGGGGGAGTGAGTGAGCTCAACTGAGCTCTGTTGGGACTGCTGCGGATTTGTTTGTGGGCAGGAAAAGGCAGCAATGCATGCAGGGCCTGAGTGCAAAAGGGCAGCCTGCAGCGGTGGGACAAATAGAATGAGCAAGTGAGGGAGGGGGACTGAGCGAGCTCAACAGAGCTCTATCGTCACTGCTGCAAATTTCTTTGTGGGCAGATAAGGGTGGCTATGCTGGCAGGAGCCCAGTACAGAAGGGCAACCTGCAGCGCTGGCAGAAATGGAATGAGCAAGTGAGACAGGGGGAGTGAGTGAGGCCAACGGAGCTGTGTCAGGACTGCTGCAGATTTCTTTGTGGGCAGACAAAAATGCCAACAGAGGCAGGAGCCCAGTACAAAATGGCAGCCTGCAACTCCAGGAGAAACAGAATGGGTGAGTGAGACAGGGGGAGTGAGCGAGTGACTTCAACGGAGCTCTGTCGGTGCAGCTGTGGATTTCTTTGTGGGCAGGAAAAGGTGCCAATGCAGCCAGGAGGCCAGTACAAAAGGGCAGCCTGCAGCACCAGGAGAAACAGAATGAGGGAGTGACAGAGGGGGAGTGAGCGGGCTCAATAGAGGTCTATCGTCACTGCTGCGGATTTCTTTGTGGGCAGGAAAAGGTGGAAATGCAGGCAGGAGCCCAGTACAAAAGGCCTGCCTGCAGCCCCCACAGAAACGGAACGAGCCAGTGACAGAGGGCAAGTGAGCGACCTCAATGGAGCTGTGTCGAGACTGCTGCACATCTCTTTGTGGGCAGACAAAGCTGCCAACGCAGGCAGGAACCCAGTACAAAAGGGCAGCCTGCAGCAGCGGGAGACACAGAATGAGCGAGTGAGGGAGGGGGAGTAAGTGAGCTCAACGGAGCTTTGTTGGGACTGCTGCAGATTTCTTTGTGGCAGGAAAAGGCAGCAATGCACGCAGGGGCCCAGTACAAAATGGCAGCCTGCAGTGGCAGGAGAAACAGAATGAACATGTGAGAGAGGGGGAGTGAATGAACAAGCTCAATGGAGCTCTATCATGACTGCTGCAGATTTCTTTGTGCCCAGAAGAAGGTGGCAATGCAGGCAGGAGCCCAGTAGAGAAGGGCGGCCTGCAGCACCGACAGAAATGGCACGAGCGAGTGAGAGAGAGGGAGTGAGCTACCTCAACGAACCTGTGTCAGGACTGCTGCGGATTTCTTAGTAGGCAGAAAAAGCCGCCAACAGAGGCAGGAGCCCAGTACAAAACAGCAGCCTGCAGCACCAGCAGAAACAGAATGAGCGAGTGACAGAGGGGGAGTGACCCACCTCAACGGAGCTGTATCGGGACAGCTGCAGATTTCTTTGTGGGCAGCAAAACCTGCCAATGCAGGCAGAAGCCCAGTATAAAACAGCAGCCTGCAACTCCAGGAGAAACAGAATGAGAGAGTGAGACAGGCGGAGACAGCGACCTCAATGGAGCTGTGTAGGGACAGCTGTAGATTTCTTTGTGGCCAGAAAAAGGTGCCAATGCAGGCAGAAGTCCAATACAAAAGGGTAACCAGCAGCACCGGGACAAACACAATGAGCAAGTGAGAGAGGGGGAGTGAGCGAGCTTAACAGACCTCTATCGTGACTGCTACGGATTGCTTTGTGTGCAGAAAAAGGCGGCAATGCAGGCAGGAGCCTTGTACAAAAGGCCAGCCTGCAGCGCCGGCAGAAACGGAAGGAGAGAGACAGGGGGAGTGAGGTAGCTCAATGGACCTGTGACAGGACTGCTGCACATTTCTTTGTGGGCAGAAAAAGCCGCCAACAGAGGCGGGAGCCCAGTACAAAAGGGCAGCCTGCAGCGCCAGCAGAAACAGAATGAGTGACTCAGAGAGGGCAAGTGACCCACCTCAACGCAGCTCTGTCAGGACGGCTGCAGATTTCTTTGTGGGTAGAAAAAATGTGCCAATGCAGCCAGGAGCCCCGTACAAAGGTGTAGCCTGCAGCACTGGGGGAAACAGAATGAGCGAGTGACACAGGGCCACTGAGCGAGCTCAACAGACCAACGCAGTCAACATTCGGCATTGACAAATGCTTGTTTTAAACAAGAAACACTTTGAGGTATAAGTTGGTTGGCAGTGTCCCTTTAATTTATGACTTCTGACCATTCCAGATATACTACAAAATAAAGCTATGCCATTTGTAAACGTAATTTTTAAAAGGTGTTACTGACAAACTCAGTGCCAAATACAGCAATCATGGCAATGCAGTCACGTGAACACTATCAATTCACTGACATACAGAGTGGGAAAGGTGCACTAAAGGTTCTAAATCTTTAGCAAACTGCTGTAACAAAGGAGCATTATATGGGAAACAATCTTTTATTATAGTATATGGTTAGGGCTTATTGTGCATAAAAAGTGATAGCTTTTCAAATGCTGTTGTAGGACAGTTCAAAGGTCAGGAAAAGTTGTTGTAGTATCATTCTGATGTCACAACGATAATACAACAACTTTTCCCCCTTGAGCTGTTACCTGATTGGCTAAAGCAGCTCAGTGTTCAAAAAAGGAACGGGGTTAAATGTTGGCACCGCTTAGCGAGCGAAAGGGCAAGTGTTTCAATAAAATAGTTTGGACACAAACTGCCATTGTCGGCTCCATGTGTCCAAACTATCAGTTTTGCATTTTTCTTCACATAACTGGTGCTTTCAACTATCGGGCGGTGAGTGGAACTGTAGCGAGGACCAGAAGCGGAACGGAACTGCAGCGACGAGGGACAGCAAGCGGGTGTGTGAACGCAAGGTACAAATCCTTGTATTTAAACTAAACTGTAGATATTTCTGGGAACCATATACTATACAAAATAGTATATGGGTGAGCAGCACAACAAACTTTGTTTAATCTCGAGGATGTGATGATGTCAAACGGACCTCTCGAGCTTCGCTCTCGAGGTCTGTATGACATCATCACACCCCCTCGATGGAAACATAGCCTTGTTGTGTATGGTCACCCATACACTATTCTATATGTTGAGACTGGATAAAGACCCCCTTACATTTTACTAAGTGGAGAACCCATCTAAACCTAAAGGCTGCTTGGATGGCCTGCATAGGAATATGAGAAGCGACCTGCAGAAACTTGAAGAATGGTCAGGGGTTTGGCAGTTGAAATTCAATGCAAAGAAGTGCAAGATAATGCATATGGGGCACAAAAACCCTGGCACAATATATCAGTTGGGGGGTGAGGATATAGCATGCACCAAGCAGGAAAGGGAACTTGGGGTTGTCATCTCTGATGACCTCAAGGTAGGGAAACAGTGTGACAAGGCAGCAGGTAAAGCAAATAGGATGCTGGGATGTATAGGCAGGGGCATCACCAGCAGGAAAAGGGAGGTCATAATTCCGCTATACAAGACACTAGTGAGGCCCCACCTGGAGTACAGTGTACAGTTCTGGAGACCATACCTACGTAAGGACATAGACAGGGTAGAGAAGGTTCAGAGGAGGGCAACAAAGATGGTGCATGGATTGCATCACAAGTTCTATGAAGACAGGTTGAAGGAACTGAACATGTACTCCCTGGAGGAGAAGAGGGAGAGGGATATGATAGAGACATACAAGTATCTTACAGGGAGGAACAGGGTGCAGGAAAACACTATTTTTAAGCGAAAAGATGTTCCAGGACTAGAGGGCATGGGATGAAGTTGGAGGGAGGACGATTCAGAGGAAACATGAGAAAGAATTTCTTCACAGAACGGGTGGTGGACAAGTGGAACACCCTGCCAGAGGAAGTGGTGGGGGCTGAAACAATCACGGGATTTAAGAATGCATGGGATAGACATAAAGGAATTCTGGAGGTCAGGAGTAAGGGGCAACAGACTTCTAGGAAAACAACCTGAACTTACAAGCTCAAATGGGCAGGCTGGGTGGGCCATAGGCCCTTATCTGCCGACACTGTCTATGTATCTATGTATCTATGTAACTATGGAACTTCAGTTTTCAAATTGTTCAGTTTATATCCTGCATCCTAAATTGTGTCCCATAATGGCCTAAGTGTGAGTTCCACCTGTGTCAGATAGACCAACAGGTCATCTGCAAAAAGGCCCATGTTTTGTTGTCTGCTCCACAGAGTTAAGCCTGTAATTTTATCATTCTGCCATAATGCCTGTTGCAAAGGCTGTAAACTAGAAAACAGTGGGTTTATTCTTATATAGAACAACCTCTAGTGTCTTCTGACCATTTCCAAAAATAACTTGAATGATATTTTATAATGCTTGAAATTATATTTTAAAAGTAGTAACATTTGAAATGTTAACTGCAGAGACTTTTTTTAGTGAATGCTTGGGGTCTGATCAGCGTGTGTAGATCCTAATGATACAGTTCTCCTGTGCCACTGCATAGCTATACAGTGCATGTAATACATAATAATATGTTTCTAAAAAGGTTCACCTATGCAGCAGTGACAACCAAGTTTCCAGCATAAATAATGGCACCGCCACTTGGCCAACACCTGGCACAGTGCTCCAACAATCTGCCATCTGGCAGTTGGAATGACAGGAATTGCAGGGGGCTATGACGCATGCACCCCCCCCCATTTATTTATATAACAAACTCTGGGTTGCACCCTGCTGGCAAGAGGGGCGACCTGGAGATCGTCAACATTGTCCCATGCCAAGAAACCAAAGTTGCACAAGAAGCATGCAACATTATTCCACCGACAACATTCCAGCGGCAATATTATGTTGGCACATTAACACAGTACAGTTAACGATAAAGGGATTTTAAAGGTTTTGGGAACCATTTTATGTTTCTTTTATTGATATGTGGTAATTATAGCACTATCTTAGCAATATATCAGCTTAACTGACTCAAAGCTTTCTTTAAAAAAAATATTTTCCAGCCCTATTGGTTCCAATGTTATCCCATTTTAGAGAAATTATCTTTTAAAAGGTCTAATTTTGGAACAGTTGGGTCAGGAAATTTTTTTTTTAAATGAAACCTTGGAGTCCAGCCATTAAGAAGAAACTATGTCAATACTGTGTTATGTGTCAATACTATTCTATGTGTTGGTACGAGCGGAACCTGCTTTTCTGTATGTTACAATTCATGTTTTTTAGTTGTGACAACCAAAAAACAGCAAACATATAGGGCCTGATTTTCAAAGATTAGTGCACCCACTAACATGGTTAGTGGGTGCACTAACAGGGATTTGCACTAGTGCTTTCTGCTGGACCATAGTCAGAAGTCTCAGCCAGCACAAACCCACAGTACCAAAGTGCTATAATACCACTGCACCTATGCAGATGAAGAGGGCCCACCATGCATATCCACACAGTGGCATCTTCAAAGGTTTGCAGCAGCAGTAAGCAGACTCCAAAGCAGTGCTATTAACCACCGACGAAAACTCTGTCTTATTTATTTATTTATTTATTAAATTTTGGTGACCGGGTAAGCCCACTGAGCCCCGGAGGTCCCTTTTTCAGGGGCCACCCGGGATTACATAGTATTGATAAATAAAACAGTATGATAAAGAAATTATACAGTATGATACAGTCAGTTGGTTACATGTGATGAGAGCAACACCACCCCACCCTCCTGAAGGCAGGACAGCTGTACTGCAGCCACCTGCACTCGATCACTCATTCTATAATAATACAGTTATCCCTGGGGTCTAGTGATCCTCTCAGTCACTTGTTGTATACTAATAAAGTTATCCCTCATGTCTAGTTGCACCCCCCCAACCCCAATCACCCAATGTGTACTAGTAAAGTTGTTCCTGGTATGTCCAGTGGCATCCCTCACCCGATCACCTATTCTACAATGGTAAACTCATCTCTGGTGGTCCAGCAGTACCTCCACCCCAAAATTGCCCATTCCCATTCACACAATACTTCCCTGGCATCCAGTGGTTCCCCCTACCCCACCCCTTATTGCCCACTGACAATCATAGAAAGACTCAGTTGGTCCACTATCACTCCCCACCCATCCCACCTGCTCACACACCACCACTTCACACTCCCCCCCTTTACCTGAGTGGCCATCAACATTCAGCAAAGTCTGATAGTGTGACTGGAACAGCTCTCCTCTCACCTCCTCAGCCGGCTGCTGAATGAGATGTCAGTGAGCATGCGTGCAGTATTGTTTACTCCCTCATCGACAGCTCATAGGGCAGCAGGCCATGGAGCTGAGAGGAGGTCTGTTCTAGCTGCTGTACCAGGGTTCACTGAATGTTGCTGGCCAGCAGGGTAAGCAGTGGGTGCAGGGTGGTGGTATGTGAGTGAGCAGGATGGGTGGGGGGACAATAGACCACCACTGGATCTTTGTACAATTGTCAATGGTGATCGGGGTGGGGGAACCACTGGACACCAGAGAAGCATTGTATGCAAGGGAACAGGTGATTGGGGGGGTTGGGGTACCACTAGACATCAGAGATAACTTAACTAGTATACAACAGGTGATCAAAGGGGACCAATAGACAGCAGGGATAACTGTACTAGTATACAATGGGCAATCAAGGGGGTGGACCACAAGACACCAGAGAATTAGTTGGTCACACTGCAGGATGGGTGCTAAGAGGCTGCTGCGTCCCATGCAAATGGCTCTTAATGCCTTGCTTGCCCAATTTGCTCATTTACATGTTGTGACTGAATATAGCCTACAGGTGTCTTACCAATAATATGGGCTGGGCTTGCACTCCTCTTTGAATATTGAGACCATAGTGTCAATATTATTTTTGTATACTGATAGACTGTAGTAATACTATTTTAAACTGTATTAATACTATTCTTTGTATCAATACATAAAAGTTACATGACAGTTTTATAAAAAAACATTTTTTATAAAAAGTGTTTTTCAACCTTTTCTGAATTTTGGTATTACTACACATTATTTAATTAGTAACTGAGCAGTTTTCAACACAATTTTCATTCATCCTATGACTTAAATAGTGTTGTAAACATTTTAGTCTCTCCTCTAGCAGTACCCTTTCTTCCTCACATTCACATGCAGTGTCAGAATATAATAAATGGCAAGTAGTAAAGGCAAAAGAGGGTATCCCTGCTGGGTGCCCTGGTATAACTGAAAAGTTTTCTAAATATGCCCGATATGTTAATATGTTAATGGAGGAGGGTGGGGCAACAAGAGGGCATGGGTGTAAGCTGGAAAGGGGCAGGCTCTGAGGGGAGAGGATGAAATGTTATTTCACTGAAAGGGTGGTGGAGCCATGGAATGCACTGCCCAGGGAGCTGGTAGAGGTGGAGACTGTGGACGGGTTTAAGTGGGGATGGGACAGGTACAGAGGGAGGGTAAATCTGACCAGGCCCAATACAGGTGGAATGACTGGGAATGGTATAACCCGAGAGGGGACACCAAAATCGACTCTCAGTGTAGGTGCTGAAAATCGAGCAGACTTGAGAGACCGTTAGGCCTATTCTGCTGGCAGTTTAGTATGTTAGTATGCATGTTATCATAAATGGCTTATAAGGTTTGAAGACAGGGTGTAATAAATTTCTGCCATGTAGCAAACTAGAACATCCACCCCACCCATTAGAAAGCCTTCTCTGCATCAAAACTCAGTACCAAAAAGAGACCAGGTGGCATGGTGTACCATGTTCAGAGTATCCATATTATCTTGCATCTAGCAGGCTGACACAAAACCAGTTTGGTCTCTGTTGATAAGACTAGAGAGTAATTTATCCTATCACCCAGTTAAAGTAGAAGTAAACATAAAAAAGTCTATATTTAAAACTGATATAGGAAGCATTGGGAGGGGCATAATGTTTTTATATTTATTAGGTTGTAGAATAGCATATATAGTAGCCTATTTCCAGGTGGGGGCTGTTTAACCTCTTTCACCTCCCGACAAGTCTCAAGAGGTGAGGTAATAATTGTTCCTGTATTTTTTTTTAATTCTTCTGTACATCCATTTAATTCCCCAGTATATCCATTAAATCCTGGGATTTTCCCATTTTTTTAGATCCTGACTAGCCTTGTCTACCTCCTTTGAAGTAATTGGGGCATACAACACCTCTGCCTTCTTTCATGTTAACTGTGGGGAGATCTAAAGAATTTAAATAAGCCCGCCCAATGGTGCAGAGGTCTGAGGTGCCTAGCACCTTACTTCTTTTCATGCCAGTGACCAGGTTCAGGAACAAACTTGGGTCACTGGGGGTTGGCTGGGGCAGGAGAAGATTAAGCATCCAAGGGACTGCTCTCCTCTCCCAGGGAGGTGTGGCATGTCAGCTGAGACTAGGCTGCTCCCAGCTTGGGGCTTTGGGTAGAGCAGTGTTACAGAGGCATGCAGGGAGGAAACTGCAGGGACACGCCAGAAGGGTGTGCCTCCGAGCATGAGTATGGCGCTCTACAGTGGTGTGGGAGATAAACATGAAAATGACATAAGGGGTGTCCTCAGTGAAGCCCAGTGCAGCCACCCCATGTCTGCAATGCCACCCAGTCACCATGTTCATCTGCCTCGGATATGTTGAATGGGGGGAGGAAAGCCCTCTCTCCTCAACCCTGCCATGAGGGGGAAGTTCACGGGGAAACCATATGACCAGGTAGGTGGCTGAGGCTGTAAGGAAGCCAGTGCGATGGGCCGGGGACTGGGCTGATGAGCCGCCCCTCCGGACACAGAAAGGAAAAAATGTGCATGGAAAAAAGAATTTAAATAGCATCCCAATTCTGAGTCTGTGGGGGTATCTTCGTGTGTGTACATGTTAGAGTACTAAACTGCAAATTTGGGCACTCACCACCATATGAAACAGGACACCAAACAGCATATAAATCTTGACTTCATTATTTATTTATTCTTAAAGATAATCCAGCATAGAAAACAGACAAACACCCTTCATAGTGCCTTCCTGATGCATTTTGAACAAATGTCCTTTATCAAAGATTTAAATGATGTTTGGTGTCCTATTTCATATGATAGTGAGTACCTGAATTTGCAGTTTACACATTTGATGGTTCTTCGTGAGCACCACCTTCCCAGGGTGCACTTTTGTTGTTTTTATTTTACAGTAGTAATCTTGAAAAATCCCTAATATTTTCTCAGGATCTGAAATCATTGAGAATGTATGTGGATCCTGTATCTGAGGTAGAGAAGTCTGCACAATACAGCAGCTCAATATAAAGGTTAGCACTTTGGAAGCCCCAGACCTCCCATCATAGAATCATTGCTTCAGATACCTCAATGACATTTCAGTTGTAAAGCTTAAAATTTCTTAAGGATCCACAGATCTGTCCCTCTGCATATGGATGATTTGGGCAGTAGCTAGTTGGTGCTGTAATTTATCATTTTCCTCCTTTATCTTTTTGTGCCTGCAAGCAAAGCTAATTAATTTTCCTCTAAGACCAACATTAAGTATATTCCAGAAAATTCCCTCTGATAAATGTTCCTGTGAGTACTCCTGGATGATCTGAAGTATCTGATTTTGAATTAAGGTCTGGAATTCTGGAAAATCCAAATGGAAATGATTAAAATGCCAGAGAGTGGCTTCCATTTGTAGCCCCTGTTAATTTGCTTACTATTGGTGCATAGTCTGACAGCAAAACAGGCATAATTTCACTGTTCACCACTGTGTTCAGGTACTCTGGCAATATGTATTAAATCAGTATGGGTGTGTATCTAACATAGACCAGAGAAATATGCAGTATATACTATCATCCCATAGGATTCAAGTTCCACCACACATCTACCCAACTCACTTTCATCAGAAAGGCTTTGACTGTTTTCTGAGCCTTGGCTTCCTGGGGGGATTGGGGTTAGTTGTGTTCTGACCATCAAAAATCCCTTCCAGTCACCAGATCTACTGTGCCTCCCTCATTTACAAACACTGGTTTGGGTCCCTTCCCTCCTATCTTTTTCATTCCTCTCCCTTAGTCCCCTTGCCTTCTGCTCCCTCCGCTCCAGGGATTATCACAGTTTCTCCATTCCCCATTCCCACTTCTCTGCTAGGAAATCAGCCTTCTCCTATTGCCTTCCCACACTCTGGAACTAGCTCCCCATAGACATTAACCACCAAAGTCTCATCCTAGAAAATTGGAACAGCCCCACCATTCCTGGTTTTTAATCTTAAAAGGTGGCAAACTAAGTTGTTAGAAGTCCTTTCTATGGAAAAACTGTTTTATTTTTTTAGAACCCAAAGACAATTTGCTATCCATGTTGAAGGAAATTACCATAATTCAACCTCCACCACTGAGAATCTGAGGCCACATGCTGTCTGAACAGCCAGAGGTCAGGATGTGTGGTGGCACTAGGTGGAGGGGCCACAGCCAGAAGTCAGTAAGGGAATCAGACAAGATAATAGAGCTAGGAGTACTTGTGGTGCCTTTATGGCTTTGTAGTGGTTGCTGAGGTGAAAAGGAGACAGATGAAGGTGAAGCAATTTGTAATAGGCAGCAATGCAGATGCAGGGGTGGCAGTTGGTTGGGCTGCTTTCCTGAACTAGAAGGGGGCTGTTAAAAGTCCTGAAGTTGCTCAGAATTGGTAGCCACTGCTATAGACAAAACCAGCAGCACTGATGCCCCCTGACAAAGGATTCTTTGGACCCGAAGTGCCAGGGCAAGTGACAGTGTAGTCTGTGTACACACTCACTGCAAAATAGCTAATAAATCTTTAAAAACCTATTTTGAGAGTGTGTCTTTTGGCTGACTGAATTTACTTTTGTGGAGTGCAGACACTGCTAGATTGTTGCATTGAGAGAAGTGCTGGTTACAATGGCAGGTATTCCTGAAAATGACTGTCTAGGTGCTGAAACAGAAAAGAGGCATTGCTAGCACTTTGCCCTAGAGCCAACAGATATGGTGAATGACTGAGCCACAACTGGATGAGTAAGCCCACAAGCTATCAATCTACTGCCCATAGTCTTCTGGTTATAGGGCAGGGAAGCCACACAGTATAATCATATGCTGTTCTGGTGCTCCTGGTGTCCCGGAACCCAAACTGCTAGGCACAACAGCAGTACAGGAGGAGGGACATCGATAGAACAGTGCAGCATCAAGGCAAACACCCAGAAATGGTCAACAACTTGGAGCAAAGGTTATGAGACTGAAGCAAAGCTTAGAGTCCCCAAGGGCTAGAGAGAGAGCAGTGGTAAAACCTAGGGGGTCCAAAAATGGCAAGGGGGCTAGTTGGAAGCAAGCCAAGATGGCAGAAAAAAACACCATCAGACCACTGGAGTGGGTGAAAGAGGAACTGGAGTGACAGGCAAAGGAGGTGCTACCAGGGCAGCAGACAGCAAAGCAGGGGCACCTGAGTAGAGTGGCTGGTAGCAGAAGCACGTACAAGTAGGCAGAGCCCAAAAGAAAAACAAAACAAAGACAGGTACAGAGCAAGTGTGCATGGCCACAGCAATAAAAAAAGAAACTGACTAGAGCCCTGAGGTGTGAATCCAGACAGATTAAGAAGTGCCTGGGGGAAAGGGGTTGATCAGTTGACCACTGAGCCCCCAGCATACTGCCAGATGTCCAGTGCTGTCAGTCTTGGTCCTTATATAAGTACCAAAATGTTACTAAAAAAGTATATGAAATCTAGTTCAAATGTGAGCCCTTTAAAAGAATTGTGTTAGTTTGCCAAAATGTTGTCCTATCTGAATAGCTGTCATTCTGATTTCACACATGCTGTTAGTGGTTTTTGAATCATGCTGTATGTTACATAACTAGCCATTTGAACAAAATGTATACAGTACCTTTTCCATTTCTTGGTGTTTACTGAACTCTGGTGGTGTTTAACACAAAATTGTCAAGAAGGTCACAACATTTAGAAACAAACTTTCACAGCTAAGGTATTTTTGAATTTGTTTTTTAAATTGGAATATGGTGTTCATTTCCTTTGACAGTATGCATATTTTCATTAAAAAAATAATATAGTTATTCAGCAATCCAAAAAACTGAACAGCATCTGTAATCCTTTCCCCACCTCACCTCAGTCCCTCCATTTAGCCTCCTTTCCAGTGCCAAAACCTGACTCTCACAGGAGAAATTCCATGATCTACCAATGAGCACCTAGCCCCTAAACCGCCATACCAACTCCTGTGACTGCCCCCTCCACCACAGTGAGGAACAACCAAGCCACTCATTCATAGAGTTGGACACCAAGCCCCTTGCAGTTTGGGTGACATTTGTGGATGTGGGGAGGTCAAAAACTTCATCAGCCTGTGTGAGCCATTTTTCATTTTCTATGCTCTCCTCCAGTGATGCCAAGTCATGAGCTGAGTGTACTCCTAATATTATAATTCTTATGTGGCACACCTTCCTCTTATATCCCCAAGCATTGACTTGGCAGCCTCTTGGAAACAGAAAGCCATGCAGCAGGATCTCTCCCCCCCCCCCGAGGCGTAGATCATCCTTTATTATGCTGTTCCATCTCTGATGACCTACAGTGATCTCCTAGGCTCAGGATGCAAACTCTCATTGACCCAGCAGTCAGCTCCCAAGCGTCTTAACCATGCAAATTTACTCATCCATGCACGAATATACACACTTTTGTCCTTACCTTAACACTCCATTGCTGACTCCAAATTTGCTTTCACTCTGCACTTTCATGCCAGCAGATGGAGTTAGGGATGGGGCCTAAGCAGGATTGTGGTGGGGAAGGATATGTGACAGAGATATAAGATGACAGATGGGTCAGGAATTAGGGCTGGTGATGGTATGTGTCATGCCAATCAAATAAAAATGGCTGCACTAAGAGAACCGTGGTACCTCACTTCAAATGAAAACAGCAGAAAAGTAAAGGAGTGAGCACACACTGGATAATAAGCAGAAAGCATACATTATGATAAATTATAAAATGGGCATCCAAAATAAAGAAGTCTCATTGGTCAAAATATATCATGTGACCGTGCATGAAATCTGTTTCATGCAGTCATCCTTGTCATAAACCACATCACACAATAAGCAAATCAGTCCTTTTACAACCAGCATTGATCTTCCATCACAAACATGGCTACCTTAAATAAAAAATAAAACAAATTAATTAAATGTTGTTTCCCTGATCATCACACTTTCTTTACACATATAAACAAATTAGAAACATTAAGTATTGTTTATAGTTTTCATTACAACTGCTTCTTTGCTGATAATGAAAAATCCCCCTTCTGTCTTTACCTGCTCATCAGGGAAATCTCTTCTGCTTGCCCTGACAGTGAGATAACTGAGTCTCAGGCTGTAGAAGAGGCCTTTGTTGTACGAGTCTACAGTATGTTAGGAGAAGAACATTCTGCCAGTGGAACTGAGTAGAATTTTGAATCCATGTATGCCATAGTAAACATTCCATGATAAACATTCCATATCTTGAATCTTGATGCCAGCAAAGGACAAACTTTGTCCAGCATTAATACAATGACAACATCAATGACATAATTTGCAGTGGGCGGAAGGACTATTTTATCATAAATGCAGATGAGTAAATCTATTGTTCCTACATGTAAACATACTTTTCCCAAGTGTAAAGAGTTAAAAAAGGAGCTTATTTTGTAAATGCAATAAGAGACCCTGGGGCTGTGCATGAAACAGATTTTACTGCACTTCCAGGGGCTGAAGGCACTCAGCCTGTCACCTTGTGCCTCATTATGCCCCATAGCATGCGGTAAAATCTGCTCCATGTACATCCTGCCATGTCTTATTACTTACTGAAGGTTTAACGTACTCCAATTTATTTCACAATAGGTGCTTAAAGTGAAAAACAGGCGAGCTAGTAGCAGACTCAATGTTTCACAACCGCAGAATTGGCTTTCTCAAGGGCACTTACTGACCCATACTACAGGCCACCGTTCATATCTGACATTTAAAGTGAATCTGTTCATGAATCAGTCCAATTTCAGAAAAGTCAGTTAAAATAAACAGAGAGGAAGCCGGCCCACTGGCGTGGATGCCTGCGTCACTGGATGCCTTATCTCCACCAACGCCAGCAACCTGAATTTAGAAAAAGACCAGGGTCAGCTGGGATTGACTGGGGAAGAGAGGACTGAGCATTCCAAGGGCAACTCTCCTCTCTCAGGGTGGGGGGGGACTCTGAGTTCAGCCACATGCCCGCCACCCAGCAAAGGATGGGCAGCAGCAGCACTGGCGGGTTCCAGCAGACATGGACAAGAGACATAATGATGCATGTGCATTAATATGCATGCACACAGTTGTGTCACACGTAGTCCCTGGTGAAATAAACAAATGGAGGGAACCACCCCAGCTCACTCAGCATCCCTCACAGCCCCCAAATAACTCTATGTGGTAGGCTACCCACCAAAACAGGACTCTTGGTAAGTGGTGGTCAACCCAAATGTCTAAGAGACAGGTCGATAGTGGAGCTGGGGGGATGCTGCCAAGACCAAGGACACCAAAAAAGAGAAATGAATGAGGAAAAGTAATAAATAAATAACCAGAGAAGGTCAGAATTATGCTCTGTTCCTGACAAATTTTGTTACTTTAGGTATCTCATAAAAGTTTGGTGTGCCAAATCTGGAAGTCATCTTCAATCCAATTTACAGTACAGTGGTACAGTATCTTGCCTTGCAGTCTGATGTCTGTTATAGCAATCTTTAATCTCCACATAGGCCCCCTAAATCCCATTCCCCAAGTTCAAGTTAACCAGCGCACAGCTGTTGGTTGGAATCTGCCACACTTTTTATACATCCTAGCCATGTCATGTCTGCATGTTCCCAACAGCTGATTGGCTTACTCCTGAATTCCTAACTTCTGATTGGTCCCATTTCATTGACACAACTACATGTTTCTGTATAAGTACTGTACAGTTCAGTGGTATTTAATCAAATATTTTGGAGTTCATCTGAAAAACAAGAAACCACCACCTTCACACTATCATCATGTCCAAGAACATGGATACACAAAGGAGACATAGAAATTTTGAATGTGTTGGCAGAAAAGAACTGCTTGGCCCACCCAGTCTGACAAGATGTCCCCTGCCTGTTCTGCTCTGCAGACCACATCTGGTCCCTGATGACCCTCCTGACTCCCTGTATTTTTATGTTGTCTTGCGCTTGCCCAAGTGGCATCTTGCAGTAGTAGCACATTCAGATGTGTGTCAGTGTTGTAACAACTGCAGGGAATGCTTTAGTGGGTGCATCCCTCAGCCACCAATTAGCGAGCATGCTGGCAATGACAGCAGTTTCAGAGAGAGCCACGGAGTTTAAAGAAATCTGCCACTCCAATAAGGTGCAGTTTCCTCACTGGAGCATCAGATGACAAGGCTCTGTTACGTGCCTTTCCTGGTGAAACATTCCAATAAATATGGTGGCTCCTGCCGCCCACCACACAATCCCCACAAAGCCAATGCCCAATCCCATGTCAGCATATCCCCCCACCCCAGTTCAATTTGTTTGCCGCCAGGGGTGCCCATCCCTATCGGCGTCATGTCCCCCCTCCCCCACACACACACTTTCTTTGCTGGCGAGTGCCAATGCCCGATGGCATCATGTCCCCCGCCAAACTCATGGCATACTGGGAGGCCCACCCCAATGTGCCCAAAATAAAAAAAATGTAACCTCTAAATAAAGAAAACCATCACAGTCTGGTTTCTTTTTTTTTTACCTGTAAAAAGGCCCTCTATCGTCCTGCCGCACCCCTCCCCAACTGCACCCAGCCTCTGCACCCCTCCCTCCCGCACCCCTCACCCCATACTTACCTCTGGAGGGCCCCACAAGTAATATTTCAGAGACTCAATAGCCCACTTCAGAGCTAAGCAGTCTTTCTCTATGGTAGTATATCTTCTCTCCCTCTCATATAGCTTCCTGCTGATATACATGATCAGATGTTCTTCCCCATCTATTTTCTGAGATAAGACTACCCCAATACCATTCTCTGATGCCATGGTCTCGACCTCAAACACTTGGTTGAAGTCAGGGTGTTTCAATACAGGAGCTGTACATAGAATGGTCTTAATATTCCTAAAAGACTCATCACAAATAGGGTTCCACTAAACCTTATTCGGGTACCTCTTTTTAATGAGATCAGTCAAAGGTCTGGCAATGGCTGAGAAATTAGGATTAAATCTCCAGTAATAACTAGCCAGGCTTAGGAAAGACCTCACATGCTTTTTTGTGGTAGGTTTTGGGCTGTTTGCTACTGCTGTAACCTTCTCTACTTTGGGCTTCACTTGTCCGTTGTCTAAAATGAACCTTAGGTATCTTGTCTCGGTCTTTGCTAGAACACACTTAGCAGGGTTAATGGCCACTCCTGACTCCTTTATTGCTTGCAGTATCTGGGATAAATGTCTAACATGGGTTTCCCAGTCAGGACTGAATATGACCACATTTTCCAAATAAGCCACACATTACTCAGTGTGTGGTCTTAGTATGTGGTCCATAAGATGCTGAAAAGTGGCTGGGGCATCATGTGGTCTGAATGGCATTGTGACAAGCTGGTATAAACTGATTGGGGTGCTAAATGCTGTTTTATCTTGTGAATCAGGTGACATGGGGATTTGCCAGTATCCCTTATTAAGGTCAAGAGTAGAGATATACGGTGCATTGCCTAGCTTGTCAATGATGTCATCTATATGGGGCATTGGATAACCATTGAATAGTGGCACCTTGTTAAGCTTTCTGAAATGTAGGCATGGACATATCCCACCCTCTGTCTTGTCTATTATGACCATGGGTGAAGACTATGCACTCTTTGAGGGCACAATTATGTCTAACTGCTCCATTTTTTTTGGACTTCCTGAATCACCTCATCCATCACCTTCATGGTCAATCTGTAGGGTTTTCGGTGTAAGGGCTTGTCTTGTGTGGCAGTTATGGTGTGCACAATTCCTTTGGCCCTCCCACGATGTTTGTGAATATGGGCTCAAATTCTTGTAATACCCTCTACAAATCTTTCTGTTGCTGAGGCTCCAATTCAGGGTTTATCTGGATCTCCCCCAACTGTCCTGACTGCTCTAGCCTTCTATAGGCAACCTCCAGCTCTGACTCCCTAACTTCAGGATGGATATAAAGGGAGAGGTTAGGCTTCTCACACCATTTCCTAAGGAGGTTCACATGATAAATTTTCTGGAGGGGGGTCTCTTTCCTGGCATACTAAGCTCATAATTCACTTCTCCTGTTTGTTTCAAAATGGTGAAGGGGCCCTGCCTTTTCATGAATAGTTTGTTCTCTGTGGAGGGCAGAAGTAACAACACTTTATCCCCTGACAGAAATGTTTTAGTCTTCAAACCCTGACTGTAGCTTTCTTTCTGCAAGTCTTGCTTCTGTTCTAATCTCCAATGTGCCAAGTTGATATAACTTGGCAGAAGACACCAGAAGAAAGGACTGCTGTGTGACTGAACTTCTCTGCTGGGACTAAAGTAGAAGAACTTTTGTATTTGGACCTTTAATTTAGGGTAAAAAAACTAACATACAAAAAAAAGTGTGTGTTTGGGTTAACTGAGCTGAATGGGTATCTAAAGAGTTATCTAGGTGTAAATCTCAGGTGACTGAAAGGACTTAACTGCTGTGAGGTTTAAATTACTTGTAGAAAGATCTGGTAAGTAGGGGGAGTGGCCTAGCTAGAAGGAAACTACATTTAAAGACTACCTTAGAAAGTTTCAGCTAATAGCTTGGCAGAAGACACCAGGAAAAAGGACTGCTGTGTGACTGAACTTCTCTACTGGGACTAAAGTAGAATAACTTTTGTATTTGGACCTTTAATTTAGGGTAAAAAAACTAACATACAAAAAAAAAGTGTGTGTTTGGGTTAACTGAGCTGAATGGGTATCTAAAGAGTTATCTAGGTGTAAATCTCAGGTGACTGAAAGGACTTAACTGCTGTGAGGTTTAAATTACTTGTAGAAAGATCTGGTAAGTAGGGGAGTGGCTTAGCTAGAAGGAAGCTACATTTAAAGACTGCCTTAGAAAGTTTCAGCTAATAGCTTGGCTGAAGACACCAGGAGAAAGGACTGCTGTGTGACTGAACTTCTCTGCTGGGACTAAAGTAGAAGAACTTTTGTATTTGGACCTTTAATTTAGGGTAAAAAAACGAACATACAAAAAAAAAGTGTGTGTTTGGGTTAACTGAGCTGAATGGGTATCTAAAGAGTTATCTAGGTGTAAATCTCAGGTGACTGAAGGACTTAACTGCTGAGGTTTAAATTACTTGTAGAAAGATCCAGTAAGTAGGGAGTGGCTTAGCTAGAAGGAAGCTACATTTAAAGACTGCCTTAGAAAGTTTCAGCTAATAGCTTGGCAGAAGACACCAGGAGAAAGGACTGCTGTGTGACTGAACTTCTCTGCTGGGACTATATTGCCCTCCTTCCCTCCCCTCCACCCCCCCACCCAAAGCTAGTTCTATTTTTATAGGCACAGGATTTGACTGACAACAGGAACTTCCTGTTTAGGGGCAGGAAGTGAGTGATCACTGACCACCAAGGACCCACCATCCTAGAAGGGCAAGAGTAGCTCTCTGGCACCCTCTAGCTGCTGGAGGTCTGCCTCTGAGCAAGTAAGTGGTCTACTGAGAAATATAGGATATTCTTGTCTCAGAACAGGATAATCAGGAGCTTAAAGGGCACACAGGCAGAAAGTAAGGAGAGAGAGAGAGAGAAAAAAACAGAGGAAAGAGTAAGGATTGCAAACAGTTAAGGGGCCAGAAATAAGACATGTTTGGAGTGGTGCAGTGCAGTGGCTGTGGAGCAGCAGTCTTCCGGGAGATGTTCTGGAGGATGCGGTGTTGTCCCATCTGCAGGCATCTCTGGGCTGAGGGAGGAGGTTGCTCATCTCCAGGCTGAGTTGTCTAGGATTTGTGGGACCTCCTCTTCCATCCAGGGACCACCAGTGCCACTGCCGTTGCCTCAGAGGTTGCCAAGAAAGAGGAGCGGTTGGACCACAGTGGGCTCAGGGAGGGTGAGGGTGGTGAAACAGAGGTGCATCCCTCCAGTTGTACCTCTCTACAATTCCTGTGCCATTCTGGCAAAGTGTGGTTCCTCTATGGAGGCACCCACAGTGGAGACCAAGGAGGATGCTGGGAACCGCCACAAAGGAGACCCAGAGGAGGGTGGCAGGGGACCCTGCAGGGGAAGGAAACAACTCCTGGTGGGGGACTCCATTGTTAGGAAGGTAGAACTGGGGAGGAAGGGGAGAGGGAGGTAAGGTGCCTGCCAGGCGCCATGGCTTGGAGGGACAGGGAGCGAATCCTCAGGATTGCCAGAGCAGCTGCACAGGGGAGGGAGCTGGATGTCATTGTCCACCTAGGGACAAATGACCTGGCTAAGAAAGGGATTAGAGAAGTGCAGGAAGAGTTTGTGGAATTGGGGAGGGGTCTTAGTCAAGTAGCACGCACGGTAACCTTCTCAGAGGTGCTACCCATCTATGGCATAGGAGAGGCTAGGGTGTTCCGCACCATGGGATTCAATCAGTGGTTGAAAAACTGGTATGGAGCTCAGGGATTTGGCTTCATTGGGGACTGGGGGTCCACCTGGAGTGTTGCAAGCCTATACTGGCATGATGGGCTGCATCTGTCCGGGAGGGGAACCAGGATCCTAGGTGATAGGTTTAAATGCTTCATTGGCAAGCTTTTAAACTAGCCAAGGGGGCAGGCACTGGAAAGGAGCAGGAAAATCCTAGCCCCCAAAAATCACGGTAGTAAGTGCAGCAAACACCAACATAGAGGTGTCGATAGGGAGAAGAGCAGGGGTAAATGGAGAAAGTGACAAAGGCAAGAAGGACAGGGATGGGGCAAAAGGGAGTAAGGCCATCAGGAAATGGAGGGTAATGAGTACCAATGCCCATAGTCTGGGCAACAAGCTCCCTGAGCTGATGGCCTTAATGGAAGAGGATGCCTGGATATCAGTAGCAGTCACAGAAACATGGTACTAACAGAGAACCATGACTGGGATGTTAACATACCAGGGTACATAACCTACAGGAGAGACAGGCAGGGAGAAGAGGGGAGGAGTAGCTCTCTATGTAAAGGAAGGGATAAAAGCAACTAAACAAAAGAGTAAACAGGAGGAGAGGAGGCACTGTGGGTCACCTTGGAGACTGGAAAGGCACCACAATCGCACAGGGGTTGTGTACAGACCCCCATGTCAGGGGAAGAAATGGACAAGGATATGACAGAAGGCATTCTAGAATGGCAGAGAAAGGGAGATACTGTTGATGGGAGACCTGAATATGCCAGATGTTAACTGGAGCACATTTGCTGCAGCCACATCCAAGAGCAGGGCCATTCTTGATGCCCTACAGGTGGCAGGCATTAGACAGCTAGTTTCGGAACCCACTCATGAGGAAGCAATCTTAGACCTCATACTCTCAAACGGGGGCAGTGAGAGGATCTCAGATCTAGAAGTGGGTTGCCATCTGGGGACAAGTGACCATCAAACAGTGTGGTTCACGTTAAACTCAGCTACAGAGTCAAGCCATACAAAAGTGAGGGTACTGGACTTTAGGAGGGCTGACTTTGGCAAGATGGGAGAGTGCCTCAGAAAAGCACTAGCAAACAGGCTAGAAGGAGGTGTGGAGCAACAATGGGGAATTATCAAAACTGCCCATCACCAGAGGCAACAAGCCTTTGTGTGAAGCAAATAAACAAATCAAATGAAAGAAAAGCCACTATGGTTCTCAAAGAGGGTGGCTGTGAAAGTCAGGAAGAAAAAAATAGCATTCCGGAAGTATAAGGAAACACAGAAGGAGCAGGACAGAGAGCTGTACCAGTTAAGGCAGAAGGAAGCAGGGAGGGAAGTCAGAATAAAAGGCCCAAACTGAGGAAAAGATAGTCAACTCAGTTAAGAAGGGGATAAAACCTTTTATAGGTACATCAGCGGCGTGAAAGACAAAGGAGGGATAGTGAGGCTGAATAGAATGAGACGATGGGTGGGCAGAGGGGACAGTGAAAAGCAGGAATACTGAAAGAATATTTCTGCTCAGTATTCTACAAACAGGAGGGAAGTGCCTAATCTAATTAACAGAAGCACTCTTGATAGGGGGGTCAATCCCAGTCCTTTCACAGAAGAAAGGGTTCTGCAAGAACGCCTAAAACTGAAGGTGGACAAAGCAATGGGTCCTGATGGAATTCACCCCAGAATTCTAAAAGAATTAAGGGAGGAACTAGTGAAACCACTGGCTACTCTTTTTAATAAATCATGGGAGGATGGGGTGGTACCCAAGGACTGGAGGAAGGCAGATGTGATTCCCCCTTCACAAAAGTGGGACCAAGACAGAGGCAGGAAACTACAGACCTGTCAGTCTGACCTCTGTGGTAGGGAAAGTGATGGAGTCACTTCTGAAGGAAAGAATAGTTGAGTACCTAGAGGCCAGTGGAGCACAGGACCCAAGGCAGCATGGGTTCACAGCGGGAAGGTCATGTCAGACAAATCTAATAGATTTATTTGACTGGGTGACCAAAGTAGTAGACAGGAAGGGGCTGTGGACATGGCCTACCTAGACTTTAGCAAGGCATTTGACACAGTCCCACACAAAAGATTAATAGTCAAATTAACCAGCCTGGGAGTGGGACCCAGGGTGGTAGCCTGGGTAAAACATTGGCTGGACAACAGGACACAGAAGGTAATTGTAAATGGAGTCCACTCTGAAGAAAGGGGGGTTACTAGTGGGGTACCGCAGGGTTCAGTATTGGGTCCAGTCCTTTTTTAATGTCTTCATCAGTGACATTGCAGAGGGACTGGAAGGAAAAGTATGCCTTTTCGCAGATGACACAAAGATCTGCAACAGGGTTGATACACAAGGAGCCATGGAAAGGATGAAAAGGGACTTGGCAAGGTTGGAGGAATGGTCAGAAGTATGGCAGCTAGGATTCAATGCAAAGAAGTGCAAAATAATGCACCTGGGGAACATGAACCCAGGGGAAGAATACACAATGGGTGGGGAGGTAGTAACAACAACAAAAAAGGAAAGGGACCTGGGGGTAATCATATCAGATGACCTTAAGGTTAGCAAGCAATGTGAGAAGGCAGTAGGGAGGGCTGGGGGTACACTGGGATGTATAGGGAGAGGCATCATCAGCAGAAAACAGGAAGTTGTTATCCCTCTGTACAGACAGTTGGTGAGACCCCATCTGGAGTACTGTGTCCAGTTCTGGAGACCCCATCTCCGCAAGGACATAGACAGGATAGAGGCAGTCCAGAGGAGGGCAACTAAAATGGTGCAGGGTCTGCAAGAGAAGCCGTATGAGGAGACACTAAAGGAGCTTAATATGTATACCCTTGAGGAAAGAAGGGAGAGGGGGGACATGATAGAAACTTTTAAGTACCTCAGTGGAATCAACAAAGTCCAAGAGGGTAGCATCTTTCAGAAAAAGAGACGTGCAAGAACAAGGGGACACAATTTAAAGATAGAAGGAGGGCGGTTCAGGGCAATGTGAGGAAGTATTATTTCACAGAGAGGGTAGTGGATGCATGGAACAGCCTTCCTGAGGAGGTTGTGGGGTCTAAAACTGTGGGAGAATTCAAGAATGCATGGGACAGCCATAAGGCAATTCTTGTGGGGGGCAGGAAGATATAGGCTGTTGGTTAACTAGGATCTGCGGCCTATCCTGTAGGTAGGGAAATGGGCAGATTAGATGGGCCTAGCGGTCCTTATCTGCTGTCAAAGTCTATGTTTCTATGTTGATATACCTCACTAGGCATTTGCGTAACTGAGTTATGTACTCTATAACATTAAGATGTCCCACCTCCTTCTCTTCTTCCCAGTGTTCTTTAACCACATCCAGTGGCCCCCTTGGGTTTCTCCCATACAGCAATGAGAAAGGAGAGAAACCAGTGGATACTTGAGGGATTTCTATGTAAGCGAAGAGCAAATAAGGGCGGTACCTATCCCAGTCTCTGTCCTCTTTTTTTACATACTTCCTCAACATTCTCTTTAATGTCTGATTAAACCACTCTACAAGGCCCTCATTACATGGGTGGTATTGTGAAGTACATACTGCTAACACACCCAGAAGATGGTACAATTATTTTAGCAGGTGTGCATTAAAATTACTCCCCTGGTCAGTAAGTATTTCCTATGGGATTCCCATGTAGCTAAACACCTTTGCTAGCTCTTTTGCTATCCTCGAGGAGGTGACAGTTGTCATGGGAATACCTTCTGGGTAGCAGGTAGTGTAATCACATATGACCAGTACAAATCTGTTACCCTTGGAGCTCTTTTTCACGGGGGGCCCACTACATCCACAGCTATCATGTCAAAGGGGTTAATCACAGTGGAGATGGGTTGTAGCAGTACTCTATCCCTTTTTCCTGCCTGAGCTACCTTCTGACACTCAGCACATGCTTTACAGTACTCAGCTATGTTCTTGTGGACAGAGGGCCAATAAAACCTGGGTAATATGCTATTCATGGTACTATCTCTGCCTGCATGACCTGCTAAAGGGATGTCATGTGCCAGATACATGATTTGATGGCAGAATTTTTCTGTAACATTTAGTTGGTCTACTGCCTCTCTAGTTATGAGGTTATTGTATTCTCTGTACAGTATTCCCTGTTTTACAATAAACTGAGGGGCACCTTTTTCTACTCCCTTCCCCACCTGTGGAAAGAAAAGGTTAAGTAAAGGGTCTGATTTTTGCTCATGCTGCACATCACATTTAAAAGTGTGTCCCAAGTCTGGCTGTACATCAGCATGAATCTCAATCCAGTCCTTCTTTAGCTTCCTCTTCTCCACCTTAGTTTCATTGTCTTAGCCAGGATACTCAAAAACATCATCATCAAATGGAGACACAGAAGGTAAATGTTCCTGCTTCACTTGAGCTTTGATGGTCACGGCAACTACAACAGAGTCCTGGGTGGCATGGTAATGTATAAATGAAGCAAAGTCTGGGTGGTCATACCCGATAACAACTGGCATGGGTGGGCGAGGTACCAACCCCACTTCTACCTCATGTGTCTTTTCTTGAACAGTCATGTGTATGATGGCTGCGGGGTAACAACTGGTATCTCCATGCACACAGATGACTGCTGTATCTGGCCCTTTATTATTCCCAGTCACCAGATCTACTTGCACAAGAGTCTGGTGGCTTCCTGAATCAATCAGTCCCATCATCTGCTGTGATCCAATCTGCACAGTAGCCATAAAGTGACCCCAGTTCGCTAAGGCTACATGAGCTGTCTCTTTCTTTATATTAGGACAGTTTCTTACATAATGTCCTTCCTTTCGGCACCCATGACATTCAATCTCTGCTACGGGAATTTGCACCCCTCTCTCTGTTCTCCAGTCTTGTTTCACTGGGCTGGATTTGACAGTTTACAAGTAAAAGGGTTACTTATCAGATTGCTGGTGGCTGCAGCTGCTGATATCCCTTGGAACCCTCTGGGTCTGAATGGTTGGGCTGCCAGGAAGTCTTCAACCAATGTAATGGTTTTATCAACGGACTCGGGCTTATGCTCCTGAACCCAAAGTTGTACATCTTGAGGTACAACTTTAATAAACTCTTCAATAATTACCACCTCCAGAGGTTGGTCCTTGCTCTTGTTATCTGGTTGCAACCATTTGTAGTAGAGCTCCTTGGGACAGACATACATCTGTTGGGGGGGGTATCCAGTGACTGCATTTTAAGAAACCTAAACCTGTGGTGATAGGTTTCAGTGTTTATGTCATAGTGCCTGAGGATCTTCTGCTTCACACAGTCATAGTCCTCTGCCTCTCGGGAGTCCAAGTGGCTATAAACCGACTGGGCACTGCCTGTCAGGTGTGGTGCCAGTCGAACAACCCACTGTTCCCTTGGCCATGCGCCTGTTCAAGCAGTCCTCTCAAAGGTTGTGAGGTATGCTTCAATATCATCACTGTCCAATAGTTTAGACAGTTTAATGTATTTTGGGTTACTGGTTCTTTCAGTTTGCCCTGCATCAATGTCATGCAAGACCCAATGGTACCCACCCATTTAGCATCTTGTCTTCTCCGCTCAATATCTCTATCACTCTCCATCTGGACCTGTTTTATGCAGAGCCATTTCAATGCCTCCCCTATGTCTTCAGGTGGAGCATCTTTAAGAGGAGACAGTTCCCTCAATTCTTCCTCTTCCCTTTGGATCTCTTCATCATCTGCAAGCTTGGCCTTCCTCTGAGCTCCCAGGTCCAGTCCAGGCAGTAGCTTCTCTCCTAGTCTGTCAGCCGTGGTTCTGGTCAGAACTCCACAGACTTTCTACTCCAGAATCTCCTCTGGCAACTCTTGGTGCATCAGTCCACCTGGGATATGTGGCGATATCCACAGGAAAACATCCCCTTAGTCCAGTCCAGACATTTCCAGCAAGTTATCCCACTATTGACACCAAGTCTGTGGAGGGGTTGTGGGATAACAGATGACCAGACACAAAACTTCAGGTTCAACACACAATCTCTGTGTGATGTTTATTTAAAACACAGGGGATAACCTTAAGCAATGGCATATCCCTTCTTCAATACATCAGTTTGCAGCAACATACTATGCATGTCCTTTCTCTACACTTAGTCAGGATCTACTGATCTATCTCTTCAGTAGGAATGAACTATCCCCTATGTTGGTCTTGTGCGTTAGGTTGATGGGGAGACCAAAATAAAAACAAGCTAAAGACAAAGAATATCAGTGCAGAAGCACTGATGCAAGGGTTACCCCAAAGGGCATTGGCAATAAAGCCAAGTTTCAAAGAAACACATCATACATACCCCCATAATGCAAAGCACATGGGATGTATATGCAAATCACCATGCAATTTTATACTAGTTCAGCTTAAAGCAGAAATGCATGGTGCCAAAGGGCCTCTGAAACAATCTGTAATTAACATGTATTTAAATAACACAATGGGGGGGGGTCTAATATCTCTACCCCAGTAACTTAATTTTTATAATACAGGCCCCTAGTAACATTTTACCTTTATCAAAAACACCTAGTGCCATGATATTTTCAACATTTACAGGTTTCATACACATAAGGCATATACAGTACATCAAGGTATTTTATGACATAGTGCTACTGCATACCAAATTCAACAACAAGGAACATAGCCTGTTGTTTTACATCAGCTCAGAGGTCACCACAATAACCTCTGTGTATGAGAACCTGAGAGGGAAAAGGAAAATTAAAGGGGACACTATAGCATAGTCAAGAAAGGGGATGGGGTGCCCATAGGTGGCCAATCTTATGGACCACAAATTGTAAAGGATAGATTAGGCTAGGAAACAGAAGAACTATTGCAACAGATTTAAGAAAAGGTCAGTCCTCAAGAGCAGCAGGATCTCCTTGTCACATGTACTCAGTATCTGAATCTTCACTCTTATAAATGAGATGTATAAAGGGATGGACTTATGGCAGAGTCCATTAAGGACTGTACGAACTGTAAACCACTGGCATCAGTTTTGTTTATTCCATGATGTGGTCTGGTGCCTATATTGGGAATATTTAGGTGATGAAACTGTCATTTCTAGGTAATGTACAATAACACATGGTGCTGATAGCCCTTTTTCTGTCTAGCAGGACATGCTCTGTTATCTGTGAAGCCAACACAACTTAAAAGTAAATGAAAAATTCTCAGATGGGGATTTTTATAGATGAGAGTACTACAGTAATTCAGTCTTTTTCCACATGGCTCTTTGGAAAAATGGACTCCTGGTACTAAAGTCACAGCCCAAACACTCAATGAAAATACATGTCTGGGATGCTATCTCCTGCCAATGGCATGGGACAATGCAACCCTTTACTGGCATAATGAAGGGGGATTTCTTCAGAGAGGAGATAGTGTCCAATACATTGGTGCCCTTTATCAAGCAAGTATTTGCAGATAGGTATCGGCTTTTCCAAGGTTTGGTACATTGGGGCAGGACATTTATATGAAAGGACATCTCTTGCTAGACTCATACAGTATTCCTGTGGACAGTTATTCACTATTCACAGTGAGGATATACAGTACCATATCTTTCTATGGGTTTTATAGCACCTGCATCATGGTGGTATCATTTTCTAACACCTAGCAGAGCAACATCCAGAGGCGGTATATCGGTTTTGCTAATCTAGGCTGTTAGGAGGGTGTTGCGGGAATTCCTGGATGGTTTCGAATTCTGAACAATAGATATAGGTTGTGTTAAGAAGCTGTGGTGGGAGGGCATGCAAAGCCCTGTCTCAAACTGCAGCCAGGAAAGGGGGTTAACAATATATATCACCACAGGAAAATACAGGCACGCAAGGGAAGTGCAGATATACAACGGCATGCTGACACCGACTTATACATATGCTATATGTAAGTTTTAACATCACTGTAATCAATATTCTAAATTTTTGTCTATAAATGGTAGGGTAATGTTTTCCTTAGGAGCTCCTTATGCTTGGAACAGCTTAGTACCACAACTTAAAAGTTGCCCCAGCCTATCTGTCTTTAAGAACAGTGTAAAACATGATTTGTTGAATACATAACTCTGTTGCAATTGTTTTGAAACTTAAAAATTTGAGCCATGCTTGTTTTGAACTATTGTTCTGTCTTATATGTCTTATATTTATCTGACGGGACATTCTGTAGCCGAGACTTGTTTCTCATACAGCTAATTCTGTTTAAATAACTTTTAAAAAAATAAAATAAGATTTGGAAATACTTCCCATAGACATATATTAACTGCATGTCAAAATAGATCAATTATGCTACTGAATAAATATCGTAATGAATTAAAAAACAAATGAAATTTGACCTGTGGTTACAGGTGAAATGCTACAGTAAATCACTCAAAGAACATGGAGTAAACACATTGCTTTTATGCTGTAGTCTTTTTGTCCAAGCCATGTCATGATCCCTATAAAAAATACAGAGCATCTTGGGGGTTCGTACTTGCAGTAACGGCACTCCATCTTGAAGTTATGCCTAACATTGTTTATTCGACAGCAAGGTGTTGCAGAAGGAATGTGCAGATGCAGACAGCAAGGGAGAGTCAGGGCCAGATCAGGCCTGCAACACCAACTAGGCCACAGCAAAAAGAGTCAGCTAAAGGAGCCTCTGCCATACACCCTCAAGCGGGTTGGAGTTCTACTCTACAAGGACTGTGAGGACACACTATGGCATGTCACTGTACCTAAAAGGTCAGTGATGTTTGTAACACTAATGGGGGGGAGGGGACTCCATAATGCGCCTGCATGTTGTCTTTATGACTGTCTCCTCACTGCTGTCTTATTATCTTCTAGCTGTTCAGGGGACATCCATTGGAATTTAAACTGTTGGCCAGAGAAACTGTAGGGGTCACCTCAGTGGGCATCGAAGAGGATGGAGACTGCATGGGTGATGCATATCCCATGAAGCTAGGAACAGATCACAGTGTACTACTTAGATGAATATGGGAGTTGTCATTTGTGATGGGGATGCCAGAGGTAAAAATCATATTTTATAAAGCTGTGATACAGTGTAAGTTATATATTTGATACAGTGTTTTCAAATTATATTTTGCTTTTCATTTTTGGAAAGAATTGGTTTCAAATCAATCCTGCATGCCATTAGTCTAAAAGTAAAGTGCAGTCAACTGGAAAGCACTTTGCAGGTTTAGTTTAAGACTTTAGAAATATGGGGCCAGATTCACAAAACGTTTCCCGGTGCAAACCAGGTTTTGCACCAAGTCAGTATTCACAAAAGCCTGGTTTGCACTCTCAAACCAGGTTTGCTCCAGGGCAAAGTGTGAAGGGGCTGTGATGCAAATTAGGGGGAAGGGATGTGAATATCGGCACTGTCCAATTCAGAAAGTATTTGCTCTGCACAAGGGCCTTTTGTGGGCCCCCTTGCATGGTGCAAATACCACCAATCGAGACTTTGCTTCAGTCCTCCACAACCATAGTGGCCGGCAGAGGTATAGTGGTGCCCCCTGCCCCGCTACCAATTGCTGGCCCAGTCAGTAAAAAAGTACACTTAATCCCTGGTTCTAGTGGTGTCCACACACTCCAATCACTAATCACTGGCCCAGTAGGTAAATATATAAAGTTATTCTCTGGCGTTAGTGGTGTCCCCCACCCCCCCGATAGCCAGCCCAATATGTAAGTATATAAACCCATTCCCTGGTGGTAGTGGTCCCCACCCCCCCATGATCTCTGAATGCCAGTCCATTGTGAATTGAATAGTTTCCCTGGTGTCTAGTAATCCCTCCCATCATCCGATCCCTCTTGGTCCCTCCTCCCACCTAATCACCTGCCCAATATAAAAAAGAATGTCTCTGGTTCCGAGTGTAAACCCCTCCCATCCTGATTCCCTTTATAGTCAAGAAAACATTTTCCTGGTGGTCTAGTGGTCCTTCCCCTTCCCAGATTGTTGTCCCCATGAAAACAGTAACAACATCTCCTTGCTGGCTAGTGGTGCCCCCCCCCCCATTCCCAGTCTGTCAGTTGTCTGAGATTGAACTATCCTGGTGGTCTAGTGGGCTACCTACCAGGCAAGTAGTGGCCTACCACCCGCTCCCCCTTCTGAAACTGAGCCAGCAACCACCACAGCCCCCCTCTCTCCACCACAGCTGGCCACCAACTAAGTTCTCAATGAGCGTATACTATATACAGTACATGCTCACTGAGCTGTCAATCAGTGGCAATGAGTGCATACTATATACAGTACATGCTCATTGAGCTGTCAATCAGTGTCAATGAGCACATATTATATATAGTGTGTGCTCATTGAGAGTTCAGTCAGCAGCTAGCCGTGGTGGAGAAAGAAGGGCTGTGCTGACCAGCTTGGTTTTGGGATGGGGGATCGGGTGGGTCACTACCTCCTGGGTTGGGTGGGTGGGGGTGAATTAGGACCATCAGGGACAGTTCAGTCTCATACAACCGGTGGATCAGGGATAGGGGGAAACCACTAGCCACCAAAGAGATGTTGTTGGTGTTCTCATGCGGACAGCGATCGGGGAAGGATCACTAGACCACCAGGGAAATATTTTCTTGACTATAAAGGGGATTGGGATGGGGGGCTTACACTGGGAACCAGGGGACATTGTTTTTTATACTGGGTGGATGAGCAGGTGGGGGATGGACCACTAACCATCAGGGACACTTTTTATTATATCGGGTAAGAGATCGGTGAGAGGAGGGACCTCTAGCCACCAGGGAAACTATTCAATTTATAATCAGGCCGGTGATTGGGCAATCACGGGGGGACCACTGGCCACCAAAGGGATTTATCTATTGTGTTTATAATCAGGTTGGTGATCAGCGAGGGGAGGCAACACTGGCATCCAGGGTATGTTATTGTTTTTTTCAGGAGAGCAATCGCTGACTGCCGGGGGGGGCAGTGAACTCCAGCGCAGGCTATGTAAATAGCCCATAATGGGTATGCAAATAACCACATAGCACCTTGCATGCCCAGTGGACTAATTTACATTAATGCTTTTGTGAATACAGAATAGCACCCCTGCCCTATTCCTTGTGGGGCCATACACTTGGCTGCCTGTCGGGACTGCGCTCGTGGAGTTAGTGGTAGCAGTGCTGGGGTTACTGCTGCCAAGTCTGAGCCTTATTCACAGTCAGACAGCATGGTTTGCTATCAGACTGCGAACAGCAATTTTGAAATTCCAAACTTTTATTGTGAGCAAATCTCATATCGGATACACTGTACATAGGAACAGACACACACCTTTTATACTATCATATCAATTGGCAAATTCAATTCAAGTCACCAATTTTCTCCCCCCCGCCCCCCACATTAACAGAACCACCCCTCCTTAAACTAACTCACCCCCTCACTACCTCAAACCCTAGAAGATCTGCTCACCCACCTTTATCCCACCTCCTACTTGATTCCGTCTAGCTCGCCTAGAAGGTATAACGCTTGGAAGCGGCACCAAGTCCTTTCAAATGTATGAAGCCTATTATCCCTTCCGCCCTAATTTCTCCATATTTAAATTAAACAACATTTCCTGCAGCCATTCCGGTATACGTGATTGGTGAGTCAGTCATCCAGTTTCGCAAAACTACCTTTTTGAGAGAGCATGAAATCAGGGCCATGTAAAATCTACGCTCTCTAAACATGATACCAGAGTAATCCCCTATCAGGCATATATCAGGGGTGAAATACTGGTCAATACCCAACAGACGGTCCGCCCTCTGCCTAATCTGCATCCACAGCTGTTTTATCAGTGGGCAATCCCAAAAAATGTGATACAAATCACCCACTGCCTGACGACACCGAAAACAATTTTGATCCGACCTACTACCCACCTTAAATAGCTTGGAAGGGGTCCAGAATAAATTATTCAAGAAGTGAAACTGCATCACCCTCAGCCTATCCTGTCTGACATACCTGTACATCTGCCTCCAAACAGCTTCCCAGTCCCGCCTCCTGTTCCCCAAACAATTAATCCAATATCTGGGCTTATGGTCCAAATCGACCAAGACTTGGTCGAGAAGTCTCTATATACTCTAGAGACCGCGATACGCTCCCACAACTAGCTAATGACTCAAACCAATTCCATCCACACGCCCATCTCAGAGACTGGACCCCACTTGCGCCAGTAAATGAGTCACCTGGTATAATTTAAAGACCTTCTTAGCATCAATATTATACTTTGCCAGGATCGCCCTAACTGGGAGTACACGACTATTTTCCATTAAGTCCTCAATTCTAATCCTTCCAGCTGGGGAATCCATCTACCAGAAATCATTTTCCCCCCAATTCGCAGGTTCGGATTTTGACATACCGGTTGATGCTTGTCCCTGTCCGGGACATAACCAAGCTTACTGCAAATCTGCCTATGTATACGCAAAAATTTAACTATTGGATTAGTAATCAGCCTAGGGGGGCAGTCTCCTAGGAGTGGAATAAAGCAACGCAACCGGGTCAACTCCTGCCTCCCTGATCGCTTCTATCTCTAGCCTAACCCACGAGGGAACATAAGGCAAAGAGTCAAGTTTGCTGTCAGGAACCACCCATCTCAAATATTTACACAGGCTACTTGCCCAATAATATAGTCCAAAATGTGGGAGTCTCAGACCCGCTCTCTCCCTGGGAGCCACCAACTTACTATAAGCCCTACGGGGTCGCTTCCCTTTCCAGATAAATTCAGAAATTATCGAGTGCAATTCACTAAACTAGCTTAGGGGTAGAAAAGCATTAAGCATATTGAGTGGGTAGAAAATCCTAGGCAGGATATTCATTTTAACTATGCTAATCCGGCCCCAGAGAGATAGCGGCAATCCACTCCACCTCTGCAAATCCTGCTTAGTAATATTCCTAGTGGTGTGAACAGCAATTTTGGACACCAGGGAAAATGCAAAGCATGATGCAAAAGTTTGCGTTTGCCTTTGCGATTTTTGTGAATCTGGTCCCAAATGTTTTATAAATATGTGAGCAACTGTTTGTGACTTCTCCAGTTGCTTTTCATTGTGGAAAAGTCTGGTTCCATAACAGTCCTGCATGCCATCAGTCTCAAAGTAAAGTGCAGATGACTGAAAAGAACTTTGCAGGTTTATAGTATTTTATGACTTTAATAAATAAAATGTTATATAAATATGCTTTATTGCATTTTAACTCATTTTTTGTTCTCTCTAGAAAATGTTGTATTTGTGACTGATGTCTAAACATATTATTAAAGAAAGTAGCTACTGTATATTGATGTACTCTATTTTTTTTTTTTTTCGTTTTTTGAATAACTTGTTCTGTACCTTCTCCTGCAGGTGTCTGAAGGTCGGGTTACCAGAATGAAACTTTAGAAAATGGGCAAAGACAATTCTCTCTTCTGATTGGCTGAGACACTTATTTAGGTAGGTATCTATCAGACAATAGATGCCCACCAAATAAAAAGCCCCAGTCCAAGCCTGCCTAATAGCCAGCAAAGTATCCTTGTGCCCAGTACCCTGCTTCCTCATTGGCTGAAGCGCTGGGCACATCATTTCAAACTGCCGCCATTTTTTAAATCCCTTAGCATGAGCCTCCCCCACCACACACACTCACAAACTAAGTCCTTGGAGCAGAAACCACAAAATAATTGAAAAAACAGCACTGTACATAGAAAACAAATAAAAGCAATGGTTGCTATTTCTCCCATGGCTCAGACCCCACCAGCTGTTTCCACCATTTGTCACAGTAATGTACCACCAACTACCATCTTTATGACCGCAAAAGCCAGCAGCACTTCTCATCTCAATTATGTCATGAAAGTGCAGCTTCTCTGGTGATAGTGAGGAGATCGGTCCAACGGTACACCCCAGACTCCCTCTCATCACACACACACACACACACACACACACACACACACACACTCAGCTCCATTGCAGAGAAACTTTAAACCGCAATCTCGCAAAATCTTTTTCTTTGAGTCCGAGCCCTGCTGCCAACCATTTCTAGTCAGCTCCACTGCACAGCCAACTAGATGTAAACCACAGTCTTGTCGAGAACTGAGACACGCTAATACTTGCTGTGTTTTCCTCGCAACAGATGGAAAAAAAACGTTGTGTGTGCTTGACATCCTTGGCTCTGCAGCTCCCGATCTTCTGTCCTGGGAGCAGCTCATGATTAGTACTGTCCGCATCGCACAACAGTAAAAATCTAAAAGAAAAGCAATAATACTGCTTCACAGTGGGGAGCGATTACTTTACTGAAAAAAAAGGACACCCGATTGGATCAAGAAAGAAGGAAACCAGCACCGAGCAAACTGGGGCAGTATACACTTGCAGCACTTGAAGCACAACCTAGTGGGCAAACCAGGAACTGTGGATTTTTTTTCTAAACATATACTTACACACACTAAAACTTAAAGAATAAAACAATGTAAACCTTATTATTTTTTTTTTTCTTAACAGCCCATTTTCTAAGCGCAATAATACCCTCCAGGGTTGGTGGTATGGGCAATACCAGACCTTCCAGGGGCTATAAGGCCCTCCGCCTTCAGCGGCGGGCCTCATTTCGTCCCTGGGCGGTCTGGTATTGCCCAATACCGACCACCCTGTCGGGCATCATTACTTACATAGTGTGTGGTAGAATGCTGTTATGCATGAAATTTTATGCCTGGAATATACTTGTTCTGCTGCACTAGTGACATCATTATGTTGTTCTGCTGCAAATGCTGCCACATACTTGATTTCCCCTATCCAATTAAGCTGGAAGATGTTTTTTTTTTTTTTTTTTTTAACTTTATTCTTTATGCCTCCTTCTCTCCTCCCGGAGCCCACTCCTTCCTTCCTCTCAACTCCTCCGTTCCACCTCCGGTGGGATCTGCCCCTAGAGTGCCTCCTTTCCTCCCTCATGCACAGTGGGGTCTGTCCCTCTTATCGGTGGTCCGGATGGTACCGAGAGGCTATCATCTTGGGCTGCCGAGAGGGGTTTTCCTCGCTTTTCTTCCCTGGTTTCCCCCGCCCTCTGAGACGTCCGAGCTAGGACGTACGTCCCGAGTGGTGGCGTGCTGATGCACACCAAGCCCTCATGTGCAGCCGATGCTCCCCCTCCCGGCTCCGATGGCGGAGCCGCCTCCATCCTCTTGGTGGGGTGCTTCCACGGCCGCGTGAGGATGATGCAGAACGCGGACGGCGTTCATGGCTCCCACCCCCTGAGGGAGGAGAGCATCCGTTGGGACGCCGATCTCCTCTCCCCGCCGACCTCTCGCAACCCGAGTCCGTTCCCGAACCCGGGTCGCCGGCGTAGCGCGAGGTGTGGCGTCCAGTGCCTCAACCCTCAGTGCCACCGGGCCGGGAAGATGTTTTTTAATCTTGAACTTGCAGAAACATCTGCAGCATATTGTGTTAGTAATTTAAGCTTACCACCAACCCTTAAGTGCCCCCCTCAACCACCAGTTCACTGAAACAAAGTGCAACGTCTGAAATAAACATGGATGCCCTTACACTATATAGAATATGGAATGGGCAACTCTATGCACAATCAGTGTGTTGTGCCACCTCAGAGATCTGATTCCCATGGACCTCTTGTGGCATAACACACTGGTTGTGCATAGTTGACCATCCACTATCCTATATGTGGCAGGAGGGACTGGGTGAGATACTTGTGGATGAGCCACCACTGAGAATGCCGCTGAGTGAAGGGGAGCAGGAAGCACTCCCAAAATCCTATGACATCATTCTGGTGGCAGATGCAGCTTGGCTGCAGCAGTATCTGTGGAACCATGAAAACTGGGTGGACATTTTGGACTGAATACTGATTACTTAACCATATTTTATTTACATTTATGTTATTTAAATTGTTATTTAACCTAACAGTTCTGTAGAAGGTTAGGGGGTTGGCAATCCACTAGCCTGAGGTAATACCAGGGGAGCAAGGGACAGGGCAGACATGGTGCATATGGGTGGTGGATGGGGACCAGTGGTTTGCACTATGCCCCTGCCAGTACCATGCTTGGGGGTGGTGCGGGGGGCACAGCTCCCTGCAAACAGAGAGTTTGACGATTGTGTCAGCTGCCATAATCTGGTGCTGTTTTGACTTCGCACCATAAAGGAGTCACCATTATACCATGGAATCCCTGAGGGGCAGAAAACTGGGGATGACGTGGTAAACACCACCTTGCCAAGGACAGGTGTGTCACACGATGTTCCCCATCAGTCCCCTACCCCAGTCTCCCAGCATTTCCTCATGCAAGTGGAGTGAAGCATGTGTGTGTGTGTGTGTGTGTGTGTGTGTGTGTGTTTTGGTGGGGGGGTCTGCGGGTCAGGCAAGAAGAATACTTCTGCATCAGGAGGACCTAGAGGAGGTACACATGTATGAGCCACTACTGGTTATTGTGCTTTATTTCAATTTTTATTTAACTTACTTCTCCTGTGGAAGACGGAGGGGTGAGAAATCAACTAGCCTGAGGTAATGCTGGGAGGACAAGGGACTGGGGGGACATGGTGCACACCTCCTGGCTGGGATGGGTAGTTTGCAACATCTTCCCCATGAGTTCCCTACTGAGAGTTAGGGGGGGCAGGGGACTGTAGAGCACAATTCCCCCCAGACCCCCCCTCCACACACACATATTACCTCATGCAAGTGGAGTGAAGCATGGGGTGGGTGAATGGCCTGGAGGAAGTACATGTGTACAAGCCACCACCACCAAGAGAGCAACTGGATGAAGGACAGCAGATGACACTACCAGCATCCTATGACACTGTTCTAGAGGTGGATGAAGATTTGACTGTAGCAGCATCTGCGGAACCATGAAAAATACTGTATGTGGACATTTTGTGGGGAATAGGGTAACAGATCCTCTAGCTTGAAGTAATGCCAGGAGGCTAGAGACTAGAGGGACATGGTGTATACTGCTGGTGGATGTGGACCAGTGGTTTGCACTGTTCCCCCGCAGTCCCCTGCCTGGGTGTGCAGAGGATTGGAAGGACATGGTGCATACTGCCTGGCTGGGGAAAGGTGGTTTGCACCATGTTCCCTATCAGACCCCCACCCAGGGTAGGGACAGGGGGGGCACCATGCCTGGCTGTCCTCTGCTTCCAACCTCCCCAGCATTACCTCTTGCCAGTGGGTGGGTGTCTGCGGTTTCCAGTGAAAAGACTGTGATAACTGACAAAAAACACTATGGCATATTACTGTGCTTTACTGTAATTTGATCTGAACATACTGAGCTGTTCTAGAGATATGGGAACACTAACCTGGATAATTAATGCTGGGGGATGGGCAGGAGGCTAGGGGAACATGACGCATACCACTGGTGGAAGGGATCCAGTGGTGTGCACCATGCCCACCACTCCTTGCCCCACCCCCTGGCAGTGTGTTATATACATGGTGTTCAAGGATCATTCAGTGGAATTTGAACTGTTACATTTTGATTGAAATACTTGTTCTACGGGGAACTGGGGATGGGAGATCCACTAGCCTGAGGTAGTGCTGGAGGAGGAACTAGGGAAACATAGTGTATAAGGCTGGTGGATGGGGACAAGTGGTTTGCACTATGCCCCTGCCATTTCCTAGCTGGGAGGCAGAGGACTGGGGGGGTCACAGTGCATTCCACCTGGTTGGGGACAGGTGGGGGGCATCATGGCTAGGCTACTGGTGAGTTGTGTTGGGCATCTGGGCCTGGAGTTTGATGGGATTGTTTGGTACTTCTTTTTGGAAGGAGTCTTCCCAGCTGCAGATGCACTGGGGAGGCCTCTTCTGAAAAACACATCTCTGGATCCAGACAGCACCGTCCAGTCTCTAACCTACCCTATTAGGACATGCTTATTGAGAAGGTGAATGTGCTGCAACTAAAGGCATACCTCATAGCCTTTGACATCTATAAGCCTCTCCAATACATTTTTAGGTCTAAGCATAGCACTGTGACTGCACTGGTCAGGTGCATAATGGCCTTCCCAGGGCAAGGAATAAAGGGGAGTGGTCAGTTCTCACCCTCCTCAGTCTTTCTCTTCAGCCTTTGACACTGTAGACCATGGGCCATTGCTGGATCTGCTGAGGGAGTATGTAGGACTGACATAAGAATATAAGAACATAAGAAAAGCGTCGGCAGGTGGGGGCCGTGCTATCCATCTAGTCTGCCCTAAAAACTGCCCCTCCCTATACAGCCTTTGTCCTAACTTGTCCTTTATGTCTGTCCCATGCAAGTTTGAACTCCCTGATTGTCTTTGTTGCTACCACCTCCTGGGGCAGGCTGTTCCATGGGTCTATCACTCTCTCTGTGAAGAAGTACTTCCTGACATGGCTTTTGAACCTTCCTCTTACCAGTCTCATATCATGCCCTCTCGTGCATGCTGCCATGTTCTGTTGAAATAGAATGGCTGTCTGAGCTGTGTTAAATCCCCTCATGTACTTAAATGTTTCAATCATGTCCCCTCTGTTTCTTTTCTGCTCAAGGGAGTATAGGTTCATCTCCCTGAGTTTTGCTTCAAATGACCTGTGATGCAGTCCATGCACCATCTTAATAGCCCTTCTCTGCACCACCTACAAACGGTCAATGTCCTTCTTGAGGTGAAGTCTCCTGAACCGAACTTAGTGCTCCAAGTGTGGCCTCACCAAGGACCTGCAGAGGGGCATGATAACCTCCATCTTTCTATTAGAAATATCTCTACTTATACATCCAAGGATGCCACCCACATTCTGTGCTGCTTTCTCACATTGTTTTCCTACCTTTCATTTGTCCTTGATGATTATGCCAAGATCTCACTCCATTTGTGTCTCCTCAAGTTGATGTTCTCCCAGTGTGTACTTTTTTCCAGGGTTCTTCTTTCCCCTTACACTTTTTGGCATTAAATTGTAACTGCCAGTCCCTGGACCAATCCTCTAGCCTTCTATGGTCAGCTTCCATGTTGTTTGCTCCTTCCCTTGTGTCCACTCTGTTGCAGAGTTTTGTATCATCTGCGAACAGGCAAACCTTCCCTGTTAGTACATTTGCTATGTCTGCTATAAATATGTTAGATAGGATCGATCCCAGTACCGATTACTGTGGGACGACACTGGTCACCCTACCTTCCATTGACAATAATCAATTGACTAGCACTCTCTGGGTCCTATCATTCAGCCAGTTACTGATCCAGCTGACCATCTTCTGGCCAACTCCTGTTTGTTCCAGCTTGTTGGTTAGCCTTCTGTGAGGCACAATGTCAAAGGCCCTTTTCTTCTTCCAATTGTTTAACCAGGAGAGACACACTAAGCTGAAAGCTTATTTACAGTTGTGACCTGGGAGCACAGGGAAGTTAAGTGACTTGCTCAGGATCACACAGTATGCAAGTGGGGGCTGTGGGATTCAAACCCAGTTCTCCAGATTTGCAGCTCAGAGCCTTAAACCACTGTGCTATACTGCCTTGCTGAAATCTAGGTATACAACATCCACTGCCCCTCCCTGATCCAATGTTCTGGTGACCCAGTTGAAGAAGTTGATCAAGTTGGTTTGACAAGAGCATCTTGCTGTGAAGCCATGTTGCTTCAGGTCCATTTTTCCAGTATCTGTTAGGTACGCCACTATCCTCTCTTTTAGTAGTGACGCCATCATTTTTCCCACAACTGAGGTCAAACTGACAGGGTGGTAATTTCCTGCCTCTTCCTTGTTTCCGCTCTTGTGTAAGGGCACATCGGTTGCCTGTTTCCAGTCCTGAGGTATTTTCCTGCTGTCTAGTGACTTGTTGAAGAGCTCAGCCAGTGGTGCTGCCAGTTCCTCTTGGAGCTCCTTCAATATCCTAGGGTGTATGCCATCCGGTCCCATAGCTTTTTCCACTTTCAGTTTATTAAGCTTTTAGGACCTGGCCTGGTGACACTGAGGGTTGAGGCATGGACGCCACACCTCATGCCATGCTGGCAACCCGGGTTCAGGAGCGAGCTCGGCAGTCGGGATTCAGCAGGGTGGGATTGGATTGAGCGCCCACTTGGCTGCTCTCCTCTCCCGGGGAGGGTTCTGGGGATGTCCGGCATTCCGGCGGACCCTGGTGGAGACTGGGGGGTGCCGCAGAAACTGGGCAGCATGTTCACAGCATGGCCCGACACAGGAAGGGTTGCCATGCACCGAGAAATCGGGGGTGTGTACCACACACAGGGGGGTGGAGGGTTGAGGGCATGTAACAGGGGAAAAAGCCCCCACCCACTAGATAAGCGATGGCTCCACCAGTGCTGCCACCACATGCCCAATGCTGGTTCCCCATCATTGCCCCTTCGATCTCCCTGGGGCTGTAGCCCCTCCCGTCCCCAGGGAGTCATGACATCCTTAAAGATGACAGGGACACAGTGGGCGGTAGAGCAGTCTGGTGAGCGGGGTAGCCCGAGAGAGTTCTGGATGGGTGGGAGAGAAAAAAAGAGTCAAAAAAAAAAAAAAAAAGCTCTTTTAGGACCCTCTCCCTTGTGAAGGGGCTAGTATCTGCTCCCTGGGCATCTTCCTCTGTCCTGCTCAGTGTAGGACCCTTGCCACTGTCTTCAGTGGTGAAGACAAAGCAAAAGAACTCATTTAGCACTTGTCCCCATCACTCTCTGCCATCTTACCTTCCTTGGTTGCTAGTTGGACTATTCCTCCCTTAGTTTTTCTTTTTTCTCTTATGTATCTATAGAAGGTTTTAACTCCCTCCTTAACACCCTGTGCTATTTTCTCTTCCATCTGTGCTTTTGCCCTTCTAACAACTTTCCTTGCCTCCTTTAATTTGCTCTTATAGTCTTCCATGTCTGCTTCGTGTTTTGTTTGCTTGAATTGTGTAAAAGCCTTTTTTCTCTTTGATTTTGGATGCTACTTCGTGAGAGAACAAGAAAGGTCATCTTTTGGACTTGCTGATCTGCTTTGTGCATACAGTTGTTACTGTATACAGTGTAGGCCCAAATTGGGTGCTACCTCCAGCACAAATACTATTTCTGCTGCCTCCCGAAGCCTTGCCCAGTTGGTCAGCTCTAAGCCTCCACCTGCACTGCTCAGCTGGTCTGCCTGGAAGAAAGCTCCTCTACACTGCAAAGGCCCAAATTGGGTGCTGCCTCCAACACAAATTCTATCTCTACTGTCTCTCGAAGCCTTGCCCGGTTGGTCAGCTCTAACTAAGCCTTCACCTGCACTGTTCAGCTGGTCTGCCTGGAAGAAAGCTCATCTACACTGCAAAGTGCAGGCCCAAATTGGGTGCTGCCTCCAGCACGAATACTAGCTCTGCTGCCTCCCGGAGCCTTGCCCAGTTGGTCGGCTCTAGCTAAGCCTCCACATGCACTGCTCAGCTGGTCTGCCTGGAAGAAAGCTCCTCTACCCTGCAAAGGTACGACAGGACTCAGTCATCAGGTTCAATTTTTGGCACGTTACACAGCCACATCCTGATTGGACACTGCCCTCTGTTGCTGCATCTCGAGTGGCTTTTCCCCTGGCTAATTCTTCCTGATGCCACAATTGCTCCTTATACTTAAAATGACTGTATTCTTTTTTTTTGGCTAGTTTTCCATTAGCAGGTTATACAGATCTGCCACTAGAGGGATCTTGTTCTTTCATTTAAAAAAGTCTACCCTCTTAAAGTCACAGTTGCTTTACTTGCTATATACCTTCCTTGTACTGCCTCCCCACTAAACCCTATTTTGCCGAAATGTTCTCTTTTCACTACCGCTACCTGCCTGTTTCTTTTTTTTTTCTTTCGACCTACACCAGGATGAGTTCCCTCCCCACCTGCTCCTTCCCTTCTCTCCTCCTTGTCCTTCCTCCTTGTTCTCTCTCCCAGGCCCCTGCCACCCCCATCCCATACCCACTGTCTACTTAATCAATATCAGCAGTACCTTGGGAACGCTCCACTTCTTGACCAGCCCTCCCCATGGGCCTCCACTTGGAAATATCTGGCTGCTTCTTAACACCACTAAGACTGGTCTTAATGCCAGTCTATCCCTACTGTACCACATTGCATATCATCGGGATGTCATATGGATTCTCCCTACTGCCCTTATGCTAAAAGGAAACACAAATTATCATTACTGGACCTGCGCCTCTGTTCAATGAAGCTCCTCCTACTGATCTCAGGCAACGTCCATTCGAACCCTGGCCTGGGCTGTTCAAGCCTTCTGAAAAAGGCAGGAGCCCTAGCCATCGCAACCATTAACATCTGCAGCCTGTTACCAAAGCTTGATGCACTCCAAGCCCTTTATCAGACAACATAATCCTAACATCCTTGCTGTAGTTGAAACATGGCTGACTCCAAAAGTTTCTGATCTGGCAATTACCTTACAGGGCTACAATGTTTTCAGACTGGACCGTGTCTATAAAAGGGGAGTGTGGCTGTGCCATCTACATTAAGGATATTCTCCTGGGGCATCTTGTTCCAACCCACTTCCCTGCCTCCTCGGCCCAGCTTCTAACCATTGAAATTCTTCTAGGTCCCAATCAAAAAGCCCTCACCATCATTGTGATTCCTCCTCGAGATCAAGATCTTGGCATCAAAGAAGTTCTTAACTTCGTTAGCTCCCAACCTCCTGGCTCTGAACACATTCTGCTTGGTGATTTCAATATAAACTGGCTCGCATCTGATGTCTACACTCATAAGGATGCCCTTGCAGCTGCCAGCCTCTCACAATTGGTCACCACACCAACTCGGATAAATTACAAAACTGGCACCAGTACCCTGCTGGACTGGGTTCTCACCAGTCACCCTACCAGGATCTCTCATACCTTCATTCACCCAGACTCTCAGTGACTACTCCCCGGTTATATGTGAATGGTCTAATAAATTTCTAATGCCACCCCCTATAATCATTACCAGCAGAGTCCTCCCCCATGGTCAACTTACCCATCTCAAACAGTACCTATCCTTGCAAGACTGGCTGCCCATCTACAAGGCGACGGATGTTAACCTAGCCCTCGGCTACTTCATCACCGCCTTCAATAAGGCCTGTGACCACTTCGCTCTTTCAAAAAAACGGAAAACAAAAGCCCTCTGTAACCCTTGGATAACTGCAGAGCTCCTTTCCCAGCTAAAAATCTAGGGACCACCTGTGGGCAGTGGCTAAAGCCACAGGAAAACAATCTGACATCCATAAATACAAACATGCCCCTAATGCCTGCACAAAATCCATTCGTCTCACTAAAAGCTCATATTATAAGGATGTCCTCACCAACACCTGGGGAAATGGTCATGCTTTCTGGGACAATATCAAAGACATCACTGGGAAACAATCAAAGTCCACTCCAGCCATGTTAATTGTTGAAAAGTCCACTACCCTTGATCCCATGGTCATTGCAAATACCTTTGACACGGCTTTTACTGACCTCAGTACTGTTCTACCACCTGATTTCTTTGCAGTCAGTCACACCCCTTCTAACACACCCTGCACTCTGTCAAACCACCCTAATTTTTACTTCAGGGAGATTAAGATGAATGAAGCTTGCCGCCACATCACCTCAGCCATCTCCACCTCCAGAATCAGGAGTGACACCCTGGACCTTAAGCTGCTATCACTTACACTTGACGAGGTCCTCAGTCCCATAACTAAAATTCTTAACCTCTCTCTCTCCACACCAGTACATTCCCTGAAATATGAAAAACTGCCACTGTGACCCCGGTCCACAAAACCACTATCCAAGGCCCTAGAGCGTATTGTTGCAGACCAGCTCACTGATTATTTGGGCAAATATAATGTTCTGTGCACACAGCAGCACAGTTTTAGAGAAGGGCATAGTACCACCACTGCCCTGCTTGAATTTACTGGTGCAGTGCATAGTTCCTTAGATAAAGGACTTCTTACTGGGGCTGTCTTCATCGACCTCTCGAAGGCATTTGACATGGTCCATCATTGGCTGCTGTATGACCAACTACTCCTTGCTGGCCCCCTCACCGGACTCAGCCCGTTGGTTCAGAAGCTACCTTGACAACTGCTCTCAAAGAGTAAAAATTGCCGGTGCTATCTTGGACACCTTGCCTATCCGCTCCTGAGTACCTCAGGGGTCCATACTGGGCCCTTTCCTTTTCAGCCTCTTTTTAAACTCCCTACCATAGTCCTGCTCGGAACAAATCATCCTGTATGCGGGTGATGCTCTTGTCTTTTCTACACACAAGGACCTTTCACCACTACAACACAGCCTCCAACTCAGATTCAGTGCCGTTGAAACATGGTTCTCCAATCATAAACTAGTCCTCAATCACAAGAAAACCAAGTCATTGCTGTTCTGCAGTTCACATAACCGTTACAAGCAACACTCCCTTGCCATCTCCACCAAGCAGGGGACTGTCCTCGAACAAGTTTGCTCTTTCAAATACCTAGGGATTCTGCTTGACCCCAATCTCTCCTATATGGCTCACATTGACAGCGTGGCTAAAGCTGCCAGCACACGCCTTGGATTACTCTACAAGCGCAGGCAGCACCTCACCCCAGAGGCCCTGAAGATTGCCGTCCAGAGCTCTGTGGAGTCAATTATTGATTATGGCCTCAGTATCTATGGTTATGCCATGACGTCTGCCCTCCGACGTATAACAACTGCACTTAACAAAACATGCCGACTCACAACTGCTGCCCACCACCTCAACCACACTTGTGCCCTTTATGAACAATCCGGATGGCTCCAACTCTCCAACCGTATAAAGTATCTCACATGTGCTATGGCGGGAAAAATCAACCTTGGCCTCACACCCCCTTGTGTTACTGCCTTGTTACATCAAAACACCAACTGACAGAATACCAGGAGCTCGACAACCCAGATTCTACAAGGTCCTCGCTGTCGAACTACACAGGTCCAACGCTTCTTCGCCTATGAGGCTCCTCTAGGGATGAATGGTCTCAGCCACACCATCTCCTCTGCCTCAATACTAGGTCTGTTCAAAACCAGGCTCCGGGCCCATCTCATTGCCTCTAGTGCCTGTGACTGCCTCTCCTAGATGATGACCTACATAGCTTTAATCCTAACTTATATACTGCTTAACCCCAGGCCCCCCCAGTCCCCATACCCCCAGCTCCTGAGGCCCCACTTCAAATCTCAGGCCTTCATGGTCTTCATACCACCTCATTAGTCTCTCCTTGCCCAATTATAGCACTTATCCCCCCCACCCTGCTCCGTTTTTCTCTTTTATCACTCCTTCCCATTTATTTTATGACAAATGCCTCCTGCTGCATCTTCATCCTCCCCCTCTCCTCTCATCCCTGTTTCTCTGCCACCCCCGATCACCTGACCCTACCCATTCCTTGTGGGCACATGTGTCCTAGCTGTGTTCACCATTTTACTATAGCTGCCTCTGTTAACTACCTACACTTCTCCTCCTCCTCCTCTACACCTTACTCTTCCTATAATTGATCCCTTTCAATAGCACTGTTGTACATGAATTGTTTACTGTTATTTCACTGTTGCTTCCTTGTTGTTTGTTATTACTGACGTGGAACCTTTGTAAAAGAGCCTTGGCTCAAAGGTACTTGTAATCCTAGAATAAATAAATAAATAAAATAAATAAATAAAAGCCTTCAGAGTATTTCAGCAGTCTTCTACATCTCCTGCAATTCCTACTTCTAGCATGGATGCGATCATAGTTCTCATTTTGGGGAAGTTGGCTTTTCTTAAATCTAGTACCTTGATTTTAGTGTAACTATTTTCCCACCATGTTGTTTGCACTAAACCCGACTGAACTGTGATCACTGGTCCCTAGATTGGCTCCCACCTCTGCTTCTGGGATCCTTGTGCTGTTTGTTAGCACTAGATCCAATATACTTTGTCTCTGGTGGGTGAGTTCACCAGTTGACACAAACCTGCTCCCCTTAGTGCAAAAAGGAACTCTTTGCTCTGGTCTGATGATGTTGTGTATCAGGACCAATCCACATCCTGTAGATTGAAGTCCCCCACAAACAACAACTCACCCCTGTCTGCCATCAATGAGATGGTTTCCAAGAGCTCCTTGTCTATGTTGGCCTCCTGGAATGAGGGTCTGTATATGACTCCTACCTGGACAGGGGCTTTGTCCCCAGCACCTAGTGTAACCCAAAGAGCCTCTGCTTTGCTGTGTTTCCCCTGGATTTCTGTTGCACATATGTCATCTCTGACATACAATGCCACCCCCCCCTTTCTTTCCCTCATGATCTTTCCAGAATAACGCATACCCTGGGATGGTGACATCCCAGGGGTGGTTCCCTTTGAACCATGTTTCCATAACAGTAACCCAGTCTAATTGTGCATCTGCCATTACAGCTGTGAGATTAGAGATTTTGTTTGGCAGACTATGAGCATTGATGCACATTGCCTTCCATCCCGTTCTGTTTTGGTCGTTTGCATTTTTAATATGTTTTGGTTGAGTAGTTTTGTTGAAATGCTTGGTCTGAGTATGTTTGGTGCGATGTTTGGTCAGAGTATGATTGGCACATCCTTGTGCTGAACTAGTTGGTGATGGGGGAAGGGAATTTGGCAACCCTTTTTGTGCTGGGATGCCTGTGCCACCCCACCCCCATCCACTAGTTTAACAGACCGATATGAATGTCGAATGTTTGCCCTAGTGCTCAGGTCCCCCCCTTTGAGAGGTGTAGGCCATTGAATTTAAAGAACTCCCGTTCCCAGAAGTCCTGCCATTTTCCAATAAAGTGGTGACCTTTTTCCTGGTATCAGTCCTTTAGTCAGGTGTTTAGCTCAGAGATGTTCCCTTCCCTGATCGTCTGCTTGCTGTCTCCTTTTTTCCAGACTGGCAGAATTTCAGAGAAGGTAATAGCGGATGAAAGGGGAGCAAGCTTGTTGCCCAGCCTGGTGAGGTTTTGTTTCATTTTCTCTACTGACTTACTGGCTAGGTCATTTATACCTATGTGGAGAATGACATGTATATCTCGAGCAACGCCTTGAATAATTTCCTCTGTGCGATTGGTGTCCCTCTATGCTGATGTTCCGGAGAGGCACCTTAATGTAGTTGAAGCATGGTCCTGCTGGAAGTGTCTTTACACCCATAATCATTGAGCCACCAATTATTAGTATCGGTTTCTTTTAGTCCTTTTTAGTGGGTTTAGTTGTGTGTTGTATCTCCGTGTGCTGCTCTGGGTTCACAGAAGTTTTGACGCTCGTTACGCAGTTTATCATGGTAGATAGTGCAGTGTACCTGTTCCATGTTTGAATAAGTTTGGTACCTTCCTGTATTGAGGATTTTATGCCAGTTATATGAGACCTGACCTGTGCCAGCCCCCTGGCCTGTTTGTCCATTGGGGTAGGGGTACTGCTGTAGTGCACCTTGAAACTAAAGGTTTTATGCTGTTCACCAATGGGGGCCAAATTAGTATATCATGAAGTATTTTATCTCAGCCCATGCTGCATGAAGCTGTGATCGAACATCTCTGATTGTGGAGCATGTTGGACAGTGCCCCACTCTGTAAATGAAGTCCTTGGTAAAAAGTGTGCCACAGTTATTGCAGTTCAAGAGGTTCATAGTGGCCTTTATTTCTCTGTTTAAGTTCCTGGCAAGAGAAGTAGATTGCCTAGAGGCAGTCTTCAGATAAAATAAAAGGGATACCTACTACTTCACTGGGGTTTGTATCTGCTCATCCGAGGGGGGGAGGGATAGGAGGTGGCTGTTGTCCTGAGCTGTTATGAATGAAGGGAATATATGGACAACTAGAGGTAGAGTCTGACACACACACACACACACACACACATATATATATATATATATATATATATATATATATACAGATATCTAGATATGATATAGATCCGTGATCAGTGATAGATCAGTGAAACTCAGCAGACAGTAAGGCTAGGGGCTGGACTGCATTTGGCATATGCCTCCTAGGGTTACCCTTTGTGTCTGAGCTGTTGCTTCTGGTTGTTTCTGCCTGAAAGCTTTCTATTTGCTGACCACTATTATAGTAGTGGGTACAGCAGTCAGTGAAGATCAGTGAAGTTCATCACACAGTAAGGCTATGGGCTGGACTGCTCTTGGCATATGTCTTCTAGGGGTGCCCTTTGTGTCTGAGCCCTTCACGCTTGAGCCGTATGTACTGTATGTATGTTCCACCTTTGTAATTAGTAATTAGGAGAGGCAGGAAGGGAGAAAAGCAAAGTAGACCCTATAAAGGAGGATAACCCGGGGGTTGGTGGAATTAGGGGGTAGGATGGGTGGCAAGCACCTTTGTTTCTGCTACCTGTAAAAACAATCAGTGATGTTCTGCCTTTTAGATGTACCAAGCCCTTGTTACATCAGCTGCACATAAAATCAAACTACATACAGAACTGATAGGATGGAAAGGAAACTTTTTATATCAAGGGTGTGTGGAGTAAGTGTTCCAACAGCTCTTTATGTTGATAGAGCAGCCACTGGCTGGATCTGAGCAGAGTGAGTGAGGAGAAAAGCTGCCTCAGTGGAGAAAGGAGCCCAAACTGTGCACTCCAAGGATGATTCAGGTAGAATTACTGTCAAAGAATCCCTGCTTCTGCACCTGTCAGAGTCTGTCTTCCCTCCTTGAGTGGTCTCTCTCCCATTTGGTGAAAAGCAGTGAAGCTCAGCAGACAGTAAGGCTAGGGGCTAAACTGTACTTGACATATGCCTCCTAGGGTTGCCCTTTGTGTCTGAGCTGTTGCTGCTGGTTGTTTCTAGCTAAGAGCTTTCTATTAGCCAGCCACTATTTCAGTAGTGGGTATTGCAGTTAATGAAGATCAGTAGACAGTAAGGCTAGGGGCTGGACCACTCTTGGCGTATGCCTCCTAGTGGTGCCCTTTGTGTCTGAGCTGTTGCTTCTGGCTGAGAGCTTTCTATTAGCTGAGCACTATTTCAGTAGTGGGTACAGCTGATTTACATACCGCAGCCAGGAATTCTGAGTAAGTGTTCCAACAACTCCTTAAGCTGAGAAAGTAGCTGCTGGCTGGGTCTGAGCAGAGCAAGCGAGGAAAGAAACTGCCTCAGTGGGGAAAGGAGCCCAAACTGTGCACACCAAGGAGGATTCAGGTAGAACTGTTGTCAAGGAATCCCTGCTTCTGCACCTGTCAGAGTCTGCCTTCCTTCCGTGAGTGGTCTCTCTCCCAGTTGGTGAAGATCAATGAAGCTCAGCAGACAATAAGGCTAGGGGCTGAACCGCACTTGGCATATGTCTCCTAGGAGTGCCCTTTGTGTCTGAGCTGTTCTGACTCGACTGTTCTGACTTGCTGGTTCGAGTTCTATCCCAGGAACAGGACAGAGAGTGTTGTATTTTGGACTTTCTCTTCACTCCCTGTGCCACTGCCTTGTTGTATACCCTAGGGGTCAGTCCTCTCTCACCCATGTTGTTTGTAGTGTACATGCTGCTGCTGGGAGGGATCATAAGATGGTACAGACTGAGTTTTCTCTGTTATGCAGATGATATCCAGCTGTGCCTGTTGTTTACATACTGGACACTTGTTACAGTGAGGGTTCTTAATAAATGTTTAGCTGAGATGCAGGATTGGGTGTCATCACGTTGTTTGAGACTCAACCCTGACAAGACTGAGGTATTAGACGTTGATACCAGTCATAGGGGTATTGGCACCACAAAGGAGACAGAGCTTCAGTCCAGCTCATTTAGGCTTATAGCTTTCATAAGGGTGAAACATATGGGGCTCATTCTGGCCAAGGGGCTGACACTTGAGACTCTGCCATTGGCAGTAGTCCAGACTGACTTTTACCATGTTAGGTCCATCAGCCGGATTAGAACCATTATCACTTCTGGGGACCTGGTAACTCTGTTACGCACATTTCTGATGCCACAGCTCAGCTGCTGCAATGCTTTGTACATCATGGTCAGTAAGGGTACTTTACAGCTCTTGCAGCTGGTGCAGAACACAGCAGGGAGGCCACTAACTGGCCTTTCAAGGACCTGTCATGTTGCCCAGGTGCTATAGGAACTGCACTGGTTGTTGGTAAAGTGGCATATCTATTTTAAAGTGGGTTTGCTAACTTATAAGACCCTACACATGTTGCATCCTGGCTACCTGTCACAGCACCTGCATCCTCACTTTTATTTGTACCCTCTCCACTCCACTGAGGTGAGCCTCTTGTCAGTGCCTATGGCCAGGTTAAAAACCTCAGGTAACTGGGCCTTCAAGGTGGCTGGCCTGATTCTCTGGAACTCCTGAGGGCCCTTAGAGATGTCCCCTAGGTGGAGGCCTCTAAGAGAGGTCTGAAGACACACCTATTTAAACAAGTCTTTGGTGACTACTGAACATTTCATTCTGTTTACTATCCCAGATGATATTTTTATCTGCTCGTATTTCTTGATGTAGTTATTGAATATTTGCTTTATCTTATTTATGAATTGTGTTGTGTCGCTTCTGTACTTTATTGTAAGGCACCCTGAGCCTCCAGTGAAGGGTGCCATTATAAATAAATTTACTATTACTGCAAGTGGATGGCTCACCATATGCATTAGGCAGAGTAGAAGGTGGGTGATACTTTGCCTCATGCCAGTGGATGGGTGTTTTAATCATGTTTTATATAAATTTATGTTATTTACATTTTTATTTAACTTACTTGTTCTGCAGGGGTCAGTGGGGTGGGATATCCACTAGCCTGAGATAATGCCAGGAAGGATTGGTCTGGGGGGAAATGGTGCATACCACTGGTGGATGGGGAGAAGTGGTTTACACTATGTCCCTGCCAGTTCCCTGCCTTGGGGAGAAGAGGACAGTGGAGACATGGTGCATACCACTGGCGGATGGGGACCAGTGTTGTGCACTGTATCCCAACCAGTCCCCTAATGAGGGGGTAGAGGGCTGTGGCACCATGCCCACTAGCCCCCTGCCCCCCAGCATTACCACATGAAAGTGGAGCAAACCATATGGATGGGGGATGGTGCTGGAGAATGAATGTGCAGATGCAAATAGCAAAGGAGAGGCAGGGACCACTGAGGCCACCTAAGCTGACCAGGCCACAGCAAAAGGGTTAGCCAGAATGACAGCATCATATGCTGTAGGCTGGGTTGGACAGCTCCTCTACAAGGACTGTGAAGACACACTATGGTATGCCTCTGTGCTTTACTTTATGGGGGAGGCACAAGCCTGAGGTAATGCTGGGGGGAGGTCAAGGGCATGACAGGATATGGTACAAACCACTGCTGGATGGGAACCAGTGGTTTGCACTAAGCCCTTACCAATCCCCTTTCACTGGGGGCAGAAGATTGGGTGATATAATGTATACCACCTGGACAGAGAGAGATGGTGTGTATCATACCCCCCAGTCCCTTACATTGGGACAGAGGGCTGGTGGCTTGGTGCACCACGTCCCCAGCTCCCTCCTCCCCTGGCATTACCTCATTCCAGTGGTGGCCACTTGGGGGCACTGCACACAACATAGATGAGTATGGGGAGGCGTGGTTTGTTATACAAGTGTCACTTTTCTAGTGCTTTTGGGGCAGGGGACGGGAAGGGGGCATAAGGTAATGGGGGGCTGGGGGCATATGAAAATGCCAATAATGTTGAAATGTTGCTTGAGCTTTGAATGTGTCTGAAATAGAACACAGTGCTGTATACTAAGTCTATCACTAGTCACCATCTTCAGTTATTGTACTTGAAATTATTAAATAAATTAAAAGAAATGACAATTTATAATGTGTCTCACCTTTTTTTTTTTTTAACTTGCCTGGCTCCTACAACTTCAGAGGAGGCATCGTACCTCCTCCTACTCTGTCCGCCAGAGCATGCTTACTAAGCAACCCCTGCCATGGCTTCATCTTGCTCGGGGGTTGGGGGTGTATAGATGTTCCCCCTTTTTCTCCCTCACCCCTGAGGACACTGGCACAGAGGACCTACATCCAGGCAGATGACATGCAGGCATAGTGTCCTCCCCTTCCCAGCTCCGAAGAGCCGCCATTGTCCCCAAAAGCCCATGCTTCCACCGGCCCTGGGAAAGTCAGGTGCTCAGGCAACCCCAGTAACCCACCCCAAAAGGAGGAGAGCATCCATTAGGACAATCAGTCTTCATCCCCCCGCCAACCCCCAGCAACCTGAATCTGTTCCCAAACTTGGGTCATCAGTGTAGCTTAAGGTGTGGAGTCCAGCGCCTCAACCCTCAGTGCCACCGGGCTGGTGCATGTCTCACTTTTTTATTTGCTCATTTGACAATAATTTGAGACCAGAGAAGAAGTCTTATAATGTACTGTACTGTATGTAGAGGACATGGGTATGATTTTAAAAGAGCCCTTAGAGCAATGCAAGTTGCATCTCTCTCTTAGGGTTGTGGCAAACTGTGGGTGTGCCAGGAACCACAAACCTAATTTTATAAAAAGCAGGGTCCCTGTGCCAAACTCCCTAGGTTTGCTGCAAGCCACCAGCTGCACCAAACATTTGGAGCACCTGTGGAAAATGCCACAGGTATCCAGCTCCCCACCCGGTGCAACACTTGCAGGGACGGCATGGTAGGGGGGTGAAGCTGCTGAACAGGAGGGAGCCAGGTGCATAATGGGCATGGGAGGTGTCATGGGGGGTCATGAAGACAACTGGATAGCAGAGGGAAGGATGGCACCTGGTGGGGTGCAGTCGCATTGTACTGTATGTAAAGCATAGGCATTGTACTGTATATACAGTATAGGTATCATCCCTGGTGAACTAGCAGCCCCCCTCTGATCCCGATGTCCCCTGGAATGACAGATCATCACTGATGGACTAGTGGAGCATGCTCCACTCCTGATGTCCCCCGGAATGGCAGATCATCCTTGGTGGACTAGTAGACCCCTGTCCCCGATGTCCCCCAGAATAGTTTCATAACCACCCTGGTAGTCTAGCACCCTCCCTCCATCTCCAATCTCTCTCCAAATCACTTCTGCAACATTCCCTGGTGGTCTACTGGACCCGAAACCAAGCAGGAAGTGCCCCACCACCCTACTCTCCCCATCCCAAAACTCCAGCCAGCAACCGGCACTGCCCTCCACTCACCACCATGGCAAGCTACGCAACTTCTGTCACTGAGCGCACTGTATACGGTAGGTGCTCAGTGACAGATCAATCGGAAATGGTGGCTGTGGTGGTGAGCAGGACAGTGCCAGTCAGCTGAGGTTCAGGATGGGGGGAGCAGGATCATGGGGCACTGCCTGCCAGGATGGGTGTCCAGTAGACCACCAGGGAATGTTGCAAAAGTGATTTGGGAAGAAATCAGGATTGGGAGCTACTAGACTACCAGGGTGGTTATGTAACTATTTCTGGAGGACACTGGGGATGGGAGGGGTCTGCTAGTCCACCAGGGATGATCTGTCATCACAGAGGACATCAGGATCAGAGGGTGGGTTCACTAGTCCATCAGGGATGACACCTACACCGTATATACAGTACAGTGCAAACACACACCCTCTGCTGTAAAGCTGTCTTCCCCAACCCTATGACACCTCCCATGTCCCTTCTGCACCTGGCAGCCCATTGTCAGATCCCCTCCCACTGGTACAAGCCAATTAGACCACATTTTGGTTGGTCTAAGTGATTCTCTTTGGTGGGGCTTGTAAAATCCCCCAAAAATGGATCTTGCAACCCTGCCGTGGCACAAGCCCCCTTGCAACCTGGTGCATCTAATTGTTTGCTGCAACCATGCCGCAAGGGGGCATAGGTGCAGTAGCACCAGGATTTGATACAGGCTGCTTTGGAAAATCACATTTTGATGCAAGTTGTGATGCAAGCCATCACTTGCTTCAAACTCTTTTGATGCAAGTTCCTCACGTCATTCTAACTCTTTTGAAAATTGGACCCCATGTTTCAAATACTGGCCAACATACAGCACTGTTATTGTTCCATATTCACCAGCCTTATCATAAATTCAATAAATTACAGGTTCAAAAGGCTGGCATTGTTCCATCTATACAGGCTGCTTGGTAGGGCTGTGCGAATATCTTTTTTCAAATATTTGACCGAATATTCATTATTCGGTGCTGAAATATTTGGGTATTCATTATTCGGCCAGGGAGGTTGTTTTTTTTCATTATAAGCTTCTTTATTTGTTTTTCAAACTTTAGACAGACATACATATCCCTGGACGAACCAGGGTACACAATCCCAAACTAACTGTGTAAACTATATACAGAACACCTATATACATACACAGCTAATGGGACCATCCTCCATAATAATGATATATTCCTATAGCATCTGTATCATAGAGTAACAGGATCAGCAGATAAACTTAATCAACATATATATAACCCCTATAACATAAATTCTGTTACCCCATAAAAGGTATCAAACCAGAGCTTCAACCTAAGTAGCAGTCCACCCAGGAGGTAGCTCCCTGCTGTATCCCCTGGAAAGAGAGAGAATCTCCATCCCCCCATAATTCCTAGCAGACCAAGACCATCATCCTATTACCCTTGTATTTAAACAACCTCACCCCCAGAAAAAGCTGTTCATATAGCCATTTAGACCAACATAGTTCCGTAGAAGACTGCATCTCATTCCAACATAACTTTCTCCTGCTAATCACAACCCGATAGACAGGCCTGTGTTTGGGTATTGCCAGGGAGGTTGTTTTAAAAAAAAAGCCTCTTCCCCTTCCTGGTCACCATCCTTGCTGTTTTTAACATTAAATCTCCCTTTCTCTGTGTTTAATTCGGCATTACTGGTTATTGCCAGCTCCAACGGGAGCTGACACGGACACCGGGTGTCTTCAAGTTCAGTCTAATCAAACTCCCTCAAATTACTAAAACCCCCCCCATTATCCAAGACTGATGAACTGGGTGGGGGGGCTTGGGGCTTGTACTTCAATTCCCAGCTAGCTCAGTCAGACACCTCCCCCTCCCCATAGCATGGACTCTTCTCTTGCTGGCTGCCGCTCGCTCCCTAGTGCTATAACCAGTGTCATAAGACAATGAGTGGGAGGCGTGTGATTGTGAGGGAGGAGGTGGATCAGTAGCCTCATAATGATGCTTACCAAACATTACTATGATGTTACTGACCCATCCCCTCCCTGGCGATTGAGCACATCCCACTCACTCTCTTAGAACACAGCCGACAAGAGAGGATTCCATGCTATGGGGGTGTCTAAATGAGCTATCTGGGAATTGAAGTACAATACCCAAACCCCCCATCCCCATTTGTCAGTCTTGGCAAATGGGGGGGGCATTTCAGTAATACTTTGAGGCTTTGGACTAGGGCGGAGGAATTAGGTTAAATTGAACTTGAAGATAGTTGGTGTCAGTGTCAGCTCCTGGTGGAGCTGGCAATAAAATAACAAACAATGACGATTTTTAAAATTAGACACAAGGAAAGGGGGCACTTAATGTTATGAACAGCTAGGATGGTGGCTAAAATGGTGGCCAGAAGGGGGGGAAGAGGCTTTTTTTTTAACACCCCCAGCCAAACACCGAATATCACTTGAATAGTGGACTATTCGGTATTCGGTCCTGAATATTCAGATAGCCCATTATTCATGGTATTCAAAAAATAATATTGGGCCCTTGCACAGCCCTACTGCTTAGCAGCCTACAGTACATAAGTGTTTCTGCTTTAGAATGTGGTATAGTAGTCCGTGCTATTATGTAAGTGTATGATTTAGTTTATGTCCCCAATAAGAGAGAAGAACAGGAACATAGCCTACATGATTGTTCAGAGCAGACTGGTACCAGCAAAACGTAAATCAGAAATACCCACTAGGATACGTGACTGAAATGCATGTATAGGTACTGTGGAGATGGAACACTAACAGAATCATTTAAAGGGGAACTGCATTGAACTAGTAGAGGTGAAAACATGTTAGGAAGACAAGATGTGTGTGGGGGAGGGACAATAGCAAGAAAGGCAGGGTATCATTCCAATTCACAGTAAAGCAGCTCCCACCCATTTACTTTCCAGCCTGAGCATGGCTGTTTGGCTAAAGGTCACATGAATATTGATATCACATTTATGTTGAAAAGGTGACAGATGTAACTAGGGCTCCTTCCTTCATGTGTACAGGTATGTTACTCACTTCCTAGTGTAACCCCCCTGCAAATGGGGGTTCCCATAAGTCTTCCAGGAGCTTGCTTGAATGCTCCAAGCCTGGATGGTGTTCGGTGTCTAAGCCGTTTATCTGTAAGTGCTTTTAGAGCCTCTGGTACTGTCTCTTTAACAGCTGTCTGCCTGCAGACATAATTAATTTGGATGAGGGTCTGTGTGTTTCCCTGCTTGAGTCCCACTTGAGCTGCTGCCAAATCGCTCCGTTTCTACCATCACTAAGTGGGCAGAGTGAGCACTTTTCAAAAATGTAACTATTTACCAGACATCATTTAGAGTAATAACGAAAATACAGTTTGTCTAACCTGCTTTTCTTTGCAGTCAGAACTGTGTTTGCCTAGTCCCCCATTCTAGTTTTGAACTGCTGAACTGGACCAATCAGTGTGGGGGGACCTTTGAAATGGAGCCTGCTGCTGGCAAACCAGAACTTGGACTCTCATTGTGGAGCCAGCCACCTATGTACTGTATGGCCAATGCTTCTGGGAATTGTAGTTTGGACTTTGGCGCCTTTTTTCCACCAATAGGGGGAGTTTACTGTGAGTGACAGCCAAACCAGCCAACTAAACTGGGAGGAACTCAAAGGAAATGCCCGGCTCTGTCTACTGGAAAGATCAGATGAGTTGGGGCAGTGAAGAGACAAGGAGCTGTGTGCTTCTTCGGTGTATAGTTTTAGCGAGGGAATCGCATGTAGGGCCCTAAGTTTTGGTCTGCAGCTTGTGCAAGCGCCTGTTCGGACTGAATCCGACCTGTGAAGAGATTCAAGGAGATCTGAAGAGCAGAAACCAGGCTCACCCTGTAGAAGACTGGAGAAATTGCTGAATCGCGCTCGGTCTGTCAGGAACTGAATCTGCTGTATGTTCTTCCAGGTATTGTGCAGTAATTGTGATCGGGATAGAGAAGCAGCCTGCCTGGTATAGTACTTTCCTTTTACATATAAATGTGTGTAGTGCTTGTGTGGAATTGCGTTTCAAATCTCCTGTACAGTGAATTGAGTGCATGAAGCTGGAAGTAAACTCCAGCTTAATCCAGACTACATCCATTTGCTCTAAACTGCAGTGGAGTCCAGTCACAAGGACCTTGTCCACATGGTCTGCTCCTCCTGGCAATCCAGGACAATCTGCCTTCCATCCAGTTCCCAGCATTGAGTTTGTGAGTACAAAGCAGGGTAGCTCCCTGCCATCTGTTTATCGAATTGCAAGTGTATCATCTAATTGTTGTTTTTTTTTTTTTTTTTTATTTCTTCACGAACTGAGCCAACCAACTCCAGATTACAATTTGGGTATTGTGCCAGTGTTTTTTCCATCACAGGGCCCCAACCAGCTGCACCGATCCTGGCTAGCCCTCCCCCATCCTGGGTACCCAGTGAAAGTGACAATTTGGGATTCTGAATATGCGCACAGTACTGTGATTATTAATGTGTTTAACCTAATTAACCTGATTTCCCCCTTGCTTGTTACAGCTCCTTAAATAAATCAGATCTGTTTGTTTCAGCAAAGTTACACTGTCTGAGGTATTCATTTATGTTAAAGTATTGTACTGTGGCTTTTGCATTGTATCATCTTGTTTTACAGGGGGTCCCCAGTGTCCAGGCAACAGAGCCAGTCCTGGGGGTAAGTGTACATTGTGAAGATATTCCTGATGCACTGTGTGGGCCACTAGTGGGAAGAAAGGGGGCTTACAGTGTCCCAGAGGGCTGTGACCAAGTTAGTTTAACTACTGCAAACCCTGACCTCTGGGTGGAGGCACTCGCCATTGGACCTAGGCCCCTCAACCTGTCAGTAGTCAGTCAGGCAGGGGTAGTAGCCCTTGGGATAGTGCCACCTGGGGGTTACACTAGCTTAGTACTACCATATGTTTAGAGGTTGTTACAGACTTGTTCATCATTGTTCTGTTTATGTCTTCTCTGGTACTGTATCACCTCTATACATTTGTTTCTCATACTTTAGCTTGTTATATGAGATGCTATCATGACACTTTTGACAGATGTATCCATTTTCTGTAATGTGCCCTGCTGTTACCCAACAGTGTTGTATTGTTTTTTCCTTTGTACATCAATAACATTTTGAACTTCAAAAAGAAAAGGCAACAGAGAGAAAGGAAAAGTTGCAACCCTTACTGAGTTGTGCAGATCAGTAATTGTGGGGAATTAATTAATTGTGGTTATTGGAGCAAAACCCAGTCCTTCATAATATATTTTTAGGGAACAAAAATCAAAATAGGATTATGACAGAGCTAAGGGCCTAAGGCATTAAGGCAAGAAACATGACAGGGGACAAATAGGCAAATAACCCCGAAGATAAACACTAATACTGATGGAGGACTGGATATTATGGGTACACAGTGTGTATTCCAGAGTTTATTACACTTGGTCACCTATAGCCTGGTGTCGCTAGACATTGATGCCTCAGAGAGTGCTTGAGGGTGATGTATGCACTGTATAAAGGCCATACAGTAACATATGCTGGCCACCACAGGAACTACAGTGATGTCATACCACAATGGAAAAGTAAATGACAACGCAAGTCCAATGCCTGGAGCCTTGGAGCAAAATCATTATGCATGGTGATGGCTACCTCTTTACAAAAACAGGACCACTTCAAAATGGCCATTAAAACTGGGCCAAAATCTGACTGCTAATTAAAAACCAAAAAACAGAAACATTCCCTCAATTTGACCTTTTGGTAAAAATCTCCCCTCTCTGTGATGTCAACACTTTTTCAGCTGCCATAAAGGCAATCTCATGTACATCCCACAGAATTATCCAGATCTTTCTGTTTCATGGCATGCATCTGTTCCCCAATGCACACCTTGAAGCATTACCGAAATGAAATGAACCATATGTGTAGTAGGCCAGGTAAATAATACCTTTGGTGTTACAGTTATAAATGATTTACATAAACAGTTTTTGCATTCCGTGGATTTATAACTTTATTTTCTTATGATACTTCTGGGCAATATTTACATGGCCACACCTGAAGGGGAGGCCAATTTTCAAATATTAATGGCTGTTCATGTTTCAGCAGGCTGTGGACCAATTATCTTTGATTGTCTTAGCCTACCTATAGACCATAATCAGTTTGGTTGGTGTGGAAGCACCACTGTTTGTCGACAGCAAATCTGCCGACATCCCTTACAACAACAGCACAATGCCGACATGTGGTATTGTGCCATCCAGAAATGAAGTGTTTTATTCAGGGGACTGTGCCCCTCCACACCCCCCTCAATCTTATATTATCAACTCCAGGTTGGAGTTGTTTCGGGGAAGGGGCAGAGCACCAGGAAATGCCACATCAGTGAAACACGGACCATTACAGTGACTTTCACTGTAAAGGTCTTTTTTCAGGTTTCACTGTTGTGGTGTCACTGTGCAATGGGCCACCAGGTTGGCGTAACATTTTCCAGCACTTTAACTGTTGAAATAATCCCCAGTGATGATTAATCATCTCCACAGCATGTGCACATACACTGTACTGGGTATGAAATAAAGCTCTGTTGTCCTTTTAAGAGTCTTCTTTTCTGTAAAAGATCACTAGGGTTACTCTGAAGAGTATTTTATACAGCCCCCTCAATGGCATCAGTAGCATATCCCTTTTGCCTAAACCTTCCTGCAAGTTCAACAGCTCTTTTTTGGAATGAACCAGCTATACCTTACTCACAAAAACTGCAACTTGGGAATTTTCTCTGGGTAACAGCTACTGAACAATAAAATGGTATTCCTATTGGTGTTGTTTTTTGTTGTTTGTTTTTAATAAATCTGTTACTGAAGTACCCTTATGAAGCTTTATTATTTCCAAATCCAAGAAACAGATTTTGGACCTGCATTTATAAACCGTGTAATTAAGTCTGGTGTTTCAGATAAAAAGAACAAAGCTATCAAGATCCTGTTCTTTACCCCATCCCACCAGAAGGACACCATCTATATAGCCACACCATAGGTCATATTGACCAAATAATCACTTCTGCTCTGGGATATATATTATATATATATATATATATATATATATATATATACATACACCTCTCTTCCCACAGGCCAAGGTATGCTGTATGTACTCATGTATAAGTCTAGTTTTTGATGCTACAAATAGGCCCCTAAAAGGAGGACTCGACTTATCTGTAAGGGTGCCCTATATGAGAGGTTAAGAATGGTAAACCATTTTTGCAACTGTGTGACTTAATCTTGTGTCCACTTTTGGCCACAAAGATAAATTCTGTGCCTGACATTCATAAAACACATTTTCCCATCACATTTGGGCAACAAAATGTATGCAATTTTGCTAAAACTGTCAAAGTAAGGTGGGGAGTTGACTTCTACTTGAGGTTGAATTATAGGCAAGTATATACTGTTCAGAATATTCACAAAGTCTGTGGCTAAACTAGGCCCAATTGCTTTTCCATTCCCCTGTAAATTAAACCTGTTAAGAGAAGGTGTAGTGCGCCTGTCAAACTAGGTTAAATGGGCCAAAAGTATCAGTAGGTAGTGTCAAAGTATCTATCATTATCAAAAAATGCTCTAAGCCTTGTATGCTTCCCTCAAGGGGGGGTGTACAAATAGAGGGCGTTTATATCTAAAGTTACTAACCACCAGTCTGAGTCAATTTGCATCTCATTAATAATAGACAAGACATTTGATGAATCTTTAGTAATGAAGTGCTTTATTAATGAAGTGCAGTTGTGAAACTATACCACCCAGAAAAGAGTACACATATCATGACAGAGGCTCAGTTAATCCATCTATTAATGAAATAATAAGTATTCCTGAGGAATCTAGCTATTGTGAATCTTAGGAAGTATAAAAATTGTGTCGGGCACTGGGAATTTTGTTGTTCAATAGTCCTTGGCATTTTTGCTAATTACCGCTTCACCATAGATATCATCAAGACAGCTAGTGACGATATATTTGTGCAAGTTGATGGCCTCACGTGCCAACTTTCTATCATATGTCATATCTGACATCTGTCTTAGTACTTCCTGTATTATAGCCAACCACACCTACTTTGCTTGCAGTTTTTATGATCAGTTCTTGTCTCTTTCATGTAGCAGTGTCAGTGGCTCAGCAGGTAGCACACTCGCTTCTGAGGCCGGGAGATCAGAGGGCTGTGGGTTCAGTTCCCACATCTGGCACTTGGGTTAATATCCCAGTACTGACACTGTAGTGCAGCATGAGAGGGTGCTGCACCACAGTGTCAGTACTGGGATATTAACCCAAGGTTAATATCTGAGGTGCCGTCTTTCAGATGAGATGTTAAACCGAGGTCCCATCTGCCTGGACTGGTGGTAGTTCAGGTGGATGTTAAAGATCCCATGGCACTTATTGTACAGACATTTCCCTGGTGTCCTGGCCAAATTTCCCTCATTCACGAAAAAAATACCTCCAACAGCTTAATCCGGTTCAAGGTCAGTTAGCATTCATCTGTATCCCCCTCCCCTTGGTCGTGCCTGAAAATAGGCAGGATTTGTCTAGTGCACTTACCCGGTCAACAAAAACTAAATAAAATAAATAACTCCAGTTTCTCTCTTTCTGCTGCACTAACATTGTTAAACCTTATGCATGGTGGTCCACCCTGCAAGAAAGTCTCAAGATCCTTATCACATAATTGTAAGAACACATTCATGACTGGGGCAAGGGGAGACTGTATGTAGGTATAGATTTTAAAACCTTTTGACCTTCTGAAATTTGTGTAGTTAGCAGTTGTTGCTCTTCTACTGATGCTTTTTGGGGTGGGTGGCACATTGTATGTTGACTTGAAGTGTGCTTTTAAATAAAGAGAATGACAAAAGTTGTGCAGATCAGTAATTGTGGAGAAGTAATTAATTGTGGTTATTGGAGCAAAACCCAGTCCTTTATCCAGAATGTCAATTCTCAGCTCTGACAAACGATGAGTAGAAATGTTATTAACATTGCTAATTATTTCATCTATTTCTTCTGCTAGTAATATTTTGCCTTCATCTTCATTCTGAATATGTGATTTTGTCTGTTTGGAATCTAGCTGCTCTTGCACACTGCGATTGTTGGGGGAGAGGGATGAGTTCTCCTCTAAAAAACACTCTATGCTGAGGAATCACCTTCTGCTCACCAATTTCAGTGCTATTCACAGATTTCAGTGCCATAGTCCAATACAGTCCCACTAGCACGTTTCATGACAAAGTTTGAGGTGAGCCCCCTGACGAAGATCTACGCAATTGAAGCGCTGGGGCTTCTGGTTGGAGTTAAACATACAAGCAAGAGGAAGATCACAATAAAATCGTGTACTGGAGAAAAAGTAGCACAAAATTGCTTTATCAATTCAAAAAAATGCATAAAGCTTTGTAATTAAACAAACATGTAATTTATTTAGTTTAGACCGAACCCAGAAATACTAAATTCCATCTCACATCTATAGGAATGGCTTCCATTCTATGACATCATTGAAACCGTGTGGTTTCAGTGTCTTAAAACTAAATATCTACATTGATGCCTTCTGATCCAGAATTTTATTGTGGTCCCCACCTCTAAGATTCAGGGGAGAATGGTCAATGGCCATATATTTAATATCATGCACTCCATTCCGCTGCATGCTCAAACGATTCTATTTCTCACAATGCCTGGAGTGCAGTGTCTTTACTTCTGTTTTGTGCTACTTTTTCTCCAGCACCCAACTTCATTGTGATCTCCCTCTTGCTTGTATGCTTGGAACCGAGAAATATTTGCAGGTGAGAACCGAGCAGGTGACTGTTGTCAAGGGCACTGGTCGAGAAACCACACTGAAATTTGAATCCACTACCTTTAAGGAGGGTGAAAAACACCTGGAGATATAGGAGCACTTGGGCTCTGAATAAAAATCAAAAAGTATGGCATTTTCACTGGATAGTACCGGATAGTAAAATCACTATCACAGTGGAGTTGGCACTAGGACGTGGCGCTACCATACTAAAATATAATACTACCAGAACAGAAAAGTAGAGCACACACACCTCAAAAATTACAAGGGCACCGGTCTATTAAAAATAATTTAATTTAACAGCATATGCCAGACAGGTACTGAACATGCAATGTAACTAGGAAGTGGATTTGTTTTTTTACAATTAAGCATATATCTGAGAGGAAATTTCCTCCTTTTGTATACATTTTTTATTTTATTTTTATATGTGTGTGTTTTATTTATAAATTCATCATTTATAAAATTATGTTTCTGATGACCAGCATAAATGCAATGCGTTTTTTTCTGAGCCTCTCTTGATTAACTATCTTAATGGTGTAAGGGGCTGTTATTTAAAGTGATACTTCTGCAATAAATGTTTAAAAACATAGATTAAATTGTATAAAGGTGTTTCAGTCTAAATGAAGCAATTTATAATGCTTAACAGTACTATCAAGCTGAACTGTATGTCTTAGAACATTTTAACATTACAATAAGATAATGATATTAACTAAGGTTAGACACCAGGGCAACCTCTAGCCCAGCTGGCAGTCCCTGTATAGGGAAGTTATCCTTGCAAATGAAGTAAAGCATGACAGGGGTGTTGTGAGCCAACTGAGCAGGAGGTGTCCCTTAGTAAACTACCCTTGTCTAAATTAAACATCAATTGCACTTTAATTGTTTAATTATTTTTTTAATGTTTTTCACATGAAATGAGTACGATATATTGTTATGATGCATTTGTAGCCACACCCCTGACAAAGAGGTCCTTGGAGGACTCGAAGAACTGGTTTGTTCTGTCTTTAGGTACGTGGATTCCATATGTAATTATTGCACTATTTTGAAAGTGTTCAAAGTTAATATATGAATCAGTAAAGAAGTGGTTCTACAGTATTTCTCACAATGCCTGGAGTGTGATGTGTTTACTTCTGTCTTCTGGTTGGAGTTGCCTTCCACTTTTGCTTTCTACTTGCTGTGTGCAAAATTAACTGAGATTTTTTTTGCATTTTTGGCCTTGGACTACAGTGCTGTTCTGTGTTTGTGGTTTCAGGTTTGGGGTTTGCCTGCCACCTGTGTTTATTGAATCTCTTTTCTAATTAAATATGCAATCACTTGTGTAGTTATTTGTGCCTCTTTCAAATTGTTTTAGTCTGGCCTGTTTAATTTACATGTCTAGTTATTCTCTGTTTTTCAAGGTCACTGTTTAGGTGATCAGATTTGGAGTGATCCCTCATATGCCGCTTCTTGTTTCTCTTTAAATCTTGCTGTGATCTTTTCCTGTATCACTTTGAAGTCATCCAGAATCAATTCAATTCAGTTAAGTCAGTGTTTGCTTACTGTAGAATCTTATACCATCTTTATATGAAACTACTGTTATCTTGTCCAAAAACTGGGTGTTTCAACAGCTGTAAACCATGTGGTACTCTGGCCACCATGACATTGGCTTCCAGGATGGATTTCTGCCAGTAAAATTGCCTCTCTTAAGCACAATTTGTTCCAGTTGCTAGAAAGTGGTGTATTGATATAATTTAATTATGTCTGTAGCAACAGATCTATTCTCATTCTGATTATTACTGGAGAGGTTCCGTGGTAGTGGATTCATATTGTTGTTATCATTAAAAGTTTGTCCAGATATTATTTCCTGTAGCTTTACTGTACCTGTTAAAGCTTATATTTGATTCAGTTTTACCATCATTCTTCAAATTCCACTATACTGCCTTGATTATGCTTGTCTTGCAATGCAGTTCAAGCGTAGCTGGTAAAAGACAGAACACCAAGCAAACAGAACTGGATGCACTGAGACAACCATGGTACCTTATGTCAAGAGAAAGTAGTAGAAAGGTAAAGGAGTGAGCCCAGACTGGTTAGTAGGCAGAAAGCATACATTACTGTAAACAACAGTTAGACCTCCAGCTTTGTTTCACAAATGTGCTCAAAGAGTACAAAATAGGCAAGCTAGTAGCATCCCCATGTTTCACCTCTGCAAAAGTGGCTTTCTCAAGAGTACTAACCACCTCTGCAGGACAAAATTGATATCTGAAATTTTAAGTGAACCTGTCTAACATCAGCAAAGTCAGTTAAAATAACCAGAGGGGGTCACTGCAAAATTAATGAAACAGCCATGTTATACTAGACACAATATGGTTTTAAACCATTTCTGATAATATGATTATCCATTGAGATACCTTATTTAGATAACAGATTATAATGAAATCTTCACCCTTCATAGATTCATAGACAGTGTCGGCAGATAAGGGCCTACAGCCCACCCAGTCTGCCCATTTGAGCTTGTAAATTTACTTTATTTTTTCCTAGAAGTCTGTTGTCCCTTAACCCTGACCTCCAGAATTCCTTTATGTCTATACCATGCATTCTTAAATCCCGTGATTGTTTCAGGCCCCACCAACTCCTCTGGCAGGGTATTCCACTTGTCCACCACCCATTCTGCGAAGTCTAGTCCTGGAACATCTTTTTCACTTAAAAATAGTGCATTCCTGCACCCTGTTCCTCCCTGCAAGATACTTGTACGTCTCTATCATATCCCCTCTCTCCCTCCTCTCCTCCAGGGAGTACATATTCAATTCCTTCAAACTGTCCTCACAAGACTTGTGATGCAATCCATGTACCATCTTTGTTGCCCTCCTCTGAACCTTCTCTACCCTGTCTATGTCCTTACGTAAGTAAGGTCTCCAGAACTGTACACCGTACTCCAGGTGGGGCCTCACTAGTGTCTTGTATAGTGGAATTATGGCCTCCCTTTTCCTGCTGGTGATGCCCCTGCCTATGCATCTCAGCATCCTATTTGCTTTACCTGCTGCCTTGTCACACTGTTTCCCTACCTTGAGGTCATTAGAGATGATAACCCCAAGATCTCTTTCCTGCTTGGTGCATGCTAAATCCTCACCCCCCAATTGATATATTGTGCCAGGGCTTTTATGCCCCATATGCATTATCTTGCACTTCTTTGCATTGAATTTCAACTGCCAAACCCCTGACCATTCTTCAGGTTTCTGCAGGTCCCTTCTCATTCTGTCTACACCCTATGGTGTGTCTACTCTGTTACTGAGCTTTGTGTCATCAGCAAACAGGGAAATTCTGCCTTCTAGGTCCTGCGCAATGTCACTGATGAAGATGTTGAATAGGACCAGTCCCAGCACTGATCCCTGTGGTACCCCACTGGTCACTCTTCCCTCTGTGGAGTGACAGCCATTTACCACCACCCTCTGTGTCCTGCTGCCCAGCCAGTTACCTACCCACTGCACTACTGTCCTGCCCACACCCAAATTCCCCAGTTTGTGTAATAGTCTTCTATGTGGCACAGTAGCAAAGGCCATGTCCACTGCCCTCCCTGATCCACTTCCTTAGTCACCCAGTCAAAAAATTCAATGAGGTTGGTCTGACATGACCTCCCCCTGGTGAAACCACGCTGACTTGGGTCCTGTAGTCCATTGACAACCAGATGTTCCACCAATCTCTCCTTCAGTAGTGCTTCCATGATCTTCCCCACTACTGAGGTGAGGCTGAATGGTCTGTAGTTTCCCACTTCCTCTTTGTTTCCACTTTTGTATAAGGGGACTACATCTGCTGTCCTCCAGTCTTTGGGTACCTCCCCTGTTTCCAGTGATCGGCAAAACAGGATTGCCAGAGGTTCAGCCACCACCTCTCTTAGTTCTTTAAGGACCCTGGGGTGCACCCCATCTGGCCCCATTGCTTTATCAACTTTTATTACTTCCAGTTCCTTCAGGACCCTTTCTCGTGTAAAGACCCCTTGTACTCCCTTCAGACCCATTACCCTCCTCTTCCTCAGTAAAGACTGAGCAGAAATACCTGTTCAATATGTTAGCTTTACTGTTATCATCCTCCAAGCGGCCCCCATCCTCCTCCTTCAGTCTCACTATCCCTCCCTTTGCCTTTCTTTTTTCACTTATGTACCTGTAAAAGGTTTTGTCCTCTCTACCCACTGATTTTGCAATGTGCTCTTCTGTCTGAGCTTTGGCTTCCCTTACTGACCTCCCTGCCTCCCTTTGCTTCTCCTGGTACTTCTCCCTATCCACTTCTGCCTGTGTCTTTTTGTATTGCCTGAATGCAATCTTTTTGGCTTTCACTTTCTCCGCTACCTCCTTGGAAAATCATAATGGCCTCCTCTTCCTTTTCCCCTTGCTAACCTGCTTAAAGCAGAATTCTGTTGTTCTTGTAATCCCCATTTTAAATACTGCCCACTGTTCCTCAACCCCTGATTCCTTCCCCATTTCCCTCAATGTCTCTTTCAAGCATCTCCCCATTTTCCCAAAGTCTGTCCCCCTAAAGTCCAGGATACGTGTTTCTGTGTGGTTTGGTTCTGCTCTTTCTGTGATTTCAAACCACAATGACTGGTGGTCACTGTTCCCCAGGTTCTCACCCACTGTTACCCCATCAAGCTGTCCCTGTTTGTAAGCACAAGGTCCAGTATTGCCATCTGCCAAGTTGGTTCCATGACCAGTTGCTTGAGGAAGGCACTCTGAAGGGAGCCCAGGGTAAATCTGCTCCTAGTTGATGCTGCTGCTGGGATGCTCCAATCCACGTCTGGAATATTGAGGTCTCCAACCAGCACTACCTCACCCTTGTCTGCCATTCTTTGGATGGCTAGCATCAGCTCCCTATCTGTTTCTTCCTCCTGGGCTGGTGGTCTATAGACCACACCTGTGTGGATGGCTGGTCCCATTTTCCTTTCCAGCGTAACCCACAGTATCTCTCCCCCATTTTGTTCCTCCTGGATCTCTGTAGCTCTTATGTCATTTTTCACATGCAGTGCCACTCCTCTTCCCTTCCTACCTGCCCTGTATCTTCTGAATATGTTGTAGCCAGGTATGGCCATCTCCCAATCATGGTTACCATTACACCAGGTTTCTGTGATGGCCACAATGTCCAGGTCTGACTGCATCATGACAGCCTCCAGATCCTCCATCTTGTTGCTAAGGCTCCTGGCATTGGCACACATGGCTTTCCATGATTTGGCCTCCTTAGACTGCTTAGCTGTTCTATTCCAGCCCCTTTCCTGGTTGGCCTTTGTCCCTGGTTCTCCTTGCTGTCTGCCCTTCTGTTGAATTTTGCCCCTTTTCTGCCTATCCACCTCTTGGGCACTTATCTCCATCTTTTGCACACTGCTTTGTAGAGATATCCACTCCTCCAGTTCACTGGTTCCACTTCAGTCAAAAAACATCCAAAAGGAAAGGATATCAAATCATGCAGTTGCAAATAGGCATAGAATTAACATTTTATTTTCATGTTTTTTATTCAATCCCAAGAGAGAATACAAGATCAAACAGCAAAATATAAGTTGCCCTCTAATAGACTAAAATGCCAAGATGAAAATATAAAAATACAGGGACAGAGAGTGAGTGGGGGAGAAACTACTGAGCAAGATCACCCTCCTTCAACCCAATGTCCTTACACTGCGCCCAGATATTCTGATCATAATCGAAGCTTGGCTGAAGCCCCATAATTTGGATATGGAATTAACATTCCCTGGCTACACACTAATTCAGCACGACCGCCAGGGAAACAAAAGAGGCAGACACATTGCCATGTTCATCTCCGACCTCCTTCCATTCACCCCATCCATCTCTCCATGCCCACGCTGTCAATTGACTCACTGCTGATTAAGCTCTCACTCCCACATTCAATCCCTGTCTATGTAGCGGGGTCATACTGCGACCCCGGCACCCCCATGCCTCTCATAATGGACCATCTGAGCACCCTTAAACAGCTAGGCTGTGGGGGCGAGCTCCTTATCCATGGTGACTTCAACTCTAACTGGCTTTCCAGCACCAGCTCCAAGCTTCGGTGCCATGTAGCTCCACTAAATCTGTCCCAACAAATTTTGGAACCAACACGTTTGAATCACAAGTCCCTAAACCACTCCCTACTAGACTGGGCCCTTACCTCTCACCCGCACTGTATTCTCAACTCAGGTCTCCTTCCGGACTCACTAAATGACCACCACATGATCTACATAGTAAGGAGAATATTCAGGCCCAAAGCTCCTCCTCCTCCTCCCCATATACTGCTCACCAGGTCCTACAAATCTCTCGACCTCTCAGCTCTACTATACAAGCTGTCCAACTTGGACTGGTCCTTCATCCCTTGGGCCCCCTCCATAGATGCCACTTTTGACCTTTTCATGTCTAGTTTCCTCACCGTATGGAACCATCATGCGCTGCTGAGAAGGACCCGTGTCAGGGGTGCCCACCTACACTGGATCACAGCCAATATTATTGACCAACTACATGCCAGGGACCAAGCATGGAAAGCCTATAAGCAGGGCCCCTGGTGTTCTGCGGCAGAATTTTCTGATTTGTGCGGCAGGGCTCCTTGACTTCTGCGGCAGCATTTTCTGATTTCTGCAGCATGATTTATTCATTCCTCAGGCAGAATGCAGTCCTGTCATTTGCTAAATATGATGTGATGTCATCAATGACATCATATGCTGAGCATAGAGGACGGGCTTCAGGATAAACGGGGTGGGAAAGAAAGCCTGACACTATGGAAAAACAGTATATTTATATGAAAATTCCCCCAAAACAATGAATTCAGCAGCACTATATATATTCTGCGGCATGGTGCAAATTATGCGGCAAATTCCACAACCGCAGAACCGCAGAATTCCAGGAGTCTTGTCTATAAGGCATCCAATACCCTGGAAGATTTCCAGTTCTACTGAGCTCTCCACAACTCCTGCACTAGGCTCCTATGTCAGGCCAAAGCAAGCTATTTCAAGGCCTCTTTCCACTCTAATCTAAATTACCCTGCTAAATTCTGGAAATCAATCAAATCGCTCCTCACCCCTCCCGGCCCAGCCTCCCACCCAGCCCTAAATGTTGATGGATCCACCATCACTGACCCAGGTGAAGTGACCTTGACCTTCAACACCTTTTTCACCAGCTGCATGGCCTCTCTCCTATCCTCACTCCCCCAATCTCACCCAAGTCCACCCACTCCCACTCCTCACAATCTCCCCAGGGCTTCACCTTTCACATGGTCTCACCTACTGATGTGCTAAAAGCCCTACAGGCACTTAACCCCAGCAAAGGTAAATGTCTCTTGAGCCATGACTCCAAAATGCTTTACCTATCTGCCCCTGCCATTGCCTCCCCACTGTCCGCTCTCCTCAATCTCTCTTTCTCGCTTGCTTCAGTACAATCCAAATGGAAAACTGCTACTGTTATTTCACTCCCAAAAGGGGGTGACCCCTCTACTCTGAGCAACTACCATCCTAGCTCCCTACTCCCCATCCTGGCCAAAATCCAAGAGCGTCTTGTGCTAGACCAACTCTTTGCCTATCTCGACACCTCTTCCTTTTTCACATCCTACCAATAGGGATTCAGGAAGAAGCATTCCACCATCACCTCCCTCATCAGGCTCACCGACACTGTCCTCACAGGTATGAATCACAGGCACATCACCTCGGCTATTTTTGTCAACCTCGCCAAGGTGTTCAACACCATCTCCCACACCCTTCTATTATCCAAACTCACCCAGGCAGGTCTCTCGAGTATCTGCACCAAATGGTTCAACTCCTACTTAACAAGCAGATCCCAATCTGTGGGAATCAGTCGTCATACCTCTGCCCTCCCTGTAAACTTGGGGGTTCCCCAAAGCTCGGTACTTGGCCCAATCCTGTTCTCCATTTTCTTGAATGACCTACCCTCTGTATGCTAGCACACATCCATTCATATGTACACTGATGACATGGCCCTTTATATGTCAGGTCCCTCACCCTCTGAAGTGGCCTCTAGACTGCAAGAGGACTTCAGTGCTGTTCAGCTCTGGTTCCGGTCTAACCAGCTCTTTCTCAATCCCAAAAAAACTATCTCCCTAACCTTCAGCTCAAGACAAGACAGAGGCTTGCTTAACTCCCCACAACCCCCACCTATCATACTATCAATGGGACTCCTTTGGAGGCAAGCACCTCCTTCCGGTACCTTGGGATCTGGCTCGACCAGCACCTTGACTTCTCAGTTCATATCGACGCAATACACAAGAAACTTCTCCCAAGCTGGCCGCTATCGTGAACAGGGCTGCTTGCCCCTGGCAACCCGTAAAGCAATCCTAAAATAAATGATTCTCCCTATAGTCCACTATGGTGATGTAGTTTACAACGCCCCCAAGTCCACCCTCACAAGACTCAACCCTCTCTTCCACTCCTTCTGTCAATTTGCTTTGGATTGCACTCCTTCTGTGCACCACTGTGACCTCTACAAGATGCTAGACCTCCCCTCGCTACAGGATCGAAAACTTAGCCACTGTACGAGGATAACAGCAAAATTCTGGATGTAGTCCCTCCCCCCCTACCTAGAGCTTGCCTTTGCAGTTCAACTCCCTTCAGCATATCCCCTCAGAAACACTGACTCCCGGTTACTGCATGTTCCACTCATGACCACAGCCAAAGGCCAGGCTGCATTTAACTACCGCATGGCTAAACTTTGGAACTCCTTGTCAGCTGACATTAGGCACACAGACAACCCTCAGCATTTAAACCAGCTCCTCAAGTCACTTCCCCCCCCTCCTACTCATGCAATCCTCTCCACAGAAATGCCATTTATACCCCCTCCCACCCTTAACTTTACCATCTGTTCCAGCTATGCCCCAGGCCCTAGTCCACTGCCAGAAGAAATCTGACCTGTTGCACCTGACAGAATCGCAAATGTTCATCCAGCATTACTATTCTACTCAATTTTCACATCTGGACTATGGGCCCTTGGAACTGTTAGTAGTTGATACTTTGGTAGCTGTTGTCTTAGGCTCCAAGGTTACAAGATCTGTATATACTGTATAACTCCTGTTATGTTCTGAACTGTACATTATCTGCACTGTAATGCATGTATCTCAATGCTGTACTTGTTCTCTCCCCCCTTCCCCCAGGACGCATCTGGAATCGAGCGGTACTCTGCTCAATATGCCTTCCTGGTGAAACTGTTAAATAAATAAATAAACAGTGATGGTGGTATGTGGCAATAGGAAGGATGTGTGAGGGGGATTTCCCATAAGCCAAGCCAAAAAACTAGACTTGGAGTAAGTTGTAGCAGCAGATGGGACATAAAACAGAAATACTGCTTATTCAAAGGAAGGGACATGTGGCACACTGGGGAATCACAGTGGCAAAAGCTTACATTGATATTACCCTTTTTCACTATTTTACAAGCAAGGAAATTTAATTGCACACCAATAAATCCTTTTGTTATACTTTGACAGAGAGATTGCTAGAGTTAGGTAATGCCCACACTTCCTTATAAATTCATTTAAACCTAAGAAACACAAATATTAGCTTCATAGGTTATTACAAGCAGAGTCAAACAATTTGTCCTTTAAATGCTTGACAAGCCTTAGAACGTATAACCCATAACTGCATCACCACTAAAGAATACGTTCAATTTCTTTTTGAATTCATTCATGGCCCTGGAGCCCACCATCTCCTTTGGCAAATGGTTCCATAATGACACAATCCTTTCTGAAAATCATGCAGCTTTTTTTTTTTTTGGGGGGGGGGATTCAAGTTTCCTTTCAGCTGGAGTTGATGTGACCTGGTGCTATACTATAATTCTCTTGTTTCTACGCCAATCATTCCATAAATCAGAATTATCAAAAGCACTAAAATTTAAACAAATGTCCCTCTCAGCCTATGATATTCCAATGTATGCAGATTCAAAATTATGTAATCTGTCCACATACTGTAAGTGCCTCAGCTCAGATATCATCTTGTTTGAGTTACATTCCACTTACTCTAATGATTTGATCTCTGTTTCAGTGCAAGAGGCCCAAAACTGAGCACATTAATCCAAATGCAGCCTGACCAATGAGCAATTGAGTGGCATAATCACCTGTCTATCTCTACTATTAATATGTTTAGCTATACAGCTCAATAGCTCATAGGATTTCTTGGCTATCTATTGACAATGTTTTTTTGTATCTGAAATTGTTAGTAATTCTAATTCCTAAATCCCTCTCCTCAGTTACAGACTTCAAAATTGCTCCCCCAGCACATACGTTGCCCGTCTATTGTTGACTCCAAAATGCAATACTGCACATTTGTCCATGTTAAATTCTAGTTTACAATCATGGCCTCACTGTTCTATTCTGGACAGTTCATGCTAAAAGTTATTAGTCTGATCATTAGTGGTAACTACTGATCCAATTTTGGTGTCATCAGTGAATTCATCAATATTCAGGACAATTATTACCTTAACGACCCATTTCACTACTTTGGCCACTTTATTTAATAACCACAACTGATGACTAAATGTAATTTTTGGTTTTCAATTAAATCCTATTCTTTTTAAGAAGGACATCTAATCAGTGATGCACACTAAGTTAAATTCAGTCAACATTGTTAGTACTAATCGTGTCAAGTACTCCTTGATTTCATTTCCTCCCTCCCTCACCATCTCATGCCAACTGTTCTGGTGTTCAGTGGCATGCCACTCCTTTATCTACCCAGTAACAAGTACTCTGTGGTGCCTACTGGCCCTCTGCTTCCACCTCCTGTCCTATGCAAGCAGTCCATGGTATTCACTTGTCCCCTTTTCTTCTCCTGTCCACATGCCAAGTAGTCACTGGTGTCAAGTGTTACTCCTTGCCTTCACCATGTCCATGTGCCAAGAACTCCCAGCTTACCAGGTGAACCTCTTCTCCCATCTCCCTTAGCATGATTCTTATTTATATTTTTTATTTTATTCAAAGAAAATGCAAGATACATTACACAATAATGGATAATTAAACCAACCATTATAATGGTATACACATTTTCAAAACATCATGATTAATAAATAAAATTGAAACAAATGATGAGATAATGGGATACAAAATGGAAAAGTATGTGGATACAGTGAAGACAGTATCAAAACATTGGAAAGACCATTCAGCCCATTACGTAGCCATTATGTACCTCCAGGTTACAATACCTCAAGAAAGAAAAGAAGAGTTTAATCTAATATAAGAAACTTCTTAAATCTCCACTCATTTAATTTAGGTAGCATAGCTCCTTTGGGGATTTAATTACCTTACTAAATTGTAACCAGATTTGCTCAAACAGCTCACGTTTTTTCTATGCACAATGCACTTTTTCAATTCTATGAATTGAGATCATAAAATTCAACTAAGTGTTAGAATCTGGTGAAGAGGAACCTTTCCATTTCAAAATACATTTAAAAGCATTATTTACATAGAAACATAGACTTTGACGGCAGATAAGGACCGCTAGGCCCATCTAGTCTGCCCATTTCCCTACCTACAGGATAGGCCGCAGATCCTAGTTAACCAACAGCCTATATCTTCCTGCCCCCCACAAGAATTGCCTTATGTCTGTCCCATGCATTCTTGAATTCTCCCACAGTTTTAGACCCCACAACTTCCTCAGGAAGGCTGTTCCATGCATCCACTACCCTCTCTGTGAAATAATACTTCCTCACATTGCCCCTGAACCGCCTCCTTCTATCTTTAAATTGTGTCCCCTTGTTCTTGCAAGTCTCTTTTCTGAAAGATGCTACCCTCTTGGACTTTGTTGATTCCTTTGAGGTACTTGAAAGTTTCTATCATGTCCCCCCTCTCCCTTCTTTCCTCAAGGGTATACATATTAAGCTCCTTTAGTCTCTCCTCATACTGCTTCTCTTGCAGATCCTGCACCATTTTAGTTGCCCTCCTCTGGACTGCCTCTATCCTGTCTATGTCCTTGTGGAGATGGGGTCTCCAGAACTGGACACAGTATTCCAGATGGGGTCTCACCAACTGTCTGTACAGAGGGATAACAACTTCCTGTTTTCTGCTGCTGATGCCTCTCCCTATACATCCCAGTATACTCCCCCTCCCTACTGCCTTCTCACATTGCTTGCTAACTTTAAGGTCATCTGATATGATTACCCCAGGTCCCTTTCCTGTTTTTGTTGTTACTACCTCCCACCCATTGTGTATTCTTCCCTGGGTTCTTATTTCCCAGGTGCATTATTTTGCACTTTTTGCATTGAATCCTACCTGCCATACGTCTGACCAATCCTCCAACCTTGCCAAGTCCCTTTTCATCCTTTCCATGCCTCCTTGTGTATCAACCCTGTTGCAGATCTTTGTGTCATCTGCAAAAAGGCATACTTTTCCTTCCAGTTTCTCTGCAATGTCACTGACGAAGACATTAAAAAGGACTGGACCCAATACTGAACCGTGCGGTACCCCACTGGTAACCACCCTTTCTTCAGAGTGGACTCCATTTACAATTACCTTCTGTGTCCTGTTGTCCAGCCATTGTTTTACCCAGGCTACCACCCTGGGACCCACTCCCAGGCTGGTTAATTTGACTAATAATCTTTTGTGTGGGACTGTGTCAAATGCCTTGCTAAAGTCTAGGTAGGCCATGTCCACAGCCCCTCCCTGGTCTACTACTTTGGTCACCCAGTCAAAGAAATCTATTAGATTCATCTGACATGACCTTCCCGCTGTGAACCCATGCTGCCTTGGGTCCTGTGCTCCACTGGCCTCTAGGTACTCAACTATTCTTTCCTTCAGAAGTGACTCCATCACTTTCCCTACCACAGAGGTCAGACTGACAGGTCTGTAGGTTTCCTACCTCTGTCTTGGTCCCACTTTTGTGAGAGGGAATCACATCCGCCTTCCTCCAGTCCTCAGGTACCACACATCCTCCCATGATTTATTAAAAGAGTAGCCAGTGGTTTCACTAGTTCCTTCCTTAATTCTTTTTAGAATTCTGGGTGAATTCCATCAGGACCCATTGCTTTGTCCACCTTCAGTTTTAGGAGTTCTTGCAGAACCCTTTCTTCTGTGAAAGGACTGGGATTGACCCCCCTATCAAGAGTGCTTCTCTTAATTGGATTAGGCACTTCCCCCTCCTCTTTTGTGAATACTGAGCAGAAATATTCATTCAGTATTCCTGCTTTTTCACTGTCCCCCTCTGCCCACCCACCGTTCATTCTATTCAGCCTCGCTATCCCTCCCTTTGTCTTTCTACGTTTGCTGATGTACCTATAAAGGTTTTATCCCCTTCTTAACTGAGTTGGCTATCTTTCCTCAGTTTGGGCCTTTGCTAATCTGACTTCCCTCCTGCTTCTTTCTGCCTTAACTGGTACAGCTCTCGGTCCTGCTCCTTCTGTGTTTCCTTATACTTCGGAATGCTATCTTTTCTTCCTGACTTTCACAGCCACCTCTCTGAGAACCATAGTGGCTTTTTCTTTCGTTTTGATTTGTTTATTTGCTTCACACAAAGGCTTGTTGCCTCTGTGATGGCAGTTTTGATAATTCCCCATTGTTGCTCCACACCTCCTTCTAGCCTGTTTGCTAGTGCTTTTCTGAGGCACTCTCCATCTCCAAAGTCAGCCTCCCAAAGTCCAGTACCCTCACTTTTGTTGGCTCTGACTCTGTAGCTGAGTTTAACGTGAACCACACTGTTTGATGGTCACTTGTCCCCAGATGGCAACCCACTTCTAGATCTGAGATCCTCTCCACTGCCCCGTTTGAAGTACGAGGTCTAAGATTACTCCCTCATGAGTGGGTTCTGAAACTAGCTGTTTAATGCCTGCACCTGTAGGGCATCAAGAATGGCCCTGCTCTTGGATGTGGCTGCAGCAAATGTGCTCCAGTTAACATCTGGCATATTCAGGTCTCCCATCAACAGTATCTCCCTTTCTCTGCCATTCTAAGAATACCTTCCATCATATCCTTGTCCATTCCTTCACCCTGACATGGGGTCTGTACACAACCCCTGCGGATTGTGGTGCCCTTTCAGTCTCAAGGTGACCCACAGTGCCTCCTCTCCTCCCTGTTTACTCTTTTGTTCAGTTGCTTTTATCCCTTCCTTTACATAGAGCTTCTCCTCCCCTCTTCTCCCTTGCCTGTCTCTCCTGTAAGTTATGTACCCTGGTATGTTAACATCCCAGTCATGGTTCTCTGTGTACCATGTTTCTGTGACTGCTACGATATCCAGGTATCCCTCTTCCATTAAGGCCACCAGCTCAGGGAGCTTGTTGCCCAGACTACGGGCATTGGTACTTATTACCCTCCATTTCCTGATGGCCTTACCCCCTTTTGCCCATCCCTGTCCTTCTTGCCTTTGTCACTTTCTCCATTTACCCTGCCCTTCTCCCTATCGACACCTCCATGTTGGTGTTTGCCACACTTACTACCGTGATTGTTTGGGGGATAGGATTTTCCTGCTCCTTTCCAGTGCCTCCCCCTTGGCTAGTTTAAAAGCTTGCCAATGAAGCATTTAAACCTATCACCTGGATCCTGGTTCCCTCCAGGACAGATGCAGCCCATCATGCCAGTATAGGCTTGCATCACTCCAGGTGGACCCCCATTCCCCAATGAAGCCAAATCCCTGAGCTCCACACCAGTTTTTCAACCACTGATTGAATCCCATGGTACAGAACACCCTAGCCTCTCCTATGCCATAGATGGGTAGCACCTCCGAGAAGGTTACCGTGTGTGCTACTTGACTAAGACCCTCCCCAATTCCGCAAACTCTTCCTGCACTTCTCTAATCCCTTTCTTAGCCAGGTCATTTGTCCCTAGGTGGACAATGACATCCAGCTCCCTCCCCTGTGCAGCTGCTCCAGCAATCCTGAGGATTCGCTCCCTGTCCCTCCAAGCCATGGCACCAGTCAGGCATCTTACCTCCCTCTCCCCTTCCTTGCCCAGTTCTACCTTCCTAACAATGGAGTCCCCCACCAGGAGTTGTTTCCTTCCCCTGCAGGGTCCCCTTCCACCCTCCTGTGGGTCTCCTTTGTAGAGGTTCCCAGCATCCTCCTTGGTCTCCACACATTTAGACCCAAAAGTACAATTCTGAGTTGATATGCGGTGCAGCTGTCATTTTCCAGACCTCTGCCCAATGTAATATATTCTACCTTTTTTGCCAAGGTTAGGTAAAAAGCCATCAAGAGAGTTTTGAGTACTTTATCCCCCAAAACAGCAATAGCTGTACGACACCGCCATATGTTCTAAGGTACCTAAGGAAGTAATACACTTTGGTCATCAGTTTGAAAGTTTATCATTCATTTTATTTAATCTGGTTGGGGTATAGTAGATTCTATGTAAAACACTAGATATACTGCTACATTTGGGTATTCAATGATGCGGTCCCATTCCTGTGTCAATAACTTAATGTTTAATTTTGCTTCCCATTTTGATCTTAAATTGGAAAGATTCCCACCACGTTTTCTACCAAATATGCATAATTTGGGGGAGATAAATTTGGTTTGAGCTGTATTTGCAAAAAATGTCTGTAACCCATTTTGTACAGGACCAGTTGCTATGTCCATGTTTTTGGCTATGTAGTCTTGAATTTGTAAATATCTGAAGAAATCGCTATTTGGCAGAGGAAAAGTGTTTTTTTTATTGTGGTAAGTCCATAAAGCCATTGTTATCAAATAAATTCCTTATTTCCACCAATCCTTTTCTATGTCAGATTTTACATGAAATATCTGAAATGGATGGTGTAAAATAACCAAGGTGAATGGAACAAACTATTCTGAGAAGTATTCAGTAGCCTTATCACTTTGCCCCCAGCTTTGCAGGCCATAATTGTGCTCATACAGAGGTTATTGCTTTTTATTTCCTGTATGGTCCTGCATCTAGTAAATGTTTTATATTTTCATAGGGACATGAAGCAACCTCAATTTAGTACAGTGGCCTGCTTGTATTGTTGTAGAACTATGAAGGGACTGGTGCCAAATTGGCAGCCAGATAGTACCACAGCAATTTCAGAAGTGAATGACTGTCTTGATGTCTCAGAATATACAATTTATCCAGGTTAAGCCTTGGTTTTCCCCTTTCACAATGTTTTATCAAAGTTAATATAAAAAAAACAAGTGATGGTGATAAGTAACTATAGAGTAAAATACACCTGGTTATTAAACAAAACCCCATTGAAACAAGTAGCCACATTCCGTTATTTAGGTTATCATATAACCTCTAATAATAAAAAAACAAAACACATAAACTATATACTACACAGGTTACAACAATTAAAAAATGCCATCATCAGATTTAGTTGGAAATGTGGGGTATTTTCCATGATACCCACACTACGTGCATTGGAAATGAACTTGACTCCCATTGCACTCTATGTGGTAGAAGTTTGGTATAATAACAAAATTAAAGAACTTGAAAATCCATTCACTCAACTATACAGTACTCTTTTACAGCTCCCTAAATCAATATCATCAAATTTAGTCAGGGCAGAAAGGTCAGGGTACAGTTCAAATAGCTGGCAATAGCTGTCAAGTTAGCATACTGGATAAAATGTACATCATGGGAGGCAGAAAGACTAGCTAAAAAATGCATGCAAGCCAGCCTGGTGGTGCTGAGGGCAGAGGCACTGGACACCACACCTTGCGCTACGCCAATGACACTAGTTCGGGAATGAACCTAGGCCATTGGGGGTTGGGGGGAGTCCTAGAAGTTGGAATGAGAGGCTGTCAGACAGCTCTCCACTCTTGGGTGGGGATCTAGTGGCTCCCGCTGCAGAGCTGCCCCCAGGTAGAGGGCCGGTGGTAGTACAGTCCGGGTGCAACTCAAGTTGGGAGGGTGCCGCAGGTCACTGCACATACTTCCACACACATGCGGGCAACTGTGGCAAGGGCAGGGAGAAAAACAGAAAAAAAACTTGGAGCTGGTAGGCTCCATGATGGCACTCACAGTGCCCAATCCAGGCCCCTCCCCCGGAGCCTAGATGTTGGTCTTGGGAGGGAGTCGGCACTTTCACCCTCAGCCATGCAATGCGGGGGGCAACCTTGGGGGGATTGCTGGGTGTGTCAGGTCAGGAGAGTTGGGTCCTGAGACCAAGTACCCCTAAGGAGGGCTGGAGCTGCCTACCAGAGCCACCACATGCCTCCCCCATTGCAGAGGAGGAAGGTAGCGATGGGTTGAGAGCCAAAGAGTTAAATACAAAAAAAGTATGCAAGAAAAAATAAATTGGATAAACAAAGATCACAAATCACCCTGGTTAGAACTGATAAAGGAAGTCCTCTGGAAATTATACCTCAAACATCTATGGGATGATGCAACAAAGGGAAGAGTAATTTCACACTCATATTACAAAGCCATTAAAAAAAAGACTTAAAAAAACTGTCCTTTGAGGAAGACATGGCAAGGATAAGGCAATCTAAACTACACACATTTTTATTTATTTATTTTATTTATTTAGTTTTTGTTAACCGGGTAAGTGCGCTAGTCAGCAAGTGACTGTTTTCAGGCACGACCCGGGAGGCACAATTACAACACACAAAGAGTACAGCCAGATTATTAAGACAACGAGTACAAAAAATGCAGAGAGAAATACATATGGCAATGTAACATATATTAGTAAACAAAAATATACTTTAGCACTTGATCATGGAACATACTCAAAAATGTGAATAGTAGAAGGCAGAAAATAAGAGAGGATAGGCATCAGTAGAAAAGACACAAGGAAGGGGAAACTGGCAAAAGGATGGGAGGGAGAGATTAAGTGGAAAGGAGGTGCCGTCAGATACGGCAACAGCGGGGTGAGGTACCAACCTGCGGCCGGGCCTATGGAGCCGAAAGACGGCAGGTGAAGAGAGGGTGGTAGGGGGGAGTGGCAGTAGACGGCAACAGCGGTAGGAGGTAGGAAAATACAGCCGGGCTGGTGGAACCGATAGACGGCAGGGCGAGAGTGAGGATGCCGGTGAGAGGGGGATAGAGGCGGAGGAGTTACGGCAATAGCGGCAAAAGTGTCAAAGTCAAGCCGAGCCAGTGGAACCAAGAGACAGCAGGGCAGGGAAGGGGGGGTCGGTAGACGGTGGGAGTAGGCGGTAGTAGGTGGAGAGAGATGACTAAGCACAGCCAGGAGGGTGGGGACTAAGGAGGGGCATGGATGAGGTAGGAACAGGTAAAGGTGAGTTTGGTGGGGAGTGGCAAAAAGGGGGGAAGAGGATATAACAGAAGAAGGTGGGGGAGAGAGCAGCAGTGGGGTTAAGTGAGGAGAGGCTGTGAAGTGAAGATAAGAATGTCATGGAGTAGAATAGCGACTTACAATTGTCAACAGCTAACATTAGGCTTATAAAGAAACAGGTTAAGGCAACATTAATTACAAGGCACAAAATAAACATTAATTACAAGGCACAGTATAGAACACCCATTTGGACAGGCAAAGTGCTAGCAATGAGGAAACAGTACAAATGCAGCGGATCAGGTAGGGTCAAAGCAAGCACGTTTGTCCATAGTAGTGAGGAAAGTCCTGAGTTTGCTCTAAAAAGTCACATGAGTGGAGACATCTCTTAGATCCTGAGGTAGTAGGTTCCATGGTGGGGGGCAGCATGATGGAAAGAGCCCATGCCCTTTTTAGTCTGACAAAAGGGGATGGATAGTAAGGTCTGAGCAGCCGATCTAAGATTCCTTGTGGGAATGGCTGGCCTGAGGAGATCAGACAGGATAGCAGGCTTGGACGTCCTTAGGATGGAATCAACTAAATTGTACAAGTAGTACTGCCTGGTAAAGGAAGGAGAGAGCCAACCAAGGTCCTGATATAAGAGACAATGATGCTGCAGCCGAGGTGCTTTGGTTGCATACCTGCACACATTATTGAAGGTAGTATCCCATAGTTGCAGTGAAGATTTGGTGGCCAAGGACAGGATGGGACACCCATATGTGGAGTTGGCAATAGAATGCCTCTGTGCTCATCCAATTTAGCAGCAGGGTGAGCAGGTATTTGGTTCTGTGGCAGCCCCAATTTGCAGTTAATTGACTTGCAGGTTTCCTGTATATGTGCTTTCAGGTCCAAGGTTTGATCAGGTGGATGCCAAGGTAATGAAAGGAAGTGACAGTTTCTATAGGGTCCCCATCGATATCAGAGACAGAGATGGTCAGAGGACAGGATCTAAGCTTGTGATTGGAGCCAAACATCCATAACTTTTGTTTTATTTGTATTTAAAACCAGGCGTTGAGAGTTCAACCAGTGTTGTACAGCATGAAAATCTGCAGTGAGGGCAGCATTTAGATCCAGGACCTTATCAGAGTGATAATAAATTACCAGGTCATCCGCATAAAGAAGTGAGTGACCTGTGGTGACCAGCTCAGGAAGTTTATTGACGAATAATGAGAATAGAAGAGGGCCAAGTATAGACCCCTGAGGGACCCCAATGTTGATAACAGCACTGTCTGACATGGATGAATTAAACTTAACAGCTTGTGTTCTGTTGGAAGGTAGCTTTTGAACCAGGTAGTGACTGGGGAGAGAAGCCCAAGGTACTGAGGTGGATAGTAGCAGAGAATGGTCAACCAGATCGAAAGCTTTGGTTAAGTCAATGAAGACTGCCCCTGTTAACTTTCTCTCTATCCATATTGGTAACGATATCTGAAGTGAATTTTGCAAGTGCTGTCATGGTGCTGTGATGCTTTCTAAAACCATGTTGTGCTGAGCTTAGTAAATTGAATTTCTCAAGGTATTCAGTGATTTGCATGGATACTACTTTTTCCAGGATTTTATTCAGAACAGACAAAATAGCAATAGGCCGGTAATTTGATATGTCATTTTTACTGCCTTTCTTAAATACAGGAGTGACTCTGGCTGCCTTCCAGACTTCAGGGCCAATGCCATTGGAGAGAGATAGGGTGAAGATGTGTGCCAGGGTGGTATGCCAAAAACAAAATTAACCATAACTTAGAACCCTACCTAATAAATATTAAGGGAAAAAAGAATGTATAATTTTCCTTAGGTTCAGGCTGGAATTATATCTGTCAAAATACCTTAAGTATCTTTATACGAAAGAAAAGCATCAAGATAAGGATATAAACTGTTACTGTGCTATAGGAGGCCTTGAAACATTGCCACATATTTTACTTTATTGTCCTAAATACCAAGCAATGAGGAATACATACCTTGCACAATACTTCCAAACAGAAATACTAACCAAAGAATTAATATTGCATATCCTAATGACACCCCAAATAGATTTTACTGTATAACTAGAAACATGATATTATATTTGCAATGGGTATACAATTGTATGAACACTAAGAAAATTATAATGTAACTATCTAGTGATTAATTGCACTTTCTCTTTTTAACATGAATTGCCCAAATTATTTTTAATTGTATACATCTTGAATGTTTGTACCTTCTATAGTGTATATGTTTTAAGCTTTTGTATGCATATTTTTGTAAAGATGTAAAAATCAAACAAATAAAATATTTTGAACCTTAAACCTTCCACAAATTCTCATCAGTTTTTTCATACCAGTAAAAAAATGTTCATTGATCATAATTAGCAACATCTGAAATAAGAAGAGAAACTTGGCAAAATATTATTCTTAATTACATATGAGCATCCTAATAAAGAGAGAAGTAAAGATTTCCAGTGCTGTAGGTCTTTTTTTAACTTTTGTGAGTAGTGAGGTAAAATTTATTTATTAAATTTTGGTGACCGGGTAGGCCCACTGAGCCATGAAGGTCCCTTTTTCAGAGGCGACCCGGGATAACAATACAAGTTATAAGAATGAACAAGGACATAAGGAACATTTGAGGCATTGTGAGTTACATCATAAGGTGGTTACAGTAAAGAAAAATAGTGGATACAGGCATGGTTACAGGCATGGTAAAAGAAAAGCAGTGGATACAGGCATGGCTTACAGGCACGGTAAAAGGAAAGCAGTGGATGCAGGCATGGGTACAGGCATGGTTATCATCATGACACATAAGCAATTGGTAGTACTTTGCATATAGTTTATTCAGGGGTTACACGTGGCCTCTGGCGAGCAGTCTGTATAAGGCAGGTAGTAGAAAGGTTAAGCTAGGAGATGGGAGTTGGAGAGGAGGGGAGTACCTTAGGAGCTTTAAGTGCCATGACAGTGGCATGCGCTTGAGGTCAGCAGATGGGACTTAAGCCTGGTGTGGAAGTTCATGAGTGAGGAGGAGGCCTGGACCTGGGGAGGGAGCTTGTTCCATTGGCAGGCTGTTTGGGAGGAAAAGGATCTTCCGCCAGCATTTGCCTTACCCTAGGGACTTCTAATAGCTTTCTATCTGAGGTCCTTAGGTTCCTTGGGTTGTGTTTGAGGGTTATGGTCCCGGCAATGCTTGACAGATCGTGGGGTTTGAGAAGCTTGTAGGCCTGGACAAGCAAGGGGTGTTGGAGGCGGGCGACCAATGTGGGCCAACGAAGATTGGCCAAAGTGACACAGTAGTGATGTCTCAGGTAGTTTAAGGTTGTGAAATGAGCTATTTTATTATATGGGGTTTGCATCCTGGTAATCTCTTGTTTAGCCATGCCCTGTATAATAGGGGCCGCAAAGGTCAGGTTGGGTAGAAGGATGTTGGTAGCTATGGAGAACCTGGCTTCAGGGATGAGTTGGTCCCTGAGTCGGTACAGGGTGCCAAGTTTCCGATGTAGGGTCCTGGTGACCTGGTCCACATATTCTTTGTACGTGATATTCTGATCCAACGTTTATATCAAAGATTTATTAAGATACAAGTCAACATGTACACTCATGTATTTTAATTGGGTTACTTTTTGAATATCGTGAAGATGGTATCATTGAAAAGGATCTGTATGAGATTTTGATTCCATCAAGCTATACTTTTTGCAGTTTATTTTATAACCTGAAATAAGCCCAAAGTTAGTAAACTGTTTAATGCCAGGAAACCTAAATTCACATTATTTGGGAAAATTAATACATCGTCAGTATAAAGGCTAATTTTATGTTTGACATTGTCAATGAATAGACCCTTAATTTGTTTATTGTTCCTAATTACAATAGCTAATTGGTTTACTGCTAGGGTGAATATAAGGGAGGATGAGTCAACACTGGCATGTCCCCCTTTGTAATTTAATTGAACCTAAGATATTGTTGTTAGTCCTGACTGTAGCAGAAGTGTTTGAGTATAGTAGGTCAATCCACAATCTAAGCTTATGCCTGAATCTAAAACTTGCTAGAACTGCTTTTATATAGTCCCATTCTAAGAAATCAAATGTTATCTCTGCATCAAGAGAAAGCAAAGAGAAATTAGGGGTTTTAAATTTGGCAAAAAGGTTCATTGTGCATCTAAATGCTGGATCTTAATTGCCTCCCCTTAATGAAACAATTTGGCTGGTGATGTGTAATGTTTGGAAGGATCTTATCTATTTGCAAGTAATTTAGCCAGTATTTTAGCATCTAAATTTATCAGAGAAATATGTCTATAGGAATTAAGATTCGATGGGTCCTTTTTTCAAGTAGAATTACTACTTCACTAAAAAATGATGGAAGTGATTGCTGTGAGAGAATATTATCAAAGAGCTGTTTAAAATGAGGGTTAATTATATAAAAATCTATTGGGAGACCATCAGGGCCTGGTGCTTTATCCCCCCCAAGCATTTTAATGTCTAAGTCTGTTTCAGCTATTGAAATCTCAGCATCTAATTGTTCCGTCTGAACTGAGTCTAGTGTAGGAACTGAGACTTTCTTAAGAAAGGAATCGATGTCTGATTTGTCCACCATCCATTCAAATGGCTACAGTTTGTAATAATATCTAGTGAATTCCTAATTAATTTTGGAAAGGGAATCTGTAATTATACTGGATTCTTTCCTAATCCCACTTGTATTATTTTCTTTCTGTTCTTTTTTGAGCTGCCACACCAAAATCTTATTCAGTTTATCCCCAAGTGCATAATGTTTACTGCAAGTTAGAAGAATCTGCCCTTCTGCTTGCAGGGTTGCCAATTTATTGTGTTATTCTATCAGATCTATTAATTCCTGTGACAATTTGAAGTTGTGACTGGAGCTATACAGCATTTCTTTCTGTCTTATCTATCTTTCCAGTTTTTCCATTTCTATTTGCCCGGTTTTTACACTGAGGGTTGTAAGCAATCGTTAATCCCCTTATATGAGATTTAAAGGCATCCCAAACAGTGTTTATAGATGTGCCTGAATTATAGTTATCCTGGAAATACAATGGAATTTCATTGCTGATTTTATATTGATTGTTTGAATTTTTAAGGAGTGCAGGGTCAACTCTGAATTTATGTTGTGTTAGTATATAATAAATTACAGCTTAATCAAACTAGATGAATGGTTGGATTTAAATATTCCTTTATGTTCAATTTATTTTATTGAGTACATTAAATATTCTGAAACCAGGGAAAAAGTCAGTTCTACAATATGTCTGATGAACTGGAGAAACAAAAAGGGTATTGTCTGTCCTTTGGGTGAGTTTGTCTCCAGGGATCATCCAATATCAAATTGGACATAAAATCCAAAAGATTAACAACAGCAGATTGAATCTGCCCTGGGTAAATGGTTTATATACTGTATGAAGGTCATTGTCCAATGTGAGATTAAAATCCCCATCTATTATTAAAGAAGAGTTATAGGTTGGAATATTGAGAAAAAAAATATTTAAAAATGTAGGTGAATTGTGTTTAGTCCATAAATATTAGCCAAGGTAAACATTTGCCCCTGAATTTATATTTCACAAATAATACATCTACATGTTCATCTATCAGCATTTATAACTGATATACCCAAATTCTTCTTAAAAAATATAACAACTCCTCTTGAATTACTTTTATAAGAGGAATTAACCCTGGGGCATCATCTCTTACTTAGAAATTCAAAATCATTCTGTGTCAAGTGTGATTATTGTATCATCATGCAGTTGACAGCATTCCTATAAGCATAATTAAATATTTTTTTTTACTTTTTGTTCTGTCCCTCAAACCTTTGGCATTCCAAGATAGTATTTTTACTTACTAGCCAGTGGTCTAAATATTCAAGTGGGTATATGTATAAATCCTTACAATATCCATTATCCAGAATTAAAATTGGACAAGGGACCATACCCTACACTGTAAACATGCATGAAAAATAAATCTTGCATTCCTTAATTATTTTATATGCCCTCCATCCCCCCCATGGGTAAATCAAAGAGCAGAATCCACCCCTTGCCCACCCCGTATCCCACTATCACCAAATGCAATACAGTATTATACTCATATGATAACAACCCCTACTTACCAATTTACCCTTTAATGTTATCCTCCCACCCCATTTCAGTGCTTTTCATGAATCAGTGTGCATATCAGCCTCATATCTAAACTTCTTATTTGACCAATAAAGCACAGAATACAACCAAAACATTAGGGGTGGTAGGAAGAAAGTCCCTGTCTGCCATCTTGTGTTTGCCTTTGCCTCCCAGAAGAAGTCTACCCACAACCCATACATCAGCAAAGATAGCTAAAGTAAAAGACAGCAGTACTTATGTCTCTCAGTGATCATGTCTCTTAGCCTGCTACTACACTGTATGAAGCTGCAGTCATGCAATAACCTCTAGTGTGAAAAAAGGAATCAGCAAAGCATGTGAGTTGATTATGGAAGAAAAATATGGATAGTAAAGATAAATCAAATGTACCTCCATCTTTTGGATCATCAGTGTATTCTATGGTGAGTTTATCTAAGTGATGAATAATGAGTGTCCTTAGTATTAAAAATCCATACTGTATATTAGGCAATCAGTGCAGGTCAAGATAAAGTTTTAACACTATACCCACTCAGTGTCTATTGTGTCCCTTATGTAGCTATCAATTTCCCTTCCTTACCTGCCATTGTTTCCCTTATTCTCCTGCTTTTTGCTACCAAGCCTACCTATATATCAGTACCAGATTCCCCACTACCTTTATTAAAAAAACATTTGATTATATATGATTAGCCATCAATTATGCCAGATTTCTCACAGTTATTAAATAACTAACAATAGCCCACGCCCAGTTAGCAAGCCACAATGTTTTTTCTTTATGAAATTGAGTCAGCATTGGTGTGTTACATAGCTATTTGTTGCTAGATTTAAAAAAATGAGGATGAAGATGTAGATGGATTTACTTTATAAGCCAATCAGAATCAGGATTTGAGTAAAGAAAGGATTCTGCTTTCTTAGGGTCTTTAAAATATTGCATTTTGCCATGCAAAATAAAACACATTTTTGACAGGGATAAAAGAGCACATTTGATACCTTTCTCCCTTAAATTGTCTTTTACTTTATCAAAGGTTTTCATTGACCAGACGACTTCAGTGCTGAAGTCAGGGTATACAAGAAATTTGATACCTTCTGCATATAGCCACTGTTCTAGCTGGCCTTTTCTCAGGATTCGTTCCCTGTTGAGAAAACAGTGGTGTTTAACATACACTGGTTGAGAATTATTTGTTTCCCCACTCTGGTTCCCGAGTCCCATGAGCCACCCCAGTCTGGCTCTATCAGTGATGATCCTCTCCTCTGGACATTTCATACCCATAGCTGATGAAAGTAACTTCTTACAAAAGGGTAGAGGGTCCCCTCTATCTTCCACCCCTTCTGGAATCCTGATCAGTTTCAGATTATTACATCTTAATCTGTCTTCTTGTTGTGTGATTTTTTTTTCAGTAACTGAAATTGGATAGTATGATTAGCTACTATTTCAAATAGTGGCTGAACTCGATCTTCTAGTTCACTAACACACTCTGCAATTTCACCCATGTGGAGACTCAGTGTTTCCATTTTGTCACTAACCCTGGAGACTGTATTTGTTAATGTAATCAGGGTAGCATTCAAAGAGTCAAAACATATTTGTATATTGGCTTTTATTTCATCCTTAAATTTGTCAGGAGGCCAGCAGTGTTTTCAGACATATTTGAATTGTTTTCTTGATGAGCTGAAATAATAGGGTGATTTTTTTTGTATTTATCTAAAAGAGAACTAAGAAACTGATCTGATGAGTTATTTTTCTGTTTTAGTCTCTTTATCTGAAGATAGTGTGGCATCTTCTGTAACTGAAAAAGGCTACAGAACCTGAGTTCTCAGGTGTATTGGGTAAAGCAAGAACTGCCTGAGCAAAATTCCCAGCCTGTGGCACAGAGGGTGAACAATATTGTCTGTAATAGAGTAGGAGATATGCTCTATAATTGGTGCACTGACCTGCTGAAATGTAATTGCTGTCTCTGTCCCAGTACTTATGGAGGGTGTGTTCTTTTCTTATCCTGTGAAATCAGTATTGCCAAGGAGATAGGGGAGAAACTGCTCCTTTTTCAGCTGTTTTGTTCTGTCTTAGCAAAACCTCCAAATCTGGAAGCTGTGTTGATGCCCTGGCCAAGTCTGCAAATTGGGCTTTGTCCTGCATTGGAGTTGCAGGAATCAGGGATGGTGCTGGTTTGGAAAACACCAAGTCTATGTTTCTTACAAATTACAACTTTTATCACTGATGGCATGAGCAGCCAGGTTGAACATTACCAGTTGGTATGTTTCCACCAGGTTTTTCAGTGCCTTACAGGTTAATTTCCTTGTCTTTTTTTCCACAGAAAAAGATTGTCTGCTATGTTTTTAGATCTGTGGACTGACTTGGACATGCTTATTTCTTGCTGGTAAGTGCATTTATTAATTGCATGCCGTTGCATGGAAAAAGTCAAAGCAGAGCTGCAGCACTCATTAAATAGGTGAAGAATTTTACCTAGCACATGCCAGAGTGCGACACTGAGCAGTTGTCTTTCAAGCTGCCATCTTGGATCTCATTTTCCTGGTGTTCAAGTTCTTGCCAGAATAACTTTAATTTATTACCACTGTCCATCTTCAACCAACAGTTTATTAATACATTGTAGTACTGTACATATTCTATAATCTCCTACCCTGCCACTTAAAGGAAAACTACATGCAAAAATTATATAAACACTTGTGATGCATTTGGTTTTTGTTTCTCTGATAATCCCTAGCATCTGTTAGCTGTGTCTGTAGCAAGTTTTTCTTTTTTTTTTTTTACTTTTCTCTGCATGTTTTATGGCTCTGGAGAAGCCATTCAGGATTATATTATTGCCTTTGATCTGCTGGAATTTTTGCATAATGCTTCTGGTAATAACATGAATTAGACCTTGCACTAGAAGTAAGAGACCAGGATCCTAGTAATAATCTAGTCACACCATTTAACTGCAACTGCTTGCAAAAGTTAAATGCTTTGAAGAAGTGTTTGCCCTCCTCACCCCACCAAGTCAGATTTTTTGAAGCACCAACCATTGTTATTCTGGATGTGTGGTAATTTTCTTTGTAAAGTGATGTCACTGAGTGGTAATAAAACCAATACATCTTTGAAGGACTTGGGTCTAATTCACATCATTCCCAGAGACATTCTGGGGAAAATCCAACAACTCAAAGGCAATAAAAGAACCCTGAATGGCTACCCCCAAGGGCCATAAAACCGGCAGGGGAAAGTAAAAAACAAAACAAAAAAAAACTGTCACAGACACATGGAACAGAACATCATGGGCCATCAGAAAAATAAAAACAAGATGTACAACATGTGTTTTTATAATTTTTGCATGCAGTTTTCCTTTAATGAATGAATCTCTTATACTACTTTTAATCAAAAGCTTCACTAAAGTTCAGAAATATAACAGCTATAGGTTTTAATTCAACACAATCTTAGTGTGTTATAGCCTCAAAAACTGTAATTGTATTTGTTTGCTGTGATTTCCTTATAATGAAACCACATTGGGACACTAAATTTAAATTGTGTTTATTTAGATTATCAAAATTCCTATGTCTGATAATTGGGTTTATCCATTTTCCTGTTAAAAATTAAGGAGGCAGTATAGTGCAGTGGTCTAAGGCTCTGAGCTGCAAATTTGGTGACATCCAGCAGACCAGACCTGGGTTTGAATCCCACAGCTTCCACTTGCATACTGTGTGACCCTGAGCAAGTCACTTAACCTCCTTGTGCTCCCAGGTCGCTCCTGTAAAAAAAGCTTTCAGCTTAGTGTGCTATACCTGATTAAACAACTAAATAAAAATAAAAAAAACGTTAAGCTTACTAGTCTGTGGGTTCCTTATTCTATGTAAAACCTTCTGTAGATGTTGGAGCTACATGAGCCTTCTTCCCCTATACATTATACACACTGTCCTAATTTACTTGCCATTATTACTGGTGCTATTTGATACTGATTTAGTTATAAGACTTTCTGAAGTCATGGCCCATTAAGGAGAAACAGCTAGGCTGGATATTCAAAGGGGTTGCACCCTGGTACAATATTGAAAGGGCTGCTCAGTGTAGTGCAAATCCTGATGTGCTGGGATGCAATGTAATCATATGCAGTGCAGATGCAGGGGGTGTGCCCATGCATATGCAACACATCCTGATATTCAGCCCGGGATGTGCGGTGCATATGCTGGTGCAACCCTGCACTGCGCCGCATGGGGGGGCTCAAAGTTGATCCCATGCAGAGTAGGAACAACTCCCAGCCACCCACAGGTGGACTGCAGTATTGCAGGGTGCAACACAGTAGCCCTGCCATGGGTGGCCACCTGCCCACCCAGAACACCATCCACAAGCATACACTAAACTCTGGTGGTCAAGTGGAACCCCCTCCCACCTGTAGCTGTAATTGTGCAGTATACAGTATGTTGAAAGATAGATCCCTGGTAGGCTAGTGCCCCCCAGTCCCCAATTCCCCAATAAATATAAGATACGACCATCTCTGGTGGTCTAGTGGAACCCCCTCACCCATTGCCATGATCACGGTAAACCTCCATAACTAAATGCCCTGGTGATCCAGTGGCACCTCCACCCCTTCCACCCACACAGAACCCCTTGCCCACCCCAGTCCCTCCATCATCGGTGGGTGGCAGCATCCCACCCGCATACCACCCAGCCACCAGCCGAATGACAGGTACAGTATGGGCTGTAAGCCCATTGGTCCTCGGTGTGGACCAATGGGCTTGCAGGGCATACTTTACTAGACAGTCCCAAATATGTGAATTCATTCACATATTTATTTATTTATTTATTTATTTATTTATTTTAACATCAGTTTAACAACCTTTGAGCCAGAGGCTCATTTACAAAGGTACCTCGTCAAGAAGAGAACAAAGACATATATATAAGAGACAATAAGCAATACAGTACAGCAATAGGGCACAGTCAGGTTACATGTAAGGTGAAGCAATCAGCAACACAGTTGCTGTCTTGCAGTATTTGTGACTGTCTAGTACAGTATGCCCTGCAAGCCCATTGGTCCACACTGAGGACCAATGGGCTTACATTCCATACTGTATCTGTCATTCAGCGGGTGGCCGAGCAGTATGCGGGTGAGATGCTGCCACCTGCCAATGATGGGGGGACAGGGTGGGCAAGGGGTTCTATGTGGATGGGAGGGGTGGGGGTACCACTGGATCACCAGGGCATTTACTTATGGAGGTTTACCGCAATCATGGCAATGGGTGGGGGGGTTCCACTAGACCACCAGGTATGGTCATATTGACATGTATCAGGGAATCGGGGACCCAGGTGGTTGGGGGGACCACTGGACCACCAGGGATGGTCATGTATTATGTATATATCAGGGAATCGGGGACTCAGGATGGGGGCCACTACACTGCTAGGGATTTATCTTTAATCATATGCCGTGAGATCGCGGCTACAGAGCGGGGGATGCGCCGAGATCCCCACTGTACACATCATGCTGAGCAGGGCTCCAGGCACAATTCACTAGGCTGCCCTGAGCAAGGCATGCAAATGGGGCCATAATGACTTGCAAATGGCCCCATTTGTGCCTTGCATAATTTATGACCTCATTTGCATTCCCCCAGCTGAATATCATGGGTGATGCACCTAGCGTAACTGCACTTGTGCTGGTGCATCCCCATGCTCCCTATCTGTGGCTTGTGCCAGTGCTGTGCCACTGCGCCATGTGCAGTATGTGCACTGACCTTGCCATATTCAATGGCCATTGCACATCACCATTGAAGATCACCTGGTCCTGGTCCCAGCACATCCCAGTTGCGCTGCACCCAGGCTTGCTCTGCTGCCCCGCACAGTCTGAATAGTGGGGCCTTAGTGTACAAGGGGTCCTGTGTGAAACCAAACAGCAACAGAGTAGTTAAAAACCAGAGTTAAAGATACACTCATACAAAGCTAAAATTTGTACAAAGGAGGAAAGAGAGATTATATCCATGTTGGTTCTTGAAAAACAGGAGTCTCTGGGTAATTTGATACATTTTTTTGGATGATCACATATCTTGTACAAAGATAGTAGCATACACAAGCTTTCAGGGCCACCAAGGTCCCTTCACCAGGTGCAATAGCTTTCTGAACACAAGAAGCTGTATTTATAAGAACTTATACTGAAAAATATTCTTTAAGTATAAATGAAGTTTCTTCTGTTCAGAATGCTGTTGGACCTGATGAATGGATCTATGAGGCGTTAACAACTTGCGTACGATTTTCTTTTTTTATAAGACTTATGTTGGTCTAATAAACGGTATCATACTATTCGGTGGCTCCTGTTTTACAAATTAGGAGAAAGTGTATGTAAAACATAATAAATAATTACATGCTGTCTACAAAATATGTAATTTACACATAAATGCACATTCACACTTCCGTTAAAGCGGAGTACAATAACATAAAGGTACTAATGCTGTAGCAGATTGTCCAAGCATGTATGCTGCTAGGAGCAGCAGGTATGAACAAGATTAGAACCCCCTAAACCAGTGACACAGTATGTACTGCAGATGCCAAACAAGCCCTCAGTAAAGAGGCAAGATGAATATCTACTGTAAAAAATCCAACAAACTGACGTAAATCCAAGATGTAAAAATTGCTGGTCCCACTATGCATAATGAAGTTAGAAAACCATTGCATCTGTTGCATTCATTATCTTACCCTGGACAGGCTTAGAATGACATAAGAATTTAGCACAAAGGCCTGATCCCTCCTGTCCAGGGGGAGTGGTAGAAAGGTTGCAGTCTTTATAAAAAATGTATATTAAAATCAGTAGTACCGCCAAATTCAAAAACCCTTGGTCATGTTTTAAACATCTTGTTTAAAATAAGGGGAATATAGTACACCATTGCGACTCTGCTTGTCATGTTTCTGAGCTCATGAGAAAATCTGTTACAATTTGTGTTTCCAGATTTTAATGGGGCAACACGTTTTCCTGTCTAAAAAAAGAGAAATATGCCATAGTGCTAAGGACATTTCCTGATGTTATCAGAACAGAAATATTTTAAAAAGCTTGTACTTGTGACTGCAACACACAAGTGGAGCACGCACAGCAAAAGAAGGAATCATTCAAGTGCACCGAGGGGGCGACATGCAGCAAAATAAAGCAGAACACCAGAAATACATATATTCAGAATGAATGACAATAGAAATAAATAGATGACAACCATACACCAGAAATAGTTAATAAAGAAAATAATGAAAATGTGAAGGGGAAAAAAGAGCAAATCAGTGCTGGAACAAGGAAGTGCAATTAAATTAATAAAAAAAAAAAAAAGAGTATTTTACAAACTAAACGTGTTTCCTTAGTATAATTCAAAGAAGGGGAAATAAAAGTAGCTTTTTTTTTATATTTATTGTACTTTTTTCCTGATAGGACCTCCTGTCAAGTTCAGCCCTGGTCACAGCCCCAAGGACTCCCACCTGCTGCCAATTGCTGTTGCTTCTCCTGGTCACCCCCCCCCCCGGAGGGCAGGGCAGTGGCACTGGTCCTCGCCATTCCAACACCACAGAATTGTATGTGGTTGGGAGAGCTTCTGGCAGCAGAGGCCAATTGAAGCCCTGGGAAGGGTTCATGAAGACAGAGGTTCCACCTTGTTTTTTCCCCTATAGACTGGGGCGGAGATGTGCAATGACATCCAGCATCTGTCCCATCCCAGAGAGCTTCAATTTTGCACTGCTACAGGATGGCAACCTGGCCTCCACCAGGTGTCACTCCTGTGTGATCACAGGCCTCCTCTCCCCCCCCAATCCTTCTCTCCCCGGTCGCCCTTCTGATGACCTGGATCAGTTCCCAAACCCAAGTCACCGTGTCACATGTGGAAATCCAACCACTGTGCCAGCAGGCTGGCCGGAAATAAAAGTAGTTTTAAAATAACAGAACAATATAACTTCTCGTGCTGAATTATAAAGAGAATAGAGATATAGGAATTCCAGGGATAGGCCTTTGGTGAGACCCCCATGTGTCACATTTACCTGTAAACCATAAAAAAACCAGTCAATTAATGCATACTGATTATAGTATTATTTCGATGCACAGAAAAAGGATCCAGTCCATTTGGTCATGAAACCCATGTTTGAAAAGCCACATCTTTTTGCAAGAGGGTTCTAACCCCCCTTCCCCATTGGATTTCCTGGACTTAGCCTCCCTAGCCATGAATCTAATGCATGACCCATTAACACCGTGTTTCTTGGTGAAATATGGTACCAAGGGGTGGTTCTTTGTGCTCATGAGTATGGCTGTATAGTGCTCACTCATGAATCCTTTGCTGGAGGGGGCAGACTGCCCTGTCAACTTAGGCACTTCCAGAGGAGCACCAAAGACTGTAGACAACAAATGCAATTTAGCAATTTATAAACTGCCTAATGTCCACCCTTCTAACCCTGTGAGGACAAGGACTGTAGAAAACATTCCCCAGCAGTCCACGTTTAGTGAATTTTTAGATATTCGTCTCACTTCTCTACTGAAGGCTTATTTCATGTCCACATACTGTATCGCTGGTTCAGGAGTTGTAATCCTTTTCATACTGCTGCTCATACAAACAAACATGCTTGGACAATCTGCTACAGCATTAGTACCTCCACATTATTGTATTCCATTTTATTTTCAAAAGATTGACACACCAATAAAAATAGGAGTTGCTTTACCTTCTGCTACAGCTACATGTCGTCATAGTTGGATTACATGAGGAGAAGCACAGTGAACTACAGCCCCAACCCCTGCTGAAGAGGTTCTAGTTATCTTGACCAGAGCTGCTTGTATTTTTTTCACACTAGTGTTTTTTTTAAATAAATTCAACATACGTCTTGTTCTAATTATGGGAGTGCTCATCTTTTTTCTGCTTTCAAGAACAAAATAACAGCTGCTACAGATGGACAAGTGGAAAGGACCAAGTAAGACAGTAAGGGTAGAACATATCGGAAGAAGAGAGAGAGAGAGAGAGATGGGCAGATAAGCAGACAGGTAGACAGACAGACAGACAGGAAGCACTAGGACAGCAAGGGGAGTGAGCTAGAGGAAATGACAGTTTCCAGAGATGGGAGAACATTGCCAATTCAAATGTCTGGCAATTTCTTCATGTCTTGAAATTGTCTAGGTAATTGTTCCAGCTGATTGGGGTGGTAGCAGCAAACACATTCTTGCCTCTAGATAAAAACAGTTTAAAGAAAGTGCTGTATACCTCTGACCTGGAACCCTGAAGAAGAGGCACCGGCCTCAAAGCACAGTGGTTAGCTATTTGTACTGTTGCTGTTGTCAGTTGATAATCAGTCAAGGATTAAAGTATACTTTTGCATCAATCTGTGAGCAGTGCACCTTTGTTACTGTTTTTCATCTGTGATCTGTGACCCTGGCTTGTAGATTAGTATCGTTTTTTTGAGTGTGTTACGAAGGTAATCAGGATAGCAGCCATTGACACATCTGTATTTAATGAGATCCACTTAGATTCACAGTGCAGTTCCAGGGACATTAGTCCAAAGCTGAAATATGCTGTATGTGACAGTGGTGAGTGTGTCTATCTAGGGCAAATCTGCACATTCTGTTAAATATCACATTTACTTAGAGCAGCAACATGCCATTCTCAGTTCTGTATACTTAGCTCACATTCTCAAGGATCATAGAAGGGATTGCTTTAGCAGACATTTCCTAGTGATGAGATCGAGGCTATCACAACACCAAAATAGTAAGCCAACATTTTGATGGGAGTTTCTAATTGTATTAGTGACATGTTTGGTGAATGACAATTTGGGTCCTACCAAAAGCTAAGGTATGTAAGGTACCTACGTTGTCCAGGGGTGAGCCATTCTGAGTTACAATTTGCAGTGAGTTAAGATAGTGTGTTCTTTCCCTGAACAGCATGAATTTCATCTAGGACCTATTCAGCAAGAGGCCACTAGCTACCATCCAGTTCTGGAGTTTGTTTTTTTTTTTGCTGGGCTTCACATCTGCCAGCCATCGGTCACCAGCACACTCCACCCGCACCCTTCACACAGGACAGACCCTACCCCCCAAACACCATGGCTATCACCAAGGGGCAGGGCCATCAAGGGGGAAGTGTACTCCCCCAGATGTGAGTAGGTAGCATGGGAGCAGGAACCTGGGTGACAGTGTGAAGTTCACTACATGAGATGGAGATCATCCTACGGAGGTGGAACCTCCGATTTTTCACAGTTTTCTCACAAGATGTGTCATGCAATGACGTTAAGGTGACATGCCACACATCTGACATGCCTCCCAACTAGAACAGGTATTGGCAGTTTTATTTCCCCCCCGGCCTCAACCAGGAGTTAATCACATGCCAGTCACACACACACCCAGAGGAGGAGAGCAGTGGGTAGGACGCTCAATCCCCCCCCCCCAGCCAGCCCTCTGATGTCCCGAGTCCGGATTTGAACCTGAGGCATTGACATCATAGGCAGTAATCCAATCCATGTGCCAGTGGGCCAGCTAGTTCTGGACTTTTTTGAAGGAGGCTTGCAGTGGTCTATTGAGATCAATAGAGTTTTTTCACCTTTTCATACAGGATGGTATCATCAGCATAGAGATGACTGCTGGTAAATAAGTCAGAGGGGAGATTGTTACAGAAAGACTAAGTAAGAAGGTGCCCAGTAACTGGGACATAAGGTTAGACATAAGTGTATATCAGAAAAGAGGCAGGGAGGCTGGAGGTTGCCGGAGACCAGATAGCTTCTGTGGAGACAGATTAGTCAGGGAACACCTAAGCAGACTGGGTGGGCCAAGCAGTCTTTTTCTGCTGACAAATGCCATGTTTCTGTATTTCCTTGCCAGTAGGGACACCTGGTGTACCTCAAGGAGCAGTGGGTTTGGGGATGAGCTTGTACTATTGGTTTGTCTGCCTGGTTTTATTGAGACGTGGTCCCACTGCTGACTGGGATAAGCCAAGCTGCTGTCATTTTTGGATGAGAGTTTTATGGTTAACAGTGTCAAAAGCCTTTATTGGGTTAATAAAGATGACTCCCATTTTATTGCCTGGATCAAACGCAGTAGTTCTGTTGCTGGTCACCTTTAGAAGGACTGTGCTTGTGGAGTGGTTGAGTCAGAAGCCTGAAAGAGAACCCATGAGTAGATTGTTATTGAGAATATGTTGAAAGCTGGGAATGAACAATTTTCTCTAACAGTTTGCTGAGGGAGGCAAAATGGAAATTGGACAGTAACTACTGGGGTCAGGCAGGGGCGTGCTTGGTAAAGATGTGACACAGTGTCTTTTTTCCAGGTTAATGGGACCTGCCTCATGCGTAGTGAGAACTTAAAGATGGTTGTTACTGAATTTGCAAGGCAAATGGCTACTGATTTCAGGACAGAGGGTTATATGCTGTCAGATCCTATACTTTCGGTAGTATCCAGACCTTGGAGCAATTTCAGGACCTTTTCTTTGAGGATGTCTTTAAAGTGAATGGAAGAAGTAAACCATGTCAGGTGGTTTAGAACATGGGTTGGATTGGTGTCATTTGTGGTGACAGGTGGAGTGGGGTTACTGAGGTAACAGCAAATTAAAGTTTGTAAAGTGGCTGTTCAGGATGTCAGCAGTGTCCAAATTGTCTAGTTTGCTTCCTGGACTAGGTAAGAAATTGTGGGTTACTGGTCTTTTCCAGGTGGGCGTGCATATCTGACCAGGTGTTCCTGAGTACTTTGTTGTGGTGTTGCTAACTCTAGCTTATTCACCTGTAATTCTAATTAAATATGCCATTGGAAGAGGTCTGAAATCTCTAGATGCTTCAAATGTAAATTGTTTGTAACTACTAGGCATGTTAGGTATTTCAGAACCTCAGGGAGTCTGAAGTAATGGCAGTGTTCAAAGCTTGATTTTGTTTTAAATGAATGTATTTTTTGCCATAAAGCTTTATCTATCACAGATTGATTCAGGCGGGCTACTCAGCTCTGTCCCCACCTCCCTCATCTGGCATCTGCCTCCCCCCAGACTCACATTTCCCATATTTCTCCAACAGCTTGCCCCTGTGGTGAGGCCAGGAAGGGGAGGACTGTACTTCCCCCACCTGGTGGCCATGCTCTTCTCCCCCTCCTTGCATGTGGCAGTTCCTGCTGGGGGGAGCTATCCCACAAATTACCACTGTTCTTGGAGAAACACTAGAGTATGTAGCTAAATTCAAATATCTAGGAGTTTGGCTCGATCATAAACTTTCCTTTGCCGACCATCTCGAAGAACTACAGAAGAAACTAAGGCAAAGATTAGGACTATTCTACAGAATTAACCGCCTGCTCACAAAAGAGGCCAAGATTCAACTGGTTCAAGCTACCTTCCTATCTTTAATAGATTACTCGGACCTGCTCTACAGCCACTGCACTGCCTCTGCACTGGCTAAGTTGGACACCCTCTACCACAGAGCTATCAGGTTCATTACTGGCCTTCCACTTTTCACACACCACTGCTCCCTGTACTCAACATTAGACTGGACTTCTCTTCACTATAGAAGGAATAGAAATGCCGCCCTATGGGCCTTCAGAGCGGTGACTAACAAGCTCCCCACATATGTCTCAGATTGTATTCCCCAGAGTGTGTTAGGCACCTACACTCTAAGGAGCTATTCCTTAATTGCCATCCAAGTTCCGAGGGTCAAAACTCGTTTCGGTAAAGCTGCTCTAAGCTTCTCTTTACCCACATTGTGGAATGGTTTACAAAGGAACTTGAAGCTGAGCTGTCCTGTTAGCCTGAATATCTTCAAAGCGTTCTACGATCGCTACATGAAAGCACCTTGTAAATGTTTTCCTCACCGCTAGCCCACTAATTCCGAAACTCCCCCTTTCCATCCTGACGCTCGCCATGTTTCTACCCCTGGATCTCACTCTTTCCCTATAAACTCTTCCTGCTGCACCCACCCTTCCCTGTCCACTCCAGCCTGGCTGAAGTCCCACCCCATCCATAGTAGTGTCCCAATTATCTACCCCTCCTCCGTCATTATCATAATAAACAAGTACACAAAAGCCGTCACTTTCTGTGGTTTTAGCTCAATTTTTTCCCCCAGTCATCGGTAATATATCTCTCCTCTTCTTTACCTCTCTAACCTGCCACCCCATACACAGCATCTTTCCCCTATATGTGTAGTTGCCGGCTGCCTCACTCAAAAGATCTCTGCTTATAACCCCTGTATGCCTATGGTTGATTGTACATCTGCTGACTTCTTCAATTGTAAAATAATCCTGTTTTTTTTTTATTTATTTCAACCTTGTACTGTACTGTATACAATGTATATACTTTTTCTTCCTTGTATATTATTGCTTTTTGTACACCTGCTTCTGTATTGTACTTTGATGTATTCATGACCAGGTCCACCTTGCAAATGAGCCTTGCTCAATGGTGCCCACTTGCATAAATAAAGATTTTGATTGATTGATTGGTGTCTGCCATACAGAACCAAGGCCAGTAGTCTACGTGACAATGGGGGGAAACAGGGGTAGGTAAGGCTTCGTTAAGCCAGTGCCAACCCTTTTCCATTTTCTCCCTGTGTTCCCTAGCCATGGTGGCATGTAAGCATTGTACATGGAGGTGTACACATGCTAAGGAACCCTGGCCCCTCCATTCAATGCCACTCACAATTCCAGCATTACCACCCAGGCTCCCCAAGGTTGCAGCAAAGGACCAAGATGGCATGTCTCCCCACCCTGGAAGAGGAGCACTGTCCAGTGGATGCTCAGTCCTATCCCCCCCCCCCCCGGCCATACCCCAGCAACCTGAGCATGTTCCCAAACTCAGGTCACTGGTGTGGTAGGAGGTAAGGCACACAGCATCTCGGCCCTCCATGCCACTGGGCTGCACCACGAGGATGGGTTTTAAATTAACATCTAGCAACTGTCTATCTGTTTTTCCCCAGCTGCTACAAAGACTTTCATGTACTTCAGTAAAGTGATACAGGTCCAAATGTTTGTGTGAAATGTGTGCGAAAAAAGACATATGTAACTCTTAAGGACAAGGACATGCTTCTCAGTCTGTCTGCCCTAATCGTCTGTGTGTGAAAAAGCTTGTACTTGCAGCTGTTGTGTGGTTATACTGTGTGTAGTAATTTTATTGTCAAGCAACTTAAGATGTAAAGAACTAAAGAACAGACATATTGCATTGTAGATCTGCCACATGTAATCAGCTTGAATTATTAATTTTTTCATATTTTTGTAGTCTAATTACTTAGAGTAATATTTGGAATACTTGGAGATCTGAAACAACATAAGACATATGATATCCAGTTTATGTTGCCTCACAATTAAGTAGCATAACATTTTCATTCTTTCCCTTCCATGTAGTGGTCCAGTTTGTTTTTAAAAATTTTAAATTAAGTTACTGTAAACTAATTCAGGTGACAGTGTATTCCAAAGGTTAATGAGTCACTGTGTATAATCTTAATTTTCTTCTTTTAGTCCTGTATCCAGTTACCCACATCTGTTTACTATGGCTCCTAGTATTACAGACTTCTGGTATTTGTGTTTAAATCTTCCACTAACTTATTATTGTTCTGAATATTATAAAATAACTATAGGTCTTCCCATATGCACATTCTGTAAAGGTTGTGTAGTCCCAAATTCTCAAGAATCTCATCATACTGTAGGTCATGTCCTCCAGCCCTCTTTATTTTTGTTGCTTTTCTCTGTATATGCTCTGTTTTATTACTGTCACTTGTGTAACCCCCAGGTGGCACTATCCCAAGGGCTAGTACCCCTGCCTGCTTGACTACTGACAGGTTGAGGGGCCTAGGTTCTATGGCAGGTGCCTCCAACCAGAGGTCAGGGTTGGTAGTGGTTAGACTAGTTTGGTCACAGATCTCTGGGTCACTGAGACCATCTTTTATCCCTTCTAGTGGCTCACATAATGCACAGAAGTTGCAGTCCCAATACCCCTCATGTACACACTGTTCAATCATAAAATACCACTTACCCCTTGAGATTGATTCTGAGGTTCGTCTCTGAGGACCCCTTGTAAAATAAGGTTAATCAGCATACACCAACCTCTACAATGCTGGATAAGTAGGTACTGACACTTCAGACAGTTTAAAGTTTAACAACATCAAATCTGGTTTATTTAGGGGGACAATAACATGGGAGGGGGAAATCAGGTTAATTAGCAGTATAAGATCATAGTACTGTGCACATTACAGGGTCTAGAAAGTTACACTCTAGGTACCCAGGTTGGGAGAGGGCTTGCAAGATCCATTGCCCGGGGTTGGTCGGCAGGTGCAGATGGAAAAGGACCCTGTAGAAGAAAATATGCACAACACCCAACTGTAATCCGGAGCCGGATGGCTCAGTCCATGAAGAAGTGAAACCATGATAATTAGATGGCACACTTGTAATTTGATAAACAGATGGCAGGGAGATACCCTGATTTGTACTCACAGACTCAATGCTGAAAACTGGCACAGCTGGGGATTCTGGATTGCCAGACTCCCACACACAGCAGGGAGATGAGATTCTACCAGCCAGGCACACAGCTTTGATCAGTAGACTGATTCAGTTCGCATACATTCACTTGGCTTTCAGTCTACACCACTCGGGGACAAGAGAACCCATTTAGCTGTTCCTCACAAGTATTCCACATATTTATATGTAAAGGAAATTACTATACCAGGCAGCTGCTTTCAGATCCCGATCACACTTACTGCTAAACCCGGGAGTTCACACTGCAGCTTCACTTCCTGACAGACCGAACGCGATTCAGCAATTTCTCCGGTCTTCTACAGGTGAGCCTGGTTTCCACTCTTTCAGCCTCTCCTCCTCTCTGTAGGCTTGGATTCAGTACAAATCAAATTGGCAACGCAATGCCCAACTTTAGGCCTCCCACATGCTTCCCGCGTGAAACTGTGCAGTGCAGAAGCTCGGAGCTCCTTCTCTCATCACAGTCACAACGGATCACAACGGATCTGATCTGTCTAGCCACAAGGCAGAGCATTCCCTTCAGGCGACACCCTGTTCAATTGGTGGACTCAGCTGTCAATCACTCAGAACTCTCCCCGTTGGTGCAAATAGGTGCCAAGGTCCCAGAATTACTAGCTATATCTCCTCATAGTAAGCCGGCTCCCAAGAGAGTCCTGATTCTGGTTGGTCTGAACAAACTCCATTTTAGAGGCCCCCGTAGTGATTGGATCTATTCAACAGTTCAGATCCAAAATGAAGGTGCAAAACACTGAGTCCCAGCTGCAAGAAAGGCAGGTTAGACAAACTACATTCTACTTAATAGTCTAACTGGTTTCAGGCAGACAGTTACACCTGTCATTTAGGCTCCCTCTGTGCTCTTAGCGACTGCAGAAATGGAGTGCTAACTCAATGGCCCAGGCGGGATTCGAGCATTAAATACACAGTCCCCCCCATACAAACTAATAAAGTCTGCAAGCAGACAGCTGTTAAAGAGACAGTACCAGAGGCTCTAAAAGCAATCACAGATAAACAGCTTAAACACCAAACACCATTCAGGCTTGTAGCACTTAGACAGCTCCTGGAAGACTTTTGGGAACCCCCATTTGCAAGGGGGTTACACCTGCATATATTCCTCCCCAAAACTGAGAACAATAGTTAGTCATTGGTCAGATGGAAGATCTGTACAGTGGTAAGAGTATTTCCTTAGATTTGCTGTTAAAGTAAAGTTTAACAGTGTTTTTAGAAAATGTGCTTTATTAAACAAATTGTTTATGTGTTTCTTATCTTTTAAGTCAGGGCTTACTCTACTTCCCGGGTCTTTCTCATCTGTTGTTTTATTAAGTTCTTTGCCATTAAGAGCGTAACTACATACTACAGACTTGCTGGATATTCCCCGCTGCCGCACCAACAAAGGAACTGGCTCCTTCCAACATGCAGCCCCTAAGTTGTGGAACCAGCTCCCACTGGACCTCAGGCATGCACCCTCACATCCTTCTTTCAAGCGCGGGCTGAGACTACACCTGGCCACCTTAGATCTATGCACCTGCTTTGATCCTACCTGATCCTGAATCTTCCCTGCCTCTTCTCCCCACCCCCCTACTACTGGTCTCCATGCTACCTCCCTTCTTGTTTTCTCTCCCCCAAAATCCAACCCCTCTCTCCAAGCTAACCTAACTTTATCGTCAAATATAATTATAAATATGTTTTTGAATGTTTGCACTTACTTACTACAACCTACTTTACTTTTCATTATGTATTGTTTTTATCCTCTGCGCTACCTGGGCATTGTCTAAACCTGCTACAGGTGGATGTTGGTACAGTAAGGTCACACCTCCTCCCTCCCCTCCTCTTGCCTACCTTTTCCACAGGATGTCCACGGCCAGAGACTGCCACCGGCTTTTATGCCCAGCCTCGGAACCATGCGCCCGGCTGCACCTACCCGCCTCCTACCGCTAAAGCTGTACTTCAAGCAGCCTTTTTTCCTCCCGTCCACCCCTCCCACTTCCTCATCCCTGACAGTGGGGCCATGAACCTGGCGTCCCCCTAGTCTGCCGCCGGGTTGTCTCTGGCATCTTTTCTCTTACTTTTCCTGCGGTGCCCTGGTGCTGTTCAGACTGACTGCTGCTGGCAGCAGTTCTGACTCCTTTCCACCCTTCCTCCTGACTATTCTAGCTTCTGGGTGCTTTATCTGTCTCCCCTATATGGCCCACCCCTTTTCTGATACACACTGGCCGACTACTTCTCCTCTATTCATGTTGCCTGCACCCCCCCCCCCTTCACCCCACATCATTCTGCCCAGTTGGGGAACCACAAACCCGGCAATCTCCATTTGCTTTCCCCGGTAAAGCCGTAAGCTTTCCCTTTTGGTCCTAAACTCCCTTCCTTACCCGCTACTTGTACCAACACTCCCCTGAAACACCTCCTTGCTCATGGCCTCCTGCTCACTGCTTAGTATAGCCTAAGTCATGTTAGACTAGCTGGAACCGCCTCTGTGTGTCCAGAATGTACTCTGTATGGTTGTTGCCTCAATTTGTAATGTTGCTTCCATGTGTTATGCTGTATTGTGCTCTCCCGGGTCGTACCTGAAAATAGTCACCTGCTGGCTAGTGCACCTACCCGGTAAACAAAAACTAAATAAATAAACATACTTTATTACTTCTTCCTATACTCATTGCATTACTGAGCATTTCTAACTATTAAAAAACCACACCGCATTTATTTGCCCATTATGTCATTTTTATTAATATCATTCTGTGACTCAACATAATTATTTTATATTAGCCTTACCACAGTCATCATTCACTATTTCACTGGCAAAATACTCTCTCTAATGAATTCTGATGGAAATCACAAGAATGGGTATTTCAGAGCCGCAACAAATAGTACTAAACCTAATACCACTTATTCCACTATGCAGCCAGGTTCCCAAATGTCAAAAGCAAGGCACCCCTCTGGACTTGCCTCCTGACACTATGCTTCCAGAGTCCCTGTTGGATAAACTAGATTGTTTTTTTTTGGGGGGGGAGCAGCTTGCTTCCATTAAACTAATCCTGTGTGAACTGGTCTCCGATTTCAAAGTTGTTAAACCGGCACTAGAGGCACTGACAGCCATCTCCGATGCCAAAGCTCAAATCAGTTCAGTGCAGGACTGCAAAAACAGATATGCCAAGGAACTAATCGATCTGTGGAAAAAAGTGGCAAAGCTTAAAGACATAATTGAAGACCAGGAGGGAAGGAACAGGTGAAACAACCTGATTTTGGTCGGTATATTGGAGCATGCAGAGGGCACCAATATGCTGTCATTTGTACAGAAACTTTTACGGGATGTGTCCATACCCCTGGAATTCAGTATGGTCTATATGACTGAGTGAGCTCAGTGATCCCTTCACCCACAACCGCAGCAGGGAAAGAAGCCAAGGGCCATCACATTACATTGCCTCAACTACTAGGGCACAGTGTATATCAAGTCCAAGCATGGACAAAGGGACCTTTAACTCAGAATGTGCAAAGATTCTACATTCTCAGTGATGTTACTCCTGCAGTTCGGGACAAGCAATGGGCTTATCAGAACATCAAAAAAGCCCTTCATCAAGCACATGTCCCTTTTCGCATACAGCATCATGTTCACCAAATGGTTACCACCTCTTCTGGCAACTAGGAGTTCCCCAATGCAGAGCTGGCTATCCAGAAATTCCTCCCATTTTTGCTGCATATTTTACAACTACTGCCAACTCAACCAGGCGGCATAACACCCAAAAGATAAAGAGCTACGCTGAATTGGTGAGTACAGTTTGCCGACTACATATCACTGTGTGTTATGAAATAAGACTTTCATTATAGTTATGCTGATGATCCCTCTCCCCCCGTCCTCCCCTGCCTGAACTGTAAGGCCTACCATCTAGCCACAGACTGCTCCTGCCACCAATCAAAGTTCAGCCTGTGGGTTCGTCACTATGCCAGGGACACACTACTCTGGACTTCAGCCGCATAACTGCACTGTCAAGAAGAACTCTTCTCTTTGAATCCTTCCAGCCTCACTGTGATCTGATCACCAGTGGACATAGAAATTAGTCATTTCAGACTCTGGCTGTACTCTGATGTGGCTCTCAAATTCTCCAGATGGCAAGTACAACTTTAAATCTGGGACTGTCTGTAAGACTTTCTGTCACAGCCTTCGACAATATGCGTTTCACTTGCAGCGAGTGCCCTAATCAACGCATTACAGTCCACTAGTGGAGCATTAATTTATTTGTTTTGTGTAACCTGCAGCTTCAGTGAAGTAGCTCCTTAAAGCCCACCAACTCCGTAAACTGATTATCCACATAGACATGCGATCACATAATCAGACTGCACTGGGGACTTACATATGATGATTCAAAGGGGCTATGTTTATTTATAGTATATTTATAGACTATTATAACTTGGTGAACTTCTCAGTTACGGTCTTTAATCTCTCAAGGCTTTGTTTTTTCCTATCCAGCTCAGATTTGAGCTCTGTCTGACTCCATTATTTCACTACTGTTAAAGGATTGAGGGAGGGGAATCCAGTGAGTAATAACCTCTTGGGCACCACTTCTATGCAGGTGCTAGTTTAATGGTTATACATATCAACTATCTTTATTATCAGATCATGGGCAGAGGAGTGCACTCGTGAGATTCTTGAATGGACCTATCACCTTGGGTACTCAGCCCTGACTTTCAATACCCCAACACCTCTACGGCCAGTGGGAGAGGCTCCAGAGGGCCCCACCTCTGTTCTCTGTTGCTACTCATTATGCTACTGTTTTCAGTTTAAAGTTATAGATTTACTGTTACCTGTTTGTTCACTGTTTGACTGTTTTTCTCTGTTCTTTGTTTTTCAGGCCAGCCTGCCGTTAGGTGGTACAGTTATCACTGCAGATACAATTAAATAATAGCAGAAGGTCTCTACTAGCTTTTCGCTTTTACAAGATTCAGTCATATATACTTCCCCAATGCCTGCCATGGAGTGATGGCACATTGTCTCTTCTACTTCATAACATTCAACGCCCCAGTTTTTTCCTTGACATCCCACATGATGGCTAACTTTATATCCTGCAACATCAAAGTGGCCCAAACTAAAGAAAAGCATTATCAAATCCTGTGTCACCTCAAGTGGGTAGGCACAAACATAGCTTTCCAGCAGGAAACTCATACCTTACTGACTCAAGCTTATCTATGGCACAGAGAGTAGGTGAGCCAAGCCTATGCCACAGGAACCAATAATAGAAAGGCAGTTACAGCAATATTAATCCACCGCAATACTCCCTTTCATGGGCAGGAAGAATTCACTGACCCAGCAGGTTGTGTTATTATACTTAAACATACACTGGACAGAACAGATATCATTCTGGCATCTGTCTATGGCTCAAACAAAAAGAATCCTCAAGTGTTTACCTCCCTACCCTCAAAACTTTCAAAACATCAACCTCTCCCAATGATTCTGGTAGGGGACTGGAACATAGTCCCAGACTCCTCCCTGGATAGATCTAACTCTCATAAAAGTGGGCATTCACCTAACCAATGCACTCTACAAGAACTGCAAGACTCACTTGGATTAATCAAGCCCCGGCATGTTCTGCACCCTGGAGACAGGAGTTACACCTTCCTATCCCCTGTATACAATACGTCCTCCAGTATGGATTACGTTTTCACCACCCCTGAATTTTTCACAGGTACTACTCATTGTGAAATTTTGTCAAAAGTGGTTTCAGACAATACTCTAGTTCTCTTTTCTTCTCTTCTCCCCAGCCACCCAATCTGACAAAGACAGAATCTGGAAAATAAATAATAACATCCTCAAAGTACCTAAACTAATGGAAAATTTTAAACTATGTACTGAAAACTTTTTTAAAGACAACACAAACACTGTTGAAAACTATGCTCGTGTATGGGGTGCCTATAAATGCACAATGTGGGGGGGGAATGAATACATTTGGCAGCCACATGGAAAAGGAAAAGAGAACAAGAGGCTGAACACCTATTTCAGGAAGTTAGAAACAAAAAAAGGAATCTCCCATACCTCACCTAATGAAGACTGGCTACAGCTCAACTCTTTCAAAGACAAATATGGGGAACTGTAAAGAAAGCAAGTTGAATTTACCATATTTGGGCCAAAAATATGTTATATCAACCAGGGAGAAAAGGCAAGGAGATTATTAGCCTTAAGGCTAAAACAATGAGTTATTTAAATATGCAAAAGGTATCTGGCTATCGTCCAATTCCATTTTAATCACCAACTCAAGAGACATTGTCTCCGCCTTTCCAACATTTTATGACCCTCTATTCTACCGACCCTCCAATGCCAGAGGCTCATTTCCAGCACTTTCTTGATGCCGCTAATCTACCTAAACTCCCTCCTGGAGACATTAGAAAGATTGGGAGCTAAAATCCTTCCAAAAGAAATATGGCAAGCCATAGCTGCTCTCCCCTTGGACAAAGCCCCGGGCCCAGACAGCCTCTCCACCAACTTCTACAAAGCATTAGCACAGCATCTTTCAGAACCTTTGATCACTTTATTTAACTCAGCTCATGAAAACCATGCTTTACATCCCTCCCTGCAAAACACCATCGTTACTTTGCTCCCCAAACTGGGCAAAGACCACGAATATATGTTCAATTACCACCCAATATCCTCCTTAACATGGATATTAAGTTGCTAGCCAAGGTCTTGGCAGCACAGATAAGCACATTTTAGAACTCCCTCACTGGCAATGAACAGGTGAGATTCATGCAAGGCTGCCTTTCATCCTACCATTTGTGCAAACTTTTCCATTTAATCTCCGCCTCTGGCCATACTGATGTCCCTGGACATGGAGAAAGCATTTGACAGAGTTTCCTGGTCTTTCCTCTATTTAACCCTTCAACAATTTGTTTTCTCTACTGCCTTTTAACTGCCTTAGAACTAGTGACACCACTGACTACCCTTTTTAACAAATCATGGGAGGATGGGGTGGTACCCAAGGACTGGAGGAGGGCAGATGTGATTCCCCTTCACAAAAGTGGGAGCAAGGCAGAAGCAGAAAACTACAGACCTGTTAGTTTAACCTTAGTGATAGGGAAAATGATGGAATCACTTCTGAAGGAAAGAATTGTAGAGTATCTAGAGGCCAGAGGGGCACAGGACCCTAGGCAGCATGGATTCACAGTGGGAGGTCATGCCAGATGAATCTGATAGATTTCTTTGACTGGGTGACCAAAGTAGTAGATCAGGAGGGCTGTGGACATGGTCTACCTAGACTTTAGCAAGGCATTTGACACAGTCCCACACAAAGATTAATATACAAGTTAGCCAGCCTGGAGTGGGTCCCAAGATGACAGCCTGGGTAAAGAATTGGCTGGAGAATAGCTCACAGAGAGTAATAGTAAATGGGTCACTCCTCTGAAGAAAGGGGTTACTAGTGGGGTACTGCAGGGTTCAGTATAGGACCGTCCTCTTGAATGTCTTTATAAGGCGACATTGCAGAGGGACTGGAAGGAAAAGTATGTCTCTTTGCAGATGACACAAAGATCTGCAACAGAGTTGATGCACAGGGTGGGGTGGAAAGGATGAGAGGGGCTTGGCAAGGTTAGAGGAATGGTCAAATGTATGGCAGCTTAGATTCAATACTAAGAAGTGCAAGGTAATGCACCTGGGAAACAAAAACCCAGGGGAAGAGTACACAATGGGGAGTGAGATACTAACAACAACAAAAATGGAAAGGGACCTGGGGGTAGTCATATCAGATGACCTAAAGGTGGGCAAGCAATGTGAGAGGGCAGCAAGGAGGGCTGGGGGATACTGGGATGCATAGGGGAGGCATCACCAGTAGAAAACAGGAAGTTATTATCCTCTGTACAGACAGCTGGTCAGACCCCATCTGAGTACTGTGTGCAGTTCTGGAGACCCAATCTCCGCAAAGACATAGACAGGATGGAAGCTGTCCAGAGGAGGGCAACTAAAATGGTGCAGGATCTGCACTGGAAGACATATGAAGAGAGACGAAAGGAGCTTAATATGTATAGCCTCGAGGAAACGAGGGAGAGGGGGGACATGATAGAAACGTTCAAGTACCTCAAGGGAATCAACAAAGTCCAAGAGGGTAGCATCTTTCAAAAAAAGAGGTGTGCAAGAACAAGAGGGCACAATTTGAAGATAGAGGGGGGGTGGCTCAGAGGTAATTTAAGGAAGTATTTTTTCACAGAGAGGGTTGTGGATGCATAGAGCAGCCTTCCGGAGAAGGTTGTGGAGTCAAAATCAGTGGTAGAATTCAAGCATGCATGGGACAGTCATAAGGCCATTCTAGGGGGTTGGGGTAGGAAGAAGTAGGCTGCTGGTTAACTAGGATCTGCAGCTTATCCAGTAGGTAGGGAAATGGGCAGACTGGGTGGGCCAAGCGGTCCTTATCTGCCATCAAATTCTATGTTCTATGTTTCTATGTTTATAGACTGGGTCGAACTGCTACACTCATGCCCATTTCCTCCACCAGATGTAATGGAATTAACTCCCCCCTTCTGTCTTTACAGAGGGACACATCGAGGATACCCTCTGTCCCCCCCATCTCTTTAACCTTTATTTGGAGCCCTTGACCAGAAGAATCCTTTTGTATGAACATATCAAGGGGAGTCAAGCCGTTCACTGCAAGTATAAGATCTCCTCCTACACCTAGAGGATCCCTCCCACTCAATCCCAGCAGCCCTGACACTCCTACAATAATCTAGGCAGCTGTCAGACTATAAACATAACCTGGAAAAAACTTGTATCATGCCACTTAATCACTGGATCACCAAATTGCAGGTGCTACAATAGGGAGCACCTGGTCTCCAACCACCCTTAAGTATCTGAGGATATGTGTTGCCACTAGCAATGGGGATTAAAGCACTCCAAATAAAAAAAAAGGATCCTGAGGTTGTACCTTCCACACAGGAACCACACACCTCTCTTGACCCTCTTTTCATACACCTGTAACAGGGGTTATACAGTACCTCAGGACAGACATTTACTCAAGATAGCCAGCAGAGTAGCAAGATCTCATTTTCTATGAGGTCTTGCTTCTACCCATATCTGTAGCTGGATGGACTGGAGCATTAGAAAGTTAAGTGACTTGTTTAAATGGTAACTTGAATGTTGCTTTCTTCGGGTTTCAACCTGTACTCTTCCATTTCCAAAGCTGGTGCTCCAACCACTAGACCATGCTGACTCACACATTTCTAAACAGGCAATAGCATATAGGGATGTTAAGCAGCTTTTAAAGGTTTATTCTAGTGTCAAACTCCTTCCTGAAAATACTGTGCCATGATCTGGGTGCAATCTTGGACCCCCCCTCCTATGTCGATCATATCACCTTCGTCATCCATCGTGTAAACCAAAAACTTGGTGCGTCCTACTGGATAAAGTCGTTCCTGACCCGTGAAGCCTGCTTAGCCATTGCCCTAGGTAACCTATTGCCAATTATTGACTACTACTTCCCCATTTCTCGTTCACATCCATGGCCCTGAAAGAGTGCCTCTGCTCAACATTTGCCATTTTGCTCTCCTCGTGCCATAACACACCCACCACTGTCACCTCTACCAGCCTCTCAGTTGGCTCCCACTCCAACATAGGTTTGACTACTCGCTTGGCTGTATCTTGGACAGTGCCATCAGACTGAGTGATGCCTCCCTGTATACATCTCTCCTCAAGACCAGAGCACCCTTGAGAAGCTAGCATGCATCATCAGTCCCCCCTTCCCGGAAATCCCGAAAGTTTCCTCAGCGATGGGTGGAAAAGCATTCTTTGTTGCTGCTCTCACTTTGTGGAATAGACTCCCTGCACCTGTCTGCTCCCTGGACACTCATGCCATCTTCAAGACTCGCCTCAAATCCTGGCTGCTTGACAAGGCAAAGTGCTGTTGCTCCTCTGGTTAATCCCCCCCCCCCCGACTGCCCTCCACACATGATTAGTGTACTCCCACTAGATAGCACATTGGTGTGCTCTCTTGCTATGCACTTAATTACAAGTGTCAAGTATCCTGTTGTAAATAATGTAAAGTTTAGTCTTTTTCTATTTACTCTAATGAACTGATTTGTTTTACTTTCATATGCTTGTACAGCCTCTCCTTGTTTCTGCTTCTCTACTATGTAAATTCATTTTTCTCTATCCACCAGTGATGTCTGTATTTTTCACTATGTAATTAATGCACCAGTGATGCCTGTATTTCACTATGTAATTTACACTACCCACCAGTGATGTCTGTATCCTCACTCAATTTGTGCTCACTGTACTGTACGTTTTGTCTTTCTGTAATGCCACCTGCTTTGTCGTGCCTGAAAATTATCCCTCGGATCAGCGCACTTACCCGGTTACCAAAGACTTAAATAAATAAACTTTAAAAATACATTGTGGATACTACAAAAATCTTGGCAATAATGTAAAGCTGGAAATATTCATAACATAAACACAGCATAACATTGCTACTCTGACCTGTAAGACAATGGTTATGCAACATTATCAGAAGACATATTTCCACATACCTGCAGTACTGGCACTTCACATGTCCTTCTTGGTCTGTTTTTTTTTTTTTAACTAATTAACATTCGGCCATCTGTCATTATCAAGGAGATGGCACCCTTATAAGCAGCTTCAAATTCCAGTCAATGAGATGGCTGAGTGTTGAAAGCAGAGTGTGTTGATTTAGATAATAGTTCCCAGTATGTGCATCTTGTATCAAGATACAAAACACAAGCATGTGTTTTATTTATGCAAACAAGCAAATGAATATTGAGTGTGCCAAGCTTACCCACAGAAGGAAGTTCCTGGCAGGTCATTTGTGAGTATAGTAACATGATGTGTTTTGCTACTGAACTAGTTTTTGTGCTGTGATTTTTAATTTTCACATGTGTCATAGCCAACCCCTCAGTGTACTCATAAACTTTTTTTGCGACCATTTGAATATATTGACTGCCACACACTCACTAGTTTGAGAGCACAAAACTGACAATGTGAGATGGTTTGCATGCAATTCCAATATGTTGCCCTTAGAGTTCTAAAATGCATTAAAACTGAGCGTGATAGAAGTATTCAGGCTAGCATTGGTGAATCAAAGTACCAGTGGTACTGGATGATGCCAAGTTTTGAATGACAGCACATCCATAAACATACACTTACACAAAGACTTGCACAAACACACGTATGTGCATGTGCACACACACACACACACACACACACACACACACACACATATCCTTACAAATACATATATAATACAGTCAGGCCTGGTTGACCTAAGCCTTGTTATTATGGATCCCTGATTACCTGAACTGGAAAGCTCTGACATGGATGTTTTGCCATGTGAATTGACTCTTTAATATGGAAACCTCTGTTTCTGAATTCTTTGTTCAAAGTACTGAGATCATTATCCCCATTCATTTCAACCTGTATAATCGGGTGTAGGTGTTAATGTGTGCATTAATGGAAATCTTCCTAATCCTGCTTAATACCCTCTGGCATGTTAAAGGTGATAGGAAATGCTTTTTAGATAACTGCCCTCCCATTTTCCTTTCCATGCCAGTTTTACAGTATATTCTTATATGCTTTGACCAATTTGTGAAAAATAACCCAGCTTTGTGATGTTCTCAGATCAGTCTTGAGTTCCCATCTCTTCACCAGTCACTGCACTTTCTTTTCATATTCCTAAAACATTCCAGAATGTTAGTGTCACCATTCCATGTGTAACCACCCAGTCCCCCAGGGTTACTAGAATCCCATCAGTGTCAGTGCTAGGTAGAGAAATAAAGCTGGTGAATAACTAGTTAAATGGGGTTTTCATCTACTCATTCTCTTGTTTACTTCATTTCAGCTGAGATGAGAGTGATGAGGTCATCTAGAATTCTTGCAGCAGCAGCATAAGCCACAGCTGGCTGTGAGTGGGGAGTTTTAGAATCTTGGGTCAGTCAGTGTTAGTTTTTCAGCAGCAGTAGTGAGTCAGTTGATGAGTGAGAGCTGCAGCTGAGGGCTCTGAGAGGAGACCCTACTTTCTCACCCTAGTTCTGGCATTCTTCAACTTGCCAAAAGAAATGGTGGAAACCATTGTCTACAGCAGGATCTCCTGATTTTCACCCCTGGAAGGATGAAAAGGGCTGCTATAGAATGGATCCTAGGGGCAATCCCCTATTTGATCCAGGACAATTTAAAGCCACCTGTACTTTTCTATCTGCGAGTAAATCTGACTTTGTGCTTCCTGAAGAAAGTACCTGTGCTTTGGTGTTTCTCTGGTTAAAAGGGAAAGGTACACCAGTTATGTTCTAAAGTTTGAGATTTTTCTCAGTTTACAGTTGGCTGGCAATTGTGGGTTCCAGAGTCAGATTTATTCATATTGTTCAGGACTTTAATTTCTTATTCTCCCAGAGTAGTGTTTCTTAAATGCTGGATGGAAAGATCATTCAAAGATGCATTTACCTAAGTGTTTCAAGATGTTTTAAGGTGTCACTCTGAAAGAATGGCTGGGTATGAATTTGGAAGCAAAGGGTGGGCAGCCCCTCATCTGGAGTAACCAGTTCAGGACTACAGGTTCTGTAAGCATGCCTGGTTATTTTGGACATGGTGGCCAATGTCTGAAAAGAAGTTTACCCCCTGGAGTGGGTTGTGCTTGTTATGAACCCCCGTGTGCTCAGTTGTGGCCAGTTGCCACATGAAGAAGTTTTAAAGTCCCATGCCATATGGGAAATGTGTGACCAGTTGTGGCCAGTGCTACTAGAAGAAAGGTTCATGTTGTGGCCAGTGCCACTGAAGAGAATTCAATATCCTATGAAAAATGAGACTATGCAGAGTTTCTGTCAGATACAGTCATTCTGCTGTTCTGTAATTCCTTGTGCCATGCTGTGTAAACCCTATGGGTCCACCCTTGCTTTAGAGAACATCTTTTGGAATAAGTCACACTCTAGAACCCCAGCTCTGATTTGTACATTATGTTTTTTGCTTCCTGTTGTGGAATTACTGGGTACCCCTCCAGACGTATAGGTCTAGCACAGCCCTAGCAAAAAGTTCTCTCCTCATGACCTGAGTTTGGTCATAAGTTTTGCTTTTGTACACCCCATCCCTTTTTTATTACCTCTAGAAGTAATGAGCCTGGCATACAGTCCCAAAGCTAGGGATGGTACCATTTCTGAAGTAATTTGTGCCCAGTCAAGGATACCGGGGTAACTAACTATGTAAAGTAGCAGGGGGTGGTTACAAAATGTGGGCTCATCAGAAGATGTTTAAGTTGGGGGAGTGCCACAAGAAAATGTGGGCTTGTCTGATGTTGTTTAAGTCAAGGGTACCAGGGGTAGCTAACTGTGTAAAGTAGTGTGTGTGGGGGGGGGTAATACATGCTATTCATCTGAATGGCCTGGAATGGTGGTACTAATGTCATAGAATGCTCAGGCAGTATGAAAAGAGAGAACAGCAACTGCTGAGTTAAAAAAAATAATTTAGAGTAGTTACAAAGACAAAAAATAGAATATTACATAGAGAATAATGCCTCTGCCAGGTGTGTGTTATGAGGATTTTTCACACACCCAAGGTGTGTCATCATCCATAGGTGCAAGGGAGTGAATGCCAAAAGTTACTAGAGCAGTTTTGTCAGACACACACACACACACACTCTGGCCCTCCCTCTCCAGTACACTAATTTGTTTTTTTTTTTACTTTATTTTCTGTTTGTTTTTTTATAATTATACTGTGAACTGAAAGTAACACTAACAGCAGTCAGTTGTGGCCAGTTCCTAATGAAGATGCTATCTGCCAAATCCACGCTGAAGAGTGGGAATAACAGGATCAACCAGATATATGTTTAAACATATAAAGGCAGGATCAACCAGCTAAATATTTGAAAGTGGCAGAAAGTTACCTGAGCTGACAGTGAGAGACTAACAATCTGTACAGCTCCTCACATACTGAGAAACAGAACCGCTATTGTTGTTGAGGTGTTTGGCCCACCTACAATCAGAGAAAGAGACAGTCAGGTGGCAAACTTACTGTGAATGACACAGAATGCCGTAATAACCAGTTCCCCTAGTTATTACTGCATTTAAAACACAATTCATCACCGTTCTTTAAATAGTCACCAGTAATTATTTTGACAAAAGAGGTCAGAACATATGAGAGAATATTGGAGAGGCTCTGACAGAAAAACAGAAGAGCATCTAGCTGTAAATAAATATTTCTTACCACCTTTAACAAAGAATGCCCCCTTCTACCATCTAATAACTCAGGTCTGACTGCTTACCAGCTCTGACAGCTCTCAGAATGCTGCCCCCATTCAATTCAGCTCCTGTTCTCAAAGAGCTTCCCCTCCTACTCAAGTAGTAACTGAACCCAATATCAGCTGTGAACCTTGGCTGAAACATCTGTTGCTGGTCTCTACTAGCAGAAAATCATTGTTTGGCTGTGAACTGAAAAACTGATTATCTGCTTCACCTGGAGCAAAACCCCTTAGAGGAACACAAAAGCATGTGGACTGTGTTCTTGACATTAAAAAGTCTGCACACGGAAAAGGGAGAGAAACTTCTTAGTAGAAAAAATTCTGGAATTATTTGACATTAAACTAAGTATTATCTGAGCATTACTAAATGATTAAGAATGGAAAATGAAATGTTTTAACCGCTCTGCACTATATTTCTGTATTTTCAATTGTCTAATAAAATAAACAAAAATAGATCCTCTGGTCATTGTCTGGTTACTACATATATTTTTATTTCATAACAAAATGGGCAAAAACAAATGGATTAACCAGGTCTGACTATGGTACATAATAGTATGTAATAGCAATTGTAGTGCTTTGCACCAGAGGGGCTTCATCAATGTTGCAGTGTGCAATGTGCTGTGGCGTCTCTTGCTCCTAGAGGGCTTTGCTGATATTACCACCAGCAGTGATGGCTTTGAAGGCCTTTATTAATGCTGCCACTAGTTATGGTGACTCCACTGTCAGATGATTACCCAACTCCACCTCCCCCAGAAAAAAATACATATGGCATGATCCCAGCTCTCAATACAATACAGTAAGGAGGCAGTATAGCACAGTGGTTTAAGTCTCTGAACTGCAAATCTGGAGACTTGGATTTAAATCCCACAGCCCCAACTTGCATACTGTATGACCCTGAGCAAGTCACTTAACTTCCCTGTGCTCCAGGTTGCACCTGTAAACAAGTTTTCAGCTTAGTGTGTCTCACCTGGTTAAATAATTATAATAAAAAAAATACCTGGTTGGTAAAACACCACCCCCAGAAAGTTACACAAGCAGCAAGAGCAATGGAAAAATAGGAGAAAAAGATGGCATATACAGGAGTCACATACTGTAGTAGTGAGTTGCTGCATAATAGGCTCCCTAGAAAAATTCCTTATCTATTGCTAACCTTTAAAATGAAATGGGAAGACTTAAAACTAATATTTTCATACACTCACTCATGTGTATTGACTGCCAGTTTGAAACCACCTCAGATATTCAAAAAAAGGCTTGCTATGAACTAAACCTGCACAAGGATAATGCTGTACTTGCAACAGTGAGCCTTAAAAAAAAAGTGCACCTGGCAGAAAATGCTCACATATCTTTTTGGGAGGACCAATGTAAATCCAAGGTTTCATTTGTGAAAAAATACCAAAACACAGGGGTGAACAGTGTAAACAAACCACAGTCATGGAAGCCACCACATAGCCTTCTATTGCACTGCTGCAGTCAGTTGAGTATTCAGGCTTACTAACAGAAGGCCAGGTCTCTCAATAGAGAGATAGGGAAATTGAACCTCTGAATATCGCATCCTTTGCTGAAACTTACCAAAATGGAAAAAAAGTCTCTCCCAGAGACACAGAGCACTGAGGTTCCATTTTGAAGCCAGAAACAAGAAATTTATAAACAGCCCTTTTAGCCCAACAAATCAACTGATGTCAAAGTGAGAACAGAAGAGCACATAGAAGTGCCATATGCTCCTCTGCAATGACAAGCTGCTTCCAGTCTTCAGGATAATCAAACAGATGTGATGATATGTGATATTGTTTTCACTGCCAACAGGCTGTAGCACCCCACAGGCAAATAAAGCTATTGTTGAATGCAGAAGTAAGGTATCAAGTTCCATCAATCACCCTTACAGTGAATCCTCTTAAAAATGGCAGCCTGCGACTTGAAACAGAAACAGTACCTGTAATCATCCCTCATGAGACAGACCAAAACTGTGCAAATTAAGAGGAAAAGTCCCCCTGTTTACAGGTGCCAGGCTTAAAACATTTATGAACAGAATTAAAGTGAAAGAAACAGCAGGCAAATGTAATGAAGTAAAATAAAATTAAAATTAAGGACAATGCAGTAAGTGAGTCAAAAAAAAAAAGACTCAGAAACAGACTTTGAAAGCACTAAGGAAACAAATGAACAAATGTTTGCATAAGCCAGAAACATCTTAGGAGAGATCATGAATATTAAGAAAGACATTAGCCCAATAAAAGGCAACAGAGAAACAAAGAAACACAGAATTTGTCACCAGAAAATGACCACCTGCCTCACCCAGTCTGTTCAGATGTCCCCTACCTCATCTGTCTCTGCAGACCCTAACTGGTGACTCTCCCCCTTATCCTATGCCTGTTCCATGCATCCTTGAAGCTCCCCACTTTTTTAGCCCTCGCCACTTCTGCTGGCAGTTTGTGCCAGGCATCTATTATCCTTTCACTGAAGTAGTACTTACTCACATCCCTCTTGTATTCCATCCCCAGCTTAATTGCATGCCCCCATATCCTGGTGTTCTTTCTCATTTGAAAGAGACTCCCATCTTGCCCCCCTGTGTGCCCATGTGAGGTACTTATGTATGTCACTATCATGTCCCCTCTTGCTTTCCTCTCTTCCAGGTTGTACATGTTGAGATCCCTTAGTCTCTTCTTGTAGGACTTCTCATTCAATGAGAACACACAAAAATCTCCAGCCAGTGCTATGAAAAGACAAACTGAAGAAGTAAGCTGAAAAACAGCACTTGATCAGCAAAATGAAAAAAAAATAGCAAAGCTGATAAACAAACTCCTGGTCTATTGCAGACATATACAGACCATGAGAGCACAACTCAGAGCCCCGGTGCTTCAGAACAATGGCAAATCCCTTCTCAGGCAAGCCCTGTACCATTTTTAGTTGCCCTCCTCCAGACTGCCTCCTCTCTATCTATGTCCTTTCTGAGGTGTGGCCTCCAAAACTGGACATAGTACACAAGGTGTAGTCTCACCAATGAGTGATACAGTGGCAACACCACCTTCCTCCTCCTGTTGGAGATACCCCACCCTATGCACCCACATCTCACTAACTTTATCCACTGCTTTGTCACATTGCCCTTCTACTTTAAGATCATCAATTATGATAACCCCAAGGTTACATTCCTGCTTAGTGACTGTCAGTACCTCTCCCCATCCTATACACTGCTCCTGGGTTCACATGCCGTAGGTGAATAATTTTGCACTTTTTGTAATTGAGCCCCAACTGCCATGCTCTTGACCACTCTGCGAGATCCCCAAGATCTCTGCACATTCTCTCTAACCCCTCCTGAGTGTCCACCCTAGTACATATTTTGGTATAATCCTCAAAAAGGCATACCTTCCCTTCTAGTTTTTCTGCAATGCCACTTATAAATGTACTTACCCAGGACAACACAGCTGAGATGCAACATCTCACTACCAGTGGGGTGCTACTTTTTATCTGTTTCAGCCGGTGGATGAACTGGAACACAATGGAAGGCTAAGTGACCCGCTCAAGGTCACAGCATTTTTCTCTTGCAGGGTTTCAACCTGCAATCTTCTCGTTCCCAAGCAGGTGTTCTAACTGCTAGACCACAGTGCCTCCTAACAGAGAGCAATCAGTCATGCTAAAAAATGAAGTCCCAACTGTTAATACAAATATCACAGAAATAAACAAAAGAATTCAGCAAACCGAATTAAGAATTTCTAACCTAGAAGACAACATTGTAATAACTCACAGAACAACAAAAGTGCTGGAAACAGATGTTAAAGAATACCATTGCAAACTTATTAATTTGAAGGTCAGAGCACACACACATACACATTTGGGTGGTTGCAGCATCAGAACTTTGAAATAAATACACATCAATAGAAACCTCATTTGCCAAAATCTTTGCAGAATTTTTCGGAGAACCAAAAAAAGAAAGTCTTTTTAAAACTGAGACCAGATGAAGGCAATTCCCTGGGTGATCTCAACCCAATTCTTAAAATCAAGAAATATGCTGTAGTTAATGGCTGCAGTCTACAAAAAAAAAAAGCAAGTTACAATTCTGGGGGCACAAAACTGTGATGGCAATGAAAAAACTCAACACATAAAAAGTCTATTCTGGAAAAACAATTTTAGAATTTAGTTGTAAAAGTTTAGAAATTCATCGTATCCCTAAGAGTCAACTTAAATTGTCAATTATTGGTATTGAGTTCCCAGGAAGAAGCCGAGATAGAACTAAAATTCCTGCAAATGTTTTTCTTTGAATGATTACCTCACACCCTCTCCTGTTTTATACTAAGAGTACAAAGAGTTGGTTTTATAATAACATATAGTTTACCCCACACTACTTTTTTAATTTGCAATGGGTAATTCTAATTTACTTACTCTATCTCTTCTACTCTTTTTAACACACAGGGGAAAGATGCAAGGTTAAGACTGTGCAAATCACAATGCTGTAGTTAATTACCCCATTTATGTCTTTGTAGGTGAAAATATATGGAAGTTATATATGAACGGGGCACTCTTATAAAGTTACATAATGTTCTTAGATATAGTAGGAGGGAGACCTTAACAAAAGTCATACCTAAAAGACAGTCCTTTATAGCCAAAATGGGAATTTGTAGGGTGACAAAGGAGTTGGTTCACTTGAGGGGAAGGGAGTTAGTGAGCCTGTATAGTGCAAGCAATAAAAGAGTTTACTCCTGATGGACGTCAAAAGCATCTGATTTTCTTGAATGCTAAAAATCATGGTGAAGGGAAAATATGCACATAGAAGAGTAATTAAAGATGTAAATTGTGTTACACAGAAGGGTAAAAAAACAAAGTTGAAAAGAAGCAAACTATTTACCAAACAGTTATAAAAAGGAATGACACAAATGGGAAAAAACAAGTAAACAACAATTATGCAATTAAATAATCTAAACTCAAAGTGTAGCCATATGGAAGAGTAATGGGATCCAATCCCTCATTAAAAGGAAAAGGGTAGTAAAACTTGCTAATAAAAAAAAAATAATTGATATCTTGCTTCTGCAAGAAATACATTTGAATGTGATAGAAATTAAAAACTTGAAAACACATTTGGTTAAGAATCTTAATTTTTCACAAGGAACAAACTATTTATCAAGGTATTTTCATTGACCAGGAAGGAATAAGAAAAATGAGTAACGGTAAACTAGTGGTACACGATTATATCATCTATTCATATAGCCTTTATGGCTTGCCAAAACTTTATTATTAATATTAACCAAAGCTTAATGAAGCTTGGCAATGCAGAAATCATTATATAAGGTGACTTTAATGTATACCTGGACACATAGTAAGACAAGTCCTCTACATCAACAATAGAAGATAGAAACAGAGCAGAAATTCTTCAAAACAATATTACAGAAAATAACAGTGGATATTTGACACTACAAAAATCCAGTGCCACACAATTACACACATTAAATTAGCCCCATGGGGACATCCTTGAGAAGTGGCTAGATGTTGTGCTCTAAAACATTATATCAAAACATAATAAATATTGAAATTTACCCCAAGATTATTTCTGTCCATTCAATGGTAATCTGTGGCTTTATCCCTACAAAGCAGAAAGAAAAATCCAGGCAATGGTCTTGCAATAATGCTTGATTAAGAGTATCAGAATTCGTGGAACTAATAAGAGACAAGATTAAACAAATTTAGTTCTTTACTTATAGTGATGCACAAGACCTTCTTTAATGCTACTATAAGAATATAATTTATCTAATTTGAAATCAAGCATAAGAAAATCAAAATATAAAGCTTTTAGAGGCTGGTCCAGTGGCACAGTGATAGTGCTACCACTTATGACACCAGAGACCTAGGTTCAGAAGCATGCCTGCATTATCAGAGGCATCCAGTGAGAGTAGGAAAGAGCATTCCAGAGGACACACTCCTCTGAGGAGGAGGGAAGATCACTGCCTTTGCTGCAGTGCTGCTTCCTAGGTGACCATTGGTTGCAGTGCAGTGGAGGTACACAGGTTAGGAAGATGGTTGTCAGCTGGCTTGCATGGCTTCGGTGTGTGTGTGAGCATGCTTGAGCCCTTGTTTGCCAACAATCACCAGGGGAAAAGAATTAGGAAAAAGTACTGTCCCTGGCTCCCAGGGTGATGGGACACTGGTACTTCTGGGGCCTTGTGAGTCCATCATGTCTGCCACCTGATGAGACTGGAAGTTTGGGGATGCCTCCTCATTTCCCCCAACCCCAACAAGGGAGGCAAAGAGTGGATGAATGGAGGGAAGGGAGATGGCAGCAGCACAAGGAGAGTCAGCACGTACATTGGGCTTCATGAGGGAGAGGGGGAAACAGTGAGTTAAAGGGGGCATAAAAAAGAAGAAACACCTTATAAGTAAATTATTTGCAGTATTATATTTAATTTAGCATGGCAGTCACTTCTTCCTCAGAGAGAATCGGTGAGTCAGTGTCATCTTTTTTGTTAGCAACATATTGTGCACTTATGAATGTTGTGACGTGATCCAGCTCGAAAAAAATATGCTGGTTGCCTTTGTATTTTATTCTTAAATTTTGCTGGTGCAAATAGCTGATATTTGGCACCCATTTCCAAATGTTTTGGGTGAAAAATAAGAAATTTGCAGCATCTCTGTTGGGTAGTGAAGGCAAAGTTGGGGAAAACTGAAGTTCTTTCTACAGATACACCAGAGGCACCAGAAAATAAATCCACTGTACTTGCTTCTTTCATCTTCAAGTCAGATTTGGACTTACTAGTCCATTTGTCCAGAAGCAAAGGCAATGTAATTTATAAAACATATAAATTCTACGGATCAGGTTCTTATACAAAATTATATGAAAGAAGCTGGGTTCAGAGCATATAACAGATAGCAGATTCCCCTTTTTTCCATACAAGGAAATAAAGAGGTAATAGTAACACTACCTAAACAAGGCACCTGATCTGGATGGATTAAGTGCAGAATTCGAATATACCTATGATTTTACCTCTTTGCTGGAGCTGATGATTACTGAGATGACAGGTAAAAAAAGCACTCTACCCCCTATGTTGGAAGAATTGGTTATACTGATGCACAGAGAAAACAAGGACTCCTGTGACCCAGAGAACTATAGACCAATAGCTTTACTGAATACAGGTTATATTGTCAGAAGAATAGACAATGATATCCCACTAATCATCAGCCCCAGCCAAACTGTTGTTTAAAGGGCAGAACAATATTCAAAGGCCTTAGGAGACCACACATGTTGTTTGAACTCTACAGAAATGCTCCAGAGAAATGATTGCAGTTGCCTCAGAAGAAACCATAGTTTTTGACATTTTCCAATGGGACTTCATGCTGGCAAACATGCTGGCAAACTTAAATAATATTACATGTAACAGTGATTGCTTGGACCTGGATCCTTGATGATAAATTACTATCCGGTCATCACTTTAACCTATAATCTGAGATCTTAAAATAATACCAATCTAGTTAACAATCTGATAAGCCCTGCAAGAGTACTATAAACAACGCAAACATTATTATAAAAGAAATACAATAAGCAATCAAAATAATTGATAAAAAAAGGGAACTCTCATACTCTGTGGTTAGACATGGAAACAGGAAAAAAATCCACCATAGCCATGAAAAATGCCAATAAAAATATTAAAAAATGGGCACAGCACAATATTAAAAGATGGAATCAATTAATCAGAGATACCAAATTGTTTTCCAACAATAGATTTCTGTAAATTATAACAAGCTAAACCTAAACTAGCAGGAGTATAATATTGTATATCGAAGTATGATAAATTCATGAATTTAACAAATAGAGAGCAAACTAATAATTTTCGGATAGCAGAATAAAAGAAAAAATATGCAAGTACAATTATAAAGAAATGCTACTTAGAAGGCATCACCAGTATTAAATCTAAAAAACAATGAAGCAAAGTAATAATACTGGTGGGAAATGTGAGCAAGAAGCAAATCTAAAAGTAAACCCCAATAACAGGCAGTATAGTGTAGATGTCAGAGTAATGAGCTGTGAATGATCTCGTTGCATCTAGAAGACCTGGGGTTGATTCCCACAACCTCCATTTGCCTACTGTGTGACTGTGAACATGTCACTTAACCTCCTCAGTGCTTGTGGGTCTCCCCTGAAAACAGGCACTTGTGCCTAGTGGGCCTTAGCCAGTTACCAAAAAAAGAAAAAAAAAATAAACTTGGCTTAACGCCAACTTCTGGAAGATATTTTCACAGTTCAGAAATTATTACTAAACCATGATGAACCAGTTAACACCTTTACATCCACATGGAGAAACATTACAATGCTACTACCTCCAGCTTTAAGAATAGAATATTATTTTAAGTAATGTGTTCCTAGAAGGACTTAAGAAAAACAGAGAATGGAAAATTTGCTATGCTGCTGTTTAATTAAGAAATGTAAATACTTGTGGAACCTATTGAATTTTTGTTTTCATATACCTCTATCTAAACCATGTGTATGTGTTATTTTAAAAATAAGAAATAAAAATGATACTGGGGCAAAAGGAGCAATGGAGAAATAGTGTATGAGCAACATGTTAAGCAGCTGAGAGTGAGATAAAGGCATTCCTGTCAGGGACACCTGGGTGTGTGTTGGACATGTGTGCTAGTACCCTGTTTTTTAATTCTATGGGAAAAAGTTCTAACCAGTTTTACAGTCAACTGGCCGAGCAACTACGTATACCACACAACTGATGCACGGCCAACTCACACAAAAGGTAACATTACTCATGATAAAAGTATCATAAAGTAAAAAAGGTACTGGCAGACCTCAAGAGAAGTGATTTGTGTTATACAAATAAAATATTTCTGACTTTGTTATAATAGACTTCAAAATGATGTAGTTCATGCCCCATCACTGAATATTTTCAAAAGTAGACTTGATACTTACATGGATGCTATGGGTTCTAATGAATATTTCCACTGTTAAAGTGGCTTATGGACAAGATAGGTGTCTGCGTCTCCTATCATTAGCTTTCATGTGTTTATAAGTAAATGAGGCCTAGGATATGTCTTTTAGCTAATCAAGTGTCTCTCCTCATGACTTCTTAGGGTTCACAAACTGAGAATCAAAGCTGAGTGGTTCCAGAACTCTAAGAACTTACAGTGGAGTGATTTCATCAGCCAAGAAAAATTTCCAGAGCCCCATTTACTTTTTAACAAGTATTTTGTTTTCCAACTCACATTTGATTCTAAGTTCTCCTTCAAGGCTCCTTTGTAGTCCTCCCCCATTGGAGATGGTTCAGTACCACCCCTGAAGAGGACTCAGACCAGAAAGACTGCTGGTGGTATTGGGCATCTCAGAGATGTTGGCAGCATGTGATACAGGATCAGAGAATACAGTATTAACTGATAACAGGGTTAGTACCAGGGCCTTTGATTTTGTAGCAGCTATCCACGTACAAGCCCAGATCTCACACTTAGGTTTCCCATGATTTGATGTGGAACTTAGGGAGTTGAAAACCAGGGGTCAGAGATTTGAGTACAGCTGGATGAAGTCCAGGACCCAGGAGGACAAACTGATGATTCATTATGATGAATATCATAGGGCAATCTCCCGTAAGAAGGCAGCATTTCCAGATGTTCTAGTGAATTAGAGTCCTGTCTCTAACTAACCTTTTTCAGGGAAGGCTATTGAAAAGGTTGTGGCACAACAGCTTGAGGCACACCTCACAGCTCATGACATCTATGAGCACCTCCACTCTGGTTTTAGATCTAGGCATAGCACTGAGACAGCACAGGTAAGGGTGCATAATAACTCCCTCGGGGGTTGGAAATGGGGGTAGTCAGTTCTCATTCTCCTTGATCTTCCTTCAGCATTTGACACTGTGGACCATGGGCTATTGCTGGATTTGCTGAGGGAGTACAGAAGACTCACTGGCACAGTCATTCACTGGTTTGAGTTCTGCTTCAGTGATAGGATGCAGAGGGCGGTGATAGGAACCTTTGGGTTAACCCCGATGCCCCTTCACTGTGGCGTGTCCCAAGGCTCGGCCCTCTCACCTACTGTATGTTGTTCACAGTGTACATGCTGCCCATGAGGAGGATCATTCATAGATACAGTCTGGGTTTGCACTGCTCTGCAGATGATATCTAGTTGTATTTGTACTTTGCAGCCTGGATGCCTGATGCTGTTGAAGTGCTGAATTCATGGCTGTCTGAGATTCAGAAGCGAATGGAATCTAGCAGGCTGAGACTAAACCCAGACAAGACTGAGATACTGGTGCTTCAGCTGAGTTGGGGGGAGCAGATATAGTTGTGGGGGTCACAGTCCTTTGGTTCAGGTTGTCCAGGCTTTGGCTTCTGCAAAGGTGAAAAATCTCGGAGTCTTTTTTAATTGTTAAAATCTGACTGACTCTGTAGGCTCGGGTGTCTGCTGCAGTTAAGAGTGGCTTTTATCATCTAAGGGACATCAGCCAGATTAAGTCTCTTATCCCTCCTGAAGACCTGCTGACACTGGTACATGTGTATGTGATGTTTTAAGCTAGACTTCTGTAATGTGCTTAACCTCAGGGTTGGTGGAGGTACCCTACGATGCTTGCAGCTGGTGCAGAACACAACAGCCAGGTTGCTTTCTGGCTTTTTGAGGTTTTAGTCATGTGACATTGGTCCTGAATGACCTGCACTGCCTGCCTGTGAAGTGAGGGGTCACCTTTAAGGTTGGACTACTAACCTACAAAGCACTACATGGGTTGGGCCCAGATTACCTGTCAGATCTTCTGAATTCTCTCCAGTCTTCATATGTCCTTCACTCCCCTGAGGAGGGTCTCTTGTTGATCCCAAGGTCCTGGCTTAAATCCTCTGGGTACTGTATGTTTGAGGTTGCTGGCCCTGTCTTATGGAATGCTCTGCATAGGAAACTTAGGGAGGCCCCCTTGGCGAAGGTCTTTAAAAGGGGCTAAAGACACATGTTTAGACAGGCTTTTGGGTACTAAATATAAACAAGCATTTGTCAATGCCGAATGTTGTCGCACTGGCATTGGCATTGGCAGTGGCAGAGCTAGAGACGCATAATAGGAATGGCAGTGAATTATTGAAGTGATGCCAACCCCACCCCCACCCTGTAGACAGTGACAGGCATTGGGGTGTGCCTTTGGGTCATCAGCTATAATGCCCATGGCATTGTACCTCACCCTACACTGTAGACACTGACAAGTGTTGTGGTGTGCTTTGGGGTCTTTGGGCATTATACTTACCCCATTCCATAAGGAAATAAGCTGACATGGGTGTAGTATAGGAGCATGGGGTGACGTTTGTGGCTGAATAGTGCAAGGCACACCACGATGCCTGTCAGTGGCTGCAGGATGGGTGGGGGGTGGAATGGCACGAGCATTACATCCGATGATCCCAAGTCACACCCCTGATGTCTGTCAATCCATACCGGGTGGGGTGCTACAGTTGGAAACCATAACACTGTAGGCGAGTAGTGATAGTTTCACTCCACATTTTCAACATGGGCTGCTTGTCAGGCCACCTCATGAAAAGCGGCACAATCACTTTGCTAGCTGAAACACGGTTTTGCACAGTGGCTGTGCCATTTAGTGACAGAGGGATGAAAACATAGTTTTGGGCAGGATGTGGAGAATGACAACAGTATTGTTCATGAGTAAAAATGAGTGATAAAAGGGTACCTGGCCAGAATTCAATCTAGTATGGACACTAACCAGAGTTGGGAGCTCATAAAGCTGGGATAGTGGAGGCAACCAAAACCTGCTGCAAAGCCCAGAGCAAGAAGGCTAGGGCTAAGAAACCGATCTGGTTGAGCAAGGAGGTCATGGAAAAGGTAAGGAGGAAAAGAGCTGCCTTTAGGAAGTACAAGAAAACAGGGGGGGGAGGACAGGGAGGAGTACTTGACAGAATCGAAGGAGGTGACAAGGGCAGTGAGGCAAAGCATCTCGAACTCAGGCTGGCACAAGGCATTAAGAAGGGGAGAAGGACTCTTTAAGTACATCAGGGAGAAAAGGGCTGTAAGGACCACATAGTAAGGATTAGGAAGGAGGGGTTGGGTGGAAGCAGGGTGCGATAAGGCGGAAGTACTAAATGAGTACTTCTGCTCAGTATTTACTAAAGAGAAGAAGGGATGACACGCAAGGTGGGAGAAATGGCAGAAGCAGGGGGAAGTGGTGACAGATGGGGAAATCATGGAGAGCAGAGTTCGAGAGGGTTTCAAGGCACTGAGGGTGGACAAGGCGCCAGGCCCAGATGGCATCCACCCCAGGGTACTGAAGGAGCTGGCAGAGGTCCTCCGGGACCTTTAGCAGACCTATTAATGCCTCATTACATTACGGGTGTGTACCTCAGGACTGGAGGATGGCTCATGTGGTGCCCCTCCACAAGAGTGGCCCAAGGATGAACCGGAAACTACAGACCAGTGAGCTCCACATCCATCATGGGTAAGCTAATGGAGACTATCCTGAAGGAGAGCTGGTGGCCCTCCCTAGAGGCCAAAGGACTACAGGACAGCAGACAGCATGGCTTCATACATGGCAGATCCTGCCAAACCAACCTGGTCGAGTTCTGACTGGGTAACTAGGCAACTGGACAGGGGCCATGCAGTGGATGTCCTGTATCTGGACTTCAGTAAGGCATTCGACTCAGTGCCACATGGAAGGCTGGGAAGGAAGTTAGTAGGCACAGGGGCGGGTGCAAAGCTGGTGAGATGGGTAGGAAACTGGCTGCAGGGAAGGCAACAGAGGGTGATGGTGGGTGGGGAGATCTCACACACAAGGGCAGTGATGAGCGGTGTTCCACAGGGCTCAGTGTTGGGACCAGTGTTGTTTGGGATATTCATTGCAGACATATCATGGGACATCAAGAGCAAGATCAGTCTGTTTGCTGATGATACTAAGGTAGGCGCGGTGGTGGATGACCTAGGGAGATGGCAGGGGTTGCAGGATGAGCTGGCAAAGCTTGAAACCTGGTCAGACACCTGGCAACTGGGCTTTAATGCCAAAAAGTGCAAGGTGCTGCATTTTGGGATGAAGAACTCAAGGAGGAGTTACCAGCTAGGGGGAGTGCAGCTATCCCAGACAGAGGAGGAGAAGGATCTGGGTGTGCTCATTACAGGGTCAATGAACAACTTGGCACAATGTAGGAAGGCAGCTGCAAAGGCCAACAAAATGCTGGGTTGTATTGCAAGGGGTATATCCTCGAGGAGGAGGAGGTGATTCTGCCACTGTATAGGTCATAGTTAGACCACACCTGGAGTACTGTGTGCAGTACTGGCGTCCCGTGTCTGAAGAGGACATTAAGATTACTGGAGGGTGCAGCGCAGAGCGACAAAGATGATCAAGGGCTGGGGACTTATCATACGAGAGGAGGTTGAAGGAGTTGAACATGTACTCACTGGAGAAGAGGAGAGACAGGGTGACATGATTGAAACCTTTAAATACATGAAAGGAATAAACAAGATGGGTACAGAGGGCTGTTCAAAGTAAGGAGGGAGGGGAGGGCCACCAGGGCCATGATATGAGACTTGAGTGAGGAAGGTTCAGGAGGAGATGAGGAGAGACTTTTTTTACAGAGAGGGTGGTGGCTGGGTGAAATGCGTTACCTACTGAAGTGGCATGCAGTAGAACAGTGGATTGCTTCAAATGAGGATGGGACAGGACAAGGGGGAGGGGTTAATGAAGGGGAAGGGTGGAAGGGAGGGGCAGCTGAAGAATAGGGGATGCTAGCTGCACATTCGAGCAGACTTGATAGACCTCTAGGCCTTTTTCTGCTGGCAAATTTCGTATGTTCGTATGAGGAGGCGTAAAAAATTGCAACTTTGAAAATCTGGAGTGGCAATATGAAATATTGGTGAAGCAATGAACTTGCATACAAACTATCCAACAGATGTCTGCAACCCAATTATTTGTGGGAGTTTTTTAGGCACATTTTCAACATAGGTATTTTGGGACCTCCCCTCATAAACAGTATCGCTGTGATTTTGTTAATGTGTCCCAAAAGGTGATTTCCTACAGTGAGCATGCCATTGTGCACCACAGCTGCGGAAAGGCGGTTTGGGCAGGCTGTGAAAAATGGCAGCTGTACTGTTGATAAGGAGGTGTGCACAAATTCCAGTGGTGAAAATCTGGCAAGAAAATATTGCAAATTTACAAAGTTACAAGGCTGAGTGGAAACTGCGCAACACACGCTTGCAGCACAGTCATTTTATGGACTTTCAGCACCAAATTTTCAATATAGGCATTTTAGGACCTCTGCTCATGAACAGTGCCATCGTCATTTCCTCAAACTGTCCCAAAAACTGTTTCGCACAGCGATCGTGCAATTCTGCGCCGGACGTCCGAAAACACATTTCAGCCAGGTTATGTAAAATGAAAGCTGTACTGTTCATAAGGAGGTGTAAAAAAATACCAGTTTTGAACAACTGGAATGAAAATATTACAAATGCACAAAGTCACGAGCGTGCATGCAAAATGCACAACGCACGCGCGTGAAACACTAATTTTATGGACTTTCGGCCCCAAATTTTCAATGTAGGCATCTTAGGACCTGTGCTAATGAACATTGTCACTGTTATTTTCATAAAGTGTCTCAAACACGGACTTTCCACAGCAACCGCGCTATTCTGCGCCGGAACTGTGAAAACATATTTTGGTCAGGATGTGAAAAATGGCGCTGTACTGTTCATGAGGAGGTGCAGAACAATGGCAATGTTGAAAATCTGGAGTGAAAATATTATAAATTTGCTAACTCAACGAGCGTGCATGCAAACTGCGCAACGCATGCTCGTAACACATCCATGTTATGGAGTATCGTCACTAAATTTTCAGCATAGGCATTTTAGGACCTCTGCTCATGAATAGTGTGACTGTAATTTTCATAATTTGTGCTGAACACTGATTTCCCACATCGACCGCACTATTTGGCGCCGGAAGTGCGAAAACACATTTTGGGTAGGATGTGAGAAATGGCAGCTGTACGGTTCACAAGAAGTTGTGGAAAAGTGTCAATGCTGAACATGTGGCGTGAAAATATTGCAAATTCACCAAGTTACAAGTGTGTGTAGCAACTGCGCAAAGCACGCTCGTAAAACAGTCATTTTTTTGATTTTTCTAACCAAATTTACAGCATAGGCTTTTTGAGAGCCCCCCTCATGAACATTGTCACTGTCATTTCGTTCCTCACTCCTGAAAGGTGATTCCATGCAGTGCCTGCAAAATCACCTTTCGGGACCATATACATCATGACAGTGCAAGAAGTCATGAGAGGGTCCCAAAACCCATGTTGAAAATTTGTGCCAAAATCAAAAATGCCTGAGATCTCATGAAAGCTGAAAACCCCTATTTATTCCATTATACAGCTTACCAGCATTTCTCAGTTCGCGGTCGGCTTTGAAAAAGTACGGAAGCGTGTTCCCGGTCCACGAAGATCGTTGCGCCCGGACTCGGAGGTAAGTATGGAAGTGAGGGGTGTCTGGGAGACAGGGTGCACAGTGGGTAGGCGCAGGTTGTGGGAGGTGGGCAGGAGACCACGAGGACAGTTTTCTTATTTAAAGGTTCAAAAAAATAAAAAAAATAGACAACGGGGGACTTTTTGTTGCAGGGGCTTTGGCATGCTGGGGTGGGCTCCCAGCGTGCCACCTAACTGATTGGGAAATGCTGCAGCCGATGGGAGATTGGGCACCCTCCTTCGACACACAACCTAAGGGGTTAATTTATGTTGCGAGGACTGGGCACCCTGTTGTACACACAAAGGAAAGTGGGAGGGGCAAGAGACCAGGGGATTGGGCACCCCCCTGAGCATATGACAAATAGTGGGGGAGTGCTTTATGCCCGACGAGGGAGTGGGTTCCCCTGTTGGCACATACTTTGGCCACACTAAGCTAGCAGGGGGATTGGGCACCCCCGAAGTCGGCGGCTACCATGTATACAATGTGGCTGAGCACGTTGGGAAGTCCGCTGCGTCTGACGAGCTTTACTCGGATTGCAGCGGACCTTTCCTTAGATGTGATCACCACATTATGTAAGCATGGTGTGGTGCCGGCATGCAGGCTGATTGGGGAATGAGGGATGCACCTACTGATGTGTGCCCTGCATTCGCCCAACAGTGACCGTGCCTCCAAATCTGTACTACTGTAAGATGTTGGCTGCGCAAGCGTGCCAACATAAAAATGAGTCTCCAGGTATTTCTTTGATAACAGCTACTGTTTGAATTTTAACTGTAATATTTAGAATGTTGTACTTTATTTGCATTAGATTTTTATGCTGTTTATTTGTCTGTGAATGCATTTATTTGCCTGTCTATTCCTGCATGGCACCTTGAGCCTCAAGAGAAGAGTGCCTTATGCATAAACTTACTACTACTACTGCACTACCACTACTACTGAAGGAAAATGTGATCACATTTGAGTAAACAGTAAAAAAAGACTCCCATATTCAAACATGTCCATTTGAACCATGCAAAATAGCATATGGTCATCAGACAGGCATATTATAAGGCAGCATGTTGTGTCAGGTACATGCTGCCTGTCAGTGTGTCGGGCTGTAGTAAAAGTGAATGTACATGGCCACCCCATCTGCATGCTAACAACAGACAGCCAGGCACAAAGGGCAATTGTCCATCCCAAATAGAATAGTGCCTTTTGCTCCTCTGTGCCATATTCAGAGGCCTGCAAGCTAATGACGACATATGGCATGCAAGGTGCTAAACCTCCATTTGCATGCTAATTGTGTGGCCATTAGTAGCTCTGCAGAATGCCTCTATGCATATTTATGCATAGAGGCATTGTGCAGAGCTTTGACCATTGCCTGCACCCTCACCTGATCCCCATACACTAATGTATAAATCCCTGGCAGTCAAGAAGTATCCCTAAACCACCCCAATTCTTGTTGTGAAATGATATTACTCTGGTAGTCCAGTAGTACCCCCACCTGCCCTATCCTCATTTTGAAATTAATTTACCCTGGTAGTTCCTTGGCGCCCCTCCCAACCTCATTCCTGTTATGAAAAAAAAAATACCCTGCTACTCCAGTGGTACCCCTTCTCACCCCAGTCCCTGCTGTGAAAAGAAAGCCCCCCCCCGTAGTTCAATAGTACCCCTGCTGCCCCGATCCCTGATGTAAACTGACATCACCCTCTCCCCAGCCCTATCCACATACTTAGCACCCACTACCATCCACACCCTATCCAGCATCCAATTCACTCTAAAAAGCACATGGACATGGTGGAAAGAACAGTAGATGATTACTGGCACCCTCCATCCTCTCACTATCTCAGCTGACCCTCACCTTCGTCTGAATGACAGCAACTGAATGCATATGTACTGCACTTCTTCAGAATGTGAGCATGTTATTCCAGTCATTCAGATTGTGGCCAGCCAAGGTGGTGAGAGGGGGGTCTGTGCTGATTATCATATTTCACTCTGCCTGCCATGTCCACAAGCTTTCTAAGGGGAGTCAGGGGCCGGACAGGAGTTTGGAGGGTGTTGTATGCTAAATGGGTGGGCCAAGCGGTGGTATTATTCTACAATCAGGACTTATATGGGAAGGAGATAACACTGAACTGCCAGGGTACTTTCATTTCACCTACAGCAATCTCTTGCGGTGTTGCTGCTTGAAAATCTCAGGAATTCTGAGATCACAGGGCTTGATTTGTGAGGTGGTGATTAGGTGCAGGAACAAACACTGAATGCTGCCATCTCAGGTTAGTACAACTGGCATTCCAGGGTGGGCAGGCAAATTATCCAATAGAAGCACATCATTTAATGGGAGATTTAGTGATGCCTTTTAACACTGGGCACAAGGTAATCTTTGTACCCCTTCATGAACAGAACACCATCCATCCAGTTATTTCTCTGACTGCCATAAATCATGGGAAGAGCTGTCAAGATCACATGATGAAAAAACCTGGGCTCACAAGATTTTCCTATCATAAAAGGAGGGAGCCTATGGGAATCACTAGCATTTACACAGGCTAGAACAGCAACTCTGTCTATCTACTTTTTATAGCCTGGAGCATCCTCTGCACTGTGGGCCAGGGTCTTGTCTGGCAGGCACTGCTAATACAACCCAATACAACCCAGTTTCATCCACATTGTAGATTTGGTGCAGTACAGGGATTCAACCCCAATATAGTCATTCAGCTCCTTCAAAAAATCTGGTACCCCTTCATCTGCAGCCCTTAACCTGTCACCACAGAGGCACAACTGGCAGAGGCAATGGTGATTTTCAAAATGATCAAGCCAGCTATCACTGGTAACAAACCTGCCACAATCACCACTGAACCTACTGTGGAACTGTAGAGCTTTTTCTTTTCGGAGAGGGACAGGGATTGATGTGCCTTTCTCCCTCCCCTGCCAGAACCACAGGTAGATTGCCTCATCACGTTTGTTATCCTTACCGGCTCTCATACTCTTTCTTTTTCAATGCCTGAAGAGCCCTCCATAGCACTCACAAATTCAAGGAGTTTGTCCATAGCATCTCAGATATCACTCATGGTAGCCTTGCCAATCCCATACTCCACAGCAATTACAACCGCACATTTGCCATTCTCAAGGCAGTCAAGGATTCAAAGTTTCTGCTGAAGAGTGAGCAAATTATGCTTTCTCTTGGCACTCATGCTGAAACACTGCAAACAGGAGTCAACTGTAAAATTAGGCATAACAAATCTGAATGTGAGTGCAACTGACTGACTGGCTAAATAGGTTGTGCCGCTGGAAGTTATAAACAGCTGATACTGATTGACTATAATTGACAAATCAGGTGACAACAGAGCAGTTCATTAGGTAAGGTGCTCTGGTCCAATGGCATTTGTTAGCGCAGGTACATGTAATGTACTGCTAAACCTTTGTGTAATTAGCACGATATGCAGCTAAAATGGAAAGCCATGCAGCTCTGTTTTTCTGGCTCCTCCAGAAAACATTACAAAATATGCAAATCACTACTGTACAAAACAAGTCACATGACTTAAAAGAAGCCACCAGCAGAGCCATGACAAAGCAAGCCCCAGTGTGAAATGAGCTTCGCAAATGCCAACATGGGCTGCCTGAACACAATAACTGTGATTCTAAACATGCGCAGCAGGGAATCTTTTCTGTATGTGCACTGGACACTGGTGCACATGCTCAGAGTCACAGTCAGTGTGCGCTGGTAACCTGTTATGGTGTTTTCAGTGCTGTATTTCACTATCAAGAACTGCAGATTGCAAATGGTGGAGGTGGAGGTGGAAGCAGGTGAAGTGCCACCAAGCAGCAGATTTCTACTGGCAGAGCTGGTATTTGCATGGAGAGGGGTAAGGGAGAAAGTTAAAGTGCTGCCAAGTGGCCTAGTTTTCCTGGCAGCACCAGTATTTCGAAGGGTGAGAGTGGGTGTGGGGATGGGGTTAGAAGAAAATTAAAGTGCCACCGAAAGACTGTCTATCCCACTGCCAAACCCATCTGCCTCCCAATCTCCCTCCTTCAGCTACCTGACTGTCCATCCCATGGCCAGACCTGCCTGCCTCACAAATTCTCCCCCAGAGCCAGCAGTTATGAGCACCTTCTGATTGAGAGAACTAGAAGTCTGGAGCAGGCAGTGCAGGAATGAGCAGTGAATGCATAAAGGAGAGGTTTGCCATGTTCTCAGCTTTTGTTAGAAGAGAATCTGGCATGCAAGTGAGCTTTGTCAAAGCAGCCAGTAATGGCTCTCTATTGCCAGCCAGGCAGGTTTTGTTCAATGCCACTGGTGGTGGCTCTCCTTTGCTCACTAAGCAGGCTATGTACAATGCCTCTGGATTTGGCTGTATTGGGGACCTCTTAGAAGCAGGAGCCCTGGCCTACACTTAAGAAACAGCACACTGTGCACACAGCAATAGACTCTGTTGCAACCACAACAAAAGTTAAACTGAAAACATGTAAAACTGCAGCACACATGAAATTGCAAATCAAGCTGCATAACAAATACTCATTTATTGTGGCAAGTGAAACAAGAGAGACTATATCAGAAACAACCTAAGTGCTTTGAATCCAAACTGAAGACTCAGTTTGGATTTGAAGTGCTGGGATTGTCTCTGATGTAAGCTCTCTTGTTTGACTCAGATTTTATTTTTATGTCTGCAGCACTTCAGTGTATTTTAGGCGTGCTCACACTGATGCTGCTGAAAGTTCACTTTTGTAGATTTTGTGTATTTGCTTATTTTGGATTCTACGAAAAAAGATTTACTTGCTTATAACATTTCTGCAATAATTACACTGCTTTTATAAACAGGATCATCTTTTAGACTGTAATTATATTTGAAAAAATGTGTAATATATGAGGTACTTACATTAACAGTACACTATTGTAAGCAAGTTAAAGCAGTGGCAAGTTAAAGCTGTGTGTGTCAAAAAAATACGGTATTTCAAGAACGTCAAACCTGACATAGAACCCTTAACACCTGAAGATGATTAGAGTGTTCATATTCATGTTTCATTTTCCTTTGGGACGTTTCTTTGCATGTACATGTGTTTTAACTGGAATTTTGTATCATATTGTATAAAGTTCATTTTTCTAGTAGGTTTTTAATGTCTCCTGTACTAAAGAATGAAATGTAATGAAACTGCACATTTAAGGAGTATAATTTAAAGTTGGGCAGGCACTGTGCTTCAGCTCTTGGATATCATTGGTTAGACCTTCATTACTAAATACTTGCTGTGGGATCCTGAGCAATTCACTTAACCTCCCAGTGCTCCATTCCACCCAGCTGTGGAAATGGGTGAAAGGAAGGTGCCGCAGAAATGAGATGTGGGCTCTCAGCTGGGCCATCCTGGGTAAATTGTGAAAAATGGGTAAAAGCAGGACCCCGATGAAACTGAGATGGTGCATTTCGGTTAGAATGCCATGTGCAAATACAATGTAAAAATAGGTAAATGCAGGATCCCACTGGAAATGCAGCTCAGTTGGGGTATCCTGGGAAAATAAATTGTAGAACAAATCTATGTATTACCAGTAGCCTCTGGCTCTTTCTAGTCAACACCCATCCCCTCCCTGACATGGAAGCAGGTAGTGTAATTGTTAAAGCACTGTTGAGAACTGGCAGAACAAAAATTCAGATCTTGCTACATTCGCACACTCTCTATGTGACCCTGAGCTACTCACATAACCTTCCAGTGGTCCAGTCCACCTTCCCATTTATGGAACTTGGTAGAGGCAGGGACCAACTGGAAATGAGGTGCTGCATCTCAGCGGGGCTATCCTGAGGACATATATTGCAAGAACAAACCAAAAATAAATTGTAAGTTTATCTTTCTGCCTCCCCCCCCCCACCCACACCACCACCACCACCACCATCATCAGCTATGTAGCATAACTCTTAAAGCACTGTTAGGAACCAAGAAACTGCAGGGACAATCCCTGCTCGAGAGAAACTTTAGCTATGTAACCCTAAGCAAATCACTTAACCTTCCAGTGCTCCAAAACACCCAGCCGCAAAAATCGATAGAAGCAGGACCCAACTGAAGATGGTAAATAAACTGTAAACATTCAAAACCAAAGCATGGTGGGAAGCCAATGACTTTTCCAAGTACCCCCCTCCCTTCAGGCAGTATCGTTTAGTGGTTGAAGCACATTTGGGAATCAGACTATCACAAGTTTATACCCTGCTACAGCCAAGTACTGCGTGTTCCTAAGTAAGTTACTGAAAATAAGATGCTGCATTTAAGACAGATTATCCTAGGTAAATATGTTGTAAAAATGAGTAAAAGTGTGAGTAAAGTATGAATAGATAGACCACTGACAGAATAAAGGCCTATGGCGCATTCATAAGGTAGAAAAAATGGACAGACTGGATGGGCCTTGCGGTCCTTATCTGCCGTCAACTTCTATGTTTCTATGTAAAAGCAAGACCCCACTGGAATCAAGATGTTTCATTCAAGCAGGACATTCCTCAGTATATAAATTGTAAAAAAGAAAATAAAGCACCATTGCCAAACACTTACCTACTTTTCCAGTCCTAATAACTTAGTAGATGCCTCATCAGCAGTCCTTTTTATGTTTGCTTACGCGCATGTGCAAGAAACATAGTGCCACCATACGAGAATTCATAGAGTGTGCCTCCTTAGTTCCAATGCCCTGCTGCCTTTTGTGTAGGCACAGCCCCACCACGCCAATGAATGTAGGAGCTGTCTATGACAGCTTTTGCAAATGCAGCTGTGTACAGTTCAAAGAAAGGCACTGCAGCGTGTAGGAAATTTGCATACTGCATCGACAGTATGCAAAGTGCCTACACATCAGCACTGCACTGAAAGGGCTGTCATAGATAGCTCCTCTCCCCCTCCCCCAAACAAGTAATATGCTGGAAGCCCACCCCAGCATGCACATGCGCTCCCCCCACACACAGTATGTCCGACGGGGGTGCCCAATCCCGCGTCAGTTGCGCTGCACTCCCCCTCCAACAGCCTTCCAGGTGCCACACTGGGAGCCCACCCCAGCGTGGCAAACATCCATCTGCTGGCCCCCCAACACACTTCCAGGTGCTACACTAGGAGCCCACCCCAGCATGATAAACCTCTCTATGGCTGACGGGGGTGTCCAATCCCCCGTCGGCTCCACTGCCCCCCCAAAAAAAACTTCCTGCTACCACACTGGCAGCCCATCCCAGCATGGCAAATGTCCCGCGTTGTCTTCCTAAAAGAAAAGAAAAACCTACAAAGAAAAAACATTCCCTCGCCAACTGTCTTGATGCCCTCCCCCACTTGCACCCACCCACTGCGCACCCTGCCTCCCCATACCCTCCCTTACCCTATACTTACCTCCGGAGTCCGGCGCAATGATCTTCGGTGGACCAGGAACACGTCTGCACTCTTCAAAGCCGACCGCGAACTGAAGAAATGCTGGTAAGCTGTATAATGGAATGAATCGGGTTTTTTCAACTTTGATGCATATCTCATGTGTTTTTTGGAATTTTTTTACCAAATTTTCAACATGGGGTTTTTGGGACCCCACCTCATGAATTCTTGCACTATCATTTTGTTGTTCGATCCCGGAAGGTGATTTCGCAGTCACTGCACAAAATATACTTTTCTGGACTGATATACAAAATGACAGTGTCACAGTTCATGAGGTAGGCCCCAAAACCCTATATTGAAATCAGAAAAATTACCAAAAGATTGAGTTTTATGAGCGGCATTGTGTGCAGTTCTATGCACGCTTGTAAGTTCTCGAATTTTTAATATTTGCACTCCAGATTTTCCACATTGCCATTTTACCACACCTTCTTATGAGCAGTACAGCTATCATTTTTCACATCTCCTCCAAAATGTGTTTCCACGCATGTAGTGCACAATGGCGCAGTCGGTGTGCAAAATTGATGTTTGGGACACATTAAGAAAATCACAGTGACACTGTTCATGAGCAGAGGTCTTAAGATGGCTATGTTGAAAATTTGGTGAACAAATTCCCAAAACTGGCTGTTTTTACGAGCATGCGTTGTGCAGTTCCTATGCACGCGCGTAGGTTCGTAAATTTTTAATATTTGTACTCCAGATTTTCAACATTGCCATTTTACCACACCTCCTTATGAGCAGTACAGCTGTCATTTTTCACATCTCTTCCAAAATGTGTTTCTGCACATGTAGTGCACAATGGCGCAGTCGGTGTAAGAAATTAATGTTTGGGACAGATTAAGAAAATCACAGTGACACTGTTCATGAGCAGAGGTCTTAAAATGGCTATGTTGAAAATTTGGTGACAAAAGTCCATAAAATGACTGTGTTATGAGCGAGCATTGCGCTGTTTCCACGCACCCTCATAAGTTCATGAATTTGTAATATTTTCAGTCCAGATTTTCACCACTGGCATTTTTTCCACACTTCCTTATGAACAGTACAGCTGTAATTTTTCACAACATGGCTGAAATGTGTTTTCACTCTTTCTGTGCAGAAATGCATGGTCGCTGTGGGAAATCATTGTTCGGAACAGATTAAGAAAATGACAGTGACACTGTTCTTGAGCAGAGGTCCCAAAATGCCTGTGTTGACAATCTGCTGTAAATAATTCCCAAAGTAATTACATTGAGGGTGTGCATTGTGCAGTTTTTACGCACGCTTGTGACTTCACCAGTATTTTTTTTTTTACTATTTTCACTGCAGATTTTCAACATTGCCATTTTTTACACCACCACATAACCAGTACAGCTGTTATATTTTCACAACCTGTTCAAAATGTGTTTTCACACCTGTGGTGCCGAATGCCATAGTCACTGTGCAAAATCAGCTTTCAGCTAACAAACTGATATTACAACTGTTCATAAGGTGGGGGTCACAAAAAACCCATGTTGAAAATTTGGAGTGAAAATACCAATGAACGCCTGAGGCGTTAGGGTTTCTGACCATAACGCCCCACCCTGTAGAAACTGACAGGTCATCATGGGTGTGACTTAGGATTGTCACCTGTAATACTCATACGATTCCACCCCCACCCACATCCTGCAACCAGTGAGAGGCATCGAGGTGTGCCTTGGACTCTTCGGCTCCAAAGTTCACCCCATTCTCCTATACTGCACCCATCTCACCATATTTCCTGATGGAATAGGGTGAGCATAAGGGCCAAAGACCCCAAGGCACACCGTGACACTTGTCGGTGTCTTCAGGGTAGGCTGTGGTGAAATGGCGTGGACGTTATCCCTGATGACCCAAAGGCACACCGCACCAGTGCCAATGCCAGCAAGCAAACATTCAGCATTGACAAATGCTTGTTTTAAACTTAATTTACCCTGTTACTAAGTATAACAATTTCACCGTTAAAGGGTGTTAAAAGGAGCCCTCCTTCACTTACTAAGCAAAACGGTTTCTCTTATATAACATGTAAGCAAATGTTAAAGGAACCCTAGTTTAAAAAACACATTTTATAATTGTTCACATTCTATAGAGACTATTGATGCAGCTGGTACTTTGATTCAGATATTTGTTTCTTGGACTCAGGTACACCCTCAACACAATCTAGCCATTTATTATGCAATAGAAGTAGAGGGGACTATTGTATCATGAGTGGTTGCACTGTTTGAGGGTATTTCTAATATTCAGGAAGTGTGCACTCTGAGTTGTTCAGTGACATGAAGCAACACAAAGCTGGGCATAGCCACACATTGCCACACATTTTGGTTCTAATAAGCAAGGAGGCAGACAAAACAATGAGCAACATCAATGAGCTTTACAGACAGTAAGGAATCATTAAATGTGAGTTTTTACCTAAAAAATAATATGATGCAAAAAAGGTTGATAGTGTCCCTTTAAGGCACTCAGCAATGTTTGTCTTTGTTGTGTATCAGCCTCACATTGTAATTTCAGAGCCTCCGTTCTAAATCAGTGCAGATTCTCTCCCTACCCCATTTTTAGAATGCCTAATAAGCACATGTACTGTATAACAGATGGCATGAAGCTCTGAGTAATTGACAAACTTTCTCAGGAAGATGATGCAGTTGAAATGCTTCCTGCTCAAGTTGCATGCAGACAGATACACAAACCTCAGATGGCACTAATTTGGACTGACTGCCTGCAATATAGAAGTAACAGTTCTTGGTTTGCAAGCATAAACCAGTGCTAAGCCCCATCATTGGCATAAGCAAACCAAATTACTCAGAGTGAATGTAACACTAATCTTTAGTATATGCAGAAAAGATTATGCATGACTACATGAGGTGCTACAAGCTGCACTTGTAACATGACAGAAATCAGCAGGGTAGAATAACGGCAAAGGATTGGAGGAAACAGAACATGTGACTCAAGTTGGAGCCGGGATTGATCACTGGTAATACCCGCTCCAACTTCATTAATGCCGTGTTGAACTTTGATCAGTTGCTCAAGCAATCGTAAGAGCGCTTACTGACGTACTGTGGAGTTTACGGCAGGTGGCACTGTGAAGACTACTGTGTTGCCGGCTGTGCAATGTAGTGAAGCAAGGTTGAAGGAGTGAAGCACCGTGCCGAAGTCCGGGAGTAGAGATGCCAGCCCAATCGTGCACAGAAATAGAAGAATGGCAGTGGGATGATGTTGTATAGTCACAATAACTGACGTTAAGTCAATAGCGAATGCAAAAACGAAGTGTAGTGCTGAAACGACCACAGTATTGACATATTGTCAGATAGTGACATGTAGATTTCCCCCACAATGCACTAGCATAACATACACGTTAGAGCTAGCAACGGATGGCAAAGTATCCGAACCGTGCTGAAAACGATAAAATATTGACTGCTATGTGAGTAGCACAATTCGATCGGAAATTGTCACTGCTGGTAAATGAGTAAGCACTATATAAATGTATGTGGAGTTTCCAATGTGCACGCGCATGTTGTCAGAGGCAGACAGCACTGGCACGCAGGAAACCGAAGGTTGATTTGTGAATAAAATTGGTTTTGTTGCCACAATAACTGCCTGCCCTCATGTTTCTTTTGTTCTACCATTAACAGCAAGAATACCTTACCTTGCACTTTCCATGTTACAAGCACATTAAGCCACTCCAAAGGTGGCATCTAATGCGATTAATGCATGGTTGGGCTGTTGTACGCCCTCGGCCTGCAGCCTCGGGCCACAACCCTCCCGACCATGCATTAATCCAGCATTAGATGCCACCTTCATCATGGCTTAATGCTTACTTGTTGGCACCTAAAAAGCAAGCTTCATGATGTAACTTAGACAATACAGAAAATCACCTAGAATCCCAAAGCAGGAAACTGCAAGCTCATACAAGCTAATACTGAAAACCATCTGAACTCCAAGCCTTTCCTAAAAAAGGAACAGCACACTAATTGGGGAAGTGGATCTCACATCTCCAGCATACCCACAACAAAGTACAGGTACACAATTCTCTGAAGGACAGCAGTACTCAAACTACCCTTAAAGCTCTTTGATTTATGTAAGCAATTAAGACATGAGGAGGTGTGCATTAGACATTTCTAACACACGGTCAGGGGTGTAGTGAGGCAAGATGCCACAGGCCGAGTGCCTTCAGTCCCTGCCCGTGCATTAGAAATGGCTAATGCACACCTGGAGTGTCTTATTGCCCTTATAAAATGAGGCAGTAAATTTTACATGCATGTAAAGATCAAAAATAATAGGGTTAGATAGTAGAAAAAATAAGCTATTTTAAGTATTTTGATGTAAATAGTTCATCCGCCTGCATTTTCTTTGCCCTAAGTAGTTTTGTCCTACTTTGGCCACCTTAGCTATAGGTGGTTGTAATGGTTTCTTCAATTCGCACCCCCCCCCAAGAAATGCTGATGGATTTTAACCCCTGCTCCATTCTTGTATTTCAAAATGTGTTTAAGTACCTTACCCCGATATAGACCCCAAACATGAACACGCACTCAGAAACTGCTTCTCAGATACAGCAATACTGAGCAAGTACTGAATGCTGCGGGTGAGGGGTGACTACAAGGCTGTTTGGCAGAACCAGTAACTCAAGGACAAGAAAGTGCTGCAGTTCAAAAATGCTGAGAAAAAGATGGTTGGTATGTTTTTATTACAGAATCCTTAATGTATGAAGGGTGTTGTTTGAGGACTGCAGGGAAGATGGGAGCCTCAGTCGGGAGATTAAGGGCAACCTAGAAGAGATCTCTTGTCTAATTAAAAAAAAAAAATTTGAGTGGATGCAATGTGGTGGTTGTGAGCCACAAGGATAGGAACAGTTTTCTTTTGACCAAGTGTGAACGGCACTGATTAGATAGCAGGCATATGAGCGCCAATGGATGGACAGAGCAGAGGAAATGGTTAGCACAGATATGCCAGCAGCAGCAGTAGGTTTGCATTATTAAAAAAATATCTTTACTTTGAGTGCCATTTCTGTACTCTAAATGAGTACATAATTAGCGAGCATAAAACAGAATCCAGGTTTAGAACGGGTGAGTTGAGGTGCAGCGGTTGCCCTGACAGCTGGGCTGAACACTCAATAAGGGGAAAAGTCAAGTGATACTGCCTTTTTAATGGTGTTCCATTTAAATGTGAGTGTACCCCTTCATTTCTGTATAAAAAGTACTGAAACCACTGATACCATGTCTGTTGCTGACTCTCTGGATCCATATGTGGGCTGGCCAAGGGGGAAAAATGGAGACTGTCAGGTGTTTTTTTTTTAATTCCACTGGCTCATGGATTTCTTTGCCTTTCCTGCATCCTGCTGACTAGCACTTGCTTTTAGCAGTGCATTAGACACTTTAATGCATAGCAAACATCCAATCAGGGTGCAGGATTTTCTCTCCCCATTTTATAATTCTCATTAAAGAACATTTTATAACTGCAACAAGATACTCTAGATTACTGATTATCTTATATCAGTGTACCTACTGGTAGTTGAAGCCTTGTAACTTTACTAGCTTTCTCATCCTGTTTCCTGTCTAGCTGCCAGTGCTTGTCTCACAGCTAAAAAGAAAAGCACTCAACTGTTAAGACTGTTTCTAAAGCAGCTATACGAAAAGATGCAGTTCTCTGTACACAGTTCTGCTGACATACAAGTGTACTACAGTATGTGATTATGTTTCTGAAGAACAGACTATGGCTCTTCTTCAGACATGACAATTAATATAAATGCATTTTCTTGCTAAGGGAGATAGCAAAAGTTAACTCTACCTGTTCCTGGCTGCTAGACATTCCAGTTGGGATGTTACTACAGTAGCTCAACACAATTGTACATAGGAATGGCTGTCTCCACTGGAGGGATACCCTTGCAACCTTTGTAAATTGTATATTTTACATCTTTGTAAATTTGCAAATCTGTAAATTAGTATATATCTTTTTTGCTCTTTACTGTTTTTGTACATGGTGGTTCCTTTTGACACTTACCTAGTTTGCTCTAGTCTTCCCCTTGTAACCCTTCCAACCAGTCACACCTGGAAATTAGCTGCAGCTCTGTGCATCTCTCTCAGTCAGCAAAGTTTAAATAGATAAGAATAAATACTGACCTCATTCTGGGTATATTTTTTAAACTCTCTTTTTCTCATTTTTTCTGGAGTAGCAAATGAGGCTTTTGGAAAGGATAAGTATAATATTTAGAAAACATTTTTTTAACAATTAATAGTTCATCTCATCAACACAGAAGTTTATTGCAGTGAATAAATTCCAGTTATCATCAACATTCTTGAAAGCTGTGTAAATTCATTGCAAAAAATATTGTTAATGCACCAGTTAGGGTTGAGACCAAAAGTATGGAAATATTGCATTAGTGTTTCCAACCCTAACACCCCATCCCCACCCTGCAGGCAGCAATGGGAGAAATCATTACAGATTGCACTCTCTCTTACATCTTCACAAATCATGTGTGGGGTGTGCCTCAAGGTTGTCATCCTTAACGCTCACCCCATTCCATCATTAAAGAAGCTGAGATGTGTGGAGTACGTGAGAATGGGGGTGAGCATTAGGGATAACAACCTCAAGGCACACCCCACACCTGATTTATGAAGATGCAGGAGAGTGGAAAGTGTAATGATTTATCCCATTGCTGCCTGCAAGGTGGGGATGGGGTGTTAGTGTTGGAAACCACAAAGTTACATTTCCCTACTTTTGTGGCTTTAACCCTAACTAGTGCGATAATGACATTTTTTTGCAATGAATTTCCTTGCTTTTTGAAATAGTACAATTGAATCCCAATTTGCCTGTGGGAGCATGCGCACTTCCATCCATTAATAAATGCATGCTATCCCTTTACATTGTGGGGAAGACAAGGAAATAGTGCACAACGCCATTACATTAATAAGAGGTCACATGTAGAATATAAAAAAGCATAGAACTACGCAGAGGTACAATGGTATAACTAGTTATAAAACTATATAATTTGTATAACCACACCATGTGATAAGAGCAGTATCAATGATGCCAATGCAGCTGTCCAATTAAATAACAGGTATGCATACAGTTATGAAAGGGGGACACAAAGGGTAGTGGATAATATGAGCAGACAACTGAGAGAAGGGTAGGGTTAGGAGGGGTCATGGGCAATTACAGGAATTAGCAGAGAAGTCCCAGAGGAGGATTTTTCGAGAGGAGTGCAAATAAGGCAGGCTGAATAGCAAGGAGGGAGAGTAGACTAGAGCTTTGAGAATCCGAAGGTGAGAAAACATGATGGCAGTTGCCACAGCACAAAAAAATGCCAAGGAGGGTGGTGAAAAATTAATAAGGGCATCCGTGATATCAAATTTTTCATTTCAGGACATCACATTTTTCATTTTGCAACATCAAATTTTTCATTTTTGGACATAACATTTTTCATTTCGTGACATCAAATTTTTCATTTTGCAACATCATATTTTTCATTTTGCGACGGACTGATTTTTCATTTTGTGACATCAAATATTTCTTTTCACAACATCACATTTTTCATTTCAGGACATCAAATTTTTAATTTCAGGATATCACATTTTTCATTTCGGTACCTCAAATTTTTCATTTCATGACATCAAATTTTTTAATTTTGCACCAATACGTTATCTCAAAAACCCTACTGTGCATGCTCAGACTGGAAAACACTAAACTTTAAAGCTTCATAGCTCTTGAACTATTTAGTATTTTTTCATGAAACCAATCAAAGGCACTACCTTTGTACATTACACATGTCCTGTGTAAGTTTGGGGAACAAATTCCTTTCTATGTAGGCTGTAGATGAGAGCAAAAACATAAACCCATGTAAAGTATAGGAAAAACGTTAGACATTCACAAAAAATGACATATGCAGATCACAGAACCTGCACAAGCTGTTGTCACAAAGATGTCCATGCAGCAAGACCTTGCCTACTAGACACCACATGCAAATTCAGCTTATTTTGTCAAACAGTGCTAGGGATATTAATGTGCAAAGTTAGAGATCTAACATTGAACACCCTACTCAGCCCTAACTATAGTGGCATTATCATGCGACTATAATAGGACAGTGAAGTAAACATAGCTGGGACCATAAGCGCTACCTGGGCACCAGGCAACCAAATCAGCTTCCAGATCAAAATGTACATGGCCCTAGGAGGTACGAGTAGGTCATCCAAATACCAGACCAGCTTCCTGAACCATCCAAACCCCAGACTAGCTGATATACATGTTATTATACAGATGTGGTAGCACCTGTATATTAGGGTTGTATAGGTGTTTCATTAACAATTTCCATTTTCAGAGGGTTACATCTTGGCCATTTTAGACCCTCAGTTGTGCGATTTAGTCCCTTAACCCTCCAAATATCAGGAGGAACATTTTTGTACTTTTGGAGATATCAAGGGCCGAAATTACATATTTATGCCCGATTTGTTAGCTAAATGTTTGCGATCAGATAACTCAAAAACATCTTAGAGTTGAGCTACTAAACATGCAGGTTTTGTAGTATCATATATGAATAAGTTCTTTGGGGGTTTTGTTAAAACAATAACTAGTTTTTAAATTAACTGTGATTAATTGGTTGTGCATGTGTTAAAAAATTACCTAGAAGAATAACAAAAACTGCACACTTTTTCCATGTTAAAGTTCTACATGAACAAGAACCTTAAGTTAGTATAATGTTTTAAAAACTTAAAAGTAGAGGGCATGAGTTAAATGTTTGTGAGGGAGGGGTACTATGATGTACACAATGTAGTTGGTTGTTCAAATAAACTAATCAGTAATTAGTTATAATTAATTAGAAATAAAAATGTTCATAAAGTAATACTTTGCATTTTTTTTTTTTTACAAAATGTACTCAAAATACAAATATTGTTAAGATTGTGTAGGATGATTTTCCAGCTTTGTGTAAACTTTGAAAGTGTATGTAATTTTACAAAATGTTCTCAAAATATGAATATTTTTAAGATTTGCACTAGGGTGGTTTTTCTAATTTGTGTGCATCTGAAAATTGTTCATAATTTTACAAAATGTTCTCAAAATAAGACTATTTTTAATATTTGTAGTAGGATTGTTTTCCTATTTTGCATGCACTTTGAAAAGTGTTCAGAAGGGATACTACAGAGGAGAGAGATGGAGGAACAAATAAAGGTTTCTGACGATGCATTCCAGTCAATCACTATACTTCAACTATTATTTTATCATAAGGATGAAGGGAAGGATGGCGATGAGGGCTAATGGGTGTCTTGGGTTGGGCTTTTGCTCTTATCCAGGGATGAGAGAGGGCTTGACTATATTGTACAAGATTGGGGGATGCAGGATTTTCTTTGGGGGGGGAGAGAAGGCTCCAGAGACATGGTCTGCATCTATCACAACACTTCTACTTTTATTTTATTGTTAAGATGACGGGGGAGGGAGGTGGGGGTTAGTGGATGTGTTGGGCATTTTTTTTGCTCTAACCCAGGGATGAGGGGACATGTTATATATTGCGGAAGTGTGGGGAAGTATAATTTGTCAGAGAAGCAGGGGGAGGTGGCAGATATAAATTATTTTATTGTAAGTATGGGGAGACTTCAGATTTTAGGATATTGGATGTTGGATACTCCAATATCCTACATCTGATTTGATATCCAAGGTGTTTTTTAGGATATCAGATTCTGAGGATCAATATCCTAAATACTAATGTCATAAAACATCCAATATACTAAGTATCTCTTTTAAAAACAGATTATCTGAGCAACCCAACTTCTGATTACTGTCAGCCACATGCATTCTGAACAGTTTTAACTAATGTCAGACAGATATCATCTGAAAATTGGAAGGCTAGGCCTGTATTTCAATGGACAGGCAGCCAGCCCCTTCCACTTCCTGACCTATATAAGCAGTTCCTCTCAGCCCCCTTCTGAAGCACTTTTTCTTTGCAGCCGGAGACTCTGTCGGTCTGTCCTTTGTTGCTGGCTGGGGCCTACTGGGCTGTCCACCCCGGTTTGGGATTCTGCTTGTTTTCTGCTGGACTTCTTGTCTTTCTGCTTGGTCTGTGTTTTTGCCTCCGGCTGTGTGCTTCTCTCTTAGTTTGTTTCCTGTTCCTCTCTGTTTCCTTGTCTTGTTTTGCTGTCTCTTTGGGGGGCTTTTGCCTAAACTCCTTGTGCATTGCTATCCAGGAGCCCGTGTTACTTGCTACCAGTAGTCATGTATTCCACTTCATTGTTTTCACCTAATTCAGGCCTTCCCTATAATCAAGTCCATAGAACTCAATCCTGAATTAATACATGAATATATTGCTGCAAGTATTGTTGCTGTTTTCTATGCATTGCACTTGGAACTAAACTCTGCTTCCTACACTAATACCAAGAAAGCCATTGTTGTTGATTCTGCATATTGCTTCTCTCCATTGTTCCTGTTCATTCTGATTATTTACCCCCTTCAAGCTGAACTTCATTGCTGCATATGCTGCTTATTAATGGACATTGCTTTTTACTTGCATGCTGCTTTATTATGCTCTGGAGGTTAGCTGTGGCTACTGCCAACGCTGTAAACTAGTTTTAAATGCTGCATGTGGGTTATGGCACTTCACCATAGCTTCCTTTTTTTTCCTATGGCGGGATACTGGAGGGTCTTGGTGAGGAGTCGTGGCCCTGTGTGGCATATTGTCTCATGTTCAAATCTTGTCTCTGCCATTAAAATCCTCCGAGTATTATGTCGCCTTCTAATTGGCTCCCTCTAGACTTGGTTGGCTAGCCTCTGCTTATCCTATGTTCGCAATAGCTTCTGCAAGTTGAATAACTCCAACAAACTAAATAAACAACTTCAGTATGCTAATTAAATGACTAATAAAAAGAAATAAACAAAACAAAATGAATGAAAAAAATGAACAAAAAGAACTGCACAAACAGAAATGAGCAAAAGAAATAAATAAAATAATGCACATATGTCAGAAATACCTATGCGAATATATCAGGTATGCCGACCTCATCCTAGAGTTCCTTTGGTGCAGAGTTCCCCCCCTTGCACTGATGGCCTCGATCTGCACCACTAGTCCATGTCTTGAGCATGCGAAGATCAGGGCGTGGTCCTTCGCACCTGGCTCATAGCTGGGAATGCTCTCGCTCCGGGAGGACCTTCAGTCATCAACCATACTGACAGCACCTCAAGTTGTAGAATTTAAGACTCAGCTGTGAAGGGTGGGGCTCTCATGTGGGCCCCTTTAGCTGCCTGAGCAGGTTCAGAGGCACCCTTCAAGCTATTCTCCCTATGACTGCCTCTGGGCCACCTGGTTTGTGTTTAGCATGAGTAGGCTAGGTGAGTGCTTCAGCAGTCGTTGCTCTCCTCCTCCTCCTGCCTTGGTCATCCGATGTTGTAGAGTATTGCTCGCAACCTTCCACAGCGTTCCCGTTAGAGGGATTGAGTAAGAACTTTCTTCCAAATTGAAATATTTTCCACCGTCCTTTAATTGGGTTTCCAAATTACAGCAGCAGAGCCATCACTAAACAAACTATCCCAAGCCTGGAGGGAAGGCAACCTAGGCCTTGGATCCTCAGAAATTTCTTCCTCATAGTTTTTTTTTTCTCTCCGTGCCTCAGGTCATAACAGTTAGCATAGTTAGTGTTCCTTAGTTTTTTTAGGTAGGTTCCACTGTTGGATGGAGGTGGATGGTATCCCTGCCATTCCCTCTCTCCTCAGGAAGTCCCCTTTTAATTATCAATGTATCCAAAACACTTATCTATTTTGTTATCTATCTACCTCGTATCATTAAGCTGCATTGTTGTTATTTTACTCCTGTGACTTTGGCCTGACTGTTTCTGTCTTTGGTGCTCCTACTACTACATTCTATTTGGGGGATCTTCCTAAGGTACTTTTAGCTAAGGGAATCAACCCGCTGCACCTTTATGGGTGGAACCCTCTTCGAGAGTTCCTTATCTTTGGTACCCCTACAGGGTGGTAATTCCTCTGGAATAGAGAGTGCGAACGGCCAAAACCTAAGTAACACAGTTGTACAAGCATACCACTATATTGGCCACGTAGGTCATTGAATTAATATTTAAAATGCATAAATCACATACCATGCAAGCAAATGTGTTAGGGCACTTGGCTTTCACTTCAAAGGCCCAAATGGTCCCACAGCTCATAGGAGCGGAGTATTATGGTACATGACAGTCCATGGAAGGATTGCTATGTCCCTTCCACAAAAGTCTCTCTGGCTTTTCACAGGATTTTGAAGGGCATGAGTAAATTAAGTCACTACACAAATTCCTTAAAAAGTGAGGAAATATATGGTAAAAAAAACAATGTTAATGCTCATTAATGTTGTTACTGCACAAAATGCAAACTGCAGAAAGGTTTGAAATAAACTATTAGGGTTCATACTGTACATTATGCCTACAAAGTTTAGAAATGTCCTGTTAGGGTTATTATGTCTAACTCCAACCCACAGTACTGGTAACAACTCTAACGAGAGTGTTGTGGTTTTTGATGGATGGATGGATGGATGGATGGATGGATAGACAGACAGACAGAATGACAGACAGAACAACAGACAGAACGACAGACAGACTGACAGAATTCTATAATTGGGTCGGCTGGGGGGAGGAAGCTTGAGAGTCTGTAGGACCGCTCACTTCCTCTGAAAGGGAGGAGGTGCTTGGCTCGGCACATGACTGACCTCTGGTGGAGGCCAGGGGTAAGGCATGGCTTAGCCCAGAACAAGGGGAGGATCATGACAGATGTCGCCATACCGCCAAGGCATCAGTGCACGTCACATCCTGGGGAGGAGTACAGTAAAAACAGCCATCCTGGTGAAGCACCGACAAGGAAGGAATCTCTCACTACCCCTGGGCTAGCCGCTGAAGGACAGCCCGACAACATTACTGAAGGTACGGGGAGGGCCCTTGCCCCACCTGGGGGGCCATCTACAGCAGAATGGGGGATCTCCGTGCGGTGGTCCAAAGGGTAGTTAGTCGGGCGACAGTGCCAGGATGGTGGAGGGAAAATAGTAATTTAAAAAAAAAAGACTTCTATAATGAACTATTGGAGATTTTGGCTGAGCAAAGTGCTGTCTGACAGCAGTATTGCTGTGTGACAGCGTAACCGAAGCTAAATTTTATTATATTTTATTATTCTTATAATTTTTATTCTGCATGTGTATTTCCTATACTGGTTGTTGGAGTGGCGTGTAACCTAGGTGACTAGTGGCAGGCAGGAAGACAGATGGAAGGGGCAGAGTTTCATAGTTCCGTGGAAGCTCCAAGAACTACACAGTGTTGCTGGAGTTTTTTTTAACTACAATAGCTCTGAGGGACCCTACTCAAAGTCGGTATTCAGTTTGTGGAGGGGAAAGAGGATTACAGCCCTAGCACAGGTTTTTTTAAATGATCGACTGAGGCTCAGACCTCGCTTGACCCAAAATAGCACTTCTGGGTCTCGCACTATAAATAGAGCCATGCTCTGCGAGCGGCAGAATTAATGGAGATTTTGGCTGGGCAAAGTGCTGTATGACAGCAGTATTGCTATGTGACAGCATAACCTCAGCTATATTTTATTATTCTTATCATTTTTATTCTGTGTGTGTATCCCGTATACTGGTTGGTTGAGTGGAGTGTAATCTAGGCGACTAGTGGCAGGCAAGAAGACAGGTGAAAGGGGTGGAGTTTCTTTGTTCTGTGGAAGCTTCAAGAACTACAGTGTTACTGGAGGTTTGTTTTAACGACATTAGGTTTGAGGGATCCTAGTCAAAGAATGTATTCAGTTTGTGGAGGGGAAAGAGGATTTCAGCCCTAGCACAGCGTTTTTAAATTATTGACTGAGGCTCGGACCTAGCATGACCCAAAATAGCACTTCCCAGTCTCACACTATAAACAGAGCTACACTCAGCAATCTGGGCAAGCATGAGTGGGCTGAGTGTCTGCTGCATTTGTGGGGTCTTAGGGGAAGTTATATTTAAAAGTTGGAGGATTGAATCACTCCAAAAGGCAGGGTAAGTTGCCCAGAAAGTATAAAATCAACAGCAATATGAACATACGAACATGCGAATTTGCCAGCGGAAACAGGCCGTGACAGTCTATCGGGTCCTCTCGAGTGCGCAGCTAGGTTCCCTACCTTGAAGCTGCCCCCCCCCCTTACTCCTCCTGGAGTTGAACTTCTCCCATCTCAGTCCCATCATGTAACTCCCACCCCCCAGGGTCCCTATCCAACCTAATCTTCTTTTTAACCCTGTTCCAGCCGCTCTTGAAACCAGTCACTGTCCTCGTCATTTCCACCTCCTCCGGCCGCTTGTTCCACCCCTTAACTACTCTTCCCATGAAAAAGTGCCTCCTCATTTCCCTCTTGAAACTGCTCCCCACCAATTTCAGGCTATGCCTCCTTGTTGTACCTTCCATCCTTAGGTTAAAGATGCCCTCTGCACTTACCCTGTTTATGGCCTTCAGGTATTTGAAGGTCTCGATCATATCCCCCTTTCCCTTCTCTCCTCCAGTGAGTACATGTTCAGAGCCATCAGCCTCTCCTCATAACTTCTATCCCTCATGCCATGGATTATCTCGGTTGCCCTGCGTTGGACCTCCTCAAGCAGTTTTATCCTTTTTCAGGTAAGGGTACCAGAACGGAACACAATACTCCAGACATGACCTCACAAGTGACCTGTACAGTGGGAGAATAACTTCCTTCCAGCTAGAGGTGATTCCCCTGGTGATGCAGCCCAGGATTTTATTTGCATTGGCTGCTGCCTTCTGGCACTGCACCGTGTGCTTCATATCCCCCTGACCATTACCCCCAGGTCCTTTTCTTCTTCTGTTTCTGCCACCTGTACTCCCCCCCCCAGCCAGTAACTGGTCTTCGGGTTTCTGGTTCCCATGTGCATCACCTTGCACATCTTGGCATTAAAACCCAACTGCCATATGCCTGACCATTCTTCCAGCTTTTCTAGGTCCTCTCTTAAATTCTGTCTCCCCTCCTTCATGTTCACCCTCCCACAGAGCTGAGAATCATCTGCAAACAGGCAGCTTGTACTCCTGACCCCTTCTGCAATGTCACTAATAAAAACGTTGAACAGCACTGGTCCCAGTACTGAGACCTGTGGGACCCCACTAGTCACTGGCCTAGGTTCTGATATCTCCCCACCACCACTCTCTGGTTCCTGTCCTGTAGCCAGCCCTCGATTCACCCTAGCAGTTACTCCCCTAATCCTAGGTCTCCCAGCTTACTGATCAGTCTGCCATGTGGCACTGAATCGAATGCCTTACTGAAGTCCAGGTAAAGTACGTCCACTGTCTGCCCTTTGTCCAAGGTCCTTGTTACCCAGTTGAAGAGGTCTAGCATGTCAGTTTGACATGACCTCCCCATAACAAACCCACGCTGTCTTTCATCCTGGAGACCATTTTCCTCGAGGAAGAACACTAGCCTTTCCTTTAGAATGGTCTCCATTAACTTACCCACTATGGAAATTAAACTAACTGGCCTGTAATTACCAGGCTCATCTGTGAGACCACTCTTATGGAGAAGTACAACATGAGCTGTTCTCCAGTCCCGAGGTACACATCCTGTCTCCAGTGAGATGTTAAATAGGTCTGTCAGTGGTGCCACCAATATCCCTGCCAGTTCCCTCAAGACCCCTTGGGTGTATCCCATCCGGGCCAGGTGCCTTGTCGACCTGCAGTTCCCTTAGTCCCCTTAATACTCTATCTGCTTCAATCTCCTGCTCATACTCCTTCCCCCCTTAAGGGCTCCCCAATCCTATCCATCAGCATAGGCAGGCTAGCCTCCCTGGTGAAGACCGAGCAAAAGTACTCATTCAGTTCTTCAGCTTGCTCATCAATTTTTTCTACCCATCCACCCTCCCTATGTATCCTAACTATCCCATCCCTTTTCCTTCTTCTTTCCTTAATGTATTGGAAGAAGTCCTTTTCACCCTTTTTAATCCCCTGCGCCAGCCTAAGTTCTTTCTCTGCCTTCGCCACCAGGACTTCTTTCTCTGCCTCCCTAGCTTTCAGAGTGCCAGCCTTCCTGTCTTACTCCTTTGAGATGCGTTTGAACTTCAGGAAGGCTGCTCTCTTCTCCTTTACCCTTTCAGACACTTTTCTTCCAAACCAGCAAGGCCTCTTGGTTCTATGATGCTTTTTTTTTTATTCCTTGTACAAGTGTTGGTAGCCTGTAGTATCCCTTTCTTAATGATGGCCCATTTCTGAACTGCATCCATCTCTGGATGGAGCTCAGATAGACGCTCCTGAAGTATGCTCCCCATCTTGTTGAATGTAGTATTCTTAAAGTCCACCACCCTTGTGCTTGTCTTGACTACTTCTTTCCCCATACAGATTGAAAATCAGTCAATGCAGTTATCACTGTCTGCAAGGTGTTTCCTCACTTCCACCTCTTGGACAAGCTCCCCATTAGATAGCACTAGGTCCAGAATGGCCTGCTTCCTCATTGGCTCGGTGACTCCCTATGTCATGAAACTGTCCTGGAAAGCATCCAGGAGCACCTGTTCCCTGCTACGGGTGGTAGCCAGAGTAGTCCAGACTATTCCAGGTAGGTTGAAATCACCTGCAATGACAGCGCTTCCTCTCCCCTGTACCCTCCTGATCTATTGCCACAGCTCCCTATCTAACTCCAGTCCCTGTGAAGGTGGTCTATACTCACCCCTACCTAAATCCTTTTTCCAGTGGTTGTCTGGAGTACCACTCACATTGCTTCAGCTGTGCCTTTGTCACCCTCCCCTCTGCTGCACTTTATCCCTTCCTTAACAACATACAATGCCACGCCTCCCCCCTTCCCGTTACTCTGTCCTTCATAAAAGGTTGGTACCCAGGGATCTCGAGGTCCCATTCATGGAACTGAGTTGCCCATGCTTCTGTGATGACAGCCACATCCACACACACACTCTCTGCCATCAGTGCCTGTAGATCAACTGCCTTATTAGCTAGGCTCCTAGCATGCAAATACACCACCTTCCAGTATGACCTCTGTCCCTCCTTGCTCCAGTTCCTTTTGTGTCCCTTCTCCCCCCACCTCTAACATCCCCACCCCTTTCTGTCCCCTCTTCATTATTGCTTTCACTGGGGGGAGGCCTGATGGCCCCCCATACCTGGAGCTGAGTGCCTTTTCCCCTGCTGTCCCCTCTCCTCAGTTTAAATGTAGACTGTCCAGCATGTAGCTCTCCAGTTTGCCCTTCAGGGCCCAGTTGCCCTCCTTGCTTAGGTGAAGCCTGTCCCATGAATATAGTTCCTTATCCTCCCATGTCCTACCCCAGTCCTCCACCAGCATGAACCCATTTTCTTTACACCATCCCCTCAGCCATTAGTTGAACTCCTCAGTCTTCAACTTTCTAACTGCGCTTGCCCTAGGTACTGGTAATACCATAGAGAAGGCAACTGTTTGACCTACCTCTCTACAGATCTGTCCCAGTTCCACAGACCTTTCCTTCGCTGTATTTGTTTTACAGCCTGTCAGATCATTGGTGCCTAAATGCACCACAACGTGTGGCTTCCCCGTCCCTCACACTTCAGTATTATTACTCTGGCTCTCCCTCTCGTCATGCCTGGGAAGCACTGTACCCTCTTGTTGACTTTACCAGAATGCCTGTTTCCCCATCTAATATCCTTCAGGATGGAGTCCCTAATTGTAACAACTTGTTCCCCCATCTCTGCCGTTTGTTCTTTGAGTGCCAATTCTGCTGGTCTGTGGTCCTGATTTTGTCCCTGCTATGGTTGTCTGCCCCTGTGAGAGCACTTTCTTGTTCTCTAACCCCCCCATGACCTCTACACACCCTTCCTCCCCCATTGGACTGGACTTATCTCTACATGTGGGCTCCTGCCCTGGAGTTACCTTCCCCCTGACTGTGCCTCTGTCCTCAGTACCCCCTTATGATTGTGTGCTGTGTCCTCCTCTCTACATGATTGCCATGTTCCCCTACTGTAGTTTCCTTCCCTAATATTTTCCCCTACGCCCCTCCACTATGTTCTGTTTGTGTCTCCCTATGCTTTTTGTGCTCCCTACCCTCTTTATGTGCATCCCTGCCTTGTGTCCCAGATGTCCCTCTTGCCCAGAAACTCCCTCCTCTCCCCTGACCAACATTACTTAGTTCTGTTTCTCACCCTGCCTTCTGATCACTTCACCCCCCTCTTTATCTTCCAGATCCTGTAGCACAGTGAACCTGTTGGATGTTTTTATCTCCCTGCCCATAGTGCCTTCCAGAACCTTCTCCCGTCCTCCCTTTCTTTCATTTTGACCTGACTCATTCCCTCTTCTGCCCCCTCTACCCCCACTCCCCATGTTCCCCAATCCCTCCCCCTGTCCTAGTGTCCTGCCTTGGTCCAGTTCCTGCCTGTCAGTCTGACTGGACCTGAACCCAACCCTCCCCTGCTTCTCCACCCAATCAGCACCCCTCCTCATTCCCAATACCCACCTCAGCCCTTCTATTTCCTCTTTAGGTTGCCCAAGTTGTCTACAGACTAGATACCCCTGTATTACACATTGTTCCAAGGAAGATGGCCATACCACATCACCATTCTCGCATTTCCTAATTGCAACCACCATCTATCATCACTGGTCCACCCCCCATACCAATTCTGTACCACCATGCCCCTTAGGTAGCCACAAGGTGGTTTAGATACCACCCTCCCTCGGGTACTTATTGTATGGGCAGTGAGTGCCCCACCCCTTCCTGTCTCCAGTCAGGAAGTCCTGGCCCACCAGCGGCACCATATATAGCAGGATGACACTGGGGAGGGTGGGGTGGGTGCCACCCCTCCTCCAAAATAATCAGGCTGAAATACCAGGAATCCCCAATCCACCACCTGTTCCCCAATCAGCCAGTGGAAATCCCAGAAGGCTGTGTTCCCCTCAAGCAGCCTACTCTCAGACTACACCCCTCCTATATAAATCCCAACAAGAGCTCATAAACACAGGAGCTTTCTCCCCAATTTAACCCCAGAAACACCTTAGCAGTCTTGCCACGGCAACCTTCCCATAATTCACATCCAATGCAGGGCAAATAACACAAAACATTCCCCACAGAATCCAAGTCACCAGCAATGCACAGTCAAAGAAGAATATTACTCTACAGTAATGGATCGCCCCCACCTGATTCTTCAGTGGTGGCAACATCAGGTTAAAATGGAATCTGGCAGGGAGGACATGAATGTTTGTATCTCATACAAAATGTTTGCTCAAGAGGAAAAAATGTACAACTTTGAATGTGACAAATGTATATTAGTTGTCACTTTACAAAGGGAAATATTGCTGCTAAATTAAAGACTGATAGTAGACAATGAGATATCCCTGTTAGAAAAGTTTATTGATCATGCGACCCTCAGCTTAAAAAACCATTGCTCTGTTTGGTCAGATGTTGTGCACTATGAGAAATTACAAAGTAAGCCAAGGGACATGATTGAGGAAGTGGAAACCATGAACATCAACTATTCAAATAATGAAAAAAGGAAAAGGGATATAACTGAATGACAGTGAGGAATTGGGAGTTGAGGATTGGTGCTTGATTCAGGAAGGCACCAAGAGGAAAAAAGAAGATCCAGGAGAGTGGACCTGTTAGCATTACATAACAGATATTATAGACTCATGGAAGTTGAGACATATGCAAGACAGCTTGATGCTGAAAGCAAAACCAATGGAAGTGGAAAAGAATGGTACTACAATTGGGATACAAGAGTCAGTGTGAATAATACTAAGACTAGAGGAAACTCAACTATGCACAAAAACCCAGATAACTACACAGTTCTAGAGACCAGACAGACACAAGCCTCAGCTAAAAGACCACAAGGGACTGGGGGAAGCTCAACTACATGTGGAAACACAGAAAACTCCACAGAACTAGGGACTAGGCAGGCACAATCCTCAGTTAATGAACCACGGGGAAATCCAATGGGAGCTGGAGCAAAGGTTGGCTATATGAGGGGCAGTAAGCCTGGACAAAGGGACATAGTGGTCATTGGTGATTCTATGATAAAGTTTACAGATTTAATAATATACAAGGGGATAAAAGAAACAACTGTTGTTAGCTCATTATCAGGGACAAAGATTAGTGATATAAAACGAATGTTTGATGGGCTGATGGAGCATACAGAACTACCAATAGCAGTTCTACATGTGGGGGTCAAGTAAGAACAAGGACCTTGCATATTCAGAAGGACTTTGAGGAGATAGGAGCAAAACTAAAGGAGATGCGATGTAATCATATCGGGAATCTTACCCATTCCTAGAGCTGGGGCAACTAAAAACAGGGAGATTAGGGTTCTAAATGGATGGCCGAAGAGGTGGTGTCTTCTTGAAGGTTTTATGTTTTTGAATCATCTGGAAACTTTTCAGGATGTGGCTTTATTCAGGGTAGATGGCTTACACTTAAATACGTACGGATCCAGGATATTGGCACATAGGATTAACAATGCTATTTCCAGTTTTTTAAACTCAAAACGGGGAAAAGAGGGAGGGACAGCAAAGACCAGCAGTGGACTAACAGTACATATGGATATTGGACTGAGCAAGCATATTATAGGATGGAAATGTTTACTTATAAATGCTAGGAGTTTGTTCAGAATGTTTGATGAATTAGAATATATCCTGACCTCCCAAACTATCCATGTTTGCACTGTGACAGAAACTTGGTGGGATTGCAGTGATGAATGGAATAGACACGTGCAGGGCTATACTGTTTTAAGGAAAGGAAGGGCAAATAAGGAGGAGGGTGGCAGTGTTCATGTCAGATTCTCTAGACACTGTACCATTAACTGCAGACATCAATGAGGGTGAACAGATCTGGATTAAACATAAACCGGATGGTAGCACCAAGATTATTCTTGGTATAATACATAAGCCACCCTCACAGACCAGAGAAGAAGACATTGCCCTTTGCCACCAAATAGCTAGTCTTAACCCTGCAAATAGAATTGTCCTAATGGGGACTTCAACCTCCAGGGGATAAACTGGGAAAATCATAAAGGGATAACAGTTATGGAAAAGGAAATACTAGCATATTTTGATACAGTAGGTCTCAAGCAATATGTATCTCCACCTACCAGGGGTAATCACATCCTGGATGTGGTACTAAGCAACATGGGAGAGGAGGTGCAAGATTGTGAAGTAATTATACCCTTGGGTAACAGCCATCATACCATAGCTGATTTTAACATGAGCTATTACAGGGAGATACCAAGATTAGGAACTACACTACAGCAGATTTTTAATAAAATGAGATGAGATCTGGGCAGATGGGACTGGCGGGAGGAATCCACAGGCAAGTCTTTACATACAGTGTGGAATGTGTTACTGGAAAAAAATTAATAGTCTGGTAATGAGGCATGTACCTGAAAAACAACAATATAATAAAGCGGGTAAAATTCCCCCATGAATGAGTCCAAAAATCAAGAATCTTATACATAGGAAGAAAAAGACTTACCAAAAAAGCAAGAAATAGCAGGGATGTCACCATACTAAAGACATATAGGAGGTTATTAAAGAAAATCAAACAGGCAATTAAAAAAGCTAAAAAGAATTATGAAATAAGATTGACAGTGAAGGTTAGGGACAACTATAAAACCTTATATAACTATATTAACAATAAAAGGGGGGGTGGCAGGAAAGATCAGGCCTTTGCTAGACTCACAAACGGAACAAGCGGGAGTATTACTGTTTACCGACAGTCGTTGTCCCGACAAATGAGGTACAGAGCATTGTTGCCCAACATGCCTGTTTGCCAAGGGTTCAGTTTCATGGTCGATGTAATCCCGACATGTGAATGTAACGAATCTTTGGTATCCCACTGCAGTTAATTCCAACATTCGTCATTGAAGAGTGGATGTGTACTGATACTCAGAATGCTGACAGAGCATTATAGGTTTGGTTGCACGGAAGATAGGATGATGTTTATTGTCTGAGTGTATGTTTCCCAACAGAGGAGGATGAGCATGGGGTACAGCAACAATTGGTTGTTTAGTATTGTGTACTATATATTTCTCAACACAGGTCATTAAAGATTTGGCAGTTGAATGGGGTGTGTTTGGGAGCCCAATTTCCCGACAGATGGGATTTTAGTTGTTATTAGTGGAGTGATTCTGTTCGATATGAGATTGTATGAGGAGTTGTGTTTTATTTCAGTATTTCCCCCCTCCTCCGAGTTATGTCAGACCTGGAGGATGTATATTTCAGTGGGGGGAGTGCGGAGGGCAGGTTAGGGTTAGGGTTAGGGTTCAGGTTAGGGATTGTTTAAAAAATTTTATCGGGATTTTGTTTCAAGACTTTAGTGCTGTCAGTAATGTTTGTGTTGGGTAGTAATGATCGTCCTTACGTGTTTCGGTGAACTGAGTTTCTGTTTGCATAATAGATTCGAACAAGTAGCAGATGTGGATAATATAGCTGAGATTCAAAATAATTTTTTCACATCTGTTTACAATAAAACGATTTTGAAAAAAAGACACTTAGACGAATACAGCAACACTGCAATGACCCTTCTGGTTAATGACATCAGAAATAAGCTTCAAAAATGTGATGTCACCAAGGCCCATGGTCCAGATGGGATGCACCGTAGTGTTATTAGAGCACTAGCAGATGAACTAGCAGAACCTTTGACTCAGATCTTTCAGAAATCACTAGACAAGGGACAGGTGGTGGACTCTTGGAGATCTGCCTATGGTGTACTGATGTATAAGAAGGGCAGTAGGCAGCAAACTAGCAATTATAGGCCAGTGAGTCTCACCTCAGTATTGAGAAACATCTTAGAAGGCATAATAAAGGAATTTATAGAGAATAGCAAAAACCACACCAGAAACCGGAATGTGACACTGCATGGATTCATAACATATGCCAACGCTGCAGTGACATTTCGATAGCGAAGAACATTATAGCAACAAGTTGCTGTTGCTGCTGTAATGTGCCCACAGAACCATGGCACTGCTTTCTCTGGGGTTTTCCCCCCTCTCAGGATGAACTCTGACCTTTAGTTGATAATCCTTAGTTACGGGGGGGGGGTACATGGGGCAGAGCCTCACGCATGGGTGGTTTGGGGAGGAAAAGCCCCCGAAAAAAAATAGACAGTTTCCTGACAGATTTATGCTAACCACAACTTGCGGTCGACAAAACCCCATCACCATAGTATCGCATCGGAAAAAAGTTGTCGCCATCATATCATGGATCCAAATCACAAACCGACATTCTCATCAGACTAATTTATTGGAATTCTATGGTACAATAACTTGAGTTTTGGAGCAGAAGGGAGGGAGGGGCAGCAGAGGTGTTTTTTCTGGACTTCTCCAAGGCCTTTGACAAGGTACTCCATGTAGAATTAATTGATGCACTGATAGACATGGAACTACCTGGGAATGTAACTAGATGGACTGACTCCTGGTTAACTGGGAGGCAACAGAGGGTGTTGATAAGAGGGACATACTCATATTGGTCCAGTGTGATGAGTGGGCTCTCCCAGGGGTCTGTGTTTGGCCCAAACCTATTTAACCTCTATATCTCTTCAATGCAGTGTGAGGCAGGAATTTGGATGGCAACATTTGCTGATGGCACATACATTGGCACTAAGTTTGATTGTCCAGAGGAAATAAAGGACTTACAAAATGCATTAAATAGCTTGGGTGGTTGGGCTAATGATCATAGGCTACAATTCAGTTTTGATAAGTGTACTGTTATGCACCTCAGGAGGCGAAATAGCAGAGCTGACTATAGTTTAATGAGTAAACAGTTTGGGAAAGTAACTGAGGAGAGAGATCTGGGAGTTACAGTCTTGTGTGACTTAAGCTTCAAGGGCCACTGTGACCTTACTGTAAATAAGGCTAATAGAGTATTAAATAGCATTAGGAGGCACATTACATGCAAAGAAAAGGAAGTGAAAATGCTTGCTGTACACCTCATTGGTAAGGCCCCACTTGGAGTACTGTGCTCAGTTTTGGTCACCTGGTACAAAGTCAGAGATAAAAAGCTGGAGAAAGTGCAGAGGAGGGCCACTAAGATGGCTAAAGATGTCAGCAATTTAGAATATGATGTTAGGCTAAATAGATTGGGACTTTTCACCTTGGAGTATCGAAAATTAAGGGGTGATATCTTCCTTCTTTATAGGGCACTGACAAACAATGATTTATGGGACTGCTTGGGGTTAGAGATGAAGCAGCAGTCTTATAGTACAAGGCCAAATTCCCTGCAGCTAAGGGGAGAGACATGCCACCCTAACAACAGATCTAACTGGTATAACCAAAGGGTGGTGACATTCTGGAACTCACTTCTGGAGAAATTAGTTGGTAGCTGTAGTATTCAGGAATTTAAGGAGAAATTGGACGACTATTGCATCCACAAGAACATAAGGGGCTATAGATAACCAGCCATGGTTAGCAAATGGACATCAGTCTACAAAGCTCAGGAACAATGTATGAAGTCCACCTTGACAAGTAAAACTTCACTATATAGAGTTTCTTTATTTGTCTTTATATCGTTGATTCTCACTGGTGCAATGTTTGGAACACACAAAGTACCTCACTACAAGCTAAAATCCACTATGGGACCTATCCACATATGAAGTCAGCATATGCATGATTCATGCATATCTGACCTGCACAGCTCTCCATCCAGTTTGTTGCACCATAAGCACACGCTTGTGCTGCCCCTTGTACAGGATCAGGGCTCCATACCTAAAAGAGGAGAAGCCAGTACAACATAGCACGGCTGGACACTAGGCTTCCAATTAAAAGCCCATACTGTTCTGGTTTGTTGGATATAGCAATCTGTAGTTGGAAATGTTCTTTTAAAAATATTAAGGGGCACCCACTATCACTGCCCAGCCTTCCATGCTAAAGAAGATATTTGCAAGTTTGGCAGTCAATTATATCCCTCCCATTAACTCCAATAGTATCTTGTGGGAAGGGGAGTGCATACAGTTTATAGTATGGCCACCTTGGGGTAACCAAAACACTATCCCATATCCTTGAACATTGCCCTTTCACTTCTAGCATATACTGAACAGTGTACCTCAGCAGGCCCCCAGCCCAACAGAATTAGGTTGGAGACAACCATGCACAGCTAGGGGTTGGGTTGGTGCATGATGAGGTAAGTTCAACACCCAGGCCTCCCTCTGCAGCATGGAAAGTTTTTATGAATAGGGACCTTTATCAAATTCCACTATGCTCTTCTTGCTCAGTGCCATCTACCACATCTTTGCAACCACTCCTGAGGACACAGAGGCGTCGGCTGACTGGAATGCCTGGATACAATTGAAAAGAAGGTTTTGAAATGCCAAACAAATTGAGAATGAAACATTAGCAAACAAAGGAATAGATACAATAGAAGGACAGAACAAGAGCAGTTTCAGCAACCTGAAAGAAAAACAGCGTTAATGAAAAAGAAACACAGTGTTGGGTCTGAGGAAGTGGCGATGCCACGAAACTGACAACCATGCATACCCAGGAGTGGGGTTGGTGCATGATGAGGTGTGTTCAACACTCATGGAAGGCCTCCCTTTGAGGCTTGGAAAGTTTTTATGAATGGGGCCCTATATCAGATTCCACCATATTCTTCTTGCTCAGTGCCACCTACCATATCTTTGCAACCAAGGATATCCGCTAATAAATCAGCCACTGAATGAAATGAGTGCAATTTAGAAATGAAAAGAACAGGTCAGCATAGCCCATCTGTCACGTGCAGAAACTTGGCTGTTTCATTTAAAGCAATACTGTCGTTGGAAGATATTGGACAAATCGTGTCTTTATTCCTAAATCTGAACTACTTTATTGTTTACAGGAATTGTTACAAAACCCATAGAGTTGTTAAACATAGAAACATTGAAACATAGAAACATAGACTTTGATGGTAGATAAAGACCACTTGGTCCACCCAGTCTGCTCATTTTTCCTTACCTACAGTAACTCCGCAGACACTACTTGATCTCTGGTCCATTCTCTCCTCCCTCCTTCCTTTCCTCTGAGAGTCCTTTATGTCTGTCCCATGCATTCTTGAACCCACCACTTCCACTGAAAGGCTGTTCCAGGAATCTACCATTCTTTCTGTGAACAAGTGCTTCATCACATCTTTCCTGAATTTACCCCCCCACCCCCAGTTTCATAGCATGTCCACATGTTCTCAAGCACCTTTTTTTTCCTGAGAAAATACTTCCCTCCTCTACCTTATTGTACCCATGTTGTTGCTGGTAGAAGTATTGTTTATTCATGAGATTTATCATCCAGACCATTTATCTACTTAGTCACATTCATTACAGTATTTGTGTTAAAAAGATAAGAATGAGCTTTACAAGGTTTGTTGTTGTCAAGGCACCAAACACTCTAATTTGGTTAAAGTTTAACAATGTCATTTATTCAACTTTAGATGATAATGTCACTTTAGCATACATTATCACTTTAATGTGTTTGCTTTTTTTAAAATGCAGTTTCCACATTGGAGGAATTTATTCACATCTATTTTTTAAGTCAGTGCCTACAGTGCCCTATAAAAAGAACTACAGACAGCATATCCAAACTTCAGGCTTTATCCAGTCACCACAATGGCTTTTATCTGGCTTATCTCCTGCCTTGCACTCATTGATGTGATATTTGGTAAGCTATACTTAATATACAGCATTGTTTGTCTGTTACAACTGCACTTTTAGAAGTATGGACATTCCTTGCCTAACCATGCTACAAAATGGCCACCTATGTGAAAATGAGTTTTAAACATGTGGTTCTTCAGTTCAGCTGTCAGAACACTGGAATTCTGCTAATCTTTTTCTAAGAGATACAGGGCTCCATTTTTAACCACCAGCCAGGGACTCGAATGTACAGCGTCGGGCACAGACATGTAGGAAAGACAAAGTGGGAGTGACTTGAGGAACATCAGAGTTCAGCAATGCTGTTCTACATCAGTCCCAGAGCAGTATGTCTAAAGTCTGTGGCTGGTACCTTACCAATCTACACTGAGCCTGTGATAGCCTCAGTCTACTGTTTAATATAGGCTAGGGCTCACCAGAAACCTAATCATGGATGTTAGGAGTCCCCCTATAGAAATCAATAAGACTGGCGCAGGGGGAAGCCATGTTACTTGTTTCTGCCCCATGTTGCTTATATGAAACAGACAATTTTGCCTAAATACAGTTGGAATGGTTCACTTAAGTGTATGTGTAAGGGCCAATGAACTCCTCCCCCACCCCCAACATTTGCATGAGAAATGTTAATTATGGCACAGGTGGCCTGCCACGTTCCTGAGATGCAGGGGCAAAACAGTTGTTCATGCATAGGGCAACCCACTAAAATCTCTGCCACACAACATCCTCAGCTAACACTAGCCTGGTGGCACTGAAGGTTGAGGCGCTGGATGCCACAACTCGCTCTGCACCGGCAACCCATGTTTGGGAATGAGCCTGGGTCATCGGGGGTCAGCAGGGGAGGACTAGGATTGAGCATCTGATGACAGCTCTCCTAGTCCTGGGGAGAAGGGGTGGACAGACACCATGCTCTGCTGGTCCCTGGAGTTGCCCGGTGGTACTGCAGTTGTGCGGGTGCCAGTAGGGGGGAAGCACAGCAGACGTCTGCACGTCAGTGCGCTGATGTCCTAACATGTCCATGCTTCCATTGGTGAGATAAGTGGGGAAAAAGGCAGTGAAGATCTGCAGCAGCTTGATGGCTGCAGTTTCACTGGCCGACGATGCCTGGAAGGCATGTGCTGGTAATGGTTTCTCACCGGGCACAGGGGCTATTGGGCAGCCCCCTTCGCAGGTGTAGATGCATCTGCAAGCTGGGCATGTGGAACTTCAGGGTCAGCAGTGGAATGGAGGAGTGGGTTGCTGGATGTAGTACAGGACTGTGGCTGCAGGTGAGGAAAAATTTTAAATGATAAAAAAAAAGAAGGCTATAAGGGAAGATGGCTAACACATTCAACATTGTGATAGCCCAAGTATTATTTTGGAGATTTCTGACTTCTGGTAATTTTGACATTTACATGCAAGTTTTAGAAGCATATTGTTGCAGCCAATACAGCAGTAACACATTACTTCAAATAATAGTTTTTGTTGTTGTTTTATCTTAAAAAGTTCTTTATCGATGTTTTACAGTGGTAAAATCTTTATTGATTTTACAATGCATATTCTGATGAAAGTTTGGATGGACATTTAGATAGATTCAAGAAACAATTTATTATGCATCCTAACAAACAGTGAACAACCTATGGAGAATCTGAACCATAAAAAACAGTTGCAACATTATCATTTCACACTGCCTTAGCTATGCCCCATAGTCTTCAGTTTTTATCTGAATGTTTTATCAAATATTAAAAGTGATACTGGTAGTACAATTATATGGAGCACCCAATTTCTCACTGTAAAATGCATAGGATGGATAAAATGTAAATGCCTCTACATTTAGATGTTATTGATATTTCTTGAAAAGAAAACAAAAAAAAATAATTTTAATTACTGTAATTCCAAATACATTGTGGTAATATTATCAAAGGTATTTCTGTGCTAAGAAAAAAAATGTGACTGTACAAAGACAACAATGGAAAAAATAATAAAGTTCTAAACTTCACTTAGCACTTCCTTCATTTTCCTCTTTTATTAAATAAATTATGAAAACAAAATATAAACTGAAAAGCGTACTGCTGATCAAATAAAGTTCTGCCTCAGTCTTAAAGAATTAGAGTGCTCTGAAAGCAACGTGATTACTTTTCATGGATTAACTCATTGTCAAGCACATCTTCCTAATCAGAAATCCCAAATGGAGGGAATATGATGATAAAATAAAGTGAAATTAATGAAACATCCAGAAATGAATGTATATAGTCCTTAGTCATCAGACAGAAAGTTCTCTATTCACCTACGTGCATAATTAAAAAAAAATTATTATATACAAAGAGAAACTGAATTTTAGTCTCTAGTGATTTGCTCTCTCATTATAGGGACAGAGTGCAATTAATGACGTTCTAATGAAAGTTTTGAAGACCTGCGTATGAAGCCTAACTTAAGTGTTGCAACTTTTTCTACAAACTGTATGAGTCTCTCAGTATTAAATCTTTATCTCATACTGGGAATAACATTACATTTCATTTTTAAGTCAACTGTAAAAATGAGAACCCAGATCAATAAACTGCATTCCAGATAGAGTTGTAGCTGCATTTAATTAGATAAATACACAGCTTATTCAAATCCAATCTAACTTGTCACAAACATTTTCACTGCTAGTCTTAAAAAATATAGAAGTCTTCATAAACTATAAACCATCTGAACAGTAAAATAAAGGTACAGTTTCTAGGTTCTGCCAGCAGTGTTAACCTATGCACATCTGAGGCCAACAAACTAGGTTTTGTTGACATATAGTAGGACCACAAAGTGACAGTTATGAATGTGTTGTTTGTTTTACTTTCACCCCTAGCTTGCGGTGTACCAGAGATAAAACCAGTCATTACTGGCTATGCCAAAATTGTGAATGGTGAGGAAGCTGTTCCAGGTTCCTGGCCTTGGCAGGTTTCTCTGCAGGTAACAACTGCCTCTTAATTTCAAAGAAGATATACAGTGTGAAGTGACTTTGAATGCTGATTACTTATCTATAAAGAATGTTTCCATGATGCAATGGTATGATGTTAAGGAGGGGAAGTGTTGATGAATAGATGTATTGTCATTATCAAGGCCCTTCCCAATAGATATACATAGATATAGCTGCAGATATAGATATATAAAATGGGTAGGAAAAAAAATCAGTGAAAATCAGGTTCCCTGATTGGGTAAAACACATCACATGACCATGCATTATCCGACAATGACCGCACACCTCCCACTATAACTGCATGCCTACACTACTTTCCATCCTTCACAACCTTCTCAGCAGCAGTGAGATCAGTCCACCACACCTGGCACTCACAGGCTGACACACACACACACACACACACACACACACACCTGGCACACACAAGGCACTTTTACACACCATTGTCTGCAACAGAATACACCATTACAGAGCCAGTGTAACATTATCTCAGTTCATGTGTAAAGCAGATCTGATTCATTGCCACACTGAACATTTGGCTGAAATACATTCTCTGCTTGCCATGGTTCACCCCGATATGTGCCAGTACACCCTACCATGCAATCAGGAGGTTCTGTTACCTCTTGAGGAAACCACTGGAGCATACTTCTTTTTTTTTTTTGATGTGGAACCTTGTTTTATTGCAATATGGAACTTCATTGAAAATGAGCTCTGCTCAATTGAATGTATCCATTTATTCGTATATGAATAAAAAATTATTTACTACTGCTACTACTACTACTTCTGTGGGGACAACTGAACAGAAAAATACAGAACAGAGAGGGAGATTTTCCGAAATAGGAGTCAGGTGTAAATCGGAACACAGAATGACATGGACTGCAACAGCGCCACACAGTCAATCAATCAATCAATCAATCAATCAAAATCTTTATTTATCCAGGCGAACATCATCGAGCAGAGCTCTTTTACAAGATGGACCTGGTTAGAACAGGGTCGGGTAACATTCACCATAAAAACATATAAATACATGTAAATAAGTATATAAACACAAACACAATGGTGCAGTAATACGGGAGTCAAATGATAAAAGGAAGACAAGGCAAGCCAAAACAGAGGAGGATTCAAATACAAGGGGGCAGGTCCACCATTGAACCATTTAACTGTATATAAACCATGTTCTCTATATATAAGTACCAGTTAGTTCATTTACCAGGTGCAGTCACTAGTACTAGCCATGAAAATGGCTTGGAGAACCACCAACTAATGGCAGATGGGGTACCAGGAGGGGTATGTAATATGTAAGCAAAGGATAAACATTGTGAGAAGTGAAGTCCCAAGGATAGGTCAGTAGAACTGATGCGGCAGTGGGGGCCTATGAGGTGAGGGAAAGGGGAGTTAGGACTTTTATAGTATGACTGCGTGTAGATTGTGGATGAGTGCAGTAGAGAGTTGTGAAAAAAAGGCTGGAGAAAGTGGGAAGATAGACCAGTATCAACGGGAGGACAGAGGCATCAAGGTGTTACTTGAAAGCATGATGACAGACCAGGGCCAAGGAGGAGACAAACACTAGAAGTAATTTGTTCATGGTTAAATGGTGCAGGTTAGCATGATGACAATTCATGGTTATGGGAAACAATTGCACTGATAATTTCTGAGACGTGAATATAAGAGTTTGAAAGATGAGATGCCGATGGGTGACCTCAGTTTCAGTTTTTTTGCAATTTATTCCACAAGGAGGACAGTGTAAAGCTTATAGCAGCTCTGCCAAAGTGAGAGTTAACTTTGGGAACCATCAGTAGGAGATATTTTCAACTTCTCAGGGCGTAATTGCCTATTGGTGTTATAGGAAAACAGTCTGTAATGTATTGGGGCAGTTTTTTGGAGATGGCTGTCAGGGTCCATAAGGCTGCATTTTTATCACACCTGAATAGAAGAGAACTCCACCCCACTGACTGACAGGTAACAATCATTCTGCAACAGACACCTGTGCATAAAAGCACATACAGGCTGCTACAACCATAAGGAAGTAAATCTAAATAGCTGTCCCACACTGCAAACAATTATCTGGTTGATCCTGCCATGATTTTTATAGGTAAAAAGTAATTCAAAAAACTTATCTGGTTGATCCTGCTATGTTTACGCTGTTTTAATATAATGACTTTCACTTTCTTGTTTGAGTGTAGCATGACCGGGCGATGTTCATCCCACTAAACAATTTGCTTCTAAGGCTTTAGAATCAGGAACATTTTGTTCAATACCCACATAAGCTGTTGGGTTTAAGATGAGAATACTGAGTTTTTTGTAAAAGAAGCTGCCAAGTGTACGACAAGGATGGTGAGTGAGTCAGTGGCTTCAGAAGTGTAGGCACGAACCCTAGCAAGCATTGCTATAACAACACTGTCACGCGTCTACTCTTCCGAAGCCACTAACTCGCCCCCTCTCCTCACTCTATACTCGGCCGCTTCTTTTACAAAAAACTCAGTAAACCCACCTTAAAGCCCACTGTTTGCATGCTTTTTGAACAAAACTTTCCTGATTCTAAAGCTTTGGAAGCACATTATTTAGTGGGATGAACACTGCTCAGTCATGCTCAAACAAGAATGTGAAAGTAATTACACTTAAAACTGTGCAAAAATGGCAGAATCAACCAGATGACTTTCTTATATCACTTTAAACCTATCAGAATCATGGCAGGATCACCCAGATCACCTAAATGAAACATTCATTTGTGCCAGACAGGGACTACATTTTTTCCTCTGCTCCCATTTCTGGCCATTTTAAAGGCTAGATAATCCACTACAGGGCATGTGGTCATGGTCTGATATAGGCACACCTTGGGTGGTTGAACACACACCAAGGCGTGCATATATCAGAGTACAACTGCACATCCTGTAGTGGATATATAGAGCTAGACAGATAGATAGATAGATAGATAGATAGATAGATAGATAGATAGATAGATAGATAGACAGACAGACAGACAGACAGACAGACAGACAGAGAAATGAACTTTTTCCCTATGGCACTGGTTAGTAGTTCTTTGTACATATACCACACCTATTAAAAGTATATACCACAACAATTAAGCAATTAAAAGTATATACAACAGTAATCCCTCAGCACTAGATCACATAGAACTAAACTCCACCCCACCTACAAAAACACAGTATTCCGTGTATAAGGTGACTACGATTGAGTGCTTTCAAAAAGGGTTACTCAGTCACAGCATTTTCCACAGGGCTACCTGGCAGGGAGGGCAACCTGATAGGGGGTTTGGTGCATATAGTGACAGGATGTTGCTATGTATACACACACGCTCAGCTGGGTTGGGACGGACCCTGCTGTGCGTTGGGAAGAAGGGGAGAGAGGGTTTGTGGGATGTAATCTAGTGGTGGGCTACTGAGCTGGCTGTGTGGCATGATGGGATGGTGGCAGGTTGGGAGGGTGCCGGGTTCAGATTTGGGAGCGCTTTTTTTTGTTCTGGGCTGGTGATTTTTTTTTACTTTTGTCCCCCCCCCCCCCGACATGTGCTCCCCTGGAGTTGAGACTCCTTTAGTAGGGGGAGTGCGGGTGGGTACAGCCACCTCATAAAAAACAAAAAACCTACATTTTGGGTGCCATCTTGCTGTTCACTGCGAGTCTACATTGCTGAAATTCATTTTTGGCGATGTAAACTCACCCAAATGGCAATCGATAGTACGTGGTCACTGTTATTACATGGAACCCAAAAACATAGTTTAAAACACAGCTGTTTACTTATGGTATCATCTAGTAACATGGTACATTCTAATAGTCTCAGTGGCAAAAGCCATTACAAGTAATTGGCTGAGGGAAGACCCCCCTCAGAACAATGGGGATAGGAAGAGATGGTGACACAGATTTCTGAGATGGAGCACCTCACTTTTTTGATGCATCACAGACATCTGCCTATGCTAAGAGATGGGCTAAATGGGAAGTGTTCCATTTGGAGGGCACTCCTGATAGTGATTAATCAGGTGCTCCATGTGTGGTAGACTTCTTTGTACATCAAGGGGGTTGGGGCCTGATTCTGTTTCTACGTTATGCAATTTTAACCAGGTGGCAGGGTGAGTAGGTTTCTTGGTAGATTAGGGACCTTTAGTCTTTTACTGGTCTAGATTAGGTTGGACTAGTGGCCTCTTGGCCCACTGGAGACCTTAGCTCTCTAGGAATGAGACTGCTTTGTATTTTCTGTGTTCCTCAATGATTCTGTTTGTATATATAGTTGTTCTTCTTATTGCACTACATTGTCATATGTAGCCCTGCACCACTACAGTGGTGAAACATAGAAACATAGAATCTGACAGCAGATAAGGACCGCTTGGCCCACCTAGTCTGCCCATTTCCCTACTTAATGGATAAGCTGCAGATCCTAGTTAACCAACAGCCTACTTCCTCCTACCCCCCACTAGAATTGCCTTATGTCTGTCTCATGCATTCTTGAATTCCCACACTGTTTTTGACTCTATGACCTCCTCAGGAAGGCTGTTCCATGCATCCACAACCCTCTCTGTGAAGAAATACTTCCTCACATTACCTCTGAGCCGTCCCCTCTATCTTCAAATTGTGTCCCTTGTTCTTGCACATCTCTTTTTCTGAAAGATGCTACCCTCTTGGACTTTGTTGATTCCCTTGAGGTATTTGAAAGTTTCTATCATGTCCCCCCTCTCCCTCCTTTCCTCGAGGCTATACATCTTAAGCTCCTTTAGTCTTTCTTCATATGTCTTCTGGTGCAAACCCTGCACCATTTTGGTTGCCCTCATCTGGACAGCCTCCACCCTGTCTATGTCTTTGCAGAGATGGGGTCTCCAGAACTGTACTGTACTGATGAATTCCATCTGGTGCAGATTTCAACAAATCAGTAAAGAGAAGTAGAAAAAAAAACATAGTTGGAAGCCCTACAAAATTACACACTTAACCTACAGCACCTTCAGTACCAGAAAACCAACACATTACTGAATATTAAAGGAGAACTGCACTGAACCTGTAAGTCATTTTTTTCAAATAGTAGTTGTTGTTAAGTACAGGTTCAAATTCTGTTATTATTCCGTTTATACAGACCTTTTAGTAACCTCAGTGGGCATTTCTACTTTATTGTCTGCTGCTAAGTACCACTTTAGAACTGTATGATATAATTTATGTCCCTAACAACCACAGAGTTCTGTAATAGAACATGGATGCATTGTGCCAACAATAGAAAAGTAGAACAGGGACATAAACTACATCATTCGGTTTTAAAATGGTTCTTAGCAGCAGCATGTAAATCAGAAACTCCCACTAGGATAACTAAAAACTTGTATACCTAGAGCAATAACATATTTTGAACCAATATTTAAAAACAGCTTCTACTGGGAAAAATACATTCTAGGTTCAGCGCAGTTCTCCTTTAACTCTACGAACCTTTCACTAATCAAATGCTGCTCTCCCCACACATTGTTCCCCTCATCTCCCTACATCCTGTTATCCCATCTCCATCTCACCAGTGTAATGTCCCTCAATACTCTTCCCATCCACACCCACCAGATGCTGCTTGCTGCATGCTGCTCTGTAAAATGCTGTCTCAAATGCTAGCCATGCTAACCAAAACTGCACACTGACTGCCCTCATACTGATGGAACATTACTCCTTCCATGCTACACCTTGAAATACTGACTCAGATACTGACGGTCTGCAACACCCATACACAAACTGAACATTTCCCCTCCACGTCCATCCAAAGGGATGTACACAGCTGCACCTTTTTCCTTAACATTTGGACCAATGAAAACAGTACAGTTATCCTCCATGAATGAGCACTGTATGCACACATGACAAAGCACATCACAACACCTACAGCACCATGCATGCACAAAATTGAAAAACAGACTAACAAAGTATTAAAACGAAAGATGGGTAAGTGTGCTGCAAAGGTAATAATTCCATTGAGGGAGGTTAATGTGGTTATAATGCCACTTACACTTCAGGCTCATGACACTATAACTTCATTAGGCCTCCTTGATGTAATTATTTTCCTTTACATCACACTTACCCATCATTTATTATAGACAGACAGGCAGGCAGGGAGGCAGGTAGGCAGGCACACAGACAGACAGACAGATAGGTAGGCAGGCACACAGATAGACAGACAGATAGATTGATGTTTACATGGCTGGGTTTTTGTCCCCATAAAAAAGGCCACATTATTTCATCCATATACAGTATGATGGATTCCAATTAGTAGATATGCAACCAATTAAGTCCTTTAACTTTATAAATGTGTTATTAACACTTTAATAATACATCAGCATCTAATAATGGACAAACAAGAATATCAGCCTTTTTGTGGATGACATGAAGATAGGTGTAGTGGTGGATGACACAGATGGGTGGCAGGGACAACAGAATGACTTGGCTAAACTTGAGCACTGGTCTGACACATGGCAGATGGGGTTCAACGTGAAGAAGTGCAAAGTCATGTGCTTAGGAGCAAGGAACCCAAGAAATTGTTTTCAGCTGGGGGTATAGTTAGCCACTACAGTGGAGGAGAAAGCTCTTAGAATGATAATAACAGTGCAAATGATCCATTCAATGCAGTGCAGGATAACAGCAGCTAAAGCTAATAAGATGCTGGGGTGTATCGCCAGAGGAATCACCTCCAGGAGAGGGGAGGTAATCCTGCCACTGTACAGGTCTTAATGAGGATGCACCTGGAGTACTGTGTACAGTCCTTTTCCCCCAGTCTTGAAGAAAGATGTCAAATTGCTGGAGGGAGTCCAACACAGAGCAACCAGGATGATCTTTGGAATGGAAGAAAAACCCTACGAGGAGAGGCTGAGGGAGCTCATCATGTACTCCCTTGAGGAAAGGCGGGATAGAGGGGATATGATAGAAACCTTTAAATATATGAAAGGCACAAACAAGACTGGTACAGAGGGAAGTTTTAATTTAAAGGGAGGGAGGGAGGGACACTAGGGGCACAGTCTGAAATTGGAGGGTGGAAGATTCAGGAGGAAGAAAAGAAGGCACTATTTCACGGAAAGGGTGATGATAAGGTGGAACGCATTGCCCAAAGAGGTGGTATGCTTAAAACCAATGAGCAGTTTTAAAAGGGGATGGGACAAAGTCAGGGGGAAGGCCACCAAGGGGACATTGGAGTAGGGGTGTCAGCAAGCACAGGCATGAACTCGGATATGCAAGGTGGGGTGGAAGGGGCAGCTGCAGTCTGATGGACTGTTTGCTGCACATTCGAGAAGACTCAATAAACCATATGGCCTATATCTACTGGCAATTTCATGTGTTCATATGTAACAAACACACTACAAACTGCCTTATTATATCCTTATTAACACTTCTAACAACATCCCTAAAAACACATTCAACAGCTACCTTATTAACAAATATAACAGCCACTGTATTAACACATGTAACAACCCCCTAAAACATCTAGACTACTCTAAACTGTAGCTTCTATGTTTTGAACTGAACATTTCAGTGACCTGTCATCCTGTATCTCCTTTCTTATAATGTAAGCATAGCCAAACAATCATGTTTTCTAGTCCTGTCTCCATTTTGTGTTGCTTGCTTTGATGAGTAAATGAACTATTTTTGGTAATGCTTCACTCTCATTTACTGTGCATTGATAGTTTTTCTGAGACTGGTAAGCAATAAAACATGATGGGGTGTGTATTGAACAGATATTACTGCACATCCAGGGGCGTAGTGAGGCAAGTGGCCACAGATCGAGTGCCTTTAGCCCCTAGGTATGTGGTAATATCTGTTCAGTCTACACCCCAGAGTATTTTATTGTGCTTATAAAATGGGTCCCCTTTTTTTACATCTTTTTTTATGTTATAAAAAACTGTTTAGATATTAAAAAAAACTGAAATAATTTAGTTTTTTATTGTAAAATAGTCTTTCTGCCTTTATGTTGTACAATTGTTTTGGGGCATTTGTCCTTCATTATCATCCATAGTTATCATAGTGTGCAATGAGGTCAGCATCCCAGGCCTCCCCCCAACACAGATCCTGCGATTTTAGTACAGGATCGGAGTGTGCTAGCTATCAATTTAACAAAACAAAACAAAAAAAAAAGAATTGTGTTGGAACAAGTGGACATTTAGGAAAGATTGGCTGCACACTTTCACAGTGTCTTTCCCCTTCACTGAACACATGGCTGTACTTTAGCAAGCAACTGTACCCACCCAGGCACACACACATACACACACACACACACACACACACACAGTGTACTACATGTCATGGAGTGTATAAACACAATTGGATTAAACAAAAAAAAGGAAATCAGAAACAAGTGTTTTTATTTTATAAACTGTGAGATGGCAGTACAAAGGGCAGGTCAGACAGTGGGAGAGCAAGGTTTTCCACAGGCAGGCACTGGTATCAGGGAGAAAAAGAGTGGCTGATGGAACACGACCAACAGAGATGGGTCTGGTAAGAGGCACAGCACTGATACAGTACAACAGACCTTTTTTACACTTCTCTGTTTTCGGCTAAAACGGGAAAGAAGAGAAAAGAACTGAAGAGTGAGTGGCACCAGAGTTTCACAGATCAGCTGGTAAGTCCAGGATGAGCTGCATTAGCAAGGAAAAAAAGGACGACATTTAAAAAATGAAAGTTCTAACGGCATATTGATTTTTTTTCTGGAATGCAATCTTGCTTTTGAGTACTTGTTTTTACCTGTGCATCACACTGATGTGATGCACAGGTAAAAACAATCAAAACGCAGGATTTTCAGTCCCCATTTTATAATCTCATTTAAAGATCTGTTTCTTGATGCAATTCACTAACATTATCTTGCTTTTGTTTGTTAGACACATGCTGTAAGTAACTCTGTAGGCTGTGTATTTGATTGCACATTCAGTTCAGGGTCTGCTTTGACTGCTTAAATTCACCATGTTTTCTTTTCAAATGCCTGCCTACTCACCCTTGGAGTCCCTTTCCAGTAGTAGAATCCTCTTCAGAATTTTTTTATTACCGTTTTTTACACCAGGATAATTCAGCTAAGATAAAACAACACACTTTCCCTGGAATCCTCCTCCTATTCATTAAACAGTTTGATGGACTGAAGCACTAGGAGGGTAAATGACTTGCTCCTGGTTGCAAAGTGAGTGAGTGAGTGAGTGAGGTGTGAGCTTGGATAGAAACAGACAATGACAGCAGAAAAAAAAAACAACGGTCCATTCAGTCTGCCTATAAAACCCTATCATACCCAAATGCATTTTAACAGTGCAGGGATTTTGTCTACACTATCCTCCCCCTTGCTCCTTGTCTTACTATTACCCATCTGAGTAACTACAAAGCCCTTAACTCTGTCCCAACCATGCCTGAAACTATTAATGGCTTTGGCACCCACCACCTCTACTGGCAGACAGTTCCATGGCTCAACCACCCTCTCTGTAAAATATAACTTTCTCATGTCCCTTCTGAACCTCCTCCTGCCAGCTTCCTCTCATGTCCCCATGTTCTAGGTTCACTATTCCTGTTGAATAGTCCCCACAGTTCACCTTGTTCATTACGTTTAGGAACTTGAAGGTCTCTAGTGTATGACTGTTCTCTTGTTTGGCCTCAAGCAAATGCATGTTCTGTGCCCTAAGTTGATTCTCAGTGACTCTGCCCTGCTGGCCTGAACAATTTTGGTTACTCTACACTGCACCATCCTCTAGCCTGTCCTTGTTTTTCCTTAGGTGAGGACTCCTGATCTGGGCACAGTACTCCATGTGTGGCGTCACCAGTGATCTGTACAGAGGCAGTAATACCTCTTTCCTCATGCTGTTAAAACCCCTCCCAAAACACTTCAGCATCCTGTTTGCCTTGCAGTAGACCTCATTACTCTGGCTAGATTGTTTAAGCCAGTCACTTATGATGACTTCTAGGTCCCTTTCCACAGGAGTAGTGCCTAGTTTAACCCCTCCAATCCAGTACTCCTTTCTAGGGTTATTGTTCCCTATGTGCATCACCTTGCACTTTTTGGCATTGAACTGCAGCTACCAAACCTTGGATCACCTCTCCAAACTTTGCAAGTCCTGCTGCATCTCCCTTACCCCCACCTCACTATCTCCCCTACTACAAAGCTTAGTGTCCTCTGCAAAGAGAACTATCTTGCCCTGAATTCATTCCTTCTCCAGTGTCACTGATGACCATACTGAAAAGGACTGATCCCTGTGGCACAGAATTAGTAACCTCCCTCTCCTCAGATCTGACTCCGTTTACCACTATCCTCTACTGCCTCTCTTCCAACCAACTTTCCACCCATCTAGCTAGGTCCTTTGCTGCACCCAGATCTCTTTTTCACAGTTCTTCATGTCACTAGCTACTAGGTTACACTGCCTCTTATTTTTCCTCCAAAGAACCTCTGTTAAGCGTTATGTCTTTCAAATCTAGGTCAGGAACTTAGGACATGCACTTTGGATATTATTGAATTTCTGCAATATAAAAAAATAAAAAGATTAAATCTATAATTTTTTTTTCTAAAAATGAGATCGTATTCAGATGGCTATACCACATATAGGTGCTGTGGCATCTAGTAAAGATTTCAATTTGTCAGACGCTATCTACATTGGTGTTGACGGTGCATTAGTAGATTTGTTTGCTTTGGTCTCTGACATTAAAGTATTATCATTATACTTGGTGATTTGTCTTTTGACAGCCCTGTAGTTATGTGATTTTTGTTTAAAAGCAAAATAACACCCCCCAACCACAACCACACTAAAAAAGTTATTGTACAACAAGTAACTGAAAATGAGTTGAAAACATATTTGTCAGGTGGTTTTAAGTGAGAAAAAGTAAAACGTAACATATGTTCTGCCTGATATGCCTTGGACCAGATCAAGGTACAGGCAGTATGCTTTTATAAAAAGCAATGAAAGCATGTGTCAAGGCTCTGATAAAGAATATGATAGATTAGGCGCATTGTGCAAAAGTAAACACTGTTGAAATCCAAAGGGTAAGGAAATCATAGTGACACAGATACTGCTCCCTTCAGTGGATTATTATCAATATGGTTTGGAATACGAAGTTTCACAATATGTGATGTTTATGTAATGATTCTCTGTTGAGTCACACTAAATTTGTGAAAGGAAGTGCACCCTTGTGTTCTCTATCAGCAGCTGTGTTGTTGTCTTTGGCATTTATTTACTTTTGCTATTTTAAGGAATGCTCTAAGATAACCCACATTGATGCATTGGGCTTTTTTACAACCATATTCCATTACCGTAACCTTGCATTAAGTCTTTTCAAGTAAAATTTAGAATTTTGCGTATTGACCCCTTTGGGAAGGAAGGGGTAATGATTTGGCCTGAGGAGACAACCAGTCAGTCCCTTCTACTTCCCAGTTTATTGGTCCTGCCCCCATCCTCAGATATTTTGTGAAGTCTAGCCAGGGACAGCATTGTGGGGAGAAGGGTTCCATGTAAATCTATGGGTCAATTTTGTCATGGTATTTTGTATGTTAACTTAAGGCATCCTATAATATACATTAAAACTATTGTGACTAACTAGGCCCTTGTTGGTTGAGCGGTGGATTTAATGTATATTACAGGATGCCTTAACATACATAAAAAGAGAAAAAAAAAAATTGCTCCATAGACTTATATATATATATTGAGCAGCCCCTCGCTGTCCCTGGCTACACATTACAAAATGTCTGACAGTAGGGTCTGGGCCAGTAAACTGGGAAGTGGAAGGGACTGGCTGGCCATCTCCTCCCACCAAATTACTGTATGATCCCTTTCCTCCTGAAAGGAACAACATGCACAATTCTGAATTTTACTTGAAAAGACCCATGCAAGGTTAAGGTAATAAAATAGGGTTGTGAAAAAGCCCACTGTATTAATGTGGATTATCACAGAACATTCCTTAAAACATGGTGGAAAATTACTTGCCTTACTTAAAGGGAAGCATCCACCTGTAATTGGGCCACGCCTCAGTGTGAGGTGTGGCCCGATTAGCATTTTTGCAAAGTGTTTAAAGTTTTTTACTTATAGTCTGATGAGTTACTTAAATTTTATCTGGTTGATCCTGCTATCCCTCCTGCCAGAAATCTGGACAGAAGCACCCCTACTCAACCTCCCCGCAGCTGTCCCAAGAATGACATATGAGCTGCAGAGCAGTCATGGAAGCATGCATAGAGGTCCTATATAGACAGATCTCCAGTCTGCAATTTGCATGTCCCAATACTATACTGAGAAGAGGTATAGACTTGCAGTCGACTGCCAATCTATACCTCGTCTTAGTATAGCACCCGCACATGTAAACTGCAAACTGGATCTAAATCGATATAGAACATCTATGTACACTCCCACAGTTGCTCCCTGGCTCATATGTCATTCTCAGGACAACCACGGGAGGTCATGGATGAGCCAATAGGGGAACGTCTGTCCAAAATTCTTGCATGAGGGATGGCAGGATCAACCAGATAAAATCTAAGTAACTCATCAGACTGTAAGTAAAAACCTTGAAACACTTGAGAAAATGCTAATCAGGCCATACCTCACAGTGAGGCAGCGCATGGAGGCAGTATAGTGCAGTGGTTTAAGGCTCTGAGATGCAAATCTGGAGACCTGGGATCGAATCTCACAGCCCCCACTTGCATACTGTGTGACCCTGAGCAAGTCACTTAACTTCCCTGTGCTCCCAGGTCACACCTGTAAACAATCTTTCAGCTTAGTGTGTCTCTCCTGGTAAAAAAATTGGAATTGGATGCATGATTACAGGTGGATGTTTCCCTTTAATACCCAATAGAACACTTCTCTTCATAAGGCACATATATAATAAAAATTACCTGTGGTCATGAGAAAGTAGGAGAAACATCTTTTGTCTATTGTTGCCTGTAAAGCTGGAGCTACATCAAACTCTGTAGTGTAAAGAATGTTGTTGCTTTTTAATTTTATAGTGGCAGTTATCTTTGTTGATGTAGCATGAGGGTGAGGGGGTTAAGACAATTTTTGAGAGGCACAAGAGTAACAATGTGAGGAAAATATACTGGGTAATGGGAATATGGATAAAAAAAGAGGAAAATGTAAAATAAGGTGTCCGGAAGTGTTTGTTACTTTGTTTGGATTTCAGTGTGAAGTGTTTTTTGTGTGTAAGCCCTCCCTCCCATTGTCTAGGGGTATGACAGATAGTAAAAGGGGAGGGGGACACTCACGGTCAGAAACCACAGTCACAAGATACTGTATGTGCTCATTTACCTGGTTCAGAAGATTGTCCTGGTGTGTCAACTGTCTCTTCGAGGGGTGCTGGCAACTGCCGGGGCCAAAACTGATTAGGCAATGTATGAGGTAGATTGATTAGGTTCGTTGTCCACACTGATCAAAAGTGCGAAAATGAATTTAATTGGAGCAGAAATAAAAATATCCATTCCATGGAGTGAGGGGAATACTGCACACAGGGGGGCATTTTCAGACATGGCCAGGACCAAGGTCACATTGCTTGCAGACATTGATCTGGGAATCTAACTGCTGCTTGCTCCTCAGAGCCAAAACAGGTGCAATACATGGTGGCAGCAGCATTTCCTCAGGTGGAATAAGGCATCAAAACACATCATTACCTCCCTCACTCTCGCCTGCCAAACCTTCAAACTTTCCGCTGCCTGTAACACACTGACCTTACACAGCCAAGGCAAGCACCCAACGGAACAGCACTGTGTCAAAAGCAGCTACTCCTGGAGGTCCCACTTCTCCTGTAGCAGTGGGTACCATGGGGGGCATTAGGGTGGCAGCACCTGTCTCAGTTTCTAATCAGCTGCAGAGTGCCATGCACCAGATGACAAAATGGGTGTACCAGACCTGGGTCAAGGACTATCTGGCTAGGGGGCTGCTCGCAGAGACTTACGCCCCAAACTCCTTGCAACCTCCAGGCCTGTCCCCACCCACTAAAGCATGGACCTCCAGGATCCCGCTACTGACTTTCGGTGACTGCCAGGCAGGCTCTCACCTCTGCCCGCCATGGCACAGGCTCTCACCTCTAGGCCATGCACCGGGTCTCTTTCCGACTCTTTTACTTCCTATGGCCTGCACCCACAATAGCTCTATACACTATTCCTTCTGACCACTCACTGATCTGCCACAGTGATTTTAGACATAGGGCAGTGGGCCAGGGTGGCTATCACCCCACCCTGGTCCTGAACCGTGGTCCTTGACCGAACTGCCATCTCTCTTGACCTCCCACTATCAGACTCACTTTTTGGCACCAAATCCTCTTATTTTTACTCCTAGCCTCCTAGCTCTACCTGCCAGCAGGCAGTCCCAGGAAACCAGACAGGCAAACTAATATGGGACACTACTAGTATGCTCCCATAGGGGGCTTACACATGGATTAATGGTATATCCAAACTAGCAGAACATTATCAGGTTCAGTACTATACCTGACTCCAACACACAAAATGGCAGAACACCACTATTACTTAATGCTGTCATCACTACATCATGGAAGGGGGCTCACTTTCCAACATTCTTTTAACCAGTGTTGGAATGGACAAAATTCACTGGAGGAACCCACAACCTTTAATGTAGACTTGAACATACCTGACAGGGGTCTAGAGAAACGTTTCCTCAGTATGTGTGGAATGTGGAATTTTCACACCTTTAGTCAGTTCTATGCCTTTAGGGGCTGCATTTTACACAGGAGCAACCCTTTCCCATTATGCTTTGGGAGCTGAGTCAGACTTGTGATTCAGTCTTGGAACTGCATTCTCCTGAGTCCACCTCCCCCATCCATTTCCACGACTGCTTGTTACATGCACTAGTCTGGAAAAATTCTGCGCTGAAATTCTTTAAAGAAATCTGCCAGCTGGTACTAACGTAGACCTAAGGAAAAGTATTCTTTTAATTAGGCTTGGTATATCTTCCACCAATTCTATGGTTGAAACACCCACAGCTAAAATGATCCTCTTAAATTTAACAGTGGCTATACTAAAGCTCAAAAAAGTGCAATACTGCTTGAATAGTAAATCTAAGGCCTTTGACACAACAGCTATGGTCCCCTTTTCAGGGATTATGAATAAAAGGAATTCTAGATTAAACCCATAGGACATAGGCAGGTAGAAGTGCATCAAACAATTCATTATTACTCTCTAAGTCATTTCTCTTAACTTCTGTTTGCCGTACTGTCGTTACTCCAGACACTAGCAGTCTGTACAATGCCTTTAGTTGTTTGCATTATCAGTTTTAAAAAAGCAGTCATCATTTTAGTCATAAATGCTTAGATTAGCCGGCCCAGTGGCATGGAGGGCTGAGGTATCACTGCCTTGCCTCCTACCATGCCGGTTACCCATGTTTGCGGTGTGAGCGGGTCGCTGGGGTTAGGCCAGAGAGGGAGAGGGAGAGGATTGAGCATCTGGAGGGCAGCTCTCCTCTTCTGGAGAGGGGGGTGGGACTGGAGACTGGTGCATGCCAGCCCCTAGCAGTGGCTGGAGGCTGCCACACCAGCTCCACAGATACAGGGTGCATAGGAGGAGCAGATGCCCAGCGTGCCATGTACAGAAGCATGTGTGGCTCAGCCATTGGCATCACTACACACCGCCACCACACACTAGGGGATGGGTAGAAAATAGAGGACAAAAATCCCACCGACCAGTGAGATGATGATGGACCCCCTCAGACACCGCACCCAGCCAGCTGGCACCTCAAGAAGCCATGAGGTGAGTTCCAGTGGACGCCAGGGTAACGGGGCTTGGGGGAACAAGTGGATGGGGGCCGGTCAGTGGAGGGAGCTAAAATCAAGTATAAAAATATAAATGCTTAGATTAGCTCACTGCAGGTTGGGGAAACAGAAGAAGACACACTGCATAGGGTTAAAGTGGTGCCAGCAGCACACAGGCCAAGCCAGTATAAATTAAATACAAAGCCGTGGCACTCACCTATAAGGAAATTAAAATACAAGTTACTTACAAGAATCAACCATTTACTGTACTGTGTCGCAGTGTGCTTGGAGGCATGTCAGTACCAGTGGTACTGGGTTTTCTTGCTGGTAACTGCCACTACTTTCCTTGGGTTGATTCAGCTCAAGATGAACCTGCTTTAAACATTAGAATGTTACCTTGCTTCCTTGACAAGCATTTAAACTAGTCAAGGGGGTGGGCAGATGGGAGCGGGGGAACATAAGCAGGCCACCTCCCTCCCTACCTGGCCAGAACAGTGCATCGTTTACAGCCCATGCAAGAAGTGCACTGTAGAAACAGTGAAATGAGGGCAGCTACAGGGGTAGAATAGGAATGGCTATTACCACGACCCCTGTAGCTGTGACCTCAGTGGAAGGGACCGAAGGGAGGAAAGAAAGGTGGAAAGAAATTGGTGGCTGGCTGAGCTGCTCTCATTGTGGAGAGGGATAAGACAGAAAGCAGCTCAGCTAGCATAGTGCTGGAGACCAGGGTTCTAGTCTCGGTCTGCAATTTTTTTCTGTGAGATGGGTTTTCAATATTTTTACAAATTTTGTCTCACAATACCCCCCCACCACAGTTTCACTTTTCACCAGCAATCCATCTCCAATTTGGAGTTGATTATTTTAGTAACCGGGGTACAGGGGCAGAGCCCCCCACAAAAACATAAATTTGCCATGGCGTATGTAATCCATGGTAGCGGTCCTCCGTGTGTGTTGGGACCGCTACCGTGTGGATTTCCTTTTTTCTTCAGTTGGCACTGTTATTGTAGGCACCATTGTTGTTGTGCTGTTTTGGCAAACACTGTTGTTGTGTTCACATTTCAGACCAAGTGCAGCCACCACCACAGGTCACAGAAGCAAGCAGGGTGGATCGGGAGGAAAAATTGTTAACAGATATACCAGAACTCATTATAAGGGGTGTGGCAGAGGAAGGGAGGCAGCATAAGAAAAAACAAGAGTTAAAAAAAGGAGACAGGAAGGCAAAAAAGGAAGTACAAGGGGGACAGGCAGTGAAACATGGAAAGCCATGTACACAAATGCCCGCAGTCTGGGAAATAAAAACACAGACCTGGTGGCCTTAATGATGGAGGTGGACCTGGACATAGTAGCAATTACTGAAACATGGTACACTGGAAACCATAACTGGGAGTTAGATGTACCAAGGTATGCTCTGTTTAGGAGGAATATGGAGGGTCAAAAGTGGGGAGTTGCCCTTTATGTCAGGGAAGGCATTAAAGCAATGGTAGTTCAGGGTTGGCAGGGGGAGGCCAAGGCACAGTGAGACACCCTTGAGCCAGGCGATGGCACAGCAATTCACACAGGAGTGATCTACAGGCCTCCAGCATAGGGTAAGGAGGTAGACAGGGCAATGGTGGAAGAAATACACAGGATCACAGCAAATGGGGAGGTACTCCTTCTGGGCAATTTTAATATGCCAGACATGGATTGGACCATTCCGGTTACTGCCTCAACCAGGAGTCGAGACATTTCAGAATCCTTGTTGGGGGTAGGCCTCAGGCAGTTAGTGCTGGAGCCCACCAAAGGACAAGGTGATTCTGGACCTTGTGCTGACCAAATGGGGAAAGAATCATGGAAGTCGGGTGGATGGTCACCTAGGGTCCAGCGACCACCAGACCATGTGGTTTAATATCAGTAAAGTGTTGCAGTCGTGCCACACAAAGGTGAAGGTCCTGGATTTTAGGGGGGTGGACTGTGCTAGGATGGGGATAGGCATAAAAGAAGCCCTGGCAAGGAAGGAAGCAAGGGGGGGGGGGGGTTGAGGAGCAGTGGGCACACCTAAAGGGTGCCACACTGGAGGTGATAAATCAATGCATTAGGCTAGAAAGCAAAGGTCAGAATGGAACAAACCATTATGGTTCTCAAAGGGGGCAGCAGAGAAAATAAGGGCCAAAAAGATGGCTTTAAGAAAATACAAGAAGACACAGAAGGAAGGGGATAGGTCAGTGTGCCTAGACAAACAGAGAGAAGTAGGAAAAGCAGCTGAGCACAGAGGCACAAACTAAGGAAAGATTAGCACAGACAAAAAAAGAAAGGGGACAAGACATTCCACAGATACATTAGTGAAAGAAGAAAGGCAAGGGCTGGGATTGTAAGGCTCGGAAGGGAGGAAGGGGTGTGTGTGTGGAGGGAGACCCAGAAAAAGCATCAGTACTGAATAAATACTTCTGTACAGTATTCACTGAAGAGAGGAAGGGACAGGGACCACAGATGGGCATTAGAAATAACGTAAGGAGGGAGGTGAACACCAGTCTATTTACATAAGGGGGAGTCCAAGAAGAATTCACAGAACTGAGGGTGGACAAAGCCATGTGACCAGATGGTATACACTCTAGGATACTAAAAGAACTATGGATGGTGCTAGTGGCACTGCTAGCAGCCCTGTTTAGTGAGTCACTCAATACAGGAGTGGTTCTAGAGGACTGGAAGAGGGCAAATGTAGCCCCTCTTCACAAGAGTGGAAACAGGGAGGAAGCAGGAAATTATAGGCAGGTCAGCCTCACCTTAGTAGTGGGCAAGATTATGAAGGCACTTCTTAAGGAAAGGATTGTGGAATGATTGGAATCCAGCAGAGCACAGGATCCAAGGCAGCATGGATTCACAGCAGGAAGGTCATGTCAAACAAATCTGATAGACCTTTTTGACTGGGTGATGAAGGAGGTGGATCGGGGGAGTGGTGGATATCACCTACCTCAATTTCAGTGAGGCCTTCAATACCATTCCACACAGAAGACTGGTTAACACGTTGGGTAGCCTGTGGGTTGACCACAAAGTGGAGAACTGGGTTATAGATTGGTTGGGGGACAGAAAGCAGAGGGTGGTGGTTAATGGGATCCAATCCAAGGAAAGGGGTTGATCAGTGGGGTGCCTCAGGGATCAGTACTGGGGCCAGTCCTTTCTAATGTCTACATCAGTGATACTGCTGAAGGACTGGAGGGGAAGGTTTGTCTATTTGCAGGTGACACCAAGATCTGCAACAGGGTAGACACTCCAGGCTCTACCATGCCGGTGTGACAAAAAAGATTGCGACTGGCATCACTGCAATGGGCTCTATGTTGACCCCAAGTTGCAGTTAGCATGGAGCCGCACAGTTTGGATCTATTTTTTACATCGGGGGGCATCACCCCCAAACCCCCCACATGGGGGGTGGGCTTTGCCACCCACACACCCCGAACTAAAGAATTCTAACTCCAGGTCGGAGTTAGTTTGGGGAGGGGCTGTAGGTTGGGGGAAGTGGTTGCCCCCTTCCAACAGCACTTCTACAGCGGCATGGCACTGATGTCAATATCAACTCATGTTGCCATAGAAATGTTGCTGTTAAGATGGCATACTGACACTCCTGGGGGTTGGGGTGAGAAAATGAGGAGAGACCTAGGAAAGCTGAAAAATTGGTACAATGTATGACAGTTAAAATTTAATGCAAAGAAGTGCAAAATCATGCACCTGGGGTGCAGAAACTCTGCAGAGAGTTATAGGATGGGGGGGAGTTGCTGATGGTTACCACAGAAGAAAGGGATTTAAGGATAATCATCTCAGATGACCTAAATTGTCCAAACAGTGTACCAAGGCTGTGGGGAGGAGCAGTAGCATGTTGAGGATGCATAGGAAGGGGTATCACTAGCAGAAGAAGGGAGGTGGTGATGTCTCTGTACAAAATGCTGGTGAGGCCTCATCTGGAGTATGGTGTACAGTTCTGGAGGTTGCATCTTAATAAGGATATAGACAGGGTGGAGGCAGTTCAGAGAAGGGCAACAAAGATGGTGCAGGGCTTGTACCAGAAGACATATAAGGAGAGATTAAAAGACCTCAATATGTATAGAGGTAGGACCAGAGCTACCTAGGAGGAGGGGATAGGGCAGACTGGATGGGCCCAAGGGGCCCGGGGTCCTTTTCTGCCATCAAATTTCTATGTGACTGTTTTCTATGTATACATTGGAAGAGAGGCAGGAGTGATAGAAACCTTCAAGTATCTTAAGGGCATAAACAAAGTGCAAGTGGGCAATATCTTTCAGTATAGGTGGTGTACAAGGACGAGGGGTCATGATATGAGATTGAAGGGATGCGTTTCAATGTATTTCAGTAGGATTTTGAACATAGTTGCATGACTTGACTATTTTTACATATTTTTGCCCTAAATTTTCAACATGCCTTCTTTGGAACCCCACCTCATGAACAATTGCATCAACATTAGGTAAATCTGTCCCAAAAGGGGATTTTGTGGTGCCTGCGTTAAATCACCTTTCAGCCACGAGTTGAACATTTTCTCTGCCCTTGTTCATGAGGTGGGGTCATAAGAAAACAATGTTGAAAATTTGGTGTCAAAATATTTAAAAAAAAACAAAGTTATGAGCCTACACTGAATTTTGCAAACACAGGCTCATAACTTTGGTAATTTTTAATTTTTTTACCCCAAATTTACAACATAGCCATTTCTTTACAGCAATGCATGAATGTGACAGCTGTCATTTTTAAATCCTGGTCAAAATTTGTTTTTACATCCTGAAAGGTGATTTTGCAGTCCCTGCCTAAAATCACCTTTGGGCAGGAGTTCAAAACTTTCTGTGTCCTTGTTCATGAGAAAAACAACCAAATAGCATGCTCAAAACCTTTGCATTGCTCAAAATGCAATTCACATTTCTGGAGAAGGGTGCTGCTGGTGTGTGGCATCCAGTGCACCTTCCCCCCCCCAAAAAAAAAACATGGCATATATTCAAAATTCAAACATTTTAACTGCCTAATGGCTTTTCTTAATTTATACTCCATGAAAAAAGGGGGGTCCTCTTAGTTTTCAGATTTGAATTCCAAAGTGAGCAAGCTATACCACCCCTTCACGGTGGGACCCTTTCGGTATAGTCCTTAATTTGTGGTCTGGCTTTGAAGAGTGAAGTCATGTCTGCAATCAGCAGAAGATTATGGTGCTGGACCCCCAGTGGGTGGGTAAGGGCTTGGAGTGGTGGGCGGGTGTTGAGTGAGAGGGTCGGTTGGGGGTACAGTAATGACCACAACAGACATTGATGGACCGTTTTCTTTTTACAGGGATTGGGCACCCCCAGTGTCAGTGTTTTGTTTGGGAGGGAGGTGCTGAGAGGGAGGGTTGGGTGTGGGGACAGTCACGGGGGGCAGTGGTGCCAGTTACAGACATTGATGGATGGTTTCCTGTTACAGCTGGCCAAAACATGATTGGGTCAGCTGTTTCTTTTCAAGTTCATAGCATCTCCACCCAGCAAGCCAAAACTCTGTCATACTCAGCCCATCTGTTGATTGGTGTGGCACTGTCGTGCTCTTAAAACACTAATCTGCACTGGATGGACAGTGTCACATGTCTCAAAACCCAAATACCATATCAAAATGTTCGCTGCGTGCACGAACAGGGTGAACATAAAAGTGGATGAGATTTAAAACATGAATTTTATGTTTCTGAGGTCCTGTCCCAAAGGAGGGGCTTTTGCTGACTGGAAACAAAAATATTCAAAAAAAATGAGATTTAAAGAAATATAAAAACAAATTTGTGTTTGCAGAACATTAAAAAAAATATTTGTCAGATAAGGTCAGTTCATGTGCCATCTCTAAAACCACTGTTATAAGTCTCACACCAAATGCAAATCTGCGTTCACAAACTTGCTAATGCAATTGTTATGTTATGCTTATAGCACCAGTAGCTCCCAGCCTGCTATTTAGACAAGGGCATGCAAATGAGCTCATTGGGCATGCAAGCTGCTAAGGGGCTATTTGCATGCCCATTATGCGCACATTGGCATGGGAAGTGGCTGCCCCATGCTGATTGCCCACAGCCATAGAAAGAAGCAGTCCCTGGTGCCTAGTGGTCCCCCACCCTCTGATCGCTGTCCCATAAAGTGTAATAGTTGCCCCTGGTGTCCAGTGGTACCACCACCCTCTAATCACCAGCTATCAGAGGGGAGATCTCTAGGTATGAGGGACATTACAACTACAACAGGGTCAGCAATTTGAGGGTGGGGGAATCACTAGGCACCAAGGACAATTACAATTACGGCGTTGCTGACAATTAGAAGATAGAGAACTACTAGGCACCAGGGATGAATACATTTACATTGAGGCCAATGACAGGAAGATGAGGGGGACCACTGGACACCAGGAACATCTTTATATGTCATGGGAAAGGGAAGGAAAAGGGAACATTATTTAACCAGGAGTAGCACACTAAGCTGAAGCTTGTTTCCAGATGCGACCTGGGAGCACAAGGAAGTTAAGTGACTTACTCAGGATCACACAGTATGCACCTAGGCGGCTGTGGGATTCAAACCCAGGTCTCCAGATCTACAGATGGGGATGGGGATCAGGAGATGGGGGCACCACTTGACGCCTGGGGCAGGAATGCTCCCCATTGCCAACTTGCTTGTTGGCTGCAGTTGCTCCATCAGCAACTAGGGTTGCCTGGGGTAAGTCAGGCTTTGGATCAGCAGTATTTATGCTGCACAAAGTGGCTGTCGCAAACCCCTTTGCACAGTGCAAATGCTCTGAATATTGTGTTGCACCGGTATTCCTGTCCCCACCCCTTCTGTTGCCCACTGCATATATTATGTTTTTTGTGTGCACTACTCCTGTTAGCACATGCAAAGGTCCCCCTTGAATACTGAGCATGAGCGCAGACCCTGGACAACCAGGGTGCAATTACTTTGCCCACCAGGCAAAGTTTTGAATATCTGCCCCCTGGAGTGCAAAAATATGTTTTTATTCCTGATACATAACTCACGTAATGGTTGGGATTTATCCGATCCTGTCCCAAGGGTGGTTTTAGTGTCTTGAAAATGAAAGATTTAAAAAAAGAAAGTCATAAAATTTCAAAAATTTAAAACTGCTACCACAAATGAAACCAGAATGTAAAGACTGCTTTCACAGATTTGTAAAAACAAGTTTTAGTTATTTAGTGCCAGCTTTCTCAAATGGTGAGGCCATCCTTCCTGGGGAGGCCCTGATCCCTTCAAGGGGAGGCTGAGTCAAGTCTGAAAATGTATTGTACCAAAAGCATTAGTGCAAGTTACAGTGAGTATTTTGAAACCATTTCCTTTTAATTTTTTCATTTATTTTTTATTCTTGTAGGCCTGATGAGCAAATTGCCTGTTTTCACAGATGACAAGTGGGAATATACAGAAAAACATAGTGGAAATAAAATAACAATATACATTAAATCACGAAGTACAAGATAGAAAAAAATCACATTATAAAAGTACAAAACAGCATAAATAGATATTAATTATACTAACAAACAAACGGTGAAAAGAAGACCTCACTTCTTACATTCACAAAGCTATAGATCTTTTAAAAACAGCATCAATCCCCTTTTGAAATTAATGACTGACCTAAGATTCAAAAGTTCACCAGGTCATGTATTAAAACATTTAGGGGCCCGAAATAATATAGATCTTTGGCCTACTGCTTTACAAAATAATGGTAGTTTAAAGGGACACTGTTGACCCCCTTAGGCATCAACGTGTCCCTTGATTAAAAAACACATTTTATGATTGCTAACATTCTGTAAAGATTGCTGATGTACCTAGTAGTTTTATTCTGATTATTTTTTTCTTTGATATGTGAAAAACAGACTGCCCACTATATTGGTGTTACCACACAAAAACAGGTTTGCTTACATTCCTTGATCAACTCCCAGTGCATCTTTCCTGAATTTGAGAACACCTCCAACAGTCTAGCCACTCATAATGCAGTAGATATTTAGATGGCTACTGCCTCATGAGTGACTGCACTGTTTGGGGGTGCTTCTAATGTTTAGGAAGTATTCAAAAATAATAGATTCAGGATTTGAAACAAAACAAAGTTGTTTATAAATATACATTGCCATGCATTTCAATTCTACTAAACAAGGACACAGACAAAACAAACAGCAACATTAATTAATTTTAGAGAAGGTAAGCAATCATAAAATGTGATGTATGGGGCATGGCCTGACTGTGCTGAAGATGGCTGCTTAATTCTGCTTCTCCCTGGGACTGCCATCTATCATCGTCCATCCTCCTGATCCCAGATTGTCAGCATTTACCAGCAAGTGAAATATAATTTTACTAACATCATAGCTCAACTCTGGTAAAATATTTTCTCTATATCATAACTCTACAGCTATAATTGTTCTGCATTTATACTGCTCCTCTGTGAAGGCCTACTACAATTGCTGAGCAACTTCTGCAAAACAGCTCCCTTAGCAGAGTGGAAACTATGTTTCAACAGCTCATCTGTGAGATTAATGATTTAAAAAATAGCATCTCAACAAAACATCACTAATATGCAAGTGTTAGACCAAAAAATCAATGATGCTGGAGTTAAAGTTGCGCAAAATGAAAGTTCTATTGACATCCTCCAAGCCACCATCAGAGAGCAAGATAGAGTTATCAGAAGCCTGCAAGATAAAATCGATGACATTGAAAACAGAAATAGATGCATTAACCTGAGATTTTTGGATTTTCCTGAAGGTGCAGAACTCAGAGACACTAGCGCATTTCTATTTCATGTGTTGCCAGCCCTGCTCAAACTCCCACCTGGTCAAGACCTTACTATTGAGAGATCACACCGTACTTTAAGCCGGAGGCCTGGTCCAGATCAAAAACCTAGGTCTATCATTGCAAGATTCTTAAACTATGCCCAGACTGAACTGAGTATCAATAGAGCAAAACAAGTGGGAATGCTTACTTGGCAAGATCATAGAATTTCTATTTTTGCAGACTTCTCTAAGGAACTCTAATAAACGCAGAGCTTTCAATCCTATTAAAACTACCCTACACCAACGAGGGATCAGATTTGCTCTGCGCTATCCTGCCATCATGTGCCTGTTTCTGGGTGACTCAACCAAAGATTTTAACACTCCCAAAGCCTTGGCTGCATTTCTTGGCGAGATCCAGCCTCCAATTGCCCTGTTTGGAAATACTGATGTGACCCCATCTTCCACTGTCTCTGCAACTTTCCAATCAGACCAACACACCCACATTATGGCTTCAAATTATGAATGCCCCGAGAAACCCGTATCTCTCCTGGCTGATGTAGCACCTCCTGTCCGAATCTCAGCCCGCTTGCTAGACAAAAAGAACTTGAATCCACCTTCTTCTAAACATGCCTGTCGTGCAGATACTACTCCTTCTAGGTCTACCTCTCAGCCTGAGCAACATGTTGGCATCACTACACCCCTAACCCTCTCCAATAAATTTTCTTTATTACAAGAGGACTTACACTCATCTCAGGAAGAGCTCCCGGAATCAGCTGTGGATCCTGTCGGCAATGACCTTCTAGATGCTTTGCAGGGTGGCAGGTTTCCCGATTCCTCTTGGGCTGAATTGATGACCAGCTCCCCTTTCAAATTGGCAGAGCCTCCTAAAAAGAAATGGAAGGGGAAGCTCAAAAACAAATAGAGTGCTGCTTCCTCAAACGCTCTCAAACACAGCAACAAAGATTGATTATTTCGGCATCTATTTTATTCTCATCACTGCACGAGAGTAAAGCCCTTACTTAATTTCAATTCTTTAGCTCTTCCAGATCTGCCTATTCATTAACCACGTAGCACACTCCCTGTGAGTGCATACCATCGCACCCAACAAGTTTGGATTGTACTAAGCAGTACATCACAGTTACAGGTTTTCAGACTGAATCTGCTACAGATATGTTGCATTATTGTGCATTCTCTTTTTAGCAGTGTCAATGAATCATTATTATAGTGCAGCGCTTGCAACATATTCCAAATTCCTGTTCTCATAATCGATGTAGGTGTGTGTGGGAAGGCATTATATAGTACCCCTCTCCTCCATTAAGAATCTGCAGCAGGAAAGAGCAAATGAACATGACTTTCAAACAGGACTTAAGATCAAAGATTTTCCTTTTGTAACAAGCAAACCACTTGATCTTTGGAGGGAAAAATAAATGTTAATTGCCACCTGCTGCAATAAGACTCCTCCGAAAGACACTTTGGCAAGGGTCAAGATTATTTTCACAGTAACTGGACAGCAGGTCTGGTGATGGAGAAAATCCAGTGGCCCCACAAAAATTCCACTGGCCCAGCTGACTTAAAGAAAAGTTTAGCTGGCCTGATAAAAAAAAATAGCAATCTAATCAGTGGGCAGATAACAATTTTGAGCCCTACTTTAAGGGTGACTTCTGTACGAATCTCACTCTTAAGGGCACATTACATCCCCCCATTACTCGTAGCTAATACATGTTTGCTCAATGTTTCTGTAGCGTTCATTAACTGAACTAGTGGTCCTTTTGTCACCATGTTCTTATCACATAACCATTTTTATTTATATGTGGATGATAGTTAAATACCTATGTGAATCAATATTAGTTTTATTTATCTGACATTACTACTTACAGTATTATAGATCTGGAAGATTTTGATGGTTCTTGACATGGCTTACAGTAATACTGTTATTATTACCACTCTAAACCAGCCTGTCATCCAGTCCCTCAGTATGCCCCTCGTTTTGATCTCCCTTTTCAGCAGACGCACTACTACCTTGCACTGATTTATTTCTTACTGTTCGCCCCTGATACTTCTTATAATAAAGCACTGCAGGCAATATTCGAGGTATCTGTAGTTTATATGCTTTTTAAAATGGCTATATTAAACAATGAATAGCACATCTTCACTTGAAGCCCTTAAAGCTTGAGCTATCTAAGCTCATATTACAAGTTCATAGTAGGGGCTTGCTAGGCATGCCCCTGGTCTGGTTACCCCACTATAATTATTACTCTCTTCTGTTATGGGCAATTTCCAGGTTGTGTGCTATTAGTAATGTCTGGCACCCACTTCCAATAAATACAGAACCTTGAAGCCTGAATATTCTTAATCCACTATATGTACCACACTTCTATGGCATCTAAGTACACTCATTTATAATGTGACTCCAACTTTAAATACATTATTTTTCCTTCTTATACTAGATTTTATCACATAATACACCATTACCTACCAATCTATAATTTTTTCAGGACCCCTTCTTCCTTTCCTTCATTGCTCCATTGACCCCACATGTCATTTGACCCTCCTCCCGATATAAATCTTACTTAATCTGATTAACATGGTTATGTGGATAATTACACATTAAATGACTTAATTACAGCTCATTCTACACGTTCCTCCCTCCCAGCCCCCCCTGCTATCACCACCATAGACAACTCTCCCCTGGAGCAAGTCTCAGCCTTCAAATACCTGGGAGTTTGGCTGGACAGCCACCTCAATTTCTCCACTCACATTTAGGTGATCTGCAAAGCTCCAGCCCAAACTCACCATCCTATATCACGACAAACAGAGAGCCTTCCAATTCCCACCCGATGCGAGCTGGTCCGTAAAACCATCTTACCAGTTACTGACTATGCTGACATAGTCTATGGCAGTGGTACTCAGTCATGTGTGGCTTGGGAGCCACATTTGTTACTATACTTGGCTAGGGAGCCACAACACACATACACGGCATCCATATGAGATGAAATGATACATGCACATGAAATGTATAATGTTCAAAACACTTTATTTCTATTTATTACAAATGTTTGCAAATAAACAAAACATTAATTAACACTGTTAGAAACATGACAAAATTGAGTAACGATATTGAATATCATTGTTTTGTCAAAATTCTCTGTGAAGCTATTCAGAGCTCTTCAGGTCCACAAATTCCATCAGGAGACCAGTGGAATCAGGCATTCCAGCAAAACTGTCTTCCATTTCATTAACTTGCATGAGGAATGGGTTATGCACCAGATGCAATAGTTTTTCACACTTTTCAAAATCTAAAAAATCTACCAACATAGTTTTCAGACAACTCATTGAGCACATTACTGAACATCTGTTGATTAGCAACAGCATCAGGATTTTGTTCAAGTATTCTATGCACATGATGAAACAAACAAGAGCACCAAGGACACAGAGGGCAGAAAGAAGCGAGGCACAGCAGCAGTCAATACATCATGTTCAGCAGAAGCATGACTAACCTCCTCAGTGCTGCTATTTATACAAGTTAAACAGCTGAGCAAAACCTGTTTTAATTATTCAATAAATTAATGCCAAGTGTTTCCAATTAGTTCAGGTTTCAGGTAAGGGTTTTAATTCATAACTTAGAAGTGCATCTTGTGTTAACCACATTCCGAATGCAGTTTGGTACTGTTTTAAATCCGACTGCATTAACCTCCCCCCCCATAACCTCATGGAGCAGGCTCATCTATTGGGGACACAGAATACCTTTCCTCAGGGCTGCGCCATACAGCTTTCACTGACACCCTCCAGCTTGTGACTCACTAAAATACTACCACACAGTGTTCTTTTTAATGCTCCGGGACAGCAATACTTAACTGACAGTTTACTAACAATGAAATTAACATCACCCGTTTAGTGCAATCAGACTGTCGTCGATAGCGCTACATCGGTAATGTTAATTTCACTGTATTTTTAAAGAGGCATCAAGCATGATCGATTTACAGCACAACACGCAGACTGTCATCCAGGGATAGTGCACAGAACAGGTAGATTTTAGAATGCCCTTTAAGCTCTGTGATTTAAACAGCGTTACTCACTCACTCTCTCACTGCTATTAGGGATATGCTTTACTCGCTTGCTCCTTGGCTCAAACGGGGATGTTTGAAAGAGCTACATCACGCTGTAAATGCAGAACCGCTGTGGGAGCTGCAAGCTAATTCCTAAAGAGCCGCATGTGGCTTGCGAGCAGCGGAGTGAGTAACGCTGGTCTATGGTATGGTCCCAGCCTCCTCTTCCTCCAGACTTGACATACTCCTAAATTTCTTCTGCCACTTTGCTACCACCTCACCCTGTCTCACTCACCACTGCTGGCTCTACGCTCCCCTCTCCCTGACTCTGCTCTCCCATAGGTGTACCATTCATGGCACCTCTTTTTTAACTAAATACTAGCATGGGTTCCTCCCCGCTACCTCACCTCCCTCCTCACCCCACTCTCCTCCCTAAGCTACCCTCTCCACCACAGGGACACCCACACTTTCCACCTCCCTCGCCCTCACTTTCTGACCGGCCAAGCTGCATTTTTGTACCGCCTCCCCCTTCTCTGGAATAACCTTCCTCCCAACCTGCAACTGGCCCCTTCCTGTTCTGCTTTCACTCGACTCATCAAGCGACAACCTGCCCCGCAATGCCCTAAGTGTTCAAATGGTCCCAAAATGCAACTGATGCACCACTCAATCCCATCCACTTACCCCAGCCACTAAGAACTAGCTGATCTCTTCTCCCATCTCCCTCTCCACTTGAAATTGTTTTACTGTTTTGCCACTGATTCGGTGTATTTTATTGTTGTAAAATGTTGTGCAAACTGTCTGTTTCTTCAGTCTACTGCTACTGTCTGTACAAACTGTACCTGGGTCACACCTTGAAATGAGCCTCGGCTCAATGTGCCTTTCTCAATCATCAAAATTTTAAATAAAATAAATAAATAAACAAGTCTCACTATGCTGGCATAATTTCCTTTTTTATTGAACCTTTGCTTAACCAAGTTCTACATTATATTTAACTCAAGTTCAAGTTTAATTACTATATCTGGGACTTCATACCTACTCGTAATCCCTTTATATTTTGGTATGATGTTCATGGTTCTCCCCAGGGAATTATTATGTCTGCTTTAGTACTAGTCATAGTTTCAATTTTATAGAAATAGTTACATATGGCTCGTATCTTGGGTCTAAGAGTTGCTTTCTTCCAAGATTTACTCACTACTTTTCTTGCCTTGTAGTACTGCGAGAGAGTCCTGGTATACTAATCAACTCTTATCTAACTATACTAGCAAAGAAATTTATAATGTGTTTTACTATATTGCATATGTTTAATTTGATAATAATGTTTATGCTTTCTTTGTTCTCCTCTCCATTCTTTCTATCAGTGAGACACAATGGATATATTTACCCCATACATTCCTACTCTTCTAATTTTATTGTCCTGTACACATTTGGCCATTTTAAACTTCTCCATTTTGAGCCTGCGACATCCTCCACTTCATGTATCAAGAATCCCACATTCCTTTTTTGTAACCTTCCATCCCTACTCTTATCAACATGAGCAATTTAATTCTACACTCATGGAACATTAAGGGACTCAATTCACCCTGTAAACGAAAGCAAATACCTATCTCAAGAAGCATAAAACTCATATTGCTTTTTTGCAAGAAACCAAAATCTATTACTAAGAATCATACTAAGAAAGTAGCAAAGCTGAAAGGCGCAAGCCCATAGTGCTTCGATTTTTTACATATAGTATTTTAAAATGGAACCAGATTTCATATGCCTGTCTAATCTATTTTTAAATAAAGACTTTTTTCACTGACGATAACGTTAAGGAGCAATTTGTTCCAAGACCCTACTATTCTTTATGAGAAGTAGTGGGCTCTTTTCTTAGTTTTGCATTTACACCTGGCGAGTTGTAATGGATGACCCCTAGTATTTACATGAACTTGCTTGAATTCTAGGCCACATATGTCAGTTAAATAGGAATCTTTTATAATGTCCTAAGCAAACAACAGGTCACCTCTAATTCTCCTATTTTCCAACGAAATAAGGTAAATTTGAGTAATCTGTCCTCGTATGACATGACCTTGCTGCAAATAACAGACTTTGTTATTCTTTTTTGAACTTTTTCAATTCTAGCCACATCTTTGCATTTGTAAGGGTTCCATAACTGAGAAACATAATCAAAGATAGGTCTAACATAGGCTCTATATAAAGGTAACAAGATACTTGGATCTTTAGATGTAATGTTATGGCATATTGCCCACCAGATCTTATTGGCTTTACTAATAATATTTGTAATATGTGAATCAAAATTCAGGCTTGAGTCTACTGTAATCCCTAGATCACTCTCATTAGTTTTTGCCTTTGGTGTGTTACCATAAAGAAGGTATTGATGTTTAGTGTTTTTTTTTTGTCAAAATGAAGAACATTGCATTTTAATGGATTGAATTGAAGATTCCATTTAACAGTCCACTCCACTAGTTTATAAAGATCTTCCTGAATGATTGAATGGTCAGCTATTGATACACATATATTACTGATTTTACAATCATCTGCATACTTGACAATATTACTATTAATATTGGAGGACAAATCAGATATAAATATCTGAAAAATTAGTGGAGCCAAAACAGATCCCTGAGGAACCCCACTTTCTACCCTTCTCCAACTAGAAAATTGACCATTAATAGTCACTCTCTGTTTCCTATCCTGTAACCAATTTGCAATCCATTGAATATAATTAGGATTACTATTACACATCCAGAGCTTCTGTACTAATGCCTAGTGCGGTGCGGAGTCAAAAGCTTTTTTTAAAGTCACACAGAATGACATTGCAAGGTGTACCATTATCTAAATGATCACTCACTAGATCATAAAAACGTACTAAACTAGTGGCACACGATCGACCCTTAACAAACCCATGTTGTGTCTGATCTAAATCTAAAATGTTTGATGTTAAGTTATCCTTGATTATACATTCCAACATTTTACCAAACATACATGTTAAACTGATAGGGCGATAGTTATCAGGTGAATTCTTGTTGCCCTTTTTAAACAGTAGTATAACATTAGCTGATTTCCATCCAGATGGAACCTTTCCAGTACTTAGACTTTTATCAAAAAGAATTTTAAGAGGAGTAGCCAGATGTTTTTTCATGGTCCAAATTAGGTCTCCAGAAATATTGTCAGGACCTGGTGATGAGCCTTTTGGAATCTCATTTAGTTTTGATGTAATGGTATCCAGTGGGATATCAATATTATAAGTGGAATCGCAAGCTGAAGTTGATGGATTAGTAATATTAGTAATGTTAGTAAATGCTTTACAAAAATGAGAGTTTAGAAAATCAGCCATTTCTTTAGGATGTTGAAGAACAGAGTCAGTAGTAGCAATTGGGCCTACCCTACATTCTTGCTTTTTAAGGAGTTAATATAACTGTATAAAAGTTTACAATTACCTTTTTGTGCATTCGATGCCCATGACCTTTCCATATTAACTTTTGATTTTCATATTTCCTTTTTATTAGTTCTTTGTATATTTTTCAATACTGTTAGTGTTCTAACATATTTATGAGCTCAGTATTTTTTGTATAACTTATTTTTGTTTTAATAAGCTTAAATAGTCTGTTATTTAACCATTTTGGGTGTAAATGTGTTTGTTTGTTTTTTATAAATTTTTGGAATACATTTATTTGCAGCATCTATTATGGTAGTAGAAAAAATATTCCATATTGTGTCTACATCTTCATTGTTCAAAAGAGAGAACCAGTCAATTTCTGATAAATGTTTATTAAGTGCTATTACATCTGTTTTATGAAATGCATACCATTTTGTAACTTTATCGGATATTAGAAAAGAATTGTAGAGTTTAAAACTAACAATGCAGTGATCACTTGCACTTAAAGGAGCCAAGGCACAGCATTCTTTAATTAGAACAGGATCACTACACAAGAAAATATCTAGTATATTCGAGCTTCTAGTTGGGAAAGTTACATGTTGGGTTAAGCATAATTCTTCACAAATTGTTAGAAAGTTCTTAGCCATTTGAGATTTTCCAGACAAGTTAACCCAGTCTATGTCATCCAAATTAAGGTCACACGTGAACAAGATATTTTCCAATTCAGCTGTGGTTTCTATTTCAGAGGTTATTTCATTAAACATATCATATTTTGAATCAGGAAGCCTGTAACATAGTCCCATAATGAGATCTGTATTATTGTGTTTTTTGAAATGTAACCAAATAGTTTCAGTTAGTGTTGATTTAGCTCTAATTTTATTGGAAATGTCATGGACTAAAATATTTGAGGAGACTAATATTGTTACTCCACCACCTTTACAATGTGGTCTACTTAAGTGAAAAATGGAGAAACCAGGAATGACTGGTTCCCAAGACTGATCTGATGGCCACCAAGTCTCAGTGATACCAATGATATCTGGGTTTTCAGTTTCTATTCTTAATTTAAGTTCATCTAATTTATTACCCAAGCTACGGGCATTAAGCAATAGTAGCTTTAGTGCCTTTTTTGTTTGTTTAGCATTTACTGACAATTGAGTTGAAGGAATATTGTTTCTAACTAATAATTGTGTTTCCCACACAGATATTAGCTTAAAGTCAGTGATGGTATCTTTGTTTGAAATGACTGACATAGTGTTATTGCACCCTGCTTGTTCAAATGCAGACTGTCTCTTGCATATAATGAGTTACTATTAAAAAAAGGGACCACTTAGTAATGAAAGTTAGGTTATTAATAGGACACCAATTAATTAATCTTGCATTTATCCTTTCTGTGGTGTAATTTTTTTCCATTTTGGCTCATGGAATCAGAAGAATACCAGAAAGCATGTTGACAGACTCAAAAAGGACTGGGTCAAGCTGGCCTGGTGGCACTAAGGGTCAAGGCACTGGATTCCAGACCTCGGGCCATGTGGGTAAACTGGGTTCAGGAATGAGCCCGGAGCGCTGGGGGTCAGCAGGGGAGAGAGAGGATCGAGCATCTGGAGGACTGCTCTCCTCTCTCGGGGAGGGATCCAGGGTTAGCCCAATGCAGCAGCAGCCCCCAGTGGAGACCGCGCACTGCGCTTATTGTGGACTTGGAAATGGGGATGACATGGGCAGCAGTCTTCTGGACGTGAGTGGGAGCATCCACATCACTGGCTGAACAGCATTGCACAACCCATGTCTGGGGCATAACTAGGGGAAGAAAACACCCCTCCCACCGGATAGGTGATGGCTCCTCCAGTGCCAACACCACCACACGACCTCTGCTGGTTCCTCACCACTGCCCCCTCTACCTCCCTGGGGGTCATAGCCCCCTCCCGAGCCTCTGGGAGGGTCATAACTAATTTGAAGATGGTGGGGAACACAGCAGTTGGTAGAGCAGTCACGGCCAGAGAGGCAGCCCAAGAAAGTTCCAACTGGGAAGGCAAGGAAAAAGAGCCGAAAAAAAAAGGACTGGGTCAGTCAAGTATATGCGTCTTCATCTCCCTTCAAAAAGCAAGGGGTTGTTATTCTACTGCATAAATCTCTTAATTGGACTCTTATCAAATCCATTTCTGACTCAGACAGAAGATGGGTCATAGCCCATTTAAATTCCTCTGTAGGTCCCCTTATGTTAGTTAATGTCTATGCCCCTAACTCTGACTCACCTGAATTCTTCCATAATTTGGCCCAACAAATTATGAACAATAACAACAACAATTCTCCCATACTATTGGGTGGAGACTTTAACCTAGCTCTGGAACCTCAGTTAGACAGAAATAATTCATCATATGACTCCCATCCTAGAGGTATTGCTGCACTTTCTATGCTAATGAAAGATCTAGGTCTCACCAAAATTTGGAGACTACATCATCTTAGACAGCACAATTATACCTTTTATTCCCCATTACATAAATCTTATAGCAGAATTGATTATTGGTTTTCTTCTCCGTTCATTACTGACAAACCTGTCGATACTGCTATTCTCCCAATTACTATATCAGATCACTGTCCTATAAATTTGCACCTACTTTGGGGCCCACCCCCTCCTAAATCTCCCTCCTGGTGTCTAGACCCACTTTTATTAAGAGACCCTGATTTCTTTCCCTGGGTTACGTCCCAGATCCAAAACTTTCTTTCTATCAACAATACCCCTGATGTTTCTCAAGGTACTATATGGGAAGCACTTAAAGCCACAATCAGAGGCAAAATCATTAACTATGCAGTGCACAGAAAAAAGTTAAGAGAACAACAATTGGCCAATTTAGAAAAATTACTCAAAGAAAAAGAATCTCAATATTACAAAACAAAAAATCCAGACCATAACTCACAACTTCATATTGAAATTTTACAGCTACGAATCAAAATCAATGAGTTAATATCTAGGAAAGCTGAACTTGCCCTTTTAAGACTCAAACATCGATACTGGGAACAAGGCGAAAAATGTGGAAAGCCGCTCTCTTACCAACTTAGAAATCAACAGATGGAGGGACATATTGCTGGTCTAAAAGATTCTTCAGGCAAAATTCACACTGACAACCCCTTAATTAATTGTATAATGCACTCCTTTTACCAACAATTATACTCCCAAATAAACCCTCCACAATCCATTTGTATACGGCATTTTTTGGATAAATTGCACCTACCACATCTCTCTCAACAAGATATGGCTATGTTAGATAAACCTTTTACCTTAAAAGAGATGCAAACAGCATTAGCTTCCCTAAAATCTGGTAAATCACCGGGGAGTGACGGTTTTCCCGTAGATTTCTATAAACTCTTAGCTGATACTTTATGCTCTTTATTTTTCAAAGTCTTCCTGGAAGCAACCTCACAGGGCAAACTCCCTCATTCTATGACTGAAGCTATAATAACTATTTTACCAAAAATAGATAAAAACCCTTCTCTTCCTTCTAGGTATAGACCAATTTTATTACTTAATACAGATGGAAAAATGTTTGCTAAATTATTAAACTTCCATTTAGAATCATTAGTTCCGAAACTCATCCACAATTCTCAAGCTGGATTTTTCAAGAATAGAACTGGCTCCGACCATCTCCATTCTCTATTTAACTTTATCTATAGAGCAAAATCCCTTAGATCACCAGCCGCTGCTATAGCCATTGATTTTGAGAAAGCATTCGATTCTCTCAATCGGAACTATTTATACCATGTATTATCCCACTTTGATGTCAATAATAAATTCTGTGCATGGATTCAATTATTATACACCTTGCCCACTGCTTGTGTACTCACTAACTCTATTCTGTTCCCCTCCTTTTACTTGGCAAGAGGTACTAGGCAAGGATGCCCCTTATCTCCTACTTTATTTATTCTTGCCAGGGAACCTCTATCAGCCTCTCTCCATCATTCCTCCTCAATCCAAGGTACCCCTATTGGCAGCTCTTTTTACACCTCACTGTCACATGCTGATGACCTCTTCATCTTATTAGAAAACCTTGAAACCTCAGGACAACCCCTAATCAAATTACTCAGTGATTTCACCTGTCTTTTGGAGCTAGCTCTCAATCATAACAAATCTGAAACATTACCATTGAACAATTTCTGCAAACCTTCTATGAATATTACATTAGGTTTTCACTGGGCCCCTTGTGGTCTATCTTATCTTGGAATCTGGATTACCCCTAAACTAGACAAGTTATGGGATGTTAATCTTTCTTCTTTGTTAGCAAGTATAACCACTACTCTCAATAGATGGAAACTACTTAACCTTTCTTTTAATGGGAAAATCTCTGCAATCAAAATATCAGTAGCTCCCAAAATATTTTATTTATTTTCAAATATACCCTTAATTCTTCCTACCCACTTCTTTGTCAAAATTGACAGAATAATTGGAAATTTTATTTGGGAAGGTAAAATCCCTAGATTTAGCCACAAAAAACTTTGTTCCCATTCGTCTAAAGGTGGTTTTGGACTCCCCTGGTTTCAAGCATACATCCGGGCCTTCCGTACTGCCCAAACCATTAAATGGTTTAATAAGCCTAACAATTAGTCACCTACATGGGTTAATATGGATGCATCTTTATGCCTGGGCAATGTTGCTACCTCTTTCATCTATAATCCTCTCCCCCCAAATTTAAAGTCTCACCCTCCTATAGCTGCATCTGTATTTTATTGGAAAATAATTCATAAACACCTCAAATCAGAACCAACCCCCCTTGTATATGCCCCTGTGTGGGGAAACCATAATATTTCTCTCGATAACCACCCAATTTTCTGTCAAAATTGGAAAAATAAGGGAATTCTTTTCCTGGGAGATATACCTGAACCCCAGACGTTCAAATTAAAACCCTTCTCATACCCATGCAATCAATGGTATCTCCCCTATCACGATCTCTGGAAATATCTACAGTTGTGCATGGCTTGTAATCTCTACTTTTTTCTTACTCCTCATAAACATTTACATAATAACTATATTTCTAGATGGATTAATGCACTGTCCAATTTAAATAGCACTATCTATAGAGACATTAGAGATATGCTTCCAGACCAATCTATCAATGCCAAAAATAAATGGAGTAATCTGTTAAATTGCAGTATAACCAATATACAATGGCATAGGAGTTGATTCTCTTGCCACCAATCTTTTAATGATAAGTGCAGTTCGCTCAACAAACCAAAATTTTACATTTATGGTACAGGAAACCGATGGTACAGCGGTAGTTATCTAAAAGTTTCCCACCTCGAGGTACCTCGAGGTATCACTGAGATACCACTGAGGCAATTTGCATTGACTGTAATGTGATCTTGCCTCATTCTGCCTCAGTACACCTAGGTATACCTCAGTATAGCGAAACTTTTCAATGACTTCCACTGTACTTCAAAAAATGGGCTTAATAAACAACAACTGCTGGCGATGCAACTCTCCTAATGATGATTTACTACACATTTTATGGAACTGTCCTCCCATTCACAATCTCTGGTGTCATATCCATTTCTTTGCAATGAGAGTGATAGGTCAATACTTTGCACTAGTTCCTAAACACTGTATACTTGGTATTTGTAATTTTCACTCCTATAGAATATCCCACTCCAGAACAGATGGTTGACCATATTATTCCTTCAAGTCAAGTGCCTTATATTTATGCACTGGAGATCTAATATAACCCCTACTTTTCAGGATATACTCAAACAATTATCTCAATATGCATCCCTTGATCGTATCACACACATCTCCTCTGACCGACTCCCTCTATATAACAAATTCTGGCAGGACTACTTTAAATATTTGGAATCATCTAATCCTACTGTCATGTAATGTATGGGCCATATCTTGTCTCCCTGTGTATTTCTCTACATGTTTTTCCATTGTGTTCTCGCTTCTTGTTTCTCCTGTTCTCATTTCTCTACTTCTCTTCCTCTACTATCTTTTTTCCCTCTCTTCTTTTCCATTCCTTCACTCCAGATCTCTTCTTGGAGAACCCCTTTTTTCTACATACTCCTCCTTTATATACTTTTACTGCATTGTTACAAATTCCAAATACTACATTGTACTATCATGATGGTCTACTCTGCTTGTTTCAATTCACTTTACATACTCCGTGTATTACAATCTGTCTAATTCCCTTAACTACATAGGATATACTGTCTTACATTGTTCTCAAGTATATATTTTCCTTTTTTATGTCAACATTGTATAGTACTTCAGACAATATGATGTTGCTCCTCTTCCATTATGATCATACGCAGTTGTATATTGGAGGATATTGTTTTCCTGTTTATAAGCTCCATAATATTAATAATAATACAAATATTATTTACAATAAAATGTGGTGTTTTAACTAGAAATAATATGGTGCAAAACAGGTTGACAGTGTCCCTTTAAAGGTAAATCTATACTGGGATCTGGTGCTACAATCATATATGGACCTAGAAAAAAGACTAGAAATAGAAATTGGAAAATTACCTAAAAGACTTTAAACATAAAAATGCTTATTTTATACTGAATTCTATTATTCAAAGACAAACTGTTTGACTGTTGAAAAAAGGAACAACAGTGTGTACAAAAGAGGGCATTTAACATGAACCTAAGTATAATATTATAAGTGACCCGAAGATGATCTAACAAATTATTACAGGTGGCAGAATAAACAATCATTCCATAATCTAACACACTCAGTAAAAAACAATGAGCTAGTAAAACCCTAGATTCAGTGGTTAAACAGGGTCTCACATGATACAAACCACCCAACCTTTGATGAATTGTTTTCCTCGCATTATTTATATGAATTTCAAAAAACAATTTACAGTCTAATGACAGCCCCAAGTACTTAAAATGGTCAACTAACTCAATCATGTTCCCATTTAAGTCACTAATTGGAACAAAATCCTCACTGTTTAGTTTATTTGAAAATACCATAACTTTGGCTTTTTTGAAGTTCAAAACCATTTAATTCTGAATTAACCAACTTTGAAAGGCAACAAAATTGCCCTGGACCTTCTCAAGAGCATCACTAGGTTTCTGACTAACACCAAATAAAACTGCATCATCTGCATATATAATCATTGATGTCTATGAACAAACACTAGGAGCACAATTCATATATAAAGTAAATATTAGTGGCCCCAGGATGGAGCCCTGGGACACACCACAAACAATTGATTTTTGTTGTGAGAATGTATCTACAATTGACAAGATATGAGCTATATTGCTTATGTAATCTACAAACCAAGCAGTAACTTCTGTAGAAAAATGTAATTTTTGAAAAATACCAATAATCAAGCTGTGTTCAACCAGATCGAAGGCCTTGGTGAGGTCCACAAAAACAGCTGCAACAGAGTGCCCCTTATCTAGGGCACCCTGTATACAGCTAGTGAACCCCAACAAGGCTGTCTCTATATTGTGACTAGGTTTAAAACCATGTTGTTGGGGAGTTAACAAATCATATTTATTCAAAAAATCAATTGTATGTTCTAAAATAATCTTTTCCAGTATTTTAGATAAAGGAAAAAGAGATATAGGGTGATAATTCAAAACTTGTGTAGAGTCACCATTCTTAAAGATAGGTTTAATCGTGGCACATTTCCATTGGGAAGGAAATAATCCAAAATGTAAAGAAGCATTAAAAAATAATAGAAAGAGGCAATGCAAAGGATTTTACTCCGAACCTGATGATTCTAAAATCTGTTCTATCAAGAAATATAGGTGGACGAGGTTAGGTTTTCTGCCTAGTATATAGTCAGTAACTACCTCTGGTGAGTCATTTCTGAAATAAAACTTTGGAACTTGATCAAAATTAATAGGGAGACAACTATCATCAATGGATGAGGGAGGTGAAAAGTGAGACCTATAGCCATCAAGATCACGAAAGTAATTATTAAAGATCTCAGAAACAGTGGTCAGATTGATAGTTGAAGTATTATCATCATGCAAAGAAATGGGTGATTGTAGTTTCCCTAACAAGTCACTCAATATCCCCCACATTCTTTTTACATCCCCAAAAGAGTTGCTTTGTTCAAAAATAAAAGAACTGTGCTTTTGTTTTCCTAATTTCAATTTTACACATATTCCTGAGTGTTTTGTAATTCTGCAGGGAAGTAACATTTCATAGTTTCCTGTACATTTTCCAACTTTTATCATAGAAACATAGACGTTGATGGCAGACAAGGACCCCAAGGCTTATCCAGTCTGCCCATTTTTTCTACCTTATGAATGTGCCATAGGCCTTTACTATGTCAGTCGCCTATCTATTCATACCCATCTGTATTGCTCTCTTATGCCTATCCCATGCCTGTTTGAAGCCCTGCACTGTATTCATATCTACCAGTTCCTGAGGCAGGCCATTCCATGCATCCACTACCCTTTCTGTGAAAAAGAACTTCCTCACATTACCCCTTAATCGGCCTCCCTCTAATCTCATACTGTGTCCTCTTATCCTGCTATTTTTCTTATATTGAAACATGTTAGGCTCTTTCACCTTGTTAATGCCCTTAAGATATTTGAATGTTTTGATCATATCACCTCTATCCCTCCTTTGCTCCAGAGCATACATACTGATCTCTGTTAATCTGTCCTCATATGTTTTTTAATGCAGTCCCTGCACCATTTTGGTTGCCCTTCTCTGGACTGCCTCCATTTTGATAATGTCCTTGTGTAGGTGCGGCATCCATTACTGCACACAGTGCTCCAGATGGGGCCTAACCAGTGTCTTGTAAAGAGGGATTATTACCTCCCTCTTACGACTTGTGATACCCCTACTAATACACCCCAACATCCCTCTAGCCATACCTATTGCTTTAGTGGTCTGCTTGGATGATTTCAGGTCATCTGTGATGATGATGCCTAGGTCTCTTTCTTCCCTTGTGATTGCCAGCAACTCCCCTCCCAACCTATAGGTAGCTTCAGGGTTTCTCTTCCCTATGTGCATGATCTTGCACTTCTTTGTATTAAACCCCAGTTGCCAATCCTATGACCATTTTGGCGGTTTATCTAGATCTCTTCTCATTCTGCCCACCCCATCTGGGTCATCTACTCTATTGCAGATCTTGGTGTCATGTGCGAACAGACAAACCTTACCCTCCAGTTCATCTGCAATGTCACTGATGAAGATGTTGAAGAGGACTGGCCCCAGGACTGATCCCTGAAGTACCCCACTTGTGACTTGCATCTCTTCTGACTGTATACCATTTACCACCACTCTCTGTTTTCTGCCCGCCAACCAGTTTGCCACCCAGTTGACCAACCTCGGCCCTTCCCACAAGCCTACCCAGCTTATTAATCAATCTTCTATATGGAACAGTATTGAAAGCTTTGCTGAAGTCAAGGTAGGTAACATCAACTGCTCCCCCTTGATCCACCACTCTGGTTATCCAGTCAAAGAAATCTATGAGATTAGTTTGACAGGACCTTCCTGTTGTAAATCCATGCTGTCTTGGATCATGTGCTCCTATAGATTCCAGGTGTTGCACTATCCTTTCCTTAAGGAGTGCCTCGATAATGTTGCCCACTACTGAGGTAAGACTGGCTGGTCTGTAGTTCCCTGCCTCTGCCCTGCTGCCACTCTCATGAAGCAGGATCACACGAGTCCTTCTCCAGTCTTCTGGGACTTCTCCTGTGCTCAGAGACTCACTAAACAGTTCTGCTAATGGCTCTGCTAGTTCCACCCTTAGCTCCTTTAGTACTCTGCGATGTATGCCATCAGGTCCTATTGCCTTGTCCACCCTGAGCTTAGTGAGCTCTTGTAGGACCCTTTCTTTTGTAAAGGAACTTGTGTACACCTCCCTCCCCCTGTGTCCATGGTGCTGAGGTGTAGGCCTTGCCCTACCTTCTCCTCAGTAAATACTGAGCAGAAGTATCTATTTAGGATAGATGTTTTTCCTTGGTCCTCCTCCACACACTCCCCCTTATCCCCTTTGATCTTAGCAATACCCCCTCTGGACTTTCTCCTTTCATTAATGTACCTGTAACCTCCTCATTTCCAAGGGTTACTAGAATCTCAGTTAGAATCAGTGGTAGGCATTGAAGGCAGCTAGTGAAATGCCAGTTAAATGGGTTTCACTCTGTCTCCCTCTGTTCTCAGTCTCTGCTGAGCTCTGGAGGGATGGCATCATATAGAACTGCCGCAGCAACATGAGCCACACTGGCCAGCTGCTAGGGAGCTAGCTTTAGAATGTTTGTGAGTCTGTAGTTGGAGTTCAGTGGAGGAGGCTGCAGTGTTAGGCAGCTCCTCATTCAGCTCTGTCAGAGTGCTACTAGTTTATGTATTTACCCTAGTGTGTGACAACTGTACCAGTTCTGGAAGTAGTGGAGACCTTGTCCTATGGTTTCCCCAGTGCCCCATCCCAGGAAGGATGGGGTGAACTTCAAGATGCAGGGACAATTCCCTGGTCCTTTTTGGACTTTTGAAGCTGCCTTGTGACAACTGCTCGGTGAGCACCTTATTTGTTTTCTGAGTAAAACCCAGGAGTATCTGCAATGCTTGTGAAGTGATTTTCTCTGACAAAGGGACCCTGTCACCTAGACTTTGGTTTAAAAGCTTTCTGCCTATGTGGAGCCCTGTATGTGACTGTCCAAGTACAGAACTTTTAATTCTGACATCCCAGGATGTGTGTGTAGTATGTTAAGTGTGATAAACATTTAAGACAACTACAGTTTTCTACAGTTGTGTGGTGTTATTAACCAGATGAATGGCTGAGCATAAGCCTGGAAGCAAAAGGTGGGAGACTCTCCATCTGGAGTAACCAGTTTACTTCTATGGGTTCTGAAGGGCATCTATTACTTTTTCTTCAGTGCAATTGTCCAGTGCCTAAGAAAGGTGTTTACCCCTGTATGTGGGTTGTTTTCTTTCAGTTTACTCCAGTATAGTGGGTTCTGAAAGTTCTGAGCCTGTATGTGCGCCTTGGTAGTCTTGTATACCACCTCTACTCCAGTGAACTATGGGAATAGTACGAGTACTTGGCTGAATGTGCCAATTTGCAGTAGGAACCAGTGTGTTAACCAGTGTGTTCACCAGTGTGAATTTTCTTCATCCTGTGCTAAATGGGAATTCAAGAATGTCTGTACCTTAGTAATCTGCATTACCAGTGTGTGTAGCCCTATGGGGGTCCATGTTCTATTTGTGATTATTCCTACTCTGCTTTGTGAATAAAAGCCACACTCTAGAATCCCAACCTGGTTTGGACAGTAATGTTATTGCTTCCTTGTGTCAAGAGTTACTTGGGTGCCCCTGTCCAGAAGTGCAAACCTAGCGTAGTCCTAGGCAAATGTTTTCCCCCAGGGACCCGGGTTGTTGGCTATGGCAATTGGTCCCTACCAGGTGTGTGCCAGGTAGTTGCCACATTTGGTTGCCTGTATTGTATAACAGACTAGTCCACCTTGTATATGGTGGCCATTGTAGCTGCATAGAGTGCATGTGTAGATAGATTTTTACAATGTAAACCCCAACCCCTCTCTTTACTCCTTAAACATTGTGTTGAGAGGAGAAGTCCTGGGGTCTTTAAGTTAAGGAGGGGAAGGGTCACCGGGGGCGTGTCCTAAGAATAGAGGGAGGAAGATTTAGGAAGGAAATGAGGAGATACTATTTCACAGAAAGGGTGGTAGCAAAATGGAATGCCCTACCAGAATGGGTGGCATCATGTAAATCTGTGAACAGCTTCAAAAGGGCATGGGACAGGGAACAGGGGAGAGTGAGGGTGGGGGAGGTAGGGGTGGCAGTGGGATGACAAATGGGAGGGGGTGGGGCAGCTGCAAACTAGGGGTGCTAGCTGCACAATCGAGCAGACTTAGATAGACCAAGTGGTCTGTTTCTGCTTGCACATTCATATGTCCGTAAGTATGTTCATATGCTAGTTAAACAAAGGGGGCCGGTGGGGGGGTTACATATCTATAGAAAGTCTTGTCCCCTTTTTTTACTGTTTGCACAACTGTTTCCTCAGGTTGGGCCTTTGCCTGCCTTACTGCCTTCCCTGCTTCCCTTAGAGAAGTTTGGTATGCCTCCCTATCTTCATCCCGCTGCATTCCCTTATATTTCCTGAAGGCCTGCCTTTTGGCTCTGATCTTTTCTGCTACTGTTTTTGAGAACCAAAGTGGTTTCCTCTTTCTTTAGCTGTTGCTTTTCTCCCTAACACAATGGGATGTTGCTTCAAGTATTGAATTCTTAATGCTTGCCCACTTTGCCTGTACCCCCTCACCTGTATTTCTTCTTGCTAGGATTAGCTTAACTCTGTTCACCATCTTATCAAAGTGAGCTCCTCTGAAGTCCCAAATTTTTGCCTTTAAATTGGATGATTTGGTTCTAGTGGCCAAATAGAATCATACCATGTGATGGTCATTGGCCCCCAGGTGACCTTCTACCTGGGGATCTGTGATCCTTTCCCCATTAGTCAGTACTAGATCAAGGGTAGCCCTGTCTTTTGTGGGCTGTTGTCCTAGTTGTTTGAGGCCCTCCCCCTACAGGGAATCCACTATGTGTCTAGTTTTGGTGGATGTTCCTGCTGGTATTAACCAATCTGTATCTGGCATGACACCCCTAGTTCTCATCAATTGTAAAAGTTCTGGGGAGACCCATACATGTTTGTTGGCCCATATTCTCATCCTCTTTAAAGGGGCAATTTTATCAGTTATAGAAAATAAGCATTCAGTAAACTTATCCATCCTTTTTGTGGGATGTATAAGAGATTCAAGCTGGAGCCAATCAACCCCTGCAAAGGCAGCATCTATAATTTCAGATGACAATTGTTTTAGATTTCTAAATTTAATATACTTAGGGGGGTTTTCTCAACCTTTGTCGACCAGCCACTTAGGATAGGACAATGGTCACTCAAACTATCCAACATTACCTCAGAGAATGGGATCCTGTTGGGGTGGCTGACAAGAATCCAGTCCAAGATTGTCCCAGTCCTAAACTTGTAATTGTGCCTTGTAATTTCCCCTATTAATTGCTGGAAACCTAATTCTAATAAAGATTCCTTAATATTATTATTTTTTTGTTCAGCTCCCCAATCATAATTAAAATCCCCCATTATAATCCATTCTCTGTTTAAAGATAACTCTTATTTTAACTCATTGCCTCCACAGGAGCTCTCTGATGTTGCACCACTTGTCTCCTGTGTACTGTTAACAGTACATCCTGGGCCTTTCAAAGTAAAATCATGCTATAGTCAGCATGCCACAAACAAATCCTAATAGCTCAAGAACCATAAGCGTTAGACACAAAGTATGAGTGGCAAAGTTATTCAGCACAAAATTACCTTTCAAATAGTGGTAAGCAAATAATAATATGTCATTTTGTTTTTTTCCTATGCTAGTTGAAACAGCAAAAAAAATATTTTTTTCACTAAAACAGGCAACATAAGTGATACACACCATACCATAAACAAATGTGAATAACTCCTAAAGTATACATGATATACACAAAATATCAGTGGCAAAGTTGTTCAGCATAAAATTACCTTTCCAACAGTGCTATGCAGTCAAATATATATTATATTCTGTTACACTATATATTAAAATATATAAGTGACTTCTCCAGACGTTGCAAGGGCACACTGATAGTCAGTAGCCAACTTCTGCAGGCGTCCTCAGGACATTACCAGTGTATTTTGCTGATGACTACAGGCGTCTGCTAGGAGACAATGAGTTAATAGAGATGAGAAGGTCCAACCCAGAACTAATTTTCTGTGGGGGAACATAAACAGAACTTATGTTTAAGTGCTTTTCACTGTCCATTAAAACCTTGACAGAAACCAGATCACAAACAGCATTGGGATCAGAAACAAAATGCAAATTAGATTGTAACTGAGATGAAACATAGATCAAGACCCCCCCCCCACACGCCGCCCCTTTTCCCAGATCTATCTTTCCTAAAGAGATTAAAGTCTGGTAATATAACTTCAAAATCCAATATATGCTTGTTTAGCCAGGTTTTAGACAATGTAATAATATCATATCTATTCTGTTCTGTCCAGGCAATGAATTCTGACCATTTTGATTGTAAACTCTGGATATTCAAATTAACTATTTTCAAAGCAGATGCACTTTTTATCTGACAAGCTATATACGTCATATTACTCTCTGAAGGGATAGGACCAGGATGGGGATGAACTGAACCAGAAATAAGTAGCAATAAAGCTACACGTTTCCTTAACCTTATTTTATTTTCAAAATTGAGCTCCCGCTTAGAAGAAATCCTAGTGAACAACATATTTGATTTAAAAAAAAATGGAACTTAAAATAAAACCTTTACAATAAACTGTGAAAGGAGACAATAATTCAGGGTGCAAATGAGAAGGTGCTCCAAAAAAGATGTTAACAAAAAGGCATTCATTATCAAAGATCAATCCCATTTCAACTCTGGGAAAATCATCTCCCATGCCCAGATTTAATGGCAAGAAAGTAGGAGGAATAAAAAGGCCCCCCAAGTTAAACATTAAAAGTGAGAAACTCATTAAAAGAAACATCCTCAGAATAAAAATCTGTATATCCCTAATGCAGCAAATCAAATCCTACAATATCAATAATAATAAAAATCCCTGGACACTTTTGACTAAAACTAAATAAAATAGCCCACCTCATGTTTGAAAAGATTTTTCTGGTTTGCGTCACTCATACGCTTGTGCTAAAGCACGTGCTAGCCAGCAGCACAGACTTTTAAAGTAAGAGCCCCACCCCCCAGGAATGACATTTTGCTCAGCTGGCTGCACCCCTCAAGCAGTAAATCATAGTCCTGACTGCAACAAAATGAAACAAAATGTCCTTGCCCAGATGGAAGACAGCAGGATGTTCTGTGGGTCTTCAGGCAAGCAGGCGTGTTTCAGGTAGAATGAGAGGCACTGGACTGAAAGCAAGTGGAGCAGGCTTTTAAAGTAAGAGCCCCACCCCTATGAATGACGTTTTGCTCAGCTGGTGGCTCCCTCAAGCCCCCTCCACACCAAGCAATAAATTTCAGTCCTGACTGCAGCAAAATTAAATGAAATGTCCTTGCCGAGATGGAAGACAGAAGAGTGTTCTGTAGGTCTTCAGGCAAGCAGGCGTGTTGCAGGTAGAATGAGAGGCACTGGACTGAAAGCGAGCAGAGCAGGCTTTTAAAAGTAAGAGCCCCACCCCTATGAATGACGTTTTGCTCAGCTGGTGGCTCCCTCAAGCCCCCTCCACACCAAGCAATAAATTTCAGTCCTGACTGCAGCAAAATTAAATGAAATGTCCTTGCCCAGATGGAAGACAGAAGGATGTTCTGTAGGTCTTCAGGCAAGCTGGCGTGTTACAGATAGACATTTTTATTTTATTTTAGATCACCCTTGTTTTCTTGTCTTGTAAAATGCTTTGTATTCCATGGTTTTGTCTGCCTTAGTATTTGTTTTAAATTTAAAATCATTAAAAAGGATTGTTCCTTTTAATATGGTTATTCCCAGGTTTTTATCAGTATTCACAGCTATCTCTGAACACCCATTGTCCCTTAAGGCGCAGAGTCTGTTATTTGCTAACTTACCAATCACAGGCAAAGTGATGTTAAATGATGGCTGTTCAAAAGGCTGAGAATAGCGTCGAATACCTGGGGGTAGAAACTTTAAAAGGAGTTCTCATATTATTATTTTTAATCTCAACAATTCTGAGGCTAACAGATAAAGAATGGCTCTTACAAGACCGGAGAAAAAGGGTGATCTAAAATGGAATAAAAAGGAATAGGTTCTGTATTTTACAGAAACCTGCACTGCTGCTTTAAATTGTTAATGGTTTATGCTTGGTATGAAGAGATGGGGAAAACCAAATGCAAATGGTCCCAGGTGAATAAACTTGGTCATTTATTCAATGTTATGTCAGGTTCTTTCTGTTGTACAGGGCAAAGTATTATAAGATATTGTTTCTATGAGGATGCCTGATGTTTATTTGAATATATTAGGGGAGGCCAGAGATTTTTTTCCATATCTTGGGGAAGCCTCACTATGAACATGTTTGAGAACTAATGAGTTAGTGCTTTTATCTACAAATTTTTTTTTTGCCACCTGCTGAAACTGACAGCTAGAGGGCTTTTTTGTTCATCAGTAATCAAACAAGCATTTGCCAATGCATAAAGTTTGCCATTGGTATTGGTATTGTATCAGGTGGAGCAGGACTACAGTTCTCAGCAGCCTCAGCTGCAGGTGTATTTACATGAACTTTTAAAGAAGCTACTTTTGCGGCCCCCTCGGGTCCCTCCTTTGTGCCCCCGGACCCCAATGAGGGATTTGGGGGTCCAGGAGTGCAGGGGGAAACTCCATTGCCACAGGAGTGGCTTTAAAACAAACATGCGCTCCTCCAACCTTCCACTTTCAGGAAAAAAACACAGGGGGCCTGCAGAGGGTTTCATATGGTGGCACAGGACCTGGACTGGCAGCGGTGAGCAGCAGGAGTGTTCAGGGGCAGGAAGTAAGTCCCACACATTGGGGGGGGAGAAGAGTAAAATTGTCCTGCTCCCATTCTGGAGTGGAGACAATGAGGAAAGTGACTGATGGGGTGGCGAGGGGAAAGCACAAGCATAGCAAAAGGGGGTGACATCAGCCAGGCTGATCAGGACACCAAACAGCTGTTTGCTGGCAGTGTCCTGCAGATCAAAAGAAAAAGTCGCCATATGATTGGTTCGGCTTTTTCTTATTAAGTAGACAGAGTTTCCGCCCATCAAGGGGAAAACTGCATCACTATTAGCCTGGCTGATGATTGGTGTTGCACTCTCTTGCCCTTTGCAGACAACTCTGCATTGGACAGATAGTGTCACACCCTTTAAAAGTCACTCTTATAGCAAGACGTTTGCTGCGTGTGTGCACACAGTGAACTTAAAAATAAAGGCTGGAAATATGAATGGGTCCAAAGTTGAGTAGGACAGATTCAGGGGCTTGGTGACACCGAAAAGTGCAATAGGGAGGGTGGAAAGGGGGGTTGGGGGTTGTTGGCTAGGAGATTTGAAGGGCTGATCAGCTAGATGGACCCTGTATGGAAATAGACAGGTAAGTGGTGTGACAGGTAGACCAGATTGTGGGCAGATTGGATAGACTTTTTCTGCTGTTACTGTTTCTGCTTTCCACATTTTGAAGGTCAGTGTTCCACATTCAGTGACACAAGGTTGAGAGGTATGGACAAATAAACCCGTGAAATTGTACATCAGCAAAAAGGAACTCAGTTCTGATGAAACTGTATGAGAGTTTCTGCACCTACCATATGCCATCTTTCTCTATTTAGTCCACTAGAAGAGTCTTACCTAGAGATGAAAGAGCTTTCCTATGCCCATCTGGTACACCCCCCCCCACACACACACACATACACATACACACACAGACACACGTGAAATCAGGCTAGAAACTGAAAGACAGACAGGAGATATGAGTTGTTGATGCTAGTAGTAAAACTACAAATCCTGTTTGAATTATATTCTGGAAGAGTTTCCTGCAGGGAGCGGGCTTCTGCAAGTGTCATCATTGCAATGTGGCTCATCCATCTGTAGGGGAAGAGGAGCCTCTGCTGTATTTTTGTGAAACCATTTCCTTACTTGGTTAGAGAGATTGAGTGAGAGAGGCTCTTTGCGGCTACAAATTTACAAACCCAAGCCCAACCATTAGGCTACAATCACCAAACCCAGGCAATGTGAACAGGGCCGCAGGTAAATGGGGGGGAAAGTGGGTATGTTGTCCAGGGCCCTGAGGTCAGGAGGGGCCCACCTGAGGAGCTGGATTACCCCTTGTATTATCTGGTTTGGGAAACAGGGGCCCATTTCAAGTGACTTTTCCTGGGCCCCAAAATTCATAGCTGCAGCCCTGAATGTGAAAGGGGCTAGTGATCCCCCATAAAACCCCATACACCAGCAGACTTACCATGGAGGGAGGCACATGCTGCTAGCATGCAACTTCCTGGATCTGAGCTGAAATTAACCCAAACCCACTGAGACAGGCACCGCCTGGTCAATTTCTGCAGCTGCACTGGGGGCACATTGCAAAAAGGACTGAGAGTGGAATGAGTTGGAGGAGAAGCCGGAGGAACTGAATAGCAGCAGCAGGGGAAGAGGAGGAACTGAACAGCAGCAGCAGACTAATGTAGGCAGTTTCCTCACTACTTAGAGATTGAATCAGAATGGATGGGGGTGAGATCTAGCATCACAGCAACAGCACCTGGAGCTTTGACAGCTCTGCTGTGGTTCCCTTGGCCTTGCATAGCTGTCTGATTTTCCAATTGCTCTTGTTTGTTACTTGGGGGTGGAGCGGGGGGTATGTGAAAGAACATGCTGTTTGCAGATATGTTTTGAAATAAACATGTAAGTTGCAGATCAGAGTGGTATTTTGACCGGTAGGGTGGCAGGGAGGAGAACAAGCATAGCAAAAGGGGGTGACGACAGCCAGGCTGATCAGGACACCGAACAGCTGTTTGCTGGGTGGTGTTCTGCAGATCAAAAGAGAAAGCCACCATGATTGGTTCAGCTTTTTCTTTTTAAGTAGACAAAGTTTCTGCCCCATCAAGGGAAAATGGAGTCATAATCAGCCTGGCTGACAATTTTTTGTGGCACTGTCACACCCTTTCCTGACCACTCTGCTTTGGACAGTGTCACACCCTTCAAAAACCACTCTATAGCAAGATGTTCGCTGTGCATGTGAGCACAGCACACTTAAAAAGTGACTGGGATCCTGTCTCAAGAATCGTACATGTGGTGTTTTGTAATTGAAAATGTTTGAAAAGGAAGTTTTCAAGACTACACAATGATGTTCATTCATGCGAAAAATATGAAAATCATGTCTTTGTCGGATATGGCCAGTTCATAGCCCGCCACCAAAACCACTGTCCCAAATCTTGCAGCAAGTGTAAAAATACTTATGGAAAAGAAACCAGCAAGTAAGAAGTCTGCAAAAGCAAGCTTTAATTTATGGTTTCATCTGAGAAAATGGTTCCTCCTACTTGCCATAACCAACACTTGTAGTACAAACTTAGGAAAGAAGGCATGATTTGGAGGATAGTGAAGAAGGAGGATACCATAGAGTGCCAGGGAATTATGAATTTGGACAGGGAGAGGGGAGAGGTACATGAAAACAAAGAAGAAAAACAAGCACACCTCACCAACCTGGTGTTGCCAGTAACTGGTAGAGTAAGGAAAACAAAAAAAGAACTAGCGCACACACACCAGAATGTAGGATTCAAACAATTTATTGCAGTGACTATATCAAACCAAAAGCAAATAGTCCACCCTACATATCACCCCGCATATGGGGCTTCATTGGGGGTCATCATGGGGGGGTATCACTGGAATCCAGGGACTGCTCAGTGAAGGGGCACAGTGAAGGAGGGCATGCCACTGTACTACCGCTCCTGATTGACAATGGGTAAGGTAAGGGCAGAGGGTGGCACCAGGACTAAGTACTGCTTGCCATTAACATTATTGACAATGCCAGTCAACACAAAGTATTGTGGATGTAGTATACATTTCTTTTTAAAATGTAAGCACATTTACTGCAAAGCAACTATGTTGAAGCAACAGTTAGGGTTGAATTTCAATGCTGCAAAAGTACAGAAATGCCATATTACGGTTAAGGAAAAGTTCCCTGAGCCTTGCTGAATCTGTGGCATGGTGTTCCTCAAGGTCTGAATGATTATGCATTGGTATAGCCCTAATGTCTGCACCCTCTCTCCAAGCAATGGTTTGCATGTAAGTTTCTGCACCTGGAAAGACAGTGTCAACATTATGGCAATGCCAGTGCTATGTGGCACAATCATTCAAACCCAAAGAAACACCATGCCACAGATTCATGAAGGCTCAAGGGACTTTCCCCTTCATGTCCCTTTTCCTCATTTTTGTGGTGATAAGATTCAAGCTGAGCTGATGCTTTAACATAGTGTTTTGGCAATGAGTTATATATGGATGAATGCCCTAAGGGCCCTCTTATGGTTATAAGAGTAGTTTTGCACTGCTAATGCAAGTGAAATTGCTTATAGCTGTAAGACTGCCATCAATATATTACACATGATAGAGAACCCTAATGTATTTTAAAATGTGTCACAAAATATCACACTAAATATGCCCATTTCCAGGAAATTGGATAATAAGAGTGTCTCACATGCAGAGAAGTTGAGTGTTCAGACTGGCTGGGAGTGCTACCTCAACCAAGAAAGCAATTCTTGCTGCAGTATATAAGGGCTTGTGTGTATGTGTGTGTGTGTGTGTATGTATATGTGTGTGTGTATATGTGTGTGTGTGTGTATATATATATATATATTGCAAAAAAACTGAGCTAATGCATCAGTTAGGGTTAACGCGACAAAAGTAGGGAAATGTGGTGTTAGGGTTTTCCACCCTAACACCCCATTCCCCACCCTGCACAGATCTACAGCCTGGAGTGGGAGAGGGCCATCTCGGTCCCATGAACCCTAATGCTCACCCCATTGTCCTATGCTGTAACCATGTCACCTTTTTTCTAATGGAATGGGGTGAGTCTTAGGGTTCATGGGCCCAAGACAGCCCCTTCCCTCCTGGCTGTGGGTCTGTGCAGGGTAGGGAATGGGGTGTTAGGGTTCAAAATCCTAATGCCACATTTCCTTATTTTTGTCACTTTAACCCTAGCTGTTGCATTAATGCAGTTTTTTGCCATTTATTTCCATACTTTTTGAGATAATATAATAGCATCTTTATTTTACTGTGGGCGCGCAGGGTCCTTTGGACCCTGTGCTCCAGTCCCCCCATAGATGTGCATATGTTTGTAGGTGTGGAACAGCAGGGCCCTCTGGGCCCTGTGCTACTATGTGTTGAACAACAGTGACCAAGTTGTTAGCATAGTCATCATATTACCCCACCTCATGTACCCCGGTACAGAGAAATTGTGAAATGCAAGGCAAAAGGGAGGGAAACAGTATATCACAGTGATTTAAGGCTCTGAGCTGAAAATCTGGAGACCTGGGTTTGAATCCCACAGCCCCCCACTTGCATACTGTGTGACCTTGAGCAAGTCACTTAACTTCCCTGTACTCCCAAGTCACACCTGTAAATAAGCTTTCAGCTTAGTGTGCCACTCCTGATTAAACAATTGAAAAAGAAAATGTAAATATGCACAACTGCAATACCATTCAGCACCACAAGTGCAAAAACACATTTTGGGCAGGATGTGAAAAATGGCAGCTGTACTGTTCATCAGGTGGTGTGAAAAATCGGCTATGTTGAAAGGTTGGCAGCAAAATATTGAAAAGTACTAAAGTTATGCACGGGCATAGAATAAATTCAATGGACACACATAATGTGAGCATTTTTAGCCATTTTTTCACCAAATTTTCAACATGGCCTTTTTGGAACCCCGCCTCATGAACGCTGCACTGTCATTTTGTTAATCAATCCAGAAAGGTTATTTTGTGCTGCAAATGTGCCAGTTCGTGCCACAGGTGAGAAAACACTTTTTGGGCAGGCTGTGAAAAATGACAGCTGTATTGTTCGTGAGGTGATGTGAAAAAATGGCTATGTTGAAAATTTGGCAGCAAAATATTGAAAAGTACCAAAGTTATGCATATGCATAGGAAAAATGTAACTACCACACATATCTCAGGCATTTTCTGTCATTTTTGCACCACATTTTCGACATGGACTTTTTGGGACCCCACCTCAAGAACACTGGCACTGTCATTTCATTATTCTGTCCCAAAAGGTGATTTTGCACAGGGGCCATGAAATCACCTTCCAGGCCCGATTAACAAGATGACCATGACAGTTTTCATCAGGTGGGATCCCAAAATGGCTATGTTGAAAATTTGGTGTACAAATTCCAAAAAATGGCAAAGTTATGAACCTAAGTTCCAAATGCCATTGACAGCCATTACACGGCACTTACCTTTATTCCTCAGTTTGTGGTTCGGCTTTGAAGAGTGCAGACATGTCCCAGTCCACAGAAGATGACAGCCCTTGAACTCCAGTGGTAAGTACAGTGTAAGGGGGGGTTGTGGGGTGGGGTGGGGTGCTCAGTGGCAGGGTTGGGATGGGGAAGGAGAGACGAGGACAGTGAGGGACCATTTTCTTTTTTTCAGGTTAATTGAAAAAATGTAAAAGACAGGGGACTGTTTTCATTTTTTTCAGCTGTACACAAAAAGAATAAAGATTTCAGGACACTGGGGGTGGGCTCTCCAGTGTCCCACACTGCTGAGAGGGGGAGTTAAATGCTGACACAGGGATTGGGCCCCCAATGTCAGCACATTATTAAAGCAAGGGGCTACGGGGACAGGGGTCATACGACACCAGGGGTGGGCATCCTGGTGTTGGAATGTAGAAAAGTGAGCAGGGATGGCAATGAGAGGGTGGGGGGCAACTAAACAGCAGGTAATGGGGATGGTCATTGGGGAGTGAAGGGTTCCACTAGACACCAGGGAAAATGGGGGCTGCAGAACAACAGCTGCAGACTCCTCTTGTTAAGCTGGGTGCCCAAGATTTTGGGTGTCCAGAAAAGGTATTTCTGACCATTATTTTAAAAAACAAACATCAAAATCTAACTAAATGGGACCCATTTAGCTGGATTCTTGTGTTTGTTTTTTAAAATGACATTTGTATGTATTTCCCAGGTTTTTTATTTTATGGGAAAAAAAACAAGATGGAGGCTCATGAACAAGGATTTTTTCCTCACAAAAAAGGATTTCAGGTCTCGTGAAAAAGGAGCACTCTCACAAGACTCAATCCTGTTTCGCGAGACCAAATCCTTTGTCAAAGAAAATACAGCTGTCCAAAAGATTGGAATGTTTAGAAAAGTCCCATAGGATATAATGGGAACTAAAAAGCGTAATAACTTTGCAACAGATTAGTATTATTGCACCACATTTTCACTGTCTATACTGCTCCCAAAGTTCTTTATACCCTACAAAAATCATGCATAAATTCTACACCGTCTGGCTGCAAGGCAATAAGGAAAAACTGAAAAAAGGTGGATTTTAACTTTTTTCACTATCCAGATCTCAGAATCAACACATCCTACCAGAATGAAACTTGCCACAGCAAGTGATCTACCCCCACAGGACAGTGCATACAAAATTTTATACATATCCATTGAACAGTTGCAAAGTTATTAAAGTGCAAAATTTGAAGTTGAACATTAAACATGCTCCTCAACTCCTCAAGTATAGAGGTACAACCATGGTGCTCCTATATATGTCAAACACAGTTTATTTTAAAATAGGGGCACTCACCACTTCATTTAAAATATGGCACCACTCTTCTTATAATTTTTGAAATGACAGTCCATATTTATTAAAACAACAAACAGACAGGCTGTACTCATCTGTCATGTTTCGGATATTTCTATCCTTTATCAAAGGTTCTGTCAAAGGCCTTTGATAAAGTATAGAAATATCCCAAATGTGACAGGTGAGAACGTTTGTTGTTTTAATAAATAAGGACTGCCATTTTAAAAATGATAAGGAGACTGGTGCCTTTTTGAAATGAGGTGGTGAGTACCTTATTTTAAAATTAAATAAAAAACTACATTAACATTAAGCGCAAAAAGATGGGAAATGAAAAACATTAGGGATTTGGGTCTCCAGAGCATTGGCGAATCAGTGGTGGGGTCTTACTTGGGGTTGTCAACAGTAATGCCCACCCCCTCCCCCCAGGATGTAGCATCCTGTCCGAAGCACAAGACACAGCTCCAAACTAGTGCCTCATAGTGATACAGTATGGCCAACATAATCTATCAGAGCTTTCTTCACACAGGGCACTATGGACCCTACATGAAGACATCACATTTGACCTTGTCTGATCAGAGGAGGGGTGGGCATTAAGGTTGACAACCCTAAGTAAGACCCCCACCACTGATTCGCCAATACTCCCGGAGACCCAAATCCCTAATGTTTATGATTTCCCATCCTTGTGCTCTGTGTGTTTTACAACCCTAATGTCTGCCTTAACATAGTCTTTAACAAAGAATTTCCCTAGTTTTTCTGATAGAAGAATTGTATCCTCATTTGTGCAGGTCCCTTCAGGACCTGTGCAAAATGAGATAAATACAATATTGGAGACAGTCCTGACACAGTAGATGGACCCAGCAGACCCCAGCACACATGCCGATACCTTGTGGGTGAGGCTCCTTGACTCACCACAGGGTGTGACTTTTGTGCCAATACACTGCTACATCCTTACTCAGGCCAGGGCTGGTGCCGCATGCTGCAGCACCTTCCCCATCAGCCTTGTCCCACTAAACCAGCTCACTGAGTTCACATCTGAACTCAGCTCACTGCCATGGTACTGCAGCATGTTCCCCAGTGGTGCAATGGATATCCTTGTAAACAATGTTCCTTAATGAAGTCTTTTAATATTTTCACCCCAAACTTTCAGCATAGTCTTCTTCTGATCCTACCTCTTAAACTCTGTATGTGAAAATCTTCAAATCCATGCTGAAACGTCATTCCATGCCACAGGTGCAAAAACACATTTCAGATAGGATGTGAAGCATGACAGCAGTACTGTTCATAAGCTGGTGTGAAAAAATGGCTATGTCAAAATATTGAAAATTACCACAGTTATGCATATGCATAGAAACATTTTAATGAATGCATATGACTCAGCCATTTTTAGGAATTTTGTTCACCAAATTTTAAACATAGCCTTACTGGGACCCCACTTCATGAACACTGGCACTGTTATTTTGTTACTCGGTCCCAAAAGGTGCTTTAACATAGCGACCATGAAATCACCTTCCAGGCCTGATTAACAAGATGACAGTGACAACATTCATGAGGTGGGGTTCCAAAAAGGCTATGTTGAAAATTTGGTATACAAATTCTAAAAAATGGCAAAGTTATGAACCTAAGTTCAAAATGCCATTGACAGCCATTACACGGCACTTAACTTTATTCCTTAGTTTGTGGTTCAGCTTTGAAGAGTTCAGACATGTCCCGGTCCACAGAAGATGACAGCCCTCAACCTCCGGTGGTAAGTATAGGGTAAGAGGTGTGTGGGGTGCTCAGTAGGAGGGCAGGGATGGGTGAGGTGGTGGCAGGGATGACGAGGGACCGTTTTCTTTTTTTCAGGTTAATTGAAAAAATGTAAAAGACGTCGTGGGACGATTTTCTTTTTTCAGCTGTACACAATAAAATAAAGATTTTGGGACACTGGGGATGGGCTCCCCAATATTCCACACTGCTGGGGAGGTTAAATGCTGACACAGGGATTGGGCTTACCGATGTTGGCACATTATTCAAAGCAACGGGCTGCGGGGGCGGGGGGGGTCATCTGACACCGTGGGGTGCACATCCCAGTAATTGGAATGTACAAAAGTGAGCAGGGGACAGTAATCAGAGGGTTGGGGGCTACTAGACAGCAGGGAATGGGGACAGTCATTGAGGAGTGAGGGGTTCAACTAGACACCAGGGAAAACGGGACCTGCAGATCAACAGCTGCAGGCTCCTCTTGCTAAACTGGGTGCCCAGGATTTTGGGTGTCCAGAAAAGGCATTTCTGGCTGTTATTTTAAAAAACAAAGGTCAGAATCTAGGTAAATGGAAGTCATTTAGCTAGATTCTTATGTTTGTTTTTTTTAAATGACATTTATATGTATTTCCCAGGTGTTTTAGTTTATGGAAAAAAACAAAATCAAGATGGTGGCTAGCAAACATGGATTTTTTCCTCACAAAAAAGGATTTTAGGTCACGTAAAAAAGGAACACTCTCATGAGACTCAATCCTTTTTTGCGAGACCAAATTATTTGTCAAAAATAATACAGCTATCCAAAAGATTGATATGTTCAGAAAAGTCCCATAGAATATAATGGGAACTAAAAATTTCAATAACTTTGCAACAGATTAATATTATTACACCGAATTTTCACTGTCTATTCTGCTACCAAAGTTCTTTATACCCTACAAAAATGTGCATAAATTCCACACTGTCTGGTGGCAAGGTGATAAGGAAAAAACTGAAAAAAGGTGGATTTTAACTTTTTTTCACTATCCAGATCTCAGAATCCGCACATCTGACCAGAATGAAACTTGCCATATCAAGAGATCTACCCCAACAGGACAGTGCATACTAACTTTTGTGAAAATCCATTGAACAGTTGCAAAGTTATTAAAGCACACAATGTGAGGTTTAACAGTAAACATGCTATTCAACCCTAACTATAGAGGCATGACCGGGCCTCTATAATGTATGTTTATTGAGATCTTGGATTAACACCTTTGAGTAGAAAGCTCTTTCATACATTCCACATCAAGTATGACACAAACAAGAATACAGATATGTTCAACAGATACAGATACAGCAAGAAATAATTGAAAACTGTCTCCAGGCATAAATTCTAACAATAGTTACACAATCTAAGTACATACAGGGTGCAGAGTCAAAACAAAGGCTAATGTTTCACTGGGTAATGGTAACATAACATGACAACACTTGTTTAAAAAGGAGAATTGTACAACTAACAACATAGGCAGATAATTGGATTGTGCCTGAGTCAAAGAAAGAAGGAAGATCTCGTACCAGTAGAGAGGGACAGGGGAGGGAGGAGGAAAGTGCAGGAAGGGAGAAGGCAAGCAGAGGTGGGGAGTAGGATGGGGATAGATAGGAGGAAAAGGAAGAATAGCTATGTAGTCAAAGTGGAATAAAGGGGAGGAGGGTGGGGGAAGGAGGGGTGGAGGAGAGTAGGGAGGATGAGGAGGTGTAGGTAGTGGGGTGATGATGAAGATGTGTTAAGGTGGTAGGGAGGAAAGAGGTATGGAATGACGGAGGGGAAAAAAGGGAAGTGGAGTTGGAGGGAAGTAGGAGGGAAAATAAATAATTTAGGCAGGGGTAGAAAGCCCATGAAAGTGATAACTTGACCTGGGGGCCAAAAAATGGACATGAAGCGTAACATTTTACTAATCGATAAAGATCACAGAGATTGCAAATGATAGGAGCAAGGTAAAGGCAAATTAGCAGTAGTAGTCACAGGTTGTCAATGAGATTAGATGTTGCTGGAGTTTTTTCTTAAAGGAGCCCAGCAAAGTAGCATTGGTTATGTCAGGAGGCAGGGTGTTGTACCTCTACGGAGCTCAGTATGCGAATGCATGTTGTCCAAAGGCGGTGTGGCACCATGGTATTCTGAAAGCCTGTTTGCCAGAGCTTCTTGTACTGCATGGGTTACATGCTGGTGAGAGAAGGGCCATTACGCCATGGGGTAGCAGTCCCAAGGTGCCTTTTTTTGCAAGCAGGCATGATTGGTATTTGAGCCTGCTGTCAAATTGTAACTAGCTAACCAGGGCATAAAGATCACAGGTGTGTGTCAAGCATACGGCACCAGTAAGAAGGTGGCATGCTTTATTTAACACCATTTTGATACATCGGAGGGCAGTGTCTGTAGCCGCACCATAAATGACAATACCATAGTCCATGAAAGAAACCACAGAACTGTGGATTGCCGTGTTCAGTGTTTCTAGAATGAGATTATGTTTGTTCATGTATAGAACTCCTAAATGCTGGTTAATAGCTTTGGCTGTTCGGTCAATGTGCTGGGTGAAAGATAGGGCAGAGTCAATAGTTATACCCAGGTACTTGAAATGGTGAACCAATTCAAGAGGGGCACCAGTGTCATTAAAGATGGTAAGCGGGAAGGTTTTGTTTCTGCTTTGGGAGGTTGAAAACAACATTGTTTGAGCCTTGTCATAATTAAGGATGAGCTTATTATCCCGAAACCACTTCTCTGCAGATGTAAGTATTGCTGAAGCTGGTCCTGGAGAAGGTGAGAGTCCATGTTTCTGGTAAAAAGTACAGCGTCATCAGCATATAGAAGTATGTGGTCACAGCCAGCTCCTGGTAGTGAATTGAGGAAGACGCTAAAAAGCAATGGACCCAAGATATATCCCTGTGGGACTCCAGAGCGTACAGGCCTACTATCGGACAGGGTGTTACCAATTTGTACCTGCTGCATTTGGCTGCTTAAGTAGCTGGAGAACCAGCTTGTAGTGTTGGAGGAAAGACCAATGGAGGAGAATTGTCTAATGAGGAGATCGTGGTTGACAGTGTCAAAGGCCTTAGTAAGGTCTATGAAAGTTGCCCCTACCAAAGCCCTTGTTCCAGAGAGTTATTGACAAAACCTGTAAACTCCAGGAGTGCAGTTCATAGGTTCATAGATTCATAGGTTGTTTACAAGCTCAATGGGCTGAGTTCCCTTTTAAGAGCTTGCCACTCATTTAAGAGTGGTATTCATATTTTCTATCTGCCATGTATAAATCTAGGCCTGTCTTAAATGTCCCAAAATCAGGACTTGAAGCCACATAGGACGGTAGACTGTTCCATAAACTCACAACTCTCTGAGAAAAGAAATGATTACGTTTTGTGGTTCTAATGTTTATTTTTTTTTTCATTTTTTATTTTAGTAAACTCTAGGATTACAAGTACCTTTGAGCAGGGACTGCTCATTTACAAAGGTTCCACATCAAAGGAAGTAGGGTAACGGCAATACAAAGGAACAATAGATACATGTATTACATTCAAGGTTGACTAAGCATGATATATACAGTGGTTTGCAGAGAGATTCAGCAATTGCCGGCATGAGTATGTTTTGAAGGAGAACAGCAAATGGAGAGGAGAGGGGCACAGAGGAGTGAGCAGGCAATGGCCATTGACAGTTAGTAGGGGCGGGTGGCATGAGATTGGTGATGGTGGCTCGGGCCTAGTATCAACTGCGAGGGGAGGGGTGGGTAAAGGGAGGAGTGTGGGGGGGTGAGCAAAAGAGGAACAAGGAGGTAGGAATCCAGAGCACCATTGTCACTGGTACAAGGTGATGACCATTGTTTAGGAGGGACAGTCACACTGCGTGGTTGAGGCAATGGAGCGTCAAAGTTCCCTTTAAAGGGACCTAGGGTTATCGCCTTAATATCTTACATCCATTATTTCTCATATTTATCTTCCCATTGTAAAAAGTTACTCCGATTGTTGACGCAAGACAATTATCCCTCAGAGCTCTGTATGTAAGGCATAGGTCTCCATGGAGTTCTCTATATTTTGTTGAGTATAGATCCTTTAGTCTTTCACTGTACTCAGTTGTTTTTAGTTTTTTTTATCTTTTTAGTGTATTTATGCTGTACACCTTCTTTGAGTTTATTACTTCTACAGGTCAGGGGTTTGTTGAACTGAGATGCATAGTCCAAATGTAGCCTTACAAGGCTAGTGAATAGTGGTATTAAAATTTCTTGATCTCTACTCTGTAAATTCGTTAATATTGATCCAGTAATGTGATTACATTTTTTAACTTTTGTAATGGTATTTGCTTAAACTTAAGGCCTTTTGAAATGATTGTGCCTAGATCTTTTTCATCACTTATAGTTTGTAGAATATTATTCCCTAATTTATACTGAAAATAAGGATTTTTTATTCCAAAATGCATGACTTTGCATTTATTTGTGTTAAAATGCATCTGTATTGGCCTGCCCCATACCATGAGATTATCCAGATAAGTTTGGATATTTTTGTTATCATTTGTGGTGGTTATTAACCCCCCCAACTGTACAGTCATCAGCATATTTTGATAGCCATACTTTATCTGAGACTGGCATTGTAGCTACTAATATATTAAAAAGGGTGGCTCCCAAAACTGATCCTTGGTGTACCCCACTAGTCACACCTCCCCATTTGGAACAGATTCCTCTAATTGCTACTTGCTGTTGTCTGTTGTTTAGCCATGAACCTTTCCAGTTAATAATATTTGGTTGAAGATCTATCCTCTGAAGTTCTTGGATCAATATAACGTGATACTTTATCGAAAGCCTTTGCAAAATCAAAGTATATTACATCACTAGATATGCCTTTATCCATGGCCTGACTTACTGGTTCAAAAAAGTATAGTTGGTTCATTAGACACGCTCTACCAGTGACAAAGCCATGTTTGGTATAGTCTATTAGGTCTTGTTTTTTTATGTGCTCACCTTTTTAACCTCACATTCCATGAATTTAATTTGACACTCTGAGATTGGTTTTACAGAAACTATAGGGTTCACTTTAGGTTCAAGAACACTAATAAAATAATCATTTAGTGTTTCAGCTATGTCTTCTTCTTTAAAGAGTACACTCTTTTCTGTTCTTAATGGTCCAATGGTTTGCTGCTGACCCTTGAGAGTACCTATGTAGTTATAGAATTGTTTTTGTTATCTTTGACTTTGTTAACTAGTTTTATTTCCAGATTTTTTTTTTTGCTTTTTTAATCGTAGCCTTGATATTCCTATTACACATTTTTAATTTTTCCAGTGTTGCTTCAGTTTTTTTTTTTTTTTCATATTTCTGAAACATCTTTTTCTTTTTATATATCAATTTGTTCATTTTATTGTTCCACCAAGGGGGAATCCTTTTATTTTTTTATACTTTTGCCTTTTAGGAACATATTGATCTATACACCACTGTAGTTTTTTATTATATGCCAGGTCTGCTTAAGGTTTGTATCTGCAAGTTCCTTTTTCCAGTTCCATTTATTAAGATGATTCCACATTTTCTGATAATTGGCTTTATGAAAGTCCTTTACTAATGTATTTCCTTTTATCCTCTGGAAATTGTTTTTTATATTTAGCAGCTACTTTATGATGATCAGAATCTCCCAGCAGAGGTAATTATAGAACTTCTCCTGACAGTTGGTTAGAATAAGGTCCAGTGTGTGTTCACTTCTTGTAGAAAAGTAAACCAATTGTTCCATATTCAGCTGAATGAATAAATCTATAAATGTATTTTCCAATGGAATGTCACGTTTCAAGTTTCTCCAATCTATATGTGGCAAATTAAAATCACCCATTAGAATGTAATCTCCTTTAATATCCTGTGTTTCTAATTGTTCTGCTAAGTTTATATTTTGTTCCTGTGTCAAGTTTGGTGGATGACATTCCTACAGTCAAGTTATTGTTTCCACACATAACTTTAGCCCAGATACATTCATTATGATTAACATTATCAGTAGCGATCTCATAAACTTTTAGTTCTCCTTTTATATAGATGGTAATTCCCCCACCCTTATGATCTCTCCAGTTTTTATAAATTCTATTATGGCCAGGTATATCCATGTTCCAGTCGTTTTGAGGGTGGCTTGAAAATGGTGAAATACGGTATGCAGTCTTTCCAGGAATAGCTGTGACACTACTGCCACTAGAAATATTTTGTCAGCAACTGCCACTCAAAAAGAGCTGTGTTATGCACAGTGTGTGACCTGGAAATGAATCCTGGGGTCACCAAATGCTCGCAAACACAAAGCACTGTATTTGCAATAAAAGTAAATATTTTACACCACTACAGTGGTTGTAGAGCTAAAATGCACATGTAAAAGTGCATACAGTTAAAAACTTGGTCAAACATGCAGGTTGTGGTCCCCACAGTACTAGTAGAAAACTACAACCCCTCTTCCTGTAGGAAACAGGGCTCCAAAGTGTTTTAGTGGTACAGAATAAACTACACAGGCAATAGTTTCTTCAAATAAAAGCACATATGCAGTCTTTCCAGGAGTAGCTGTGACACTACTGCCACTAGAAATATTTTGTCAGTGATGGTACTATGCCCACGCCTGAACCCATGCTGTTGGGGACATTGGAGTTGGTAGTTATCCAGATACTGTACAAGTTTGTTGAGCACAATGTGCTCCAGGGCCTTCGAGATCGGGGGAGGAATAGAGATTGGGTGGTAATTTCCCTGCAGTGCTCAGTCACCACGCTTGTGCCACTGCGTGACCACTGCTGATTTACAAAGATATGGAAATTGTGACTGAGAGAGTGACAGGTTGATTATTTTAATAAGAGGTGTGAGGATTTCCTCTAGGGTAAGGGCAACAAACTTTAAGTCCAAGGAGTCTACACTGAATCTAGCTTTCCCCAGTGCCTTCTTAAGATAATGTCTGGCTTCATTTATACACTGCTTTGAAATAAAATGGTGGGTGGTCTCAGGGTGAGTTCTGGACTATAGTGTTCATACCTGAGGAGGTAACCACGAAGTAGTCGGGGGGGGAGAATGTTGCTAAGATCTGTAAATGCATTGTTGAAAGCATTCGCGATGGCTTTTGGATCCTCGGTAGGGGTGCCATCGATGTTCAGCATGTTCAGGGTAGTTTTGGGGTCTTTACCAGTGATGTCTTGGATGTTCTTCCAGAATTCCTGCTATCATTCCAGGAGGTGGAAAGGGCTTCTTTGAAATACTGGCTTTTAGCAGAATGGATAGCACGGGTACACTCATTTCTCACTGCTTTGTGCCTCTGTAGGTTAGTTTGTGTCCCCAGCACTTGAGCAATGTGCCAGAGGTGATCCCTGTGTTTTAGTAGATCAAGAAGAGCAGGGGTGGTCCAGGGATTATGGGTTCTCTTGATTTTTGTAGTTTTGAAGGGGGCATGCTTTTTGCAGGTTGCATTAAAGAAGTCAATGAAAAGTTCCAATGCAGTGTTGACATTACTGGCTGTATATACATCAGACCAATCGGTGATCCTCAGGTCAGCTTTCAGTAACTCGAGGTGTCCCGGAGTGAGGACCCAGCTAGTGACAGTTCTGCAGGGGGCTTGCGGTAGTTACTGGACCAGTAAAACTTAACAGGGTAGTGATCATTAATACAGTTGGGTAGGACAGAGGTGCCCTTGATATTATCTGGCCGGTTAGATAGCACCCAGTCCAGTAAGGTATTGGTCCCAGTTTTGTAGTTCCTCCTGGTTGGGGCTTCTACAAGCTGGGATAGGTGGATAGTAGATAATGCGTCCTTGACATCAGTGGCATTAGGGGAGAGCCAATTTATATTAAAATCTCCAAGCATTACAAATTCTGAGTGAAGGCTCACCCCTCTTAAGGCATTTATGAAGAACGCAAAGCCAAGTTTAGTGTGCCTTAGAAGGATGTAAACAGAAAGCATGGTGAATGTTTCATTGTGTGCACTGAGAAGCAACTTAATGGCCAGCATTTGGATTAAATCACCGCAACCAGGGGTGGGGATCCCCAGGCCTTGCAAAGTGTCCTTTATGTAGATCACACATCCACCACTATGCTGAGAAAGGTGATCACACCTAAATACTGTGTAGCCAGGAAGTAGGATTGCTGTGGCAGGGACTTTAGGAGTGAGCCAGGTTTCTACTACCAGGAATACATCTGGATTATGTCTGGTGGTCCATACTTGTAGTCTGCCAAGTTTTGGAAGAAGGCTGCAAATGTTTAGTGATGCCACTGTTAGACCACCAATATTTCTTGGTGTGTGATTTGGGCAGTGAGGAGCTCCAGGATTAGGAAGTATATTGCCCAAGAGCAATGAAAGCAGCGCTATTAGTTTTTTCAGGTATTTCTTAAATAGTTTTTTTGGAGTGGACATGTAACCTGCGGTTAGTGTGTCACCGCATGAAAGTTCCCTGTTTAAAGGAGATTTGATAGAATATTTCCAAGGCATCATGCCAGTGGGGTTGACAAAGCCAAAACCCATTGGCACAGAGTTAGCTCCCATGTAGCTTATGTGTGGAGGAGGTCAGATTTAGGGGGGAGGTTATGGTACTATAGGTATCGGTCATGGTACTGGTTGCTCCCAAGGGGGCAGGTAGACACATGCCTGCAATTAGGAGTCCTGAGAATGTGAACAGGGCCAATATGGCAGTTCCACAAGGTATGAGAATAGTTGGGTAAAACATAATTGACTGGTGTAACAGGGAAGGAGAGGAGGCTAGGATGGCAGTTCCTTTGAGGTAGCTTTCCTGCTAACTTAGGCCCTAAGAGACAAAGTACATGTAAAGTTGATTTAAAATGAAAATGCTGATGGTAAATTACATCCAGAGGAAATGATGAACTGTTTAGATCCAGCATCACATAATGTGTTAAAATTTCTGAAAGGTGATAAACTGGCTGGGCATATGCAAGATGTGAAATCCTTTTGTCTGTATGTTTCCTTTGTGCTTCAAAATCCTCAGAGACAAGTACAGTTCCTTTAGGAGTAGGTCAGATGAAAATGTTGATTCAGTTGCAGGACCCAGCATCACCAAGTGTATCAGACTTATTTGACAGACTTATTTTTCCTTGGGATGGCTTCCAAAAAGTTGATTTAAAATGAAAAAGCTGGTGATACCTAAAGGAAATGATGAGCTGCTGAGGTCCAGCATCACAGAATATGTTAAAATTCCTGAAAGGTGATACACTGCGGCCTGGGCATATGCAAGATGTGAAATCCTTTTGTCCGTATGTTTTCTTTGTTCTTCAACGTCCACAAGTAGATCTCCTTTAGGAGTAGGTCAGATGAAAATGTTGATTATTTGCAGGACCCAGTATCACCAAGTTTGACAGACTAGTAGCAAGACATGTTTCCTTGGGATGGCTTCCAAAAAGTTGATTTAAAATGAAAAAGTTGATACCTGGTGGTGATGTTTTGCAGAAATTTAATCCAGGAGACTTTCACAGATGTGTGCAAGAATGGCATAGGTACTCCAAGCATATGTATATAAGGACTTCAGGTTGCTGCCTTAAAGCAAAGTCTACCTGTTTTAGTCACTGATGGCAATTGAAGAGGCTTTTGTTTTTTTATTTATTTATTGATTGAAGAGTTTCACCAGGTAGGGCACACTGAGCAAAAAGAGCTCATCTCACGGTACAACCTGGGGGGGTGGGATACATGGGAGATAGCATGTACATTTCATAGAGTTACACATAGGAGACCATGGTGCATGATACAGAGTGTACAGGGAATACATAACATTGAGATATACATTAGGATCTTGGTACATTGCTACATACAGGTTTACAAAGTGTAGATACATACAGGGGAAGGTGGCATATCATGCATAGATTACAGACATATAAACAGTCATGTATGCTTACACAGTTTCACTGAAGTGATACAGAGAATTCGTAATACTGGTGGCTAGTACTTGTTGTCTATGGAGAGGTTGGGAACAGGGTCAGTGGGAAAGCGCAGGAATTTAGAAACGTCCATAGAAGACAGACATAGACAATGGGATAAACGAGTTATTGGGGGCTGAGCAGAAGTGCAGATAGGAGCAAGTGCAGGGTTGGTTAAACTTTTATGCCAGCATGAGAGAAGAAATGCTAGGGCTGCTGGTCAGGCCGCATAAGAAGGAGGGGGAGTCGAAAAGGGGGGTATGCGTGAGGGTGGGGGCTCAGGAGCAGGAATAGTTTGTGGTATAGTAGCTAAGTAGGGCAAAGGATATTGAATGTCTAGAGGAGGAGTGGTGGATTTGGGCCAGTTGGGCATTCCATAACTTAGGGAGATGGTAGGAGAAGGCTGACTGGCCTGCAGTGGTCCATCGGAGAGGGATTGATAATAGCCAGGAGTCAGTAGACCTAAGGGCATGGGAGAGGGTTGGTATGGAGGAAAGGGTGGAGGTGAGGTAGGAAGGAAGGGCACCGAGCCAGAAGTTGGACACAAATTTGATACTGTGAAGTAGCCAACGGTTGCTCAGAGATGGGAGAGCCAGTGAGTGATAGAGCTCACAGTGGTGGGTACATGGGGGGGCATCTAGGGCAAAATGGCAGAAAGCATTGAAGAGTGGGTCCAGACTGGATAGGGTGAACTTTGGGGCTGAGCTGCAGACTATGTCGCAGTAGTCAAAGGAAGGTGGAATCATTTTCTGAATAATTTTGCATCTCACCGGGGGTGATAGACAACTGTGATTCTTGTGCAGAGCGCCAAGTTTGGGGCGTAGCTTTTTCTGGATAGCGTCCATGTGGGCAGAGAAGGACAGGTGACAGTAAAGCCAGACTCCAAGGTACCTAAAGGAGGGCATGTTCTCTAGTATTGCTCCATCGAGGAAGTGGAAAATCAGTTGTGACGTGAGTCTGGATAGTCTCTGCCTAGAGCCGAAAGTCATAGAGACTGTCTTTTTTGCATTGAGGGAGAGTTGGTGGGAGTTAAACCAGAGCTGTACCTTGTTGAAGTTTGCCTGGAGAGTGGAAATGACTTCTTCTTGGGTATGGCCGGACGTGAAGAGGACAGTGTCATCCACGTACATGTGTATAGAGGTAGTAGAGCAGGTTTTTGGCAGGTCATTTAATAGGACAGAAAAGAAAAGGGGGCTGAGAACGGAGTCCTGTGGGACGCCAGTGATGATACGGAGTGGAGGTGAGGTGGAGTCCGCTATTTTTACAGACTGGGTTCTATCTTGCAGGTAGGCTCTAAACCAGTTAGTGGCTGATGTGGATAACCCAACAGCGGATAGGCAAGTTAGTAATAGAGGGTAGGATATTGTGTCAAAAGCTTTAGCTAAGTCGACGAAAATGGCTGAAGTAATTTGGCCTTTGTCCATCCCTGTAAGGATGAAATCTGTGAGTCTTAGCAGGGAGGTGGCAGTAGAGTGATCTTTTCTAAATCCTGCCTGGAAAGGCGTGAGGAAGTGTGATTCAGAGAGGAAGTGAGAGAGTTGCGAGAGTACGAGGTGCTCCTGCAGCTTCGTTAGGGCAGGGAGCAGGGAGATGGGACAGTAATTTGCTGCAGTGGTGGGGTCATCTCCTTTTGCTAGAGGCATAACAGTAGCATGCTTCCACTCTTTGGGAATTGGTTCAGCGGCAAATGAAAGGTTTAGGAGGGCAGCAAGGGGAGATGCAATGGCGTGGGCAAATAGGAAGTGAAGTTTGGTGTCTAACCCGTCAGGTGATTTACCCTTTTCGGGGTTCAGGGCGAGTAGGGCATCTAAAGTATCAGTGGGAGCAAGGTGTTTGAATGTGAAGTAATTTGGTCCCGGCAGTTTAAGGGTTTCAGACTGAGAGGATGAGGTTATTTTTGGAAGAGAGGCAAGTAGGGTTGTGGCACAGGTGGTGAAGTAGGTGTTGAAATAGGAGGCGACCGTGAGGGGATCTGTTAAGAAAGTCCCTTGTGTGAGTAGGCAAGGGGTGGGAATTGTAGATGGAGGGGAGAAGAGGGAGTTGATAACTTTCCAGAATTTAGAGGGCCTACTGAGGTTGGCATTTAAGGTGTTGTTAAAGTATTCGGCCTTGGCTAAGCAGGTAGCCTTGGTACATTTGTTTTGGAGCGCATGGTACGAGATATTGTCACTTGGGAGGAGCGTAGAATTGCATAAATGCCACACCTTGTCCCTGGCATTCTGCCACGTAATTAGTTCAAGGGAGATCCAGGGGAGATGGGCTCCCCGGACTCTAACTCGACGTGGGGGGCATGTTTGTCCCAGACACTGAGGAAGGTGTACAGAAAAGGGCAAAGGCTTCGTCTGTATCATTACTAGTAAGGAGAAAGTCCCAGCTAGAGTGGGCTAGGTCATCCAGGAGAGGGGCGAGGTTTAGAGATTTGTATGACTTTTGTAATAGAAAATTTGGGGGTGATTTGGGTCGATGGATTTTGCGGACTATGTAGGTGATGTGGTGGTCACTTATAGAGTCTGGAAGTAGGCCTGAGCTGATGACCCGGTGGGGGTGAGAGGTGAGAACCCAGTCAAGTAGGGAGTGATTATTAGTCTTAGGGTTTGAGCATGTAGGTTCTGAGACGTTTTGGGCTAGATCGAGGGTGGTAATCTCAGTGCAAGCTTTATTGAAAGCAGGAGATGGCCAGTTGTGATGTAGGTCCACCATGATATAGAGCTCACCCAAAAGGGCTAAAGAGGCTAGGTGGGTTAGGAGGTCAGTGACTGTCACAGCCGGGGTACCAGGGCAGCAGTAGATACCAGCCACATAGATTGGGAGAAAGAAAGGCAGGGATAGTTTTAGCATGAGTAGTTCATTGGCTTTGGGCTCTGATTTTGTGAGCATGATAGAAAAGTGCAGGTTTGATTTGGTATAGATAGCCACTCCGCCTCCACGGGTGGGTCTGTCTTGCTGAGTGATATTAAAACCCGGGATGGCAATGGCTGGGTCAAGAAGGTTAGGGTTTAGCCAGGTCTCAGACAGGATGATAATATCAAGGACATGCTGTGCAACTAAGACCTGGAGGAGATCAAGCTTAGGGGCTAAGCTACGAATGTTGAGGTGGAGTAAACATAGCCTCTGGGGGAGGGAGCTAGACGGGTTAATAGTGGAGGCCTTGGCAGGGGGGAGAGACATTGAAGTTGAGGGCGCTGGGCCGGGGTTTGGGTGTATGTCCCCCACGGCAAGGAGTAGTAGGGCAATAGTTAAATGGTGAGAAAGGATGTACAAACATTTTGATTAGGGAGAGTGCCTTCTAGTAGGTGAATTGGGACATCCAGCATTTGTAGTGCTGAGGGTAATTTGGTGGATGGACGATAAGGAGCAGGCAAGGGTGAAAAGCAGAGGGGGGGGGCTCATTGGAAAGAAGATCCAGGTGGTGGCTGGGAGGGGTGAGGTGGCAGTATGGGGGACAAGGGTAGGATGAGTTAGTTGAAATGATTGAGGGGGAGGGGTTGGGTAGCAGGTTAGAGGAGGAATTAAAGTGGGTGCATAGGATAGGAATGAGATGATGAGTAGTAGGTTCCTTGTTGTCTGTGCCATGGTTGATCGAGCACAGGGGGTGCGAAAAGATGCCAGAGATATGTTGGCAGGAGAGGGGCGGTTGTTTGCGGCTGATTGGAGGTCGATAGTCGCGGGGAGGAAGCTAGGAACCAATAGCGGTAGAGTAAGTATAAGGGGTGGGACAAGGAGTGTATTTAATAGGAGGCCTGGGAGGGGGTGGGGGGGGGCAGGCCGAAAAAGCAGGCTGGCTGTACGCTTGGAATGCCTCGGGTAGTGACCGCTAAGGCAATTCAGTTGCAGGGCTTCAGAAAGCCGTACAGCAGCTTAGATACCTCGGTCAAGGAGGTGCACCAATCGGGGGCTTAGGGCTACCCGCCAGGCCAATTAGTAGTCGCCAAGGTGGCAGGCGGACCAATGAGAGAGCCACTGGAAGCTGGGCGTCTCCAGGAGTTTTGGCAGCAGTATCTGGGAGGTTTGGCCGGGCGCTGGAACCAGGAGGGTGGCTTGTGATTGTCTGAGGACTCGGCAGCAGTGGCTGGAGATGCCGCGGGAGTAGGGAGGTGCCCCTCAGGGCGCAGTGGCAATCTGCAAAGAAAGAGGGAGAAAAAGCGTTAGATAAAAGGCAGATTAAGTCGGAGCTACAGATTGATGGGGGGCAGACGGGAGCTTGAGGAGTGGATGGGGCGTGATTCTTGGACAACAGGAAAATTAGTAATTGAGGTAAGAGTGGGAGGGGATTTAGAGAGACAGAGGAAGGTTGATTAAGAGTAGTTAGAGAGAAATTTAAAGCCGGGGGGGGGGGCTGTCTGCCGAAAGTTAGCCTAGAGCAGGAGTTAGGGAAGAAAAAAACAGCAGGGGGGTCTGGGAAAAGTCGCCGGTTTAGCGGAATTTAGAGAAAGAATGAAGGCAGGCTCCCATAGATCATGGGCAGTGAGAAAAACACAGTAGCAGAGAATACAAGCAGCAAAAACAGGGCTGTAATCACTTTGTAGAGCTAAGAGTTTAACCAAGCAGTACAACGACAACTGACACATAAATTATCAAGGTTACAGCACTTTTAAGCCTGAATTAGTGTGTCAGTAAATGACTACATATAGCAAAATACAATGTTTACAGAGTTTAAGCCAAAAAAATCATGCATTAGACCAAAAAAGGAGGCTGGCTGTACGCTTTGAATGCCTCGGGTAGCGACCGCTAAAGCAATTTGGTTGTAGGGCTTCAGAAAGCTATACAGCAGCTTAGATACCTCGGTAAATTAGGTGCACCAATCGGGAGCTTAGGGCTACCCACCGGGCCAATCAGTAGTCGCCAAGGCAGCAGGTGGACCAATGAGAGAACCGCTGGAAGCAGGGTGTCTCCTGGAGTTTTGGTGGCAGTACCTGGGAGGTTTGGCCAGGCGCTGGAACCAGGAGGGTGGCTTGTGATCATCCGAGAGCTCGGCAGCAGTGGCTGGAGATGCCGCCGTAATCGGTAGGCACCGCTCGGAGCGCGGTGGCAATCTGGGAGGTTTGGCTGGGTGCTGGAACCAGGAGGACGGCTTGTGATCATCCAAGGGCTCGTTGGCAGCAGCTGGAGATGCGCTGGAGTCGGGAGGCGCCGCTCGGGGCGCAGTGTCAATCTGCGAGGAAAGAGGGAGAACAGACTACATAACATGGGTAAGTTGTGGGGAAGCTTGTTGAAACAGTGACTTAATTATTGTGTGTACGGTAAATTGAAAACCGTCATGGTAGTCCACATTTAAGGGCCATTTTAAAGAGCATTGTCTTGACCTATAGTTTGGGGGCTAGGTGAGAACTGTCTGGCCTAGGGCCTCTGAGCTAGGGGATAATTGAAAGAGGACAAGCAGAATGTAAGGTTTGAGGCCTTATATGCAAAACTACCTAGGCTTCCCATTGTGTTTGCATACCATCAAGTGAGTGGCACAGAAAAGGAGTGAGCCGTCTGACCTAGGAATATCTGCACGGCATCCACAGAGGAACTGCAGGACCACAGGAGATTCTGCCACTGAAGGTATGAGGTAAGCTTCAGGTGTTACAGCTAGCAGACCTATACGTACGAGTGACCCCAATAACTCCCTACTTAGTGTACACCAATGTGGTAACTGTATGGGTTACCTCACATAAGTGGTATTATAATGAATGTTTGTTAGATACATAGATACATAGACAGTGTCGGCAGATAAGGGCCTATGGCCCACCTAGTCTGCCCATTTGAGCTTGTAAGTTCAGTTTGTTTGTTTTCCTAGAAGTCTATTTCCCCTTACCCCTGACCTCTAGAATTCCTTTATGTCTATCCCATGCATTCTTAAATCCCGTGATTGTTTCAGCCCCACCACTTCCTCTGGCAGGGTGTTCCACTTGTCCACCACTTCGCTCTGTGAAGAAATTCTTTCTCATGTTTCCTCTGACTCATCCTCCCTCCAACTTCATCCCATGCCCTAGTCCTGAAACATCTTTTCGCTTAAAAATAGTGTTTTCCTGCACCCTGTTCCTCCCTGTAAGATACTTGTATGTCTCTATCATATCCCTCTCTCCTCCTCTCCTCCAAGGAGTACATGTTCAGTTCCTTCAACCTGTCTTCATATGACTTGTGATGCAACCCATGCACCATCTTTGTTGCCCTCCTCTGAACCTTCTCTACCCTATCTATGTCCTTACGTAGGTATGGTCTCCAGAACCGTACAGTGTACTCCAGGTGGGGCCTTACTAGTGTCTTGTATAGCTGAATTATGACCTCCCTTTTCCTGCTGGTGATGCCCCTGCCTATACATCCCAGCATCCTATTTGCTTTCCCTGATGCCTTGTCACACTATTTCCTACCTTGAGGTCATCAGAGATGACAACCCCAAGATCCCTTTCCTGCTTGGTGCATGCTATATCCTCACCCCCAACTGATATATTGTGCCAGGGTTTTGTACCCATATGCATTATCTTGCACTTCTTTGCATTGAATTTCAACTGCCAAACCCTTGACCATTCTTCAAGTTTCTGCAGGTCCTTCTCATTCTGTCTACACCCTATGGTGTGTCTACTCTGTTACAGAGCTTTGTGTCATCAGCGAACAGTGAAATTCTGCCTTCTATATCCTGTGCAATGTCACTGATGAAGATGTTGAATAGGACCGGTCCCAGCACTGATCCCTGTGGTACCCCACTGGTCACTCTTCCCTCTATGGAGTGACAGCCATTTACCACCACCTTCTGTGTCCTGCCACCCAGCCAGTTACCTACCCACCACACTACTGTCCTGCCCACACCCATATTCCCCAGTTTGTGTAATAGTCTTCTATGTGGCACAGTGTAAAAGGCCTTGCTGAAGTCCAGATAGGCCATGTCCACTGCCCTCCCCTGATCCACCTCCCTAGTCACCCAGTCAAAAAATTCAATGAGGTTGGTCTGACATGACCTGTTAGCGTACAGTGTTTTAGATACTGACTAAATTAGCATCCTTACATAACCATCTACTGGGGGAGGAAGAGGCAGTAGCCTAGGAGGGACAGCCAGGTAACCAGAAAAGACAGGAACTTTAGCAAAACTCAATACATAGGGTAGGCCACCTTAGTTCTAGTCTAAAGGTGCTAGGCAGATCGAGGAAAGCAGATTATTATCAGAGGTCCAGGGGTTATCATTGAATTAGTATGGAGCTGAGGTACATCTGGGAGATTGTCAGTTGCAGGGACTGTGTGACGCTCTTCTCCAGGGTTACACTCTGGAGGAGGGGGCATTACCCCAGCTGCATGACATTTGCAGATGTCCATGCTCAGCTGGTGGCAGCAAAAGACAAGATATCTCAGCTACAGCACTGGCGGAGCTGAAGCCCACAACCCCGCTCCCCCACAGGCCAACTGTCCCGGGGGGTGTACAGTGGTGGGGAAGGGAAGGGGGAAGTATAGCAGGGTTAGCCACATGGAAGTCAACCAATTCCACATCATCCCAACAGCAAATCGCTTTGAGCCCCTGGAGATGTCACAGGTACCTGACTCCATCAGGGGTGACTCTAAGTCTGTTGGGGGAGTGTGCATGATGATTTGGTGGCACTGGGAGGACAAGTGGGAGAAAATCAGCAAGGAGAGTCTTAGTCATTGAGGACTCAATGATTAAGGGTAGAGAGGGTGGTGAGAGGGTGAAAGAGGAGGGTAATAGTCAGGAGCCTCCCTGGTGCATCAGCCATCTGGGACATAGATAGGGTAGGGAGGATGGTGGAGAAGGGAAAGAGGGAGCTAGTGGTGCTGGTTCACTTGGGTACCAGTGGTCTGGCAAACCAACCTGTGGAGACAAGTGAAGAGGAACTTTCTGGGGCTGGGGACAAATTGAAGGTACACTTGGCTTCCCTAGCCTCTTCTGAGGTCCTCCCTGTGTGGGGTAGAGGGAGTGGGAATGATACCGTAAAAAAGGAAGAAAGCAAGGAGTGTAATGGGTGGTTGAAGAGATGATGTCAGGAGGAGGGGTACCACTTGGTGAGAGACTGGGGGTGCTTCTGGGACAGAAGGCTTTTCAAGGATGACAGCTTTCACCTAACAAAAGAGGGGACCAGTGTACTGGGGTAGAAGTCTGTCGTCTATACTGGACAGTTAAACTGACTGTGGGGGAGACTGAGGCTACGGAAACCACTGAAAAGGGAGAAAGGGTCAGGAACCTAGCTAGTGCTCCTTCTGAACTGAGGGCAAGTAGCAGCGAGGTGAGTAACAGTAAGGTTGAAGTTCAAACTAGGTTAAGAGAAGAGGCCAAAGAGGGAGGGCTCACAAAGCCTACAATTAGTAAGAAAAATAAGAAATAAAGGAGGCTAGGGAAAAATAAGGGAGAAGGCTCAGTAAAAAGCAAGAGTGGGATCAGGAGCAATATAGAAAGGTGTCTGCCTTAATACCAGGAGTCTGGGTAATAAAATCAATGAGCTTCAGGCAATGGTTGCAGACACTGAGATGGACGTCATAGCCATCACAGAAACTTGTGCCTCCGAGAATATTGACTGGGACCTGGCAGTCACAGGCTATACCATGCTTAGATGGAATAGAGGAGGTAAGGGAGGAGGCATTGCCCTATATGTCAGGGAAGGCATTAAGGCAGTGGAAGCTGGATACATCAGGTGAGGTAATGGAGAAATAGAATCACTGTGGGTTCAGCTCGCAGCAGCCACAGGCAAAAAACTATGGAAGGGGGTGATCTATACACTACCAGTATAGGGAGAAGACAGAAATGGGAAGCTAAGGGCAGAAATAGAAAGGGGACAGCAAAAGGGGAGGTGGTGCTGGTGGGAGATCTAAACCTGCCAGATACTGATTGGGACATTCCAGCAGCTAGAAGCACCAGAATTCAGGCCCTGCTGGATACATTGCAGGACTGCCTGCTGGTGCAGCTGGTTAAGGAACCCACTAAGCAAGCTGCCATTCTCAGTGCTGTGCTCACCAATTTGGAAGCAGCAGGAGAAGTGCGGTTGGTGAGCCATTAGAGTACAGTGACCATAGCTCTATATGGTTTAATCTGCTCCTTGGGACCAGTAAGCCCTCATCAAAAGTTGTAGTCTTAGATTTCAGAAGAGCAGACTTAAAGCAGTTGAGGGAGATGGTCCAGTACAAGTTAGACAGAGTGGACAGCATCTTGGTGCTGAGGAAAATTGTGTGTGTGGGGGGGATTTAGGGGGCCATTCTCAGGTGCAAAAGTTTTCTGAAAATATCAGGGAAATAGTGAGAGCCAAAAAGAATGCCTTCAATAGGTACAAGGAAAAACAGGGCGGGGGAAGAATGAGTAGAGTACCAAGTAAGAACAAGGGAAACTAAGAAGGCAGCCAAGGACGCAAAAGCAGACACAGGGCTGTGTGTTGCAAAGGGAATCAAGAGCAGAGAAAAACAGTTTTTCACATACAGTAGGGAAAAAAGAAAGAAGGGGAATCATTAAGCTATCAGAGGCAGTTCGTGTAATAGAAGAGGACAAGCATAAAGTAGCTATCCCTTATTTAACTTTTTTTAATGCTTCAATGCAGTTAATTACAGTATATTGGTTTTATCCAATGCTTGTATTTGCACAGCTTTAAATCATAATTAGATTTTAACCAAAAAAAATATTAAAGCACAATACAGATCAAGGGTAGCATGTGAGGAAGGCGACCAAATATGGGTGACCATCATAACGGCGACCCATATGATGTAATTTTCCTCATGGGAGAATCAGAGGGGATGGCGACTCGCCTGCCAGGCAACGGTAGGGTAGGCGACGGGAAGGAGGTGGGCGACAGGATGTGGTGGGATGGGGGACGGGGATGTGACCCGAAGGGAACCTACTTCCACTGAGCCAGACATGTGGTGTGGTGGGTAGGGTGCATGGCTCCGACGGAGCAGGTTCCAGGTTTGGGACTGGTGGCAGGTGTATAAATTTTGCGATTCCCGCAGCTGTGGGACTTAGATTTTTTTTTGGGAGCCGGGATGTGCCCCCCTTCCTGACATGCACCCCCCTGGATTTGAGAATCTTTATTTATTGGGACGCACAATTCCCGGTAGCCTGTATATCGGCAAAATTGTTTTCGGTGATATTGCAGGTCGTGATAATAGCGATCGCCATTGTGCAGTTGCTATTATCACATAAAACCCAGATCAAGTCCTTAAAGAAGGCTGGAGGGAGACTCATTTATACACCTTGGGAGGGGAGGCACTGTAGATTTCTTGTGGGGAGAAGAGCCTCGCGGTGGTGGTGGATGCCAAGATTAATAACCTGGAGCACTGTAGAAGGGTTGTGGCCCAAGCAAATAAAATGCTGGGGTACATAGCCAGGGGGATAACCTCAAGGAGTCGAGAGGTGCTCCTTCTATTGTATAATTGCCTGTTTAGACCACACCTTGAATACTGCGTGTAGTTTGGGTGTCCTTACTTAAAAAGGGATATTGCTCTTCTGGAGAGGGTCCAGAGGAAGGCAACCAGGATAATACAAGGACGAAGGCAAAAGCCCTATGGGAAGAGACTGGAGGAGCTCAAACTGTACTCGCTGAAGGAGAGAAGGAACAGAGAGAATATGATTGAGGTCTTCAAATATCTCAGGAGAATGAATAGGGTAAGTCTTGAGGGGGGTGCTTCAGCTGAGGGAGATAGGGGCCACCAGGAGACACTCAAAGAGGCTGGACAGGGGAGTCTAAGTGGAGAAACAAGGAGACACTACTTCACTGACAGGATGGTGGAGCCCTGGAATGCACTGCCCATGGAGTTTGTGGCTGCTACAACTGTGGAGTGGTTCAAGAAAGGCTGGGATAGGTATGGGGGAGGGTGCATCCCAGAACCCCACTGGGGGTTGGGGGTGGGGGACATTGTAGGGAGGGAGGGAGAGGGGGCTATAATGGTGCCCTCGGTAGACACTGATCCCCCGAGCAGACTTGATAGACCATAGGGTCTAATCTGCTGGCTTTTTAGTATGTTAGTATGAGACAAGCCCATAATATAGTCTAAAATATAAGAAATATATCACTTCAGGTTTTAACAGCTGGCAAAGTTGAAATCAAGATTACTTGCTCTTGCTATATATAGAAAAATATTTTCAGGGCCGGCCAGGGGGGTTGAGGGTTGAGGTGTTGGACACCACACTTCACGCCATGCCGGTGACCCAGGTCTGGGAACAAGCCCGGGCCGCCGGGTGTCAGCAGGGGGAAAAAGAATTGAGCGTCCAGAGGACTGCTGTCCACTCTCAGGGGGGGACTAGTCGTGCTGCTCACTGACTGCCCTCTGGTGGTGGCTGGAGGGCAGTACTGGTTGGGAGGCTTGATCCGACATCCCTTGTGTCGGAAGGGGAAGGGCCAGGTGAAAAAGGGAAAATGAGCCTGGCAGGTTTGATAATGGTCCACCATTCCCAGGAAATGTCCCCAGATTCTGAATTGGGTCTCTGGGAGGGGGAGAAGCCAGCAACCTCCTCCTGGCCCTGCCACAGGGGGTCAATCTGAGGGGGAACTACTGGGGACCATCTAGCATGGGAGCGGTGGGACTGGAGAGAAAGTCCCTCCATTTGGAGGTCCATAGCTGCCTACCAGGGCTCTGGTGGCTAAAAGTGCTTATGGGGGGGGGAGAAAAATATTTTCAAACACCATCATACTTGTAGAAAGATACAGTCCTTTAGAACTATTACAATAATACTTATAGACACCCCCCCCCCCAAATAAAATCGGGCCAACTCGTCTAGGTGACAAACATTTAGCACTTACTCCTGTATTAATTTGCTTTTTCTGATTGTACTTTCTTGTAACTGTTTACTGGGTCTGTGAGGTGTATTTTTTATTCCCTATACCTTTTCCCAGGTCGCACCTGGAAATGAGCCTCAGCTCAGTGTGCCTTTCCCAGTCACCAATGTTCAAGTAAATAAATAAACAAATAGCAGTTTAACTATTTTCTATTCAAATATTTAGCCCATTAGTATTGCCTGTCCCCAGAAGCCAGCACAGTAGTAAAACAATATAAATACAGTGCAGTTTTACATACTGTAATAAACTTTTGTTACAGAATTCAGAAAGAATTTACCAAAAGAGTAAACATGTAATGAGTATATAAGTGATATATGTATATGAAATGTCATGCTTTTGTGAATTCCAGCAGTAAACAACTTTCAACAAAACAATGTCTCATTTAAAAGGCAAAACAAAAACCATATGTAAGCACCCTTTGGGCACTTACTAGTTTTTTTGGTTGCTAGGGGGTAGCTAGGAAGAGAGAGAGAGAGAGAGAGAGAGAGAGAGCTAATGGTGACGTTGAGCCTGGGATGTGGTGCTGCCTGCTGACTGCAGGTGGGGCCCCTCCAGAGAGGGTATAAATAGCAGGGAATTTTGGTCCTAGTGGGGAGATCGAGGGAGAGACTTGGGAAGAGAGGAGTCGGGAGGTTTGGCCCGCGAGTTCATCCGGAGGGCCGTGGGGGAGCCGAGGTGGTCCGCTTGGCACCCCAGCTCTCCACCCTTGAAGACCCACGATGGAAGGCAATAGTTCATCAGTAATAAAGGAGAGCAATGGAGCAGAGCAGAAGAGGCCTGTCAGTGCAATTGGGAGCTGGAGCCCGGGGAGAAGAAAGAAAAATGGAGGCCCGCCAAGTGAACTTCAGTACCTTGGTAGGGTAAGCACTGATAGGACCTAAAAGCCCTATAAGAAAGATTGCCAGTGGGCAGTTCAGCTGTTGGGTTGGAATGATTCACTATGAGTAGGCCTGCTATGCCAAATAGGGCCTGGGGCACAACTTGGAAGTGGCAGCCCTTGTTGTTGAGGGTGTAGTGGTGGCAAAGTTACCCCTAATCCCTAGGCTGGAGGCCACCGTAGAGTTGGAACCCATGGTGTGAGCCACTTGTGGAGGTGGGGAAAGTCCATTTGGGGGAGTGATGTTTGGGACCCCAGCAGGGTGGTAGTCCATTGTATGATCTGCGTGGCACTGGCAGAACTCCTCCTGATGAGTCAGTTCAAAGGTTAGAATCATAGCATGAGCAGGGCATGCTGGTAGGACTGGGATCAGTTCTGGGGCACATAAAACCCCAGAATAAGGCCCAGCCATCAGCCGAGGCATCAGCGACTGGATGTCTGAAAGGGTCCTGGTGGTTCGGTTCTTGCTATAAGAACACCTAATGAAAAGTACAGAATTAAGATCTAGAAGGGAAAGAAAAGTTTGCTCCATTAAGAATTAGCCCCTGGGTGGAGAGGGTATAAGATCAGGTTGTGGAAATGAATTGAAGAGAGTGTAAAGGGTTGGGACAGTAGAAACGTCTCGTGCTGTCATATGCCTGAGTAAAGGGTATAGGAATGGAATTTGCCTGAAGGGAAAGGAAAAGGAAAGAAATGTACTGCTGCAGAAACACAGAGAAAAAGAATGCAATAAGTGTCAGTGAATGGGATCAGTGTCAGGCTACTTCATGCATGTTTAGTGGCCTTTTCGGCCCTAGAAATGCTGCCAGGACTTCTAAGCTTTTCAGTGAAAGGGAGATTTGCATGAAATAAATAGTCTATTAGCCCAAAAGACTGTTGCAGTAGATTTCCCAGCTGTGCCTGTGAAAGAAACCCACCATTTAATACCCCTTGCTCCATGGAGTGGCTGTTACTGTTTTTTCAAGTTTAACTAAATAATTTTGCACTTTGATTCTGGAGTGGACAATGAACTTAATCAATGTGTTGGTACATGCTTGCTTGCTAACCAAAATTCCCCTTGTAGCCACCGGAACACCAGTCAGCATATTTGGTCACCTGTTTAAACATGATCTCCAGTCACAACGACTTAACAAACCCATGTAATGGGATGCTTCTATTCTAATTATTTGGGCTATGTTGCTTGTGCTGTGCAGTGCACCCCTCCCAACTTTAATTACCATCTGGATACCCTTAGATAGGGTGGGGGGCTTACACATATTTATCTGATACAGATATCAGTCCCTTTGGCAAGATTACATCCTGCATACATCATAAGCCTGATCCATATACTCAAAGTTGAACATGATGCACAATGCAACGGGCCCAAATTAAGGGAAAAGTGAAATTAGGTTAAAGGTTTACACAAATTATAGTAATCCAAAAGTCTATGGAGCACTATCAGTGTGTGTAGTTACTTTTTTGGCAAGTAGTGGAACATCATTCTTAGTGTCCTCTGAGGCTGTATGATCCTGGTGTTTTCTGTCGTGACGATTTCTGAGAAAGCTGAAGAGTTGATCCCAGTCAAAATATATGTATCTGACCAAGCTGATTATAACTCAGGCCTTACACGGGAACAATGGAGAGAATTTACCCCTCAGCTGTTGCACTTCTGCCCTGTACTGGATAAATCTCCATCTCCATGCCTGAGGGCTAATATCTGGATAAATACAGATCTTGGAATATTTAAATAGCATTGCTCCCTTTAGTCTTGATTGTTTTATTACAAGCACTCGATCACTTTCAAATGCAAACTGCACTATAGGTGGCTTCATGGGGTTGGCTGGTAGAGGTAACATTATTTGCAGAAGTAGAAGATATTTTGTGCACAGGAAGATGGCATGCTTTCATAAGTGGGGCATATTTTCAATAATATACCCAAGGCATTCAATAAACTGTCACAATATCCCACACTATTGTTTCTGTGTTATCAAGTAAGGGAAGACTCACAAAACATAAGTTATTTTTTGCACCACATTCTGTAAGTTCTCTATCTTCCTAGCTTGAGAAATATTGGGCTCAGTTTTCGAACAGGCCTTTTGACCAACACAAGCTGCAGCAAACAGCAGCTTGCATCAGAGCCCCGTGAGCCAGGGATCTTGCACCTGATTTTGGTACAGGTGGGGTCCTGGTGCCAAGGTCCCTAACACAGCCACAGCTGCTCCCCTGCTCCAAACAAATGGCACATGGGAAGGGGAATGACAGAAGCTTGCAGCAGCTCCTGACCCATCAGTCAGCAAACAAGCAAGGGAAGTGTCCAAGGCATGCATCAACCAGCAAAAAGCAGACCTCAGAGGAAGACACAGCAATGACCAGAATGGTCACTGGTGGTATGTGCCATGAAGTGTGTATCCCCCGCTTAGTCTGCTGTGTGAACAAACAATCGGATTGTCTCAGCACTGCAGTAGTGGTATATGTACTTGTGCAACTACCAGGCACCCAATCGAGCTGTGCTTCTGGACATGTTCCATGACAGACCGCCATACCCAGAGGGGTCACATCCAGTGGCCTGGCAGCTCTGTGCAGTTTAATGCTGTTGGTCTAGGGTTGGCAGTGTTGCATATAGTCACAGGGCACCTCAGAGTCTGCAGGATGCCCAGGCCACAACTACGGTGGGCATGTGTTTTTTTTGGAGGGGGCTGCCACAGTACAACATAGCGAGTGACATACTATCATCTGTGCAATGAGTGGGGCTCCCCACGCTAGCCTGCACTCCTCACACCCAGGGAACTGGTTGTGACTGTGGTTAGGGTGCTGCCTGCTATACTATCAGTACCAGGATGGTAGTCTGGAGGATGCCGAATAGGACACGACAGCTGTCTGCCCCTCTATTGCACCACACAGTGCCCATGTCCCACTCCATATTGCAGGTGCCTGCTCATGGCACAGTAGGCTTTCTACACTACAACCACAGTGCACCATCTTAGAGATGGTACATAGCGACCCAGAGTTCAGCAACACACATGCTGAGTCAGTGGGGTTGGGCTGCAGTTGTCTGCAGATCAGACTGTTTGAGTCAGGTTAGTACAGATCATTGATAAAGGAACATGAGTGCTAAATAATAAATAATTACCATCCCATTCACTACTGCCAGTAATTTCAAAGGTTTTTAAGAGTTTGGTAGCCTCACAACTGTGGGAATATTTAGAATATAGTAGACTGAAGAACACCTGTCAATCAGGTTTTAGGTCAACATATAGCACAAATACAGCATTTCTAAAGGTAGTGGTAGACATACAGGGGAGTCTGGACAGGAGAATGTCAGTGGGTGCTTTATTCATAGATTTATCTAAAGCTTTTGACACTCAGCACCACAGCATTCTCCTGTCCAGATTCTATTCTATGGGGGTAAGAGGTTATGAATTGGAATGGCTCTGATCATACCTAACTGACACAAAACAAGTAGTTGAAGTGGGACCTTTTAGGTCCTCCTCCTCAGTACAGATTAGTACAGCTGTTCCCCAGGGGTCAATTTTTGGCCCCTTGCTTTTTAATGTCTACATTAATGAGCTGAAATTTGCTTTCCCCTCTATAAAATATCACATCTATGCAGATGATACCATTGTTTATACAGAAGGGAAATGTCTATCTGATATCCAAAAAAACTTACAAGATGCTTTTTTGTGTATCCAAGAATTCTTTAGGGCACATAGACTTAGTTTAAATTAAAAAAAGACTCCGACGATGCTATTTAAACAATCAGGGTGTGCTGGAAGTAGTTTAGAAATTCAGTCAATTGATGTCATCCAAATTAAACAGGTAGAACAATATACATACTTAGGGGTGGTATTGGATGATAGACTTAGTTGGGTCCCACATTTGGAAAACTTATTGCTTAACTTAGGTAGGAAACTGGGAATGCTGTATAGGGCTAAACATTGCATGTCACAGGCTGTAAGACTCAGAGTTGTAGATACTGTGATATTACCTGTGTTAGAGTATGGGGATATCTTACATGCAGGTGCTTTGAAATTGTGTCTCCATAAGATGGATATAATGTACAATAAGCTGGCTCGATTTATTTTGACTGCCCCGATGCTGAGACATCACTGTCACATGTATAGATCCCTTGGGTGGATAAGTTTAACTAACAGAAGAGACTGGCACACCATAACCTATATGTATAATGTATGTCAGGGTACAATGCTCTCGTATATCCTAGATAGGTATTCAGTGAGGAAGACTAGGGAAAACTTAAGGTCAGCACAGGGTTTGGAATTTGAAGTACCTCGTTTTAACATAAAAGTAGGTAAGTATTCCTTCCTGGGGTTTGCTATTTCTTTCTCTCTGCAATAATATGCCAATTTACCTTAGACCCATTAATCAGGTCTTACAACTCAGTTTAATTAGAAGATTTTTTTTGACAAAGCCTCAAAACCACAGATTTGTTGCAATTCCCCGTTAGCCTGAATTTGTGTACATCCATTCTCTGTTTTATATTTAATGGATTGTTGGTTTTTCCAAGAAAATGTCTGGTCATTGCATGTATATATTTATTAACTTTTATTGTATAAGCGACTTATTGACACATGAGTGTACAAACTGGAGGACCTCCTTTGAAATGAGCTTTGCTCAACTGAGTATTGTTACAACTATCCTATTCACAATTTTGAATAACATTTTATGAATGAATGAATCAATCAATCAATCAATCAAGTCAGCTATGTCCCCTGTGTTGTTCGTGAGGAAATTTTGCTGGCATAGGATTGCCTTCATATTTCAATTGAATTTTAGCAGCCCCTGTACTGGGGCATCTTGATTTGCTGCCATGGTCCAGGAAAATGCATGTGGGTTTTGCATATCTTTTTACTGTTGGTTTGCTTTCATTGGTGACTTTCGCCTGCTGGATCTTACGGTGCTTTTGTATTAGTGTACTTTTGCCAACCCCTGCTTCTGTTTCTGGATGTCATGCCATTTCTTTCACAGTAGTGTCATTGCCATGCCCTATTGTGATGTTCTCTAGCCGCAACAGTGAGGCACATGACCCCACCCCCACCTGGACCTGTCCCGATGTGCAGTGCATAGGTTGTTAAACCAGCTCTGGCTGGTCCAACTGCCAGTGTACCTGCTGTCAAGAAGGGGGTTTACAGAATCCCAACCTGAGGGATAGTGCATCGCTGGTGTGGCGCAAGACCTCTTCCCCCATGGTGCACCAGTGCATCCATCACAAGGACAGTGCAAGCCTGGATGGTGCAAGTGGACCCCTATGTGGTGCAGGCAGTGTCTTAAAATTGGGAATGGTGCACAGTGTAGCGCAAGGTGCCCCTTGCACCATTCCTTGTTGGTGCAAGCACAATGCGCCATTCCCAACCATTTGAAAATCAGACCCATAGGGCCGATTCCAAAAGAATCCTTAGATCGCCGCAAGTTGAGGTGATCTATGGCTGCGGTGCACTCTGGTTGTGTCAAGGACTCTGCACCCAAGTCGGTAAAATTGGAGGACCCCGTGCCAAAAACCCAGGAGTCACTGCACATGCAGGCTAGCGCTGAACAATAGGCATGCCTGCAGGACTTGCTGTATAGATCTGGCTCCTCCCCCCCACCCAGTGCAACACAGCAAACAATGCCAATGGGGTCCTGGGGCAGACGGGGCACAGGGGATGCCATAGGGGCTGTTATGGAGTAAGTGAGTATAGCAGGGGATGATCGGGGCACCCTGTGGGGTGCCCTTGTGATAATCAGTCCTGTAATGGTGTATGATGTGTCATAATAACAGCACCCCTGCTGGGTGCCCAATAACCCTCCTTGCATACCCACAGGCTCCCCAAAACCCCCTATGGCATCCCCTGTCCCTTCTGACCCTGGGCCCCACTTACAGAGCCCCCATATCAATTCCCCGCCTTGTAGGGCAATGGCACAGGGGCCTTTGACCAGATCCTAGCTGGTCTAACTCTGGCCCCTTGGTGCACCCATGGCGGGGCTTCCTGACTCCCAAAAAATGGGATGTTGCAGCCCCACTGTGGCACAAGCCCCCTTGTGACCTGGCATACCATGATGTAGGTCACAAGCGTGGTGCAGTGCCCGTTTGTCACAGCAGCTTCCCATTCCGACATACACCACGTTTCTGAATCGGGATTGCCACAATTTCTGACACAAGGTGCAAATTTCATCACTGATGTGTGACGCAAGCACCTTGCATCAGTCTAGATGCTTTTGGAATTGGGCCCATTATCTCTAAGCATAGCAGAAACCAAAGATGTGAAAGACTAAATTTTATTGGCTATAGAAAGTTGATCTTTTTGCAGTGTCACAGTTTTGCTTTCACTTGCTATCATATGGCGGTTCACCCTTTCCCATCGCACCACCAAGGCATCCAGTTTTTCATCAAATTTTTTAATGACTTCTAAAAGTGCCAGATAGAATTTGTTCACCTCCATGAACATGTTCTGCTCATAAGGTAAGGCCTTTTTCAGGCTTTCAGTACATGATGTTGTTACTGGGGAATCTAACAGATTTTCAGGTCCATGGCTCATGGGGCTGGAGTTTCAAAGCTACAGCTCAAGCTGCAACAATGGCATTTTGCACCGAGTGCCATTGGGTTAGGGACCCTGTGCCCAATTTTCCATCAGTCAGAGTCCCGGTGCCTAAGTTCTGCAGCCTGCGCCAACAGTGGCAGTGTGCCAAACAGATGGTGCACCAGCGAGGTGTGCCACAACAGCTGCAAAGCATTGGGGTGGCAGCTGCACCCTTAGTCAAAGGAGCACAGGTGGCTAGCGCCCCACCACCACCACCACTGATCTACCAGTAACCCAACCTGGTGATCTAGTGCTCACCCCCCAATATGCTGTAATGCTGAAAGTGTTAAAATAACACAGTCTGTCCCTGGTGAACTAAAGCCCCCCATCCCTGATATGCCTATAATGTGCAGTATTGGAATAAAATGTAATTCCCTGGTGAGCTAGAACTCCGCCAGCCCCAGTATTCCAGTTATGCACAACAGTACAGCATATCGGTAATTTACATGTGATCCGGGTCCCTGCCCCAGCCCCATATGCCCAAATATCTTAATGCCACCAACAGTCCATCCTGGTGGTCTAGTAGCTCCTGACTCACCTTCCTTCTGCAACACTATTTCTTCCCCCATCCCGATTAATTGAGCACCCAGTTAATAACTCTCTCACACCACCATGGCCGGATGCCAAATGGACTGTTAGATTGCCTACTATATACAGGATGTACTCTGATAGTTCATTTGGCATCCGGCTGTGGTGGTGTGTGGAGGGTTGTGCTGGGTGCCCAGTCAGGGTTCAGGATGGGGGGGAGAGGGGTGGTGGGCACTACCTGGCAGGGAGGGGGGTTGGGGAGCCACTAGACCACCAGGACAGGATGTTGACAGCTTTAAGATATTCGGGCATATGGGGCTGGGACAGGGACCCGGATCACATGTAAATTACCGATATGCTGTACTGTTGTGCATAGCCAGAATACCAGGACTGGGGGTGCTAGCTTACCAGGGAATTACATTTTATTCTAGTACTGCACATTATAGGCATATCAGGGAATGGAGGGGGGAGCAGCTAGATCACCAGGGAATGACCTTAATAGGGATAGGCAGATATCCAACCCGATAAATGGAACTGGTCGGCTTTTAGACTTTCTGACCCTATCCGACCCGATCAGATACTGCTACATAAATCGGATCAAGTAGTGGCTGATTTTAGATCAGTAATTCTCACTCTGGGAGATAACTGGGAAGAAGAGTGCAGCAAGTCAAATTGTTTCCCTGTGGCTATTACAATTAGAAAATCACTGCATTTATTAGAGTGAGTGTTAAAGCAGGCATAGTGACCATTGAGGTTAGTGGCTTGGGAACATCGAGTGAAGTCGGTGTGACGTGGAGGGAAGCCAGGCTGAAGGAAATAGGTTTGGAGCAATTGAAAAAAATTGCCAGTTGCTGGGTCCGCTGTCCCTATGTCATTCAACATACACTGCAGGTGTATCTGTTAGGCTAAGAGGAGGAGGTAAGGGAGGTAAGGGAGGATCATCCGTTAGGCTGGGTAACTGATGGGGGATTACCGGGCTGAAGGATAGGAACTAAGCAGAGATACAAATGCAGACAGGGGTTCCAGTTATTGTTAAAGATGTCCTATTTACCAGCAGCAACAAAGGAAAGCCTTTACAAAATGGCCAGTTTAGGTAGGGCTGAATGCCATTTGATTATCGGGTGAAGTCAGTGTGAAGTGGAGTGAAGCCGGGCTAAAGGAAACAGGTTTGGAGTTTGGTGACCAAAACCTACAGTATTTGACATGCGTGTAACTTTTATTTCAGCAGAGGCATTCTAATCAGGGCTGTAACTTCTATCCTAGCAGAGTCTGGGCTGTAAATTCTCCTTGGCAATGTCCAATTTTGGTTTTCCCATAATGGTAGGCTTACAGAATTACACCCATAGATGCGCAAAAGTACAAGCTATCACCTTATCTAAGTAGAATTAAAATCATGCTACAGCGGAACATACCACTATCTTTCCTGACACAAAATCGGGTCTAATCGGATAGTGGACACAGAGTATCCAAATCTGATATCCAGGAAAATTTTGATATCTGCCCATCCCTAGACTTTAATGTATTATACTGTACATTATGGACATATGGGAGGGACACAGTGGCAGCTGGCTGATGACCCTCCCAGAGGATGTCAAAATACACTGAGACCAGCCCTTGGCTAGTCTAACTGTACTTCAACCTTTGTCTTTGGGGTAAGGTTTGAAATTGCAACATTAGGGGATATGGCAGCCTTCATCTGCCGCAAGCCCCCTAGCACCAGGCTGCAGCCACTTTTGCGGTGCAAGGCTGGTGCAAGCCCCCTTTGGGGCATGCAGTCTGTGTTTGATGCAGTCTGCTTTGCAAAATAACTCTGGGTGCATCCCTTGACATGAGATGCCTGTTGCGTCAGACATGTTTGACAGAAGCAGCTTGCATCCTTCTCGGGGCTTTGAAAATCCTGCCCACAGCAGACAGACTACTTTTCCTGGGGCTACCCAAGACTGCTGGGGATTGGAAGTGGTCCACAGGCCCCATATGCTACTATTTATCTGGAGTAACTATGCCTGAAGGAGAGGTACTAACTTGTTTTCTTTTTTCTTTTCTCTACCTCTTTTGAAGTTTTTTGCATTCTTTCTTGCTAAGCTTACTCAGCTCAGGATTCAAGGGTTCCATATGTAGATAAAGTCAGTCAGAAAACCAAGTTTCCTCTCACAAATAGAAACTTAATTATGTGGCATGTGGAAGAGCAGCTCAAACATGCAGCTGCCTGTCATCAGTCATCTTGCCTACTGTCCTTCATGATTACTTCTGCTCTGTCTTTACAAGGTGAAGACAGCAGGCTTCTTCCAGAAAGTGGCATTAAGGTGGCTGTAAGGGGGGATTCCAGAGATGAGGCAGCAAGTATTTACTAGTGAAAGGGGGTGGAAAGGGCTAGCAGCCCTAGAAACAAATAAGGGCAGGGCTAGCCCTTCTCATGCCAGACGGGATGCATCTGAGGGTGCTCAAGGAATTGGCACTGGAACTAGCTGAACCCCTGGCATAGCTATTCAATAGCCCAGTTCAGAATGGTGTAGTTACAAAAGACTGGATGACTGTGAATGAGTCCTGCTCCATAACAGGAGGGGATGGGGAACAAGGAGAAACTGGATAGCAACAGACCTGTCAGTCTTACCGCTGTTGTGGGTAATCTGTGGGTGAACTGATGGAGACACAAGTCAAAGAGTACCTTGTGGACTACCTGAACAACAACGGACTCCAGGATGGTAAACAGCACTGGGTTCATGGCAGAGAGGTCTTGTCAGACCAACCTGATAATATTGATTGGGTAATGAGGGTAAAGGATGAGGGCCACATTGTGGATTTACTCTACTTCAATTTCAGCAAGGTTTTCAATTTGGTGCCTCACAGAAGATTACTGAAGAACTAGAAGATCTGGGTGCAGCAAAGGACACAGATGGGTGCTAAACTGGTTGGAAGGGAGACAGCAGAGGGTTGTGGTTACTGGAGTCAAATCAGAGGAGGTGTGGTCACAAGTGTTTTACCACAGGGATTGGTCCTGAGTCCTGTCCTTTTAATATGTTCATCAGCAACAGGAAAATAAACCAGGGCAAAATAGGTCTGTTCACAGATGACACTAAGCTCTATGGTTGGGTTGACAGAGAGGAGGGGGTTAGGGAGATGCAGAGGGATCTGCAAAGGCTGGAGAGGTGGTGCAAGCTTTAACAGTTGAAAGTCAATGCCACAGAGTGCAAGGTGATGCACAAAGGGAATAAGAACCCCAGGACAGAGTACTGGATGGGAGGGTAAAGCTGGAAACTACCTCTGAGGAAAGAGACCTAAGAGTCATAATTAGTGACTCTGTAAATCAATTAAGCAAGTATAACATGGCTACAGCAAGGCAATCAGTATGCTGGGGTTTATAGGAAGGGGTACGGTACTGACAACAGAACTACCTCTCTATAGATCACTAATGGGGCCACATCTGGAGAACTGTGCCCAGTTCTGGAGTCTTCACCTGAGGAACGATAAGAACAGGCTGAAGACAATGCAACGTAGGGAGACCAAAATGATTCAAGGCCAGCAGGGCAGATCTTACCAGGATCGGCTCAAGGCACTGAACATATATTTGCTGTTGACCAGGAAAGAGAGAGGAGATATGGTAGTGACTTCAAAATTCCTAAAAGGAATAAACAAGGTAAACTGTGATGATCTATTTAGCAGGAACAGTGAATCAAGAACACAGGGGCATAAGTGGTAACTGTTGTGGGGAGGCTCAAAAAGGATGTGAGAAAGCTTAATTTTACAGGAAGAGTGGGTGAGCTGTGGAACAGTCTGCACACTGATATGGTAGGCACCAAAGCCATGAATGGTTTCAAACATGGCTGGTACAAAGTGAGTGCTTAGTGGTTGCTCAAGGTAGTAGCAATAGAGTAGTGAGCATGGGGGTGGACCGCATGGGCTAGAACCCTGTTTGGACAATAAGCTCCAGGGTTTGATAGGATATTACAGGAAGACTGGAAGGACCATTGGTCTTTTTCTGCCATCATTGTCTATGTTTCTATATATCTACTCCACAACTTTCACCATTCCTATCCTCTTTGATCCTCTGTTGCCTCCTTCTCACCATTCCCAATTGTTCCACCAAAAGGGGCAGCAGGCCTTCTCATTTTTTGCCCCAAGAATATGAAACACCCTTATCATCATGGTTCACAGCTCACCAAAAAAACAGCAACATATCTGTCTTTTAAGGGTGTACTGAGAAAACACCTCCTTGTATCCTCAACAACACCCAAATATTATTCTTAGCCTCTTTGATCCACTGTTGCTTCCTTCTTACCGTCCCCAGTTGTTCCACCAAAAGGGGCAGAAGACCTTCTCTTCTTTTGCCCCAAGAATATGGAACTCTCTTACCATCATTGTTCATAGTTCACCAACATATCTGTCTTTTAAGGGTGAACTGAGAAAACACCTCCTTGTATCCTCAACTGCACCCAAATATTATTCTTAGCTTGTTACGTTTTTAGTTTTTGTGTACCTGTAAAGGAATGCTAAGCAATTCTGCCTATTTACAGTCTTCTCCTAGGGAGTGAGGGGGGGGGGAGAACAGAAGCAAATTGACATACTGAATCAGGTTAAGCTGGTAGTGGTATTTTTAGTGACGGGGGAAATTTGGCCAGGACACCAGGAAAATCCCCCCCTTCTCTTTCTGCTGGGGGCTTTGCTGCTTCCTATGAAAAGGATGGAGTCAGGGAACTTTGGCAACTGCTGTCCCTGACAAGCCTGATTCCCCTGTATGTAACAAACCACACTTTCCAGTGGCTGCCCACCTGTGAGCATGACAGCAAATGGTCACTGTCAGATTTTGCACAGTGAGTTCCCCAGTCAAACCTACATGAATAAAATAGCAATCCTCCTCAGTATGTGATGGGGAAAGGGTATCATAAATGTATGGAAGCTAATACAAGAGGAAAGCCGATGAGGCAGAAGATGCATACTACAACTCCCCAGTCTCCTTCCTTCAGTGTAGAACAGGTGCTGGTAGGAGCAGGGTGGGAAAAAATGTTGATGGCTCAGGCTGGAGTCCAGTTCTGAAGATTTTATTGTTCGACAGTTTATGTCATTACAATTATAATATACACATAATTCACAAAATATATGTTTGCTCCCTAATGACAAAAAAGAACAAAATAAAAAATTAAAATCAGCCCATTAAAAATCTGCATGTTATCCACGTTATATAAAATATCTTAATAATTTACTTTCTCCTTTTTTATATCAGAAGCGTATTATAAATTAATAATATTTAACTTGCCAAATAAGTCCTAACTATGTTTTACACTTTCCTTTCTTTATTATATATAATATATTTTTATAATTTCTAATACAAAGTGCATCCTAGCTATTTTCTAAACTTAAATTTTTTGTACCAAGTGCAATTTCTTTTTGTCAATTACACTGAGGAGGAGAGCCACAGATTCTAATATCTTCCTAGACTGAACCTTTAATAAGTATGTAATCAGCTGCTTAGGTTCCATTTCCAATTTGCCCAGGACTGCCACAAGATATAGTTTCCTTTCTTTCTCATATAGTATCACCAAATGGTCTAAATCATCTTTTCCCAAACCACAGTTGCACTGATTCCTGCCCAGTCTATTTCTGCTGAAGTCATCTGCTAACCAGTTACTAGTAAAAAGTTCAAGCCTGAATCTTGCAATTATTTTTTTTTCTGTATCGATCCTTTATTACTGATTAGTGATATTCTAGTTTATGGTTTATTTTGTTCCTTGTCATCCATTTACACATTTTATATTGTTTGCAATATTCTAAATCTGTTTGCCTTATAATGTCCCTATTGTCCCTTATCCTAGTCTTTACCTCATTCTTAACTATATAGGGAATGTTGTCTTGCCAAAAGACATTTAAACCAACAAATCAGAAGGGCTAGAGCTACCAAAAAGATATAACAGTTTAAATCTCTAAACCAAACTAGAGCAATATATAAAAAGCTATTAAAAAAAACCAGCTGAAATTTCAACTTTCTCGGTGGAATAAAATGTTAAATGCAATAGATCATAATGATCAATATGCTTATTGGAAGTTGGTGGCCCAAGGAATAAATAACTATAAACTTGGCATAGACACATACATCCCCCTGCACACCCTGCAAAAGTACTATTCAGACTTTTTTTTTATCCAAACCAGGTTGAAGATTTGCCCGAACTAGGAACTGCTTTGCCTTATGTTACATTTTGCAATCAGCAGGATGTATATGTAGCAATTATTTCCATGAAAAAGCATAAAGCCCAAGGCCCAGATCAGATTCCAGCAGAAGTCTTTTTGGATTCATCTCTGAAGTGAGCGTCTATACCAATGCTATTTTTTTAACTGTTCTGTTAAGCAATTTAAATTTCCTGTGTCTTGGAAGGGAGCTAGTATAATCTCTATACACAAAAAATGTGATAGATCCAACCCTAAGAGGTACCATCCAATTTCTCTATTAGACAATTGTTCTAAGATTTTCTCAAAAATAGTATTAGCTAAACTATTGGTGGAAATAAATGCACTGGGCACACTGTCAGAATTTCAAGCAGGGTCTCGAGCCAGTTTTGGCAGAGTAGATAATTACTTTGCCCTGCCACATTTTTAAGAAAAAATACGTCATATTGCGCAACCAGAGAGTGTACCTGGCATTTATTGATTTCAGCTCTGCTTTCAATTCTGTTTCACGCAGTATACTATGGAAAGTAATGAGGGATTGGGGCATCTCCAAAAAAATAATTGCAATTATGAGCAAACTCTATCATAACACCTGGGCGCAGGTTAGAATCGGGGCAACTGGACAACCTTCTTCAACTTTTTTCACAAAATGAGGGGTTTGGCAGGGATGTGCCCAAGCCGTTACCTTGTTTTGCATTTATATAAATAATCTATTAAAAACTTTGGACAAGCCAGTGATGGACTCTCCCAGAATTTTGCATCCCCAATATTGGCATATGTCAATGATCTTGTTCTGCTATCTCTCAACAGGGGGCTACAGAGCAAACTGGATATTTTAGATGACTATATGGTTAGATAAAATGTAAGTATTAATGTGAATAAAAGTCAAATTATGATATTGGGTTCAAATAAAATAACCAAAACATGGAGACTAGGGAACAAAAGACTCAATACGGTAAAATCCTATCCTTATTTAGGTTTGCTTTTTTGGCACGATGGCAAATGGGTCAGGCATGTGGATTCCCTCCTTCCTAAGTTAAAACAGTTAACTCTCTTAAGTCATTTAACTATAAGTATGGTAACAACTCTATAAATCCACTGATTACAGTGATAAACTCTAAATATTATGCACAGGTACTTTATCATTCAGAGATCTGAGAACTTACAAATCTAGGTAGGATAGAAATTCCTCTCAAAAAACTTTTGAGGCATACCTTAGGTCTAAATAACTCTGTATCCCCTGCACTAATTAGGGCTGAAGTAGGATTAGTCAGATTGTCTACATTTGCCCAGACAAGAATTAGAAATTATTGGCTAAAATTGCTCACATTAGATCAAAACAGACTGCAAGTTTTAGTATTAAAAGAAAAATGTGCTTGGACTGAAATGGGCTGTAAAAAATCAAAATGGCTGACTGGCTTGTATACAATTCTAGGAGAGGCTGGATTATCTTTTTTAAGAGGCTGTAGAAAAAATTACAATTAGTTTCAAATATAAATCGTATGTTACGCAAAAACTCATGAATCATTCTAAGAAGGTGGATCTGGATATCATTACAAACCTTAAGATTGCTCCCTGGATAAGACAAAACAATGTTAAATTTCACTACAGGGAATATTTAGATGTACTGATTAATTTAAAACAGAGACAGCTATTTACCAAGTTCAGATTCTAGCTGTTCCCAAGCAGGGTATTGTCTGCTAGCTACAACAAAGAATCAGAATATAGTTCTGTTCTCTGTGCCTGTACTGATATGAATGTAGAGGGCCTCTCCCATGTTATTCTTACATGCCCATGGTATAATGAGGCTAGAGAGAAATGGCTGAAGCCGATGCTGTAGGGAATTGCAATGTTGAATCAAACGTTGCTATTAAACATACTTTTCACTACAAATGATGAATATATAATATATAACTTGGCTAGGTATCTGGAGGCAATCACAAAAATTTGAATGAAGCATGTCAAATCCAGGTGATTACTGGTTACTTTTTAAATTAGTGAACCTGGAAGCTGTTGCCTTCTATTTAAAATCCTTATGTAATTATGGTTATCCCCAATTATGTACTGCACTCTATATACTTTTTGCACTTTGGATGGAAGATTAAGTTATGATATGATGCTCTGAAGTGTATGTCTATTTACTATTATTTATTGTATGTATTTTGATATAGTGATGTGTGATTTAGCTTTTTGTTGTAATGGTCTTTTGATCGATCAAATAAATTTACTTACTATTACTACTACTACTACTACTATAGGTATCCTGGATATATCTGTTATACAATGTAATAATCCATATGGTTTTATAAATTTCTCTACTATAATAATACTAGGAAAGATTATGTTCTGGTGCAAGTATTGAATTGTTTCTTCTATACATAATCTGGGTAATCTTGGTTCCTTCATTCCATAAGCTTTCAGCCAGTGGTTTATTAACCTTTCCTGAATTTGGCACACAATTGGATATTGACCTAATTCTGCCCGTACCAATGCCGAAGGAGTACCTTTCGGGAGACCTATTATTTTTTTTGTAAAACTTGCTCAGATATGAGTCTATATCTATCTTGGTTTGGATGCCCCAAATTTCTACTCCATATAATATTTGGCTACAAATCTTAGCATTTATTTCCTTATGACTACCTGTTACAGACTGTCCGCCATATTTATATAGGAATCTACTTATTGCTGGTAAAAAATCTTTTTGTCCTAATACATATCTCTTTCACATGTTTTCTCCAACTTAATGCTTTAGTCATTGTTATACCTAGATATATGAAGCTGTTGACCACTTATAATTTGTTTCCATAGCATACATATATTTGCTGTTATTCCCTCCACATACCATGATTTTGGTTTTACTGTAATTTATTTGTAGATCTGCTTTATTGCATTCCATATGGAATTTCTACAATATTCTGTTAATTCCTAAATATCTTGTTGACAAATGTACAATGTTGTCAGCATGTGCTAAGTAATGACAGGCTCTAGTTCCTATATGGGGCATATGAAAATCTGTACCAGAATCGGATTTAAAAAAAAAAATAGTGTAGGTGATAAAGTGCAATCCTTTTTTACACCTTTATTTGTTGGGAATTTATTGCTTTTCTCCTCCTTGGAGTTCTACCTGATTTGTGTAAAATTGCCCTGATACAGTGTTTTAATAATGTTCTATACTGCTTTCTCCATATCTATTTCTTCTACAGTTTCCAACAGCATATTTCTATTTACACTGTCAAAAGCAACCTTCATATGTATAAATGTACAATATAGCTTTTGTTTGTTCACTTCTTTATATTTATGTATTCAATGTGCCAATGTAAAACATTAATTTAATGTTGAATATTTCTTTTTTAAATCCACTTGTGCTTCATCCAAGATATGGTTTTCTTCTATTTTGTTATCCTAGTGTTTATAATTCTAGTTAATATTTTTTTTAATACAGTCAATAAGGCTTATGGGTCTATAACATATGGGGCCCTTTCTATTCCCCTTTTTGAAAGGGGGGACTTTTGTGTTTATTCTAAAAGTTTTTAGTATAGAACCAAATTTTGTAATAAAATTAAATAAATGATAGAGCACTGGGTTCCATTTTTCCTTTGATGTCCATAGTACCTCTCTAGGAATCCCATCAGGACCTGGAGCTTTGTGGGGAGCAAAATATTCCAATGCAAGACTGGCTTCTTCTATTGTTATTGTCTTCTGTAAAGTAACCCAATCCATAGATTCTTTATCTGTTTTCAGTTTTTCTAGATATTTTTTATCATTTGAGAATATTTTTTTATAATGATTTATCAAACTTTGTGGGTCAGTGTTTATATCAGGTTCTACTTTAAACTTCCCCATTTTTTTGCTGACAATGTGCCAAAACTTTTTTATCTTTCTGTTTGACTGCCTCTTCCATTTTAGTTGTTTATTATGTTTGTCTCTATTATTACTTATTACCCTGTTATATTCTTTCTTTAGTCTATTCAATTTTCTTTTGTTTTCCATGATTGGGTTAAATTTAACAAATCTCAGCTGTTTATTCAATAATTTCTTACCCAGTTTGTATTTGCTATTAAACCAGTCTGCTGCTTTCTTTTCTCTTATTGTGACGTCTTTTATTATAATGTTAGAAATATGGTTCATAAGAACACAAACTTTAGTAATATTTATTTGTTGTCATTATCCCCTAGTAGTTCTTCAAGTGATGCCAAAATCTCCCTCTTCTGGAAAGTATATGTTTCCTGTCTTACTCCAACAAATACAGTCTTTTTTCTTATTTCAGTAGGAACCATTGTTATCTCCTCTCCTGGAGTATAGGTTTGAGGAGTTAGTCTAATACTGAGTGCACAATGTGGACTTCCTGGTCTATGGTCTATACTTAAATCTAAATTATCTGTTAACATGCTAATGCTAACCTAAGTGTGATTTATTACTGAGGAACCATTGCCTCCCATATGGGTATATTCTCATAGCCTATCTAAATGTGTTCTAACATTTAATAAAATAAAGTTTTTGTTTGTTAATGTATTGTATAGTTTTTTTCCCCCTGCTACTTATCACCTTATCCTTTGAATTTCTATCTTGGAGTATTCTTGCCCTTTTCTAATGTTGCCAAATGACTGGTTATATCATAGGTGAACTAGACTGGGTCCCTATCTTACATTAAAATCCCCAACCAATAAAATGTTCTTATGTGGATATGTGTCCATTAGGTTATCGATCAGACTTTCTATGATCAGGTTGGCAATATATATTCATTAAAATCATCTCCTTCCCTTCATCTTTTACAGTGGTTACCAGAACATTATCATAGGAAGTTCTTATCTCTTCAGTTTTTCTGTGGCTATCTAGCTTGTCAGGTGTTACTAAATCCTCCATTTCTCCCATGTTTCTTGTATTTTATTGCCATTGTATTATAGGATATGAAGCCATTTAGATTAAACTCATCTACTAACCAGGTTTTCTGTAGGCATACATACTGAAATTTCTGTATGTATGCCAGAAATTCAGGGTCAGTCAGTTTTTCTGTGAAGCCTGAAACATTCCAAGATAATACCCTGGTGGTGCCATCTACCAAAAACTCTCCTTTTTGCTGAAGATGATCTATGTGTGGCTTCCCTCCTCTACCATCCCTCAGTAAGTGTCAACAGTCCATTCCTTTGTCAGACAAAATTTAATATTTGTTACAGGTCTCTACCATAGCTTCCCATCTGACTGATGTTCTGCTACCCAACAACTGACCATTATCGACATCTTTGTCCTGCTGTTCTTCTACATGCACAAATATACAGAATTTATCCAAAATGTTACTTCTGAGTACCAATTGGTCATGCAACATTCCCTCCATCATTCAAACAGATATATGACCTCCTGCCTCCCACCTGACTGCATTGCTGAACTCCCGGTTGCAGATATCCATTTTCAATAATATGCTTAGAGTTTCTGCCAATTTTTTTTTGTAAAATATTATGAGTTTCATTAAGAAATTGCTTGATTCTAAATATAGATAACAGGTTAGTATCCATAGTGTCCTTTCTTTCCTTTCCCTTGATATAGTATTCAGGGAATAAATCTTTTAATGTTAAGATTTCATCCATTTCTATAATCCATCTTTTTAAAATTAAAATTATTGTGCTTATTCCTGATTGCTGTTAAAGTGTAGTATTAATCTGTAACAAAAAAAAGTCATAATTAAGTAGTGGCCTTACTACACCAATGTGTTCTATGGCATATTTCTTCCCTTCCAGCAGGTGGTCAGTAAGCTCTTGATCATACTATTTAGTTTTTCTTCGATCTCCTCTGGTATAATTCCAACCCTAAAAAGTGTCAATACAAAGTCTGTTTTTCAAACATTTCCCCAGATTCCCCCATATTCTCCTTTTCTGGTTGTGGGATGTTACCCTGTTCATCTTTCTTATTTGATTTAATCAATTCCTCTGTTTCCTTTCTGTGATCTTCCTCTCAGCCCACATCTTTTTTTCAGCTTTTTTTGAGGCTTTAGCTTTTTTCCCTTTTGCTTCTTTCTTTCCTTTATCCAAACCATGTATGGTATTCTGCTTTTTTTCAGTATTTTTATATTTAGTATTAGCTGCTTTTTTTCCTTTCTTTGAAGAGACTTTGAGTTCTCTTTTTTGCTCCTAAGAGACCTTTTATTTATCTGAAGCTTCTCATGGTGAACCTGTTTTGCTTGTGTTTTTGTTATATCAATGCAACTAGTATCATGTTCTTCCTTCTGTGGCATGTCCTGGTTTTTCAAATCCCCTTAATCCATGGCCCTTTCTTCCTCACTTCCCTCCTCCTTACTTTTTTCCTTCCACTGTGTCTTAAGTTTATCCATTATAGATTCTACCGCTCCCTTGATTCCTTTTTTTCTCTCTATCAAAATTCTCCTTTAGCCCCCAGTAATGGGTATTGCATTTTTAATTTCATGCAAATATTGTCATCCCTTAAACTATTAAGAGGTAACATTATGTATTCTGCATGTGAGCTGGTATCCTCTTCTATTTATGTTAATTGTAAGTCTGCCTTGGTCTTTATTTAATCCTTCCTTTTTCTTAATTAAGTCCATGTCCCTTTTTATCATTTAATCATTTTCTTATTTTCCATGCAAATTCCTTTCAGAAAAGACAGATCATGTTTTAAGGGTACCAATTATTTGTACATTAATATATTTGTAGAAGAAGGGTCTGTAAGAGTCATGATAACATTTCTAGTGATGCCTTCCATGTCTGGCACAAGCAAGCTTTCTGAACTCATCTCTTGACTCAACACTGATCCTTCCTCTGAGTCTTCCCAATTAGTTAATTTACTTTCATTCACATTTGGATTACCTAGTTCCCTTACTTTATTCATTTTATTACCCAAATCTAGTTTAATGGACTCTCTCATACTTATTTCTTTGAGTTCATCCAGGTTACTGTACACCTCAGAAAAATCTATTGCAATGTCCTTAGCATTCCCCTCAAAAATCATATACTCTTTTGCTTCCACTGGTTGATTTCATTTTTTATGTTTGTTTGCACTCATGTGCAAGAAACATAGTGCCACAATACAAATTTTCATAGGTGTGCCACCCCTGCTTCCAGTGCCCTGCTCCTTTTTGCAGGCGAGGCTGCACCACACCAATAAATGTCCACGCTGTCTATGACAGCAGTTCAGATGTAGTGGCTTACAGTTCAAAGTAAAAGACCGCTACAATCAGCAGTGGTAATATGTAGGCAATTTGCATATTGCCGTTGGCAGACAATTTACATACTGCCATCGGCAGGATGCAAACTACCTACACGTCAGCACTGCATCTGAACTGCTGTCATAGACAGCTCCATTTTCTTCTCAATTACCCCCAACAAACACCCAAGTAACACACTGGAAGCCCACCCCAGCATGCTCATGTACTCCCCCCACCCCCACACACTGTATGGCTGATGGGGGTGCCTAATCCCCCATCAGCTCGACTGCCCCTCTCCCCAAACAGACTTCCAGGTGCCATGCTGGGAGCCCACCTCAGCATGGCAAAAGTCTGTATGGCTGACAGGAGTGTCCAATCCCCCATCAGCTCCATTTCCCCCACAACAGACTTGCAGGTGCCACACTTGGAGCCCACCCCAGTGTGGCAAAAATCCATATGGCCTACAGGGGTGCCCACTCCCCTGTCAGCTCCACTGCCTCCTCAAACAAACTTCTAGCTGCCATGCTGGGAGCCCACGCCAGCATGGCAAAAGCTCTGTGTCGTCTTTGTAAAAAAATTAAAAAAAATAAGAAAAAACAGTCCCTCGTTGACTCTGTTGCCCCCTCTCACAACCCAAGCCCACCCTCTGCATACCCCACCTCCCCACACCCCTGTCTCACCCCATACTTACCTCCAGAGGCCAGTGTGATGATCTTTTGTGGAACAGGAACACGTCTGCACTCTTCAAAGCCAGCCATGAACTGTTGAAATGTCAGTAAGCTGTATGATGGCATAAATGTTTTTTTTTCAACTTTGGTGCATATATCCGCCATTTTTCGGAAGTTTTCACCAAATTTTCACCATGGGGTTCTTGGGACCCCACCTCATGAACTCAGTCACTGTCATTTTGCTATTTGGTCCTGAAAGGTGATTTTGCGGTCACTGCATGGAACCATGTTTCAGGACTGGTTAACAAAACAACAGTGTCACAGTTCATGAGGTAGGCACCTAAAAATCCTACGTTGAAAATTTGGTGAAATAAATTCCCAAAAATGACTGTTTTATGAGCGTGCATTGCGCAGTTCCTATGCACGCTCTAACTTTGGGAATTGTTTATATTCTTACTCCAGATTTTCAAAATTGTCATTTTACCACACCTTCTTATGAACAGTACAGCTGTCATTTTTCACATCTCACCCAAAATGTGTTTTTGCTCATGTAGCACACAATGGCATGGTCGGTGTGCGAAATCAATGTTTGGGACAGATTAATAAAATCACAGTGACACTATTCATGAGCAGAGGTGTTAAAATGGCTATGTTGAAAATTTGGTGACAAAAGAGCGTGCACTGTGCAATTTCCACGCACCCTTGTAAGTTCACGAATTTGTAATATTTTCAGGCCAGATTTTCAACATTGACATTTTTACACACCTCCTTATGAACAGTACAGCTGTCATTTTTTACACCCTGGCTGAAATGTGTTTTCGCACTTCTAGCACAGAATAGCGCAGTCACTGTGGGAAATCAGTGTTCGGGACAGACTAAGAAAATTACAGTGACACTGTTCATGGGCAGAGATCCCAAAATGCTATGTTAAAAGTCTGCTGTAAAAAATCTCCAGACTAATTACATTACGGGTGTTCGTTGTGCCATTTCTATGCATGTTTGTGACCTCACCAGTTTTTTTATATTTTCACTCCAGATTTTCAACAATGCCATTTTTTACACCTCCTCATGAACAGTACAGCTGTCATTTTTCACATCCTGTTTGAAATGTGTTTTCGCACCTGTGGTGCCAAATGGCACAGTCTCTGTGCAAAATCACCTTTCACCTAACAAACTGATAGTGTCACTGTCCATGTGGTGGGGTCACAAAAAGCCCATGTTGAAAACTTGGAGTAAAAATACCAAGAAATACACAGGGCATTGGGGTTTTTGACCATAACACCCTACCCTGTAGGGACTGACAGGCGTCAGGAGTGTGACTTGGGATTGTCGACAGTAATGCTCATGCCATTCCACCCCACCTCCGCCCTGCAGCCAGTGACAGGCATTGAGGTGCATCTTGGACCCTTTGACCCCAGAGTTCACCCCATTCTCCTATACTGCACCCATTTCAGCCTATTTCCTTATGGAATGAGGTGAATGTAAAGCCCAGACACCCCAAGGCACACCTCAACACTTGTCAGTGACTGAAGGGTAGGGTGAGGTGAAATGTCATGACCATCATGGGCAATGACCCAAAGGCACACCCCAATGCCTGTCCATCTCTGCAGGGTGAGGATGGAGTTGACGTCAGTTCAATAGTTCAATGCCATTCCTATACTGCATCTGTCTAACTCCTGCACTTCCACTGCTAATGCCAACAAGCAAACATTCAGCATTGAAAAATGCATGTTCAGATTTTTTGGGGAGGGGGTTATCTTGTCTAGGTTCTCATTTATTAATTTTCTTTGCAGAGGAGAATCTAAGAATTTCTTAATTGTTAATACTGGAGTGGAGGTCAGTTCTTTGCCTTTTCTTTTTTAATTTTTTTTAGTATTTTTTTCTTTTTTTCCACTTACTAGCCACATTCTGTATTTTATTTACTGCCCTTAGTGCTAGTTCCTTCAATGTATCAGGGTCTTTATATATTGATAGATCAGAATTCATGACCTCTTCTAACTCCTTTTCTTCAGGTTTAATTATTTCCCAATTTCTTTGTTTTCATGGGCATTGTATATTTCTTACTCTGAATTATATATGTGTGCCTTCAGAACACTGACTTGTATTGCACTTTGTGTTGCACTTTATGTTGCACTTAAAAACATTGACTTTTATTGCACTTTAAATTCCACTTATGTTGCTTTATATTGAACTTTATATTGTACCACTTTATATTGCACTTTGAGTTTTACCTTATTATACCTGTTGCATTACTTCTTCCAGGTGTTAGCTAATAGATATCTTAAATATCTTAAATACCATGATTATATTATAAAAATGCTATAGCAAAAGAAGGAAGAAAGAGAAAAAAACTATCTTTAAATCCTTGGATAGCCTAGTTCGGCCTAGTTCATCACCAGTTGTAAGATCAAAGTCCAGTGAAGAGAAAAAAAGTCCCTTTTTAGTTCTTACAATGACCCACATTTTAAGGCCTTCCCCAATTAGTTCTTTTTAGTCATCTAATCATCTGACCATCTGGGTCTTTGTTCAATTTCTCTTTCAGATTCACAGGGCTGTTTCTCATCTTTTTATTAACTTATTATCACTTCAGATCTTCTCTTCTTTCCTGTCACAGCCCTTTTCCCAGATTAATTTTCCCTTCTGTTTCCCTTTCATTTGCAGTCCTGTTCCTTCTGGATCCCTCTCAGCCCTTCTCCTGTGCAGTTAAAATCTCTGCCCTTCACTTGGTAAATGTTGCAAATCTATTTCCAACTTGGGGGCTTAGCCCTTTAATTACTAGAAATGAAGAAAACCAGACTGTTTGTTCAGGAAGAAAGGGATGTTGGCAGTCGTAGCCACACACGGGAAGCTCGGTGGCCGTTGCCGCATTGCAAGAGGAAGTGAGGATTTTGGCAGCCATAGCCACAGGGGAAGAGTCAGCAGCAGTAGCCACAGAAAGGGTGGTCAGTGGCCATAGCCAGAAATGGAAAGCTCAGCAACCATTGCCACACTGGACTTGGCTCACGAGAAGCCAATCAGGAAGGAGGGTGCCAACAGTTAAATCAGCAGCTGGGTCCATAAAAGCCACAGCCTGATGCTTGAGTCCAGGACTGTTTGTTTCAGAAGAAAAATTTCTATCCTCCCACCCCCACCTCCTCCATTTATTAAATATGCTCCCTGGGATCCTCCCAGAGGAAGCTACCAACATCGAAGGAGGGGAGTCTTTCTCATAGACAGGGTATGAAGCAGTTAAAAAGAGACATATCTATACATATATTATATATATATATACACTCTAACATTTTATCTTATAGGGTGTCTATAGAGTGACTTGATATATAGTTTATCTTATAGAGTGATTTGATTAAGTGTTAGAAACAATTACAAGTAGAATTAATTATGTGATTTAAAGGTACTGTGAATGTAGTGATTGCAGAAGGGCTGTAGGTTGGGGACCTGCCTATTGTTTTATCTTATAGGGGTCTATAGAAGGACTTGATATATTGTTTATCTTATAGAGTGTATTAAGTGATTTACATGTACTGTGAATGTAGTGATTGCAAGAGGGTTGTAGGTAGGGTAGCTGACTATCATTTTGATCTTATAGGGGTATAAAAAGTGATTTCATAAGGGCTAAGTTAGGGGAACTGAAGGGTTCTATTTCTATTGTGTTATAACAGACTGAATTAACAAACTGATTTAAGAGGTAGTGACATATACAAGGTAGAATGTATTAGGAGTTATGTAGGGGTTAAAGCCTTGGTACATACTCAAAAGTGTAATGATCACAGCAGGGATAAAAAAGGGGAACTGCAGGGTACAGTACTAGCTAATTCTGTGTCCTTTTTTTAGGGAGTATTCTTTCAGCACCTTTAAGATTAAGATAATCAAATGGACGGGCAGCAAAGTTGGAGAGGTAGCCTGAAATGGGGTCAGGCAGGTCCTGAGTATGGTCTCCAGGCCAATAGGGCACAGAGAATCTTTAGGAGGGTGCAGTGGGTGTGGGACAGCCATGGTGTTGGATATAGCATGGAGCCTGGGGGGGCTGCATAGTGTGCAGACAGCTTACACAGCTAAGAGAGAAGGTGGGCGCTAAGCAGTGGAGGGGAGAGGGGAAGAGGAGAAGATTGGAGGACATCCAAAGAAAACACCAGTTGGGCAGGGGGTTAAAGAGAGAACATAGGAAGACATTCAGGGGTATTACGAAAGAGGGTGTATGGGTAGGTGCAAAAAGAAGGGGAGAGGACAGAAGGGGGTTCAGAGGATGCACCAGGGGCAAGAGGAGAAAGGGGGCACAAGAGATGCCACAGGAGACTAACTTAAGTATAAGAGAAGTAGAGAAAGCAAGGGGCCGGGGAAGTGGCAAGTGGTGGGATCAAAAAAGCTCAGCAAGCACCATCAGGGAAAGGGCATGAATTAGGGAGGGGAGTAACAGGCAGCAGGCTGCAAAGCAAGGGGGCAGAGCAAGAAAACAGATTCGCACCCCTTGGAGAACTTGAGGAGTAGGACAGCAAGGAGTGTGGCAGCAAGAAATTCATGGGAGATCGAGGAGAGGCTAAGGTGATAGAAGGATCATGAATGGGGGATGCACCCTTGGGAGGGAACCTGAAGGGAAGTAGCTAAAATGAACAGGAAGAGGGAGAGAAAATAATCTCATGGGGCACACACCACACAGAAGGGAAAGGGAGGGAGCCTACAGTAAGCTCAGGAAAAGACAGGATAAAGGGAGAGGTGAAGGGGGAAGGTACCCATACACAGAGGAATTTGGACAGTAGAGAGGAAGGAAAGGAGAAAAGGGAAGGGTCACAGCCCACGAAAAGGGAGGCTAGGATAAGGGGGATGGTGGAGACACTGGGGGGATGATAGATTTAGTCCAGGGGGAGAGCAAAACTCTGGGGAAGGAGATGGACAAGGTGGAAATGGAATCAGAGAGGGAAATGGGATGCCAGGAAATAAGTTTAAGCTACCAAAACAAAAGCAAAAGCAGAAGGAAGGAAGTAGCAGGGTTGTGCTCATAGGAGACTCAATACTAAAGGGAATTAGATGGGGGAGAAAGCAAGGCAGGAGCAGTATCATTTCGGGTGAGTGCATGCCAGGAATGACAGCGCTAAAGGTGAGGCACAATATACCCTCATGGGTCAAGCAGAAAGATGAGAGGTCACACTTGGTGTTCCACCTAGGCACCAATGATCTGGAGGGAAGTAGTCTAACAGAGGTGAAGGCTAGGTTGAGGGAGCTTGCTAGGTTCTGCACTAGTGTGGTGTTCCATTCGATTGCTTTCTTGGAGGTACTGCCTATTCCAAGAGCAAGCACATTGAGAAATTGGAGGACTGAAGAATTTAATCAGTGGCTGGAGGGTTGGTGCAGGCAGATGGGATTTGGGTTAGTGAGGGACTGGAGAGCAATGTGGGAGGACGAGAGCCTGTTTGCTCCAGACTGGCTATATCTGAGCAGGAAGGGACAAGCAGTGCTAAAAAGAAAGTTTGGAGACTTTATCAAAAGAAAGTATAATTTAAACTGATTTCGGGGGAGGGTCAAGAAAGGGGCCACTCATAGTGGCAGGAGGATGGAGGCTATCAGCCTCCCCCAAGATGGAGATAAAATACTGGTAGAAATCAAGAACAAGCAAATGTAATCCCCCTACAAATGGGATTCCCAAAAAGTCTTCCTTGAGCTTGCCTAAATGCTCACTGCCAAGCTGGTGTCCTGTGTTTTAGCAGTTTAAATGTGATTACCAGAGCCTGTATAGCCTCTGTGTACTGTCTCTTTAAGAGCTGCCTAATTGCAGCTTAAGTAATCTGGGAGGGAGCTCTGTTGAAAGATGTAACTATTTACTGAAAATCATTTAGAAGGATAATGATAATGTAGTTTGTCTAACCTGCTTTCTTTGTAGCAAAGACTGTTTTGTTTGTCTCCACTATCTTGGTCCTGGACTGCAAACTGGACCAAACAGTACTGGTGAGACTTAAAATGTAGCCGGACTACAGGAGCTGTCAGAATTAAAAATTTGTAGGAACTGTAGTTTGAACTTTTTGTGCCTTTTTTGCAACTGAAGGGGGAGCTCTTGCTTTGACTGACAGCCAAATCAGCCAACCAAATCTTTTGGATCTTGGGGAAGTCCCGGGCTGTTTGCAGTTTTCAGTTAGATCTAAGCTGAAAGCTGAACAAGAAGAAGCTGAAGGATTCTGAGCAGCAATCCTGAGTGGATTCGCATGGCAGAACTCTGAAAAGGCTACGTCTTTGGCCTCCATGTCAGTGTGCTGCTCCTGAGAGGGAGAGAAGAGAATTATTTTGGACTAAATCCAAGTTTGTGTGACTAAAGTAAGCTACTGAACTAGGCCAGACTCAACCTGAAGAAGACCGAAGATTTTGCTGAATGCGATCGGCCTGTCAGGAGTTCCAGCTACCCCTAAGCTCCCGGTGTGTGCAGAGACTTTGAGATTGTGACTGGGGAGTGCTCTGCCTGGTACAGTAGAATTCCCTTACATGTAAATGTGATATGAGCTGCTAGTGGGTCGTGAGTTAATCCCCCACTGTGTGAACTGTGTTCTGTGTGCTTGAAGCTATATCCAGCCCAAAACGGACAGCATCTGAATTTGTCTCCACGTGGTCTGGGCCTTGCCAGACTGGCCCAGCCAGACTACCCACTGCACAGAGAAGCCATCAACGAGAGATCTGCCTGGGATCAGCCCCCTGCTCCACACTTGAACAGGAACGACACCTCTGCGACTTATGTGGGCCCTGCTTCTCCTGGCCTTCCAGATCAACCACCTGCAGTCTCGATTTTCATCCAGCCTGTATCATCTTGGGTATCGTGAGTAAATACTAGGGTAGCTCCCTGCAACAACAGCTTAATCTGAGTGTGTCATCTGATTGTCTTGTTGATTCGTTTCCTTTACGAGCTGAGCCCTCTGACTCCGGATTACAAATATTGTGTACTGTGCAGGTTGTGTTTTCCATCACAGGGCCCCAACCAGCTGCAACACCGGCCAACCTCGGGCAACTGTCCTGGCTAGCCCATCTCTTCTCCACCTGGGTACCCAAAGGTGTGACTGTGTGGGGGGACTCAAAGCGCATGCATAACTGCTTGATTGATATAACCTTTAAGTTAATTAACCTGATTTTGCCCCTCCCTTGTTCAAGTCCCCTGAATAAATCAGATCTAACTTTTTCTGCATGTAATCTGACTGTGGTTCCACTTAGTGCTCAAAGTACTGTACTGTTGCTATTTGCTGTGCATAACCTTGTTTTACAGAGGGTCCCCAGGGTCGAGCCAGAGGAACCAGCCCTGGTGGTAAGTGCAAACAGTGTGGGTACTTGTGTGGTGTACCAGGGGTATTGTGAAAATGATTATTGTACAGTGTTCAGGCCACTAGAGGGGAAAGGGGGGGGTTACAGTGTCCCAGAGGGCTGTGCCCAGGTTAGCTTGACCACTACCAACCCTGATCTCCGGGTGGAGGCACCAATTTCAGAACTCAGACCCCTTAACCTGCTACTAGCCAAGCAGGCAGGGGTAGTAGCCCTTGGGATAGCGCCACTTAGGGGTTACACAAAGGTTAGTAGAGGAGAGAAGTGAGGGGGAAGGGATCCGGGTTAAAGGGAGCATCAGCCAATGCCAGGAGTTTGGGGAACAAAATGGTGGACTTGGATGCCATCATGGTGGACAAGGGACTGGAGATAATAATGGTAAGTGAGACATGGTGGACAGAATATCATGTCTGGGAGATAGTCACCCCAAGCTACAAATTGTTTAGGAAGGACAGGGATGGTAAGGGGGGGTGGGTGGCATTATACATCAAAGAAGACATTAGGGCAATGGAAGGGCAGGAGAAGGTAGGGGACACAGAGCTCATGTGGGTCACACTTGACAAACAGACTGGAGAATCATTGAGGATAGGGGTGGTTTACAGACATCTGACGCAGGGGAGGAAGGGGATAGACAGCTGATACAGGCAGTTACAAAGATGGCTCTCAAGGGTGTCCTGCTGCTAGTGGGGGACCTAAACCTCCCTGATGTGGACTGGGGGATCCTGGCTGTGATATCAGCTAGAAGCAGGGAAATTCTAGAGGTGCTGCAAGGGGTATTCATGCAGCAGTTGGTCAGGGAGCCCACTAGGGGTGATAACCTACTGGATGTGGTCCTCACAAATGGGGAGAGTGTGGAAGAGGTGGTGGTAGAGGAAGGACTAGGTACTAGTGATCACGGGACTGTCAGGTTCAAGGTAAAAACAGGGACGGAGACAAATCAGACTAGAACAAAGGTGATGGACTTCAGAAAGATGGATTTTAACAAAATGAGGATATTTGGAGAAGCAGGGAAGGGGAATATAGAGGATGCTGATGAACTATGGGGAGCTATCAAAGGTGGGGTACTGAAGGCCACTGACATTTGCATTAAGAAGGTGAGGAAGAACAAAAAAAGGAGGAGACCACTCTGATTTACAAGGAAGGTGGCAATGGTGGTTAGAGAAAGGAAAAGATCATTCAGAGAATATAAGAAGACACAAAGGGGGGAGGACAGGGAGGCTTATAGGGAGAAGAGAAGGGTGGCAGGGCAGAAGATAGGGAGGGCTAAAGTGGATACTGGTTGAAGCAGATACTGATGAGAAAATAGCAAAGCAGGCCAAAAGGGGGGATAAAACATTTTTTAGGTATGTGGAGGAAAGAAGGAAAGGTTACGGAAGGAGGGAGGGAAGAATACAACTGGAAGAGGACTTTAAGAAAGCAGAGGTGCTGAATAACTACTTCTGCTCAGTCTTTGTGGAGGACGGGGAAGGTAGGGGACCAGAGCTGGGGGAAAGGGGCAGAGTATGCAGAAAGGTAGATCCTAGTATGTTCAGCATAGACAGGGTAAGGGAGGAACTGAGCAGGTTAAAGGTGGACAAGGCAATGGGGCTGTATGGCTTGCACCCGAGGGTACACTGGGAACTGAAAGAGGAGCTGGCAGCCCCATTGACAAAATGGTTTAACTTGTCCATGGATACAGGGTGTGTGCCAAGGGACTGGAGGAGGGCGGATGTGGTGCCACTGCATGGGGGGGGTAGTAAGGAGGCGGTGGAAAATGAATGCCCAGTCAGCCTCACCTCAGTGGTGGGCAAGGTGATAGAGGCACTAATAAAAGAAAGGGTGGTGGACTACCTGGTGAACAGCGGACTGCAGAATGAAAAGCAGTATGGATTCATGAATGGGAGGTCCTGCCAGACTAACCTGTTAGAGTTCTTTAACTGGGTGATGCAGGTGGTTGACTGGGAAGGGGCGGCAGTGGATGTGGTCTATCTGGACATCAGTAAGGCCTTTGACACCATCCCTTACAGAAGGCTAGTAAATAAGCTGAACAGCTTAGAAGTGGGACAGAAAATAACTAGGCGGGTGGCAAACTGGTTGGCGGGCAGAAATTACAGAGTGATGGTAAATGCGGTGCACTCCATGATGGGGGAGGTAACAAGTTGGGTGCCCCAGGGGTTGGTGCTGGGACCCTTCCTTTTTAATATACACTGCAGTGATATAGCAGAGGTTCTGGAGGGAAGAGTGTGTCTATTTGCACATGATACAAAAATCAGCAATAGGGTGGACACCCCGGGGGGGGGGGTAGAGGCCATGAACCATGACATGAGGACTCCGGAGGGGTGGTCGGAAACCTGGAAACTAAAATTTAATGCCAAAAAGTGTGCTGTGATGCATCTAGAGTGCAAAAAACTGCAAACAGCTTACACCCTAGGTGGGGAGGAAATCAAAAAAACAGAGCAGGAGAGGGATATGGGGATTATAATATCAAGCAACCTTAAGGTGGGTAGCCAGTGTTGCAAGGCAGTGGGGAAGGCAAATGGAATGCTGGCATGCACTGGGAGGGGCACAACTAGCAGAAGGAGAGAGTTGCTGATACCTCTTTACAAGGCCATGGTGAGACCACACCTGGAGTATGGGGTCCAGTTCTGGAGACCGCATCTATGCAAGGACATCGATGGGGTGGAAAGGATTCAGAGAAGAGCAACCAAGATGGTGCACGAAATGCAGGTGAAACCATATGAACAGAGGTATAGGGAACTGGATCTGTACCTATTGGAGACTAGAAGAGAGAGGGGGGGACATGATTTAAACTTTTAAATACGTGAAAGGGATCAATAAGGTGAAGGAGGGGATCTTGTTCAGAAGGAAGGAGGGGCTAAAACTAGAGGGCATAACCTAAGATTGGAAGGTGGAAAATATAGAGGCAATGGGAGGGGCGTTTCTTCATGGAGAGAGTGGTGGAGAACTGGAATAAACTACCAGAAGAGGTGGTGTAGGCCAAAACTGTGGAGGGATTTAAGAGGCATGGGACAGACATATGGGGTTGGGAAGTGGGAGGAAGGGGAGGGCCTATATGAGTGCAGATGAGTAGGAGAGGGGGGATAGGGCAGACTCAATGGGCCAATTAGGTCCTTTTCTGCCATCAGATTTCTGTGATTCTGTGATTCTGAGAGTAAGTCCACATCAGATTATATTAAGATTACATTAACAGGGATCTGTATTGACTAATTAACTGATTAATGGATTAGCTGATAACTGGTTAACTTTTACTTCTGTACCCCTCGTTTTTACCCTTACCCTGCATATGTAACAGATACTACCAATATATTGCTGAGAAAGTACTAAAGTTACTAAAGTCACTGAAACAGAATCTCTAAAAATCCTGACAGCCTCTGAAGCTCAGTTTACAGCCCAGCAGCTTGTCTATTCTCTTCTTAGGCCCCGCTAAACTTTAACTCTCCGATAAGAAAATAGGTTATTACTTTTTTAATAGTGGGTTATGTTGGGTTAAAACAGTGATATCTAAAAGTCGAGGACTGGTCTAATTTAAATTGGCTCTACTTACTGTGAACTATATACATTTGTCTCCTGGTGCCGCTAAGGGAGGTACACTTGTAGCCTTAATGGCCTTAGTTTTAGGGAATTCAAGCTCTCCTTCCTCCAAAACCTCAGCTCCTCATTCCTGCCTAGCTTGCCCAGGATCACCTAAAAAAACAGCTATTGTTGGCTAATGTTGCTTCTGCTATTTTTATTTTTAAAGCCAATTTCTAGTTTTAGACATGAAGCTGTCTGCTCGTGCAGCTCGTATTACTCGGACTGATGTTTCTTCTCAGAATGCCAGTGCCTGCGCACATGACTTCTGGAATAACATTTCAAATTCAACTTGTCTACCCTTTATTAATTAAAAACTGCTAAAATAACTAAAAAAAAACAGAAACTCCTTATTTCTTCTCATATCCTCATGTCCTCATATCCTGTTATTGTTCTTTCCTAAGCTTAAAATGCAGAATAAGATTGCACTTCATGAAGTAATTATTATAACATAAAACATGGATCTATAAAGTCACTGATCACTTTTTTAACTTCCTTCCAGTTGAGAGCTGCAAAATCTCTGATGCAGGGGTCTCCATAAATTGTTACCAGATCTCCTTTCTCCCTCTGCAGCTAGTTAGGGTCTCCTTCTCTGCAGTCAGCCCTCCACCAGGTCCTCTGCTTCACTTCTTTCCAGGTGCGGCTCCTATGCCACCATCTGGACTCTAAGCTGCTGGGAAATAGAAAAGAGACAGTGGCAGGCAACAATTTACCACAAAACAATAGTACACAAACTTCTGGAAAGAGTACTGCAATCTGTATCAAATGTACAATTAGTTCTAGGCAATGGTGGTTTACCTTTTATTATATAAATGAAATCCTTTCCAGACTTGTGCTCTAACCTTTATTCCTCAGAGGTTCAGTGTGCAGCTGTTCTTTCATCCAGGTCCCCTAGCTCCTCCAGTGCGCACTAGGTGGAGCAGCGACAAACAAAGCCAACTTGATATAGTTCCTCCATGGCAGGGTTGAGGCCAGGCTGGAGCCAGGTGATTCTCTAACTAGACGTGGGCCAAAATGCATTGACATGCTTCTCCAAAGCAGTTCTGTGTTACAAGTCCCTAAAAATTTACGAAACACAGAACATGATAAAAATTCAGAGAACAGTACAGCCAGCCCTGTCCTCTCTTCTATTAACATTATAAGCCCCCAGAAGAAGATATCACAGGGGGAAAAACCACATAGAATCTGTACATCCTTTCACTCTGGAAACCCCTGATACATTTAACTCATCTCAAGAACCCAGGCTTTCTAAAATAGGACTGGAATGCAGCACTTCAGTTTTCGAGATCCCCTCACATGACAGAGGAGAAGAAGGTTTAGAGCCAAGAGCACTAGTTATCCAGAAAGGAGTGCCCACACAGAAGTGACCCATGGGCAGGGTTACCTCTTTGCCTCGGGAACCACAACTCCAAACAGGGGGACTAGGTACAAGCCAATATACAGGAACTGAGACACTTTCCCCATGGTTGTGGAAACCTGTGCCTTGTCGAGCTCCTTATTGCAAGAGAACATGCGCTACTCTGTTTAGTTAGACACAGACTCTTTTCCACAGGGTGGCTCTCCCAGGCCTGGATTATCAAGAGGATAGGCAAATCCCCACCACCAAAAGAACAGAACTGTTGCTGAGACTTTTTCAGACCATCTGCAGAACCAGCCCGTGGGAGAAATGCAGTCAGAATTCATTACAGAAGTGCTATGGAAGAAGTCTCAGGCAGGGTGTTTATAACCAGAACCTTTCTGAAAGCACAGATGGTATTCTTTGCCACAGAAATCTTCACCCTCATCCATTCTGTGGGTGACACTTACTACCATGTAAGTTTTAAATCCTTGGCCAGCCTTGACCGCTTCTGTAAAAAATCCTGAAAGAAACTCTAGTGTGGTCTTCTTTCCTTGTTGTTCCCCTGACAAAACCTGCTGTAAAGGTGGTAACAATCCTTTTAAAGAATGAGGGAGTCAGTATAACCAGCATCCTGCAGCTCAAACAGCAGTGTACTGTATTGGGAACTCTAGACCCCATTATCAATTCAGCGTTTATATGGACTGGAGGCTGGCAGATGAAAGTTTCATTGTTACACTTTGAGGGATCCACCATTTACCAAACTGTTATTTTCTGAGGAGAGATAATAGGATGCTTTCTTATCAGAAGCAATCCAAGCCCTATTATAGATGCGGTGTGCAGTCCCACCTGAGCAGCGCATACGATATAATCCACTGTGGCCTATGTGCAGGATTTGGGCATCCTAGTGCACAATGTACAAAAGCAATGAAATGTAACCTGTGTGAAGAGCTGGGCCATTCCCACAGATCCTGCCCATAGGTGGCACAAGCAGAACATGATTTTGATATTAGTCATGTGCAATAGAATAGGCCAAAAAAGGATGAAAGGAGACATCTGAAATGTCCATGCCTTCTCAAGGAACAACAGATTGGTATACTGTATGAGCCTCCAGAACCTAGGCTTGAAGTTAAAATTGCAACACAACAGACATTGACAACTTACATCAGCCCTTGGAAAAATCTTCGTTCCCCCAAGAAGGCCCAGATGAAGATGAACAACACAGTATGGAGATACAGAATGTTGAAGAGGATGCTACCCCTCAAATTCCAGAAGTTCCTGGTTCTAGCCTTCCAATGACCCCCCTCCACTTCCTGAACCCAGCGGACCGGGCAAATATTTGTCTCTGATTCAGTGGAACCAGTGATAGCTCCTGAAAAAACAAACACAGTAGACATGTCTCTGCCATCTGCACCTGTCACAGGGAATCTACAACTAGTTACTAGAAGATGGAGAACCGGGGCAACCCAAACTGAAAGTAACCAGGACAGAAGATGTACCACTCAGGAATAAATTTGAAATCCTTGGAAAAGGAAAGACTGGGGAGACATGGAGGAAGATTCTGATGGACCTTTAGTGACATCACCTTAACACGATACTTTTTCTGAGAATGAAGCGGTTCATCAGACTTGAAATATTCCAAGAAAATAAAGTCCAAAATGAAAGGGAAGCCCAAGCAATGTTAATTTGGTCCTTTTTTCTTCTACTCCTTGGGTCCAGGGAGGGACTAGTCCACAATTTTACTGTAGGGACAGTGAATACTTACAGTCTCAAAAATTGGAAAAGACTGACGGCCATGATGGACCTTTTACAGGATGCCAACAGTGAAATAGTGTTCCACCAAGATAAAACATTAAATACCTGCAGAGAGGTCCATAAGGCCCAAAACATATGATCGCATGGTCCCTCTTTTTGGTGGATAAGGGAAGACAGATGCTCAGGGGTAGGAATTATATTCCACAGCAGAGATGTCTCTCTCATCAGGCTGGTAGATGTGGTCACTGGAAGAATGTTATTCCTAGATGTTAAATTTTGTGAACTACATGTTTCCCTGATAAATATATATGCCCCACAATTAAAAGCAATTACTGTAGAGCTTTTCAAACTGATCCAGATGTATTTAATTACCACCATAGGAGTGATTTGGGAGGTGATTTTAACTGTGCACTAGTCCCTTCAGATACAGGAGACTGAATATCCAAAATTTACTGTGATATGCATTGCTTATAGGAGGTTATTTGGAAAGCTGGTTTAGTAGACACTTTCTGCCAATCTGGAGAGTCAGGAGATTGCTCCTTTTTTAAGGGCAAACTATCCAACAGGATAGATTACCATTTTTGTTCACCCTGGTTGAATAGTTTGCAGTCAGTTAGAGAAGCAAAGGCAGACCCTGCACTTCAGATTGCGGAAGGGGACAAGGGAGGGGAAAAACAGTTTTTTAGATATATTAGGGAAGAAAGAAAAAAGGAGGATGACTTGCTAGGCTAACAGAGAGAGGTTGGGAAATTGAGGAAGATGGGAAGAATGACTGCTTTTGCTCTGTATTCACGAGGGAAGACAGATGGCCTCTGCCAGACAGTGGCATTAAGACAGATGTAAGGGGATCCCTGAGATGAGGCAGCAAGTATTTGCCAATGAAAGAGTTTTGAAAGGCTAGCAGCCCTAAAGATAGAGAAGACCCCACAGCCAGATGGGATACATCCAAGGGTGCTCAAGGAACTGGCACCAGAACTAATTGAACCCATGGTAGGGCTATGCAATAGCTCAGCTCAGACAGGGATAGTTCCAAAAGACTGGAGGGTAGTGGATATAGTCCTGCCCCATAAAGGGGGGAGACAAGGAGCAACCAGCTAACTACAGACCTGTCAGTCTTACTTCTTTTGTGGGTAAACTGATGGAGAGATGGAGACTCTAGTCAAAGAGGAACTCATGGACTACCTAGAGAGCAGTGGACTCCAGGATAGTAAACAGCACAAGTTTTTGGCAGGAAGGTCTTGTCAGACCAATCTGATAGTATTCTTTGACTGGATAATGGGGTAGTGGATAAGGGCCATGATGTGGATTAACTCTTTTTTGATTTCAGCAAAGGCATTTAATTCAGTGCCTCAAAGAAGCTTACTAAAGAATTAAGAGTACCTGGGTACAGCGAGGGACACAGTTAGATGGGTGAGCGACTGATTGGAAGGGAGACGGCAGATGGTTGTGGTTAGCGGAGTCAAATTAGAAGTGAGAGAGGTCATCTATAGGGTGCCACAGGGGTCAATCCTGGGTCCAATCCTTTTCAATATGTTCATCATCGATATGGGAGAAGGAATCCAGGACAAGATGTGTTTCTTTGCAGATGACACTAAGCTCTATGGCAGAGCAGACAGCGAAGAGGGTGTTAAGAAGATGGAAACAGGCTTGCAAAGGCTAGAAGGGCAGTCAGAGGTTTGGCATTTGAAATTCAATGCCAAAAAGTGCAAGGTGATGCATATAGGGAACAAGAACCCCATGACAGAGTATTGCAATGGGGGGAGTAAAGCTGGGCGCAACCTCTGAGGAAAGAGACCTAGGGGTCATCATCTGTGACTCCCTAAAACAATCTAGCCAGTGTAACAAGGCCTTCAGTTTGGCAAACAGGATCCTGGTATGTATAGGAAGGGGTATTGGCAGCAGAGTTGACCAGAATATCATTCCGTTGATAATAAAGATGTAACTCTAATTTGTGTAGCTCTAGGGTGTGCATTTCGAGAAAATGTTGAGTGTCCTTAGTGATCTTCAGGTGCCAGTTGTCTTGGTAGCACAGCTGGTTAATACAACAGAATGGTATTCCAAGCAGACCTGGGTTCAAATCCTAGCTGTGGCACTTATTTCTTTCTCACTTGTAAAATTTTGTTTCAAACATATATGCACACCACACTCCCTGATAATAAAGATGTAGCACTGAATATGTACTCATTGGTGGCCAGAGGAGAGAAGGGTTATATGATACAGACCCTCAAGTTTCTGAAAGGAATGAACAAGGTAAATTGTAAGAAATTATTTAGTGTAAGTAATAGATCAAGAACATGGGGCATGACTGGAAACTGGCAGGGTGAGGCTCAAGAGGGAAGTGCTAAAGTTTTATTTTACAAAAAGGGTGGGGGATCCCTGGAACAATTTGCTAGCTGATGTAGTGGGCTCCAAAATTATCCATGGCTGTAACAGAGTAAGGCCCTGTTCACACTGCAGCTCACTTCCCCATTCCAATTTCAAAATCAGATTACCACCTACCATGCTTGAATGTTTGCACTGCCTGTAAGCATGTTTAAAATAGTTTTCAAATCCATTTTACTGCGATTGCACTATCCATTGTTTACTGTGCTGGATGGAATTGCGCTGGCACTGAGCTTCAGGAAAGTGCTTACCAGCATGCATTGGGGAATATGGAGGTGAGTAGCATGGATCGCAGATCGGAGAAGTGAAGTGAGTTAAAATCCTGTTCACACTACCAGTAATCACATTTTCAGTAACTAAATGCTTCCAAAACCATGTTTAAGCCTAGGTCTGAACAGGGTTTAAACACAGTTCTGTGAAACGGTTCCCATTCCATGGTATGCGCAAATGCTAACCGAGCTAGGGGGCTCTTACAACGAATTAAGCCACCTGTAGCGTTTTAAGAGCCCCAGTGTGAACAAGGCCTAAAGGGCTTAGTGGTTGCTCAGGGTGGTACCAGTAGGGGAGGATACATTGTGGTGGATAATGTGGGTTAGAACCCTGTAGGGACAATAGGTCCTGGGTTTGTTAGGGTTTTATGGGTAGACTGGCTAGACTAATGGTCTTTTTCTGCCGCCATTTTCTAGGTTTCTATGTAAGCCCAGAATGTATCTTTTTGACACTTCTGACCATAGAATGATCCAGGTCTGCTTTGGCTCTGACATCCATCAAACTTAGTGTATGGAACGGGTATATGGAAATTTAGCCTGGCTCTTTTAGAAAAAGAAGCAGTTACCTGTAAACTACACCATCTAATTCTGGCAAAAAAATCCACTTTAGTTTTTCATGATTCTCCAGTTGATTTGTGAGAAGAGGTAAAAGCAGGGCCAAAATCATTCTTCTTTTCACAGGGTAAGAAATTAGCTAATGATAAATATTTAAACTATTTAAATCAAAGACAGCACTTTCAGATACTCCTGTCCTTGTCAGCAGTTACAGGGCATATGGAGTTTGCTTCAATTGACAACACTAAAAAAGAAATTATTGATTTCCAGTATCAAAGGATTACATCACTATTAATGGAACAAAAATATAACACTAGGGGAAGGAAATTTCAAACAAATCCATACGATGACTGATGTAGATTTGAGGGCCACACTTTTTTACAGTTATCAGATACGGGGTACTCTCTTGTGTGATACTGGGGAACAACCTGCTATTCTTGGTAGACATGTTCAAGCTACTGTACCTTTGGAACTTAAATTAAAACAGATGCAAGTTTAACTGAATTTTTTTCATATATAAAAATTCCTATGCTTCCTCATGATAAATTAGACCTCTAGGAGAAGTTTTATAGCAATAAGGTCCTTTTTGTCTAGTTCAGCCTGGCTTCAGATGGCCTCCCAACTGAGCTAAATAATAGTGCTGGTATCAGAGAGACATGCTCTGTGCTCTGCTCAGCTGAACACATTGGAAAGAAGTGGCAACAGACGTGTTAGTCACACTTTTAAATATCTTCCTGAGTTTTGAGGTTCCTGTCTTCAAACAGAATTAAACAGTGGAACCATTCTTTTTCGCAAATTACCTCATTGTCCCAGGTCAATTTATATGGATATATCAAGTTAGTGTTTCTAAAAAACAGATTTTTGTTGCAGCTGGGGTTATTAAGCCTTTGGTGATTACTAAACAGCACGTTGATAGTAGGGTTCCAAACAATATGAAAGACCTAATTTGGTTATGTTCACATGGCAAGCTGCAAGTGAGAGATAATCACATGCATAGAAGTGCTGCAGAGTACCTATGTCTCTGGATCTCTTGTAGTCAGGAAAAGGAATCAATGGAACATTTGTTCTTTTTGTGTCCTTACATCACAGATTTCTGGTCTGTGCTGGGGAACTACTGGAAAGCTACAATTTTCACCTGCACAACTTATGATAAAGCGAATACTGGATGGGCAACTATGCACAACCAGTGTCTTCTGCCTCAGAGGGGGTTCCGATTCCCTCTGACCTTGAGAGTGAAGCTTCGCTCTTGGGGTCAGAGGGAATCAAAACCCCAATGTGGCAGAACACACTGGTTATGCATAAAGTTGTTCATCCTATATTTTTTATTATAGATTGTGGGAGTGCTCCTGACCAATCAGAGTGCTCCTTTCTCCCTGCATGTGAGACACTCTTAGTCTGTGAAGAGCGTTTCATGCGCAGATGCCCTGTAAATGGGCACATTCCAAGACAGTTTAAAAAAATAATAATAAATATTGATCGCTCGATCTATAATTTATCAATATGTCCCACGGAGCCACTTGTGGTATAAGAGTGGTTTCACTTGCATTCTGCTTGAGTCAGAACAGTTTATCTTCACTTTGCTGTTCTCCCTCAGGCAGAATGCAAGTAACACCACTCTTATACCACAACGAGTGGCTCCGTTGGACATATTAATATATATAGTGAATAGTATTATGTGAAATGTGTGCATTGTGTTTTTTTCCTTTTCACAATGAAACTGACTTGTGCAGTCTCTAGAGGTTCTAGAATGCTGTTCTACTACAGAATGGTACAATCACATCCCATGACCTATTAACTGTGGTACTACAGCATTTTGAAATGGATCGATTTCTGTATAGAACAATGCTCTACTGTACACTATAATTTAATTTATTGTTTCTTCTCAGAGAATTGTCTCGATGAGACAATAGTACTCTATGTATAGGTTAAATCAAGTGGCTTATATGGCAGACCAGATGTTCTTTTTTATTCCAGCATAAGTCAGTTCCTCTACACATGCTGACAGACAAAGTTACAATTTAAGCAGGAGCCATTTATTATTAAGAATATTCAAAACTAGTAAATCAACAGTGGGATGTCCTCTGAAGGAATGTGACATTGGTATAATTGTGCTGTATGCTTTAATAAGTCATTTGGCATGCTTATTCTTGAGTTTCTTATATTTTCCTTTGTTGGCAGTTATTTTTGTTGTTTCTTTTCCCTATGGGGTTTCTAGCCTAAAAGATGTCTAGGGAAGCAAGAGATTATCTTATGTCTGATTTTGTTTTGCTGTCATATTTGCATTGTAACATATATTGAGTCTGAGGTGGGTTTTATTAAAAAGTCTTGTTTGGGATGTTATTCTGAGTTATCTTTGTTTGTTGTAATAAGTTTTTGTTTGTATTTGCAAAGTTTTTTTTATCAGTAAAAACACCCCTACTCTTTCAAAAAGTGCCGTAGGATTTTTAATGGCCACTTGAATAACCACTAGAATAAGCAGACGGGACATTAGTTTAATGACTCATCCAAAAGATGACACCTTAGGAATACAGCATCCCCTATGCTGTATTAGTGTCAGTTTTAGGATTTACCCCAAGTTCCTGTTGTGGGGCTAGAACCCACAACCTTCTGATATTCCAGCCTCAGAGGTCAGTGTGCAACCTGCTGAGACACTGACACTAGGGACTAGCTTCTTGCATTTGTGGTGGCTGGTTTGCTGCAGTCCGCATCTGGCAGACTGAAATTCCACAATATCAAAACATCCTCTAACCTCCCTCAGTTGTATGGATATAACTCTCCTCAACTATATTGCCCCCTTGCCTAGCTTAAAGTTATTTCTAGGTGTTGTGCAAACCTATTCCCTAACTGCCTGGTGCCCTCCCTGTTGTGGAGGAGGTCAACCCTCTTAAACAACCTCCATCCACAGCAGGAGTGACCCCAATCTCCCAGGAACTGGAAATCCTCCCCCAACACCAACCTTTCAGTAATGCACTGAACTGCCCTATTTTCAGCTGCTCTCTCTACAGTTGCAGTAGGACCTCAGAGGTCACTGCACTTGCCCCATCTCTGGGTGTCCTGACTGAGGTGTAGAAGCTTTGCTTCACTTCCTCTATAACTTTTCCTGGCTAGATCATTTGTGTCTAAACACAGTATCATAGCTGGCCTCCCCCTAGCTGACCCGATGAGTTCCAGCACATTCTTTCAGAGGGTTCCACTGTTGCCCCTGGAAACAGTGAACTGTCCATATGACATCTGATCTGGAATGCACCATCACATCTATGCACTTAACAACTGAATACCCTATTACTCTGGCCCTTTTGCAACCCTCTTTGTGGCTCCCACCATTCCCTGGCTTATGCCCACTGGCTGGAACACCATCGCAGGAGTGTTCATCCTTGCCCTTTCCTGGAGAGAGTCCTAGGAGGCCTCCTCCAGCAGTGGATGAAACCAGTTAGAGGTGGAAACTGCTGCACTGCTGATATATCCTATGTCACTCCCACCCACCCTATCTCCTAACTACAGACCACTGGCCCAGGTTTGGTATCTAGGTCCACTGAGGCAGTAGTATCTGTAGTACCTATTGCTGCTTACTGGCCTTGGTGCTTAGACAACAGATTTCTGCACTAGCAGCCTCAAGCTTAGCTGCCAACAACTAAACCTCCTAAAGATGAGGCACTGACTATGGATCAAGAGCATCCACTGGGTCATGACTGCCCCACAATTACTGCACTTCACCCACTCCTCCCTGTGGTGCCCTGCCTGCAGTGTGGATTCTAGTTTGTGTGTGTAGTAACCACTAAACCCTTGGAACTGTTATGACAGCCCTGTTGCAGGTGAGGCCTAAGATTTCTATTAAGTAGTCCTGAAGCACAGTATCCCAAGATGCAGCATTTGTTGCTCTACATCAGATAAGGTGTTGGCTGCTTTTAAGACTTTTGGTACCCCCTGAGTATGGTGGAAGTCCTTACAGCTGCTTCCCAGATAGGGAGTCAGCTACTTTTATGTTCTTTGTGTACAACCTGACCCATATACCAGCGTATTCATCACTGCCTCAGACAGGATAGTAGCTGGCTGCTATGCAGTAATAACTTTACAAAGCAAACAAATTCCTGTGACCTCACTTCCTTAGGACTACACTCCCTTCCAGGACTAGAATCATCTTACCTTGGTTCCCAGATACTCTGATAACTTAGTAGTTGAGTTCCATGTGTCCTGTAGTCTCTTGCTGTAGACACTTGCTGGAGACACCTGTGGAGGTGCCCTGATGGTAGTGTGTGTTGGGATCCACTAAAATAAAAGGGTGGCTAGAGCAACAGTGTTGTGATTACCCAAATAAATCACACACTATTTACCAACACCAGTGCCGCTCCCTGCAGGTGGAATGGCAGAAGGACACTTCAGGTTCCCAAGGAGGTGAATGTTGCCACCTGGCAAAGAGAGGCGAAAGTCATGAATGAGTTTCAGATGCTTTACAGGATTTATTTTGCAAACAGAGGAAGACATGGTCACAGGGAGGAAGGGGGTAAACTAACACTCCTTAACTTCTGTACTAGGAGAACTCTAAAATTCCTAAAAGAGGACAGCTCTAAGATAAGAATTGCTTTAACAACTACACTGTAAGAGCATTTGCACAGGATAGAAATCTGATGATCACTGTATGGTTCACTTTACTCTACCCCTGAGGTGCACCTCTGACTAAGTGACTATCACCCCGGAGTGCTCCAATCCTAGTGATTACTACTCTATGCTATAGCAAAACTCTATGACTGATATTATCAGCAGTTTGTGCACATTTGTTATTTTCTCTGTCATCGTGGGGTTGTTCAGTTGTATGAAGAAGGGCAACATGAAAGGAACTTGTGCAAATGGGGACAAACAAGCCTGCTGACCAACGTGACTCTTAGGACTTCCTGAAGAACTAGAGGGATACAGAGACATTTTCTAAATAGACCATATGTCCACTGGCCACACCCACCTCTCCTGGGTTGCTGGAAATAAGAACAAGCATGAAGATTCTCTTGGCTAAGAATCCATTATGGGCCACCGGAATTGAAGCACAAAGGATCCAGACACAGTCCGCTGGTGGACAGCTGAGATGAGATGACATATGCAGTGGCTAGCCTGCCACAGCCCACTTGTGGACTGTCGGGTACAGAAGATGCAGAACACCCCTGCAGCAGACAGGTTACAGATAATTAAGGTTACAAGGTTACGAAGGGATACAGCATTACAAATAATATCAATTACTAATCAGACAGAAAACAATTTCCAAGGAAGTGCTATAGGCAGTCAATAGGATAGTGCCTTAGGCCCCTGGGAGTGCAGTCCACACAAGTAGGAGACAAGTTTAAACGGGAGGGGGGGAAGCAGCCTGGGACAACTTTGTCATTTTGTAGGAGGGTGATGGTAGAGAGGGAGGGTTGGGGGAGGTGGAGCTGCAGGGAGGAGACAAGGTAATAGAGCTAGCAGGACAGTGGGCAACAAGGAAATGGGGGAAGCAGGTGGGGGGAAGTGACAGGTGTGGGGAGACTGAGGGTTAGCTGGTGAAGGGGGTGCAGGTGAGGTGGTAGTGGCAGGATAAAAAAGGGAGGAGATGGAGCGAGGGGTAGTGGAGGGGGGAAGTGTGTCTATTTAGGCTATAAGGCCAGTAATAGGCTAGTTGAAGCATAGACAGGCCATTTCACGTTGCAGGAGAGACATGAGTCCTGTTTTGAAGAGGCTAATCTTGTTGCTTTCAATAAGGGATGCCAGTAGCCCATTGTACCATTTTGGCCCCTGGTATGAGATGGATTTCTGAGCCAGAGTGGTGCATTTAAAAGGCACCTGGAGCCCACCTTTCTCAGCACTTCTGGTAGACTTGGATGATATTGCCTGCTGGAAGAGTCCACATAGAGATGGAGGCACACGTCCTAATCAGGCTTTTTTGACAAGCAGGTAGTATAACTATAGTTCAAAGGCAATTATTCAGTTCAGGGCAAAATTATAGCAGTTCAATTAAATGTCACAATTCAAACAGTTATGGTCAAATGTCCAGTCTCTGAATGTCCAGACCACAACAATGAGCAAACCTTTAGCAATTCCTCTTGGTGGTTGCTTAACTGAAGTGGGGCCCCTTTTTACTAGATCGGGTTTCCCTATGCTTGGGTAACTATAGGTAACTAGCTGCTAAAGACTGGATGGCCTCTCTAACTCGGTGGGGTACACTGGCTGGGTGAATCCCTCCAAACTGCACAGGACCTGGATGCCCCTTTAGGCTAAGGGCCTACTGTGTATGGACCCCTTTAAACACACAGGGCCTACTGTGTATGGGCCCCTTTAAATACACTCTTGGGCCTTGTTGCTTTTTTAAATGTCTATTGGGCCTGGTTGCCCCTTTAAATGTCTCTCGGGCCTTTTCTACACTCTCCCCACCTTAGCTCCATCTCCCGGGCCTCCCCGATAAATATTTATATTTATTTTACAGAGCCTCTCTATCTGGCCTCTTTCCCTAGGTATCACTAAGCCCCAAATGAATATTAACATATGCAAATTTGGCCCTCAGGCCTGCCCACAGCTGTCAGCTGTTTTTCAATCTTCACGCCTAGCGCCTTTTGAAAAAAAAGAAAAGAAACCTTTTTCTTAAGTATTGGTGCTCAGCACCTTGCAGGTGTGCTGCAGCCGACTCACCAACCTGGCTTGGGGTGAAGAAGGTGGAATCGGGAAGTGGGAGGAGTGCTGCAGAGGGAAGGGATTTCAGTCAGCAACACAAGCGACTGGGGACCTTAGGAGGTCCCAAACTGTTTCAGGGACAATGCGAAACTGCTAACACCACCTCCTGGGGACCATTACAAACTTTTTAAGATAAAATAACTAAAAGAGGCACAAAGCCCTTCTTCTGAGAGTGGGGTGACTTCTCCGTGGGTCCAACAGCTCCATGGACCACACAACATGTCAGGTATGCAGTCTTCAGTTACTAGAGACAGCAGGGGCACACAAGAAAGCCCTCAGGGACAGCTTCAGCCCTCCTGGCAAGCTCTTCACATACCTCCTCACTTTTGGTGTCCTCTTTCCCCTCCACAGTCAGCACGATTCTCTCTGTAACAACTCACTTTGAGTTCTGGTTCTAGAATGCAGGGCATGCGATCCCCAGTATGGCATTCTATTCTGGGCACAATGCGTACATATGCCACATGCTAGCATAGGCATATTAAACTTGGCATTTCTGGCTTTATTTACATTACTTTATGCAGCAGTGCTGCTAGAGGGAATTTACTGTTTCTCCTAAGGTGTTGACTGTACCTATAACTTGGGCACCTGGGCATTTCTGGGGCACCTTATGCTTGCTGGGGCACATTTATTTTGCTTTCTGTTGTGCCCCCAGCTTTAGGGCATTACACACCAGTGCCACATTCCTACACTGTGGCACTCTGGGCTGCTCATACATAGGGATGCTTGCAATTATGAGGCTCAAATAGCCCTCCTGAGCTTCCCGCTCTGCCATGATTAGTCCCCAGCATCATGTGACTGTGATCTGCCTCCTCCTCCATCCAAGCCACTGCTCTGTTCTCTCCTGTCCTTCTGGTCTCCCAGCACCTACATCTACAGCTCTGTTCAAAATTGTGACCAAATAAACAGGCTGGTTTACTTTTTAATTGATTGTATTACATTTTTAACTGAGAATGCTATTGTCATGTTAAGAAATGATCAGATTCTGAACTTGGGATTTCCACAAATCCATTTCCATAATGGTGTATATCTCAAGATTTCTGACAGAGGATGACCACAGGAGGGGGATTTCACTTTCTAAATGAATTAAACATAACACTGAATATTTACTAGAGTAGTGAACCACATGAAAAATAAAATAAAGCAACACTTGAAAGGAATTACATTTATGTTTCGGTGGAGGTGATAGTTGGATGGGGGTTGGGAGGCAATTTCTCAGAGCAGGCCTTGGACAAAAGGTATCCTTTTAGGAGAAACTGTGTGAAGGCAAACATTTTTTCCTGACAGGCACATTTATTAACTTGCCAACATTTAACCTGGATAGTTTATTACTTAGTTATTGTTTGTTAATTGACCACACTATTTGCCAAAACTGTACATATACTGTAGTATCAAAATAAAAGGCTGCTGTTTGAATTTTGAAAATTCCATTAGTTTGGCTCATGGATATTGTACTAACCAGATAGTATGAAAAGGCCAGCTGAATCTTTACCCGTGGGTTGTCGCAGGATTTGATCACAGGTGATGACCCTGACTGACCCTTTTTGTTCTTTTTTTTTTGCAGCCCATTGCATAAATATAGCTTATACAATCAGCAATTTAATTTAGGCCACTGATAAGTTAACTGAACCCAAGCATTAAATAAGTTATCACCTTTTAGGTTTTCTGGCCACTTTTCCCCTCAGATACACAGTAAAATTATTTTTCATTACCAATTCATAAAATATCTGTTTCTGTGTCCAACATGTTGCTTATTAAGACTAAAACTAGATCAACCACCTGTAAATGTTGGGAAGATTATTGTAAATAGTCAGTAATCACTTGGTAATTGATCTGTCAGCCCTAATGGAAATGCCATCAAGGTAGTGTGGGCTAGACAGTGAGACAGTTTAAACCTAGATGAAGCTGAATGACCACCTGCATACAGTGAGTCAACCATATCAACCCTACAGGACCATGACAGCTAGAGGCATTTTTATTTGGGAAGTTTAGTCTTTTTAGTTAGTCACACCTTAAATCCAGAGAGTACTGTGTGAATGCTGTTCAGTCCTACAACCAAAAGGGGTCTGTCTCAATTCTTTTGTGAAATTGTGGTGCAAAACCCTATTCTAATACCTCAGTGGTAAGAATTTAGTATAGCATTTAGTTTAGCGTTTTTCTGTTTGTATCTGTTTCATGTAAAACCTGTTTGTTTTGATTTTCCTAGTGTGTTTTGTATTCCTCATTTGATGTCTGTGTATCTTTTACATTCTATGGATATTAAATATGTTTTATCTTTAATTCACTTGTAAAGTGTTTGCAAAAAAGTAAAGGCAGTTTATTTCATTTGCAAACTCTGTGTTCCATCTCCAAGAGCGTGTACCAAAGTTAAAAAGTGACTGCCTCTACTACAGGAGCTTGCTAGGTTTACAGTGTCTAGAGGCCTGGTTCTGAGTAGTGGTACAAAAAGGGAACAGGCCAATGACACATTATCAACAGGCTGAAGGCAGCATTGGTGAAGTGTATTAAGTCATTTGTCAGCTATGGGTAGTGTTACTGGTATATAAAATGTTTTCCGCTTCTTTTTAAGGATACAGAAGGCAAACATTACTGTGGTGGTTCCCTGGTCAATTCCCAATGGGTCGTCACTGCTGCTCATTGCACTGTGAAGTAAGTTAACATTTTCTTCATCTATGTTCAAAAGGATCACAAACATAGTAGGTAAGGAAATAACACCTATTGGTAGACTTGATGGGCCATTGGTCTCCTTCTGCCATCAGATTCTATGGGCAGGATTTTCAAAAGACTTAGATTGCCACAAGCTCTGGGTGTGCCAACGATATGGCAAATGGGGCTTGTGGTGATCTAACAGGAGTTCCTATCCCATGCAGCAATTGCCACAAGTTGGATCAAATTTTTCTGGTCTAGTTTGCAGCAATCCTGGGGCCCTTTTTTACAGAGCTTGTACCAGATATTTGGCGCAAGCTGCCATAAATCATGAAAATTGCCACAACTGCACCCGAGATTGTGGAATCAAGTGCAGTTGCAGTGACGGGGTTGGCACACTGCCAGAACTTAGGTGTCGTGGGGCATGGCTTGGTGCAAGCCCTGTGCCGTGCTTTGAAAATCATTCCCTATGTTTCTATAGCAACATCTCTCTCTCTCTCTCTCTCTCTCTCTCTCTCTCACTATGCATATGTGTGTGTGTGTGTGTGTGTGTATATATATATATATTCACTGCAAAAAATAACATTAATGCAGACATTAGGGTTGAAGATCTCAAAGCAGAAGAAGTAAAGAAATTTAAAAATTAGGGTTTGGAGTCTCAGGAGTCCTGGCAAATCAGTGCTGTGGTGCTCCTTTGTTGTTGTTTTTTAACTTTCCTACCCCTCAACCATCTCATAGCCTTGTTACCCAACCACAAGCTACAGGTTCATGCTTCTGCTCCATAGTTCTAGTGCTGCTTGGAGCTAAACAATAATAGCTCTCCACATGGGGCCCACAGAATCAGTCCTAACTTGCTTAACGCAGGGCCCTGTGGGCCTTGCATGAAGTAGAAGATCATGTATTACTTTTTTTGTGGCCCTGTGCAAAGCTGAATATCAGGATAATTCATAACATTCTTTGCACATGGCCCTGCAGGCTCTGCATGAAAAAGATCATTCATGACTTTCTTCATACAGTAACCACATGTCCCAGACCTGTAGCTTGTGCTTGGGTCATAAGGCTAGGGACTGGGAGAAGGGGTGAGCATTAGGGCTGAGAGCCCCAACGGACACCACAGCACCAATTTGCCAGACGCCTGAGATACTAAACCCTAATTTTTCCATTCCTTTATTTGGTGCACTTTCTGTTCTTCAACTCTAATGTCTGCATTAATGTACTTTTTTTGCAATGAGTTTCATTTCTATTTGTGATGGTGGGATCATATATTCATTAATGCAGGACCAGCACAAAATAAAATAAATAGAACATGTAACATATTTTGAGCCCTGTGTCATCAAACTCCTTCAGGCCAGGATGCACAAGGCCCTGTGCAAAGACAAAACTCTGTTTGACAGTGCTGAGGGCCCTATGAGCCCTGTACACAGGCAGACCCCAAACAGATGCCGAAGACCACCATGCCAGAATGTACAAGGCCATCCTGACACTGCAGCAAGACAAAGGTTTGTCTGTCCCTGCAACATGAAAATGATCTGCCTGTCTGCACAGCAGACACCAAAGACAGCCTTGCCAGACCATAATGTCTTAATCCAAAAAGTTCCACAATTTGTTAAACATTACTCATGAGGCCAACTCAATGGTGTTATAGGTTGAGGTGCTGGACACCACACCACCACCACCCATGTTGGTGACCTGGGTTTGGGAATGGACCAGGGCCACTCAGAGGATGACCAGATGAAGAACAAGCATTTAACTACAGCTCTTCTCCCTCAGGGTGGTGGGTCCTTGTGTCCCACACTTGACTACAATCTGGTGGAGGCTGGTTGGCAGAGAGGGCAGGGGACAATGTGTGGAGAGGGTGATGACAGATGTGTCATGATGTGCTAGACATCACTGCACGTCTGATGCCCTGGGAGTTCACCAAGGAGAAAAAAGCCTCACCCAACATCCCCTTCAGGCCCCATATGACCCTACAGGGCAGGATACCTAGGTGTGATCAACCTGTAAGTCTCAGAGATGGAGCAGTGATGGGGCTTTGGGAGGCACCATTGTGTTCAGGGAAAGAAAAAACAGCAGAAAAGAATGTATATAAAAAACTCACTACAGCAAAAAACACCTCACAAAAGCATTTCCATATATCACAAAAGCTATCTCACCAAAGTATGCATATGTTTTTGGTTTTGTCACTCATGACTAGCAAATTTTCATTTTGAGTTAAAATTAGGGCTATTTTTCAACAAACAGACCAAAAAGAATATCCCGCACAACTTAAATTGTAAAACACATATGTTATAGCTGTACACTCCAACAAGTTTTCAAAATTGTTACTGTGCAATCATTTGCCAGCATTATAAACCATCACAGAAGCAAACATAACATATGAAAGCATACTGTAAATGCGAGCAATGAATGCATACCCACAGAAACATAAAAATATTTATGCTTTCAGCACTCCTGATGTTTTAAAAATTCATATTTCAAGCAAAATATATAATATGCACCCACAAAAATACCAGGGATTTTTCCTTCAAGGCTAATATGTTCACAACACAAACCACAAACCAGCCCTCCACCAAACTTGCCTATTTTCCACATGCAAACTGTTTTTAGTTTTTATGCTTTCATATCTGCTAACTAATATCAAAGCAGATTTGTTAACCTCACAAAAGCCTTTTTTACACAAAAGCATAAAAAGTGCTTTGGCAAAAATGTGGTTACCCTTACAGCATTCATTTTTGCTACTGTGAATCCGCAAAAGTGTAATAATGCTGCAGTATGTCACAAACTGGTGCAGTATGCTGCAGGGAACAGTGTGATTCAGCAGCAATTAAGCCCCTTTTTACTGCAGTATTTTGTGATATATCATTTACTTACTATATTGCATCATGGCTGGCTCCACTGTACATGAATGCCGTCCAGTCCTGCACCTAAAACTAATTAGCAAGGATTTACCTTTGGACCAAGCCTTGTCAAACCTAAAAGCTTCAGATTTCAAATCCCAGCAATTTTTGGCTGTTGATGAGCAGAAAAAAAGGTCTTAATTTTGGTGAGTTTTTGTATTTTCAGCCTTATGATACTTTGTCTCCCCTAAACCTTTGCTATAAAATTTACAGGAGCCAAAGGTTCTAGTATCGCCTCCATGCAGCCCTGTGGTCTGCCAAATTGGATGAACAATGTAGGTGCTATTAAGATGCAAAAATAGGGGTTCAACATTAAAATGCCTACTCTATATTTATTCAGTCAGTTTATTGATTTATTTATTTGTTTATTTAAAAATTGGTAACCAGAAAAGGCATATTGGGCTGAGGCTTATTTCCAGGAGTGACTGGGGGAGGGGGAAAGGGGAGTGCAGAATAACAAAATTGCATCAAGCCATAAAATGTAGTTGCAGTAGGAAATTACAAAGTGCAATAACAGAGTACAGAACAGTTAGGTGAACAATGCCATGACAGATGGAGGGGACCATAAAATTAGCTTACAGGAGAGTGTGCAATGTTGACAAGAGCTAAATAAAGTGCATGGTGCCTGATGAAGAAAGTGCTAGTGCTTTGGCAGTGCAGACAAGTTAGAACAGAGAGTTTTAGTTCACTGGTAAGAGCCAAAATTGAGGGAAGGAGGGAGGGAACTTGCAGGAGGGGAGGCCAGGAGTAGGGGAGGATCAGGTGGAGGGTTGGCAGGACCAGGAGGGAACAGGAAGAAGTCTTAGCTGCTTTCTAAGGGCTGGGAGTGAGGGGGAGAGGTGGAGGTAGGAGGGGAGGGGGTTCCAAAGGGAGAGAGGAAAGGGAGATGGTAGCAGAAGGCAGACTGCCCAGTAGAGGAGTGTGCATGGCAATGGAAGAAGGTGTGAGGATCCCTGGAGTGAAGGGAGTAGGAGGACGAGGGGATGGGAGTGAAGAGTGAGGACAGATAACAGGGAAGGGACCCATACTAGTATTTTGAGATGAAGGAAGCACAGTGGGATTGGCGATGTGAAGAGAGAGGGAGGCTGGAAAGGGAGAAGTAGAGGGAGCAATGATGAGTGCAAGAGAGTGAGTTGGTAGCATAGTGGCAGAAAGCATTGCAGGGGGTATCCAGTCTGGTGAGGGAAGAGGAGGTGCAGTGCCATAGACCACATCCACATAATCAAAAACCAGGAGAACCATTTTGGTGACCATCTCGCAGCAGACCACTGGAGAAAGGCAGCCCTTATTGTAGTACAAGGCACAGAGATTGGGCCAGACCTTGGTGTGGATAGTGTCAATGTGGGCAGAGATGTCCAGTCTACTATCTAACCACACACTGAGGTACTTAAAGGCGGGGACTACTTCATAAGAGATGCCATACAGTGTGGAGAAGACTGGTAAGGGTGAGAGCCTAGCCAGTTTCTGGCTGGTCCTACTGCTGCCAAAGGTCATGGACAGTGTTTTCCTAGTTTTGACCAAGAGTTGGTTGGTGTGGTACCAATGCAGAACATTGTGGAAGTTTTGCTGGAGCAGACCTTCCACAGCCATGGCCGAAGGGCTGGAGGTGTAAATGATGGTGTCATCTGCATATCTGAGGATATGCGAGATGACACAGGCAGAGGGCAGGTCATTAATGAAAATGAGAAAAGAATGGGACCCAGGATGGAGCTCTGTGGGACCCTAGCTAGAAAAGGTAGAGGAGGGGAGATGGTGCCTCCTACCAGTACCAACTGTTGGTGACCATAGAGTATATATGTAACCCCTGGGTGGTTCTATCCCCAGTGTTACACCCCTGCCTACTACTCTGGGCATAAGCTGAGGGGTTTGGGTTCACAAACTGATAATCATATTTTAAAACCTTTGAGCAGTGCCTCCACTCAGGGTGCTTTACATGGGTGAGCTGGTAATGGGTGTAGCCCTGAGCTAATGCACCACCCACGATGACCATTTACCTTTCCCAGACATGCCCCAATAAACATTTCCCCACATTTCAACATTTTGTATTTAAAGGCTCTCTCTAATAATATGCTCACACCAAATATTTCAACAACAACAAGCTATTTATTTAAGGGGTAAAGAAATTAGGAAAGGGGATGTGGAGTAGAGGTTATTTGATTTTTATTTACATATGTACACAGATTGATTAGTTTTGCTGGTAAACCCTCCAGCTGGGTGGCTACATACTAATAGGCAAAAGTAAATCACATTTTACCATTCAACTTCTGATACCCAGCGCCCTGGCTATCTAGCTGCTGACAAATCAGATGTTACATTATAATTATCTTTGATATCCACACTGGTATCAGCCCCAGAACAATCTGAAACCCCACAATCTCATACCGTACTGGAATCACAGATACCACAGTCCAAGATGTTGCAGGCCTGGTGGACGTTGCAGCTGGTCAAGATGGCCGTCTATTGATTTGAGGGAGGGGGCAACTTGGAGACAGATTTCTGCAATGACAGCATTGTCACTCTGGGAAATCACCATTCGGGCAGGAACTGAAATTTCTCACCTACGGGGTTCATGAGGTGTGTCATAAGAAGACTATGTTAAACAACTGGTGAAAAAAATATGAAAAAAAAAACAAGCTATGAGTGAACATTAAAATACTTCAGCTTTTGCTCATAACTTCACAAATCTTCAATATTTTGACACCAGACTTTCAACATAACCATTTTTGCACACCACCTCATAAACATGACAGGTGTCATTTTTTCAAATCCTGGATGAGATGAGTTTTCAGACTTGTGGTGCAAAATGACATTTTAGCCACTATTCTATACATACCACATGTCATGTTTATAAGAGGGAGTCATAAAATGACTATCTTCAAAATTTGGGGTTAAAGTAAAAAAATTACTAAGAAACATTGTGTGTAGTTCCAGCATTGACCCCAGTGAGTGGTGCTTTGTGATCTCATGATGGTGAGCTGAGTTCTGGGGCAAGTTCAGTGAGCCAGCTAGTTGGGCTGAGGCTAGGGGGATAGCAATGTCATGTAGAACGGCCCCGCTGCCTGAGAAGGAAATGCGCAGGGTTACTTTCATAGGGCCAAGTATCATACAGTGAAGAGAAATCTCTTGGTAGAGGGTCCTGCTCCTCTGCACCTGTGGCTGTCAGAGGGCCCTGCCCTTTGGCTGACAGATGGACTCTTTTCCCTGTATTTCTATTTCTGTGGCCACATTGAAGTGCAGGGCCCCAAGGACCCTGTGTTTCCACAACCTGCAAGACAGCCCCACAAATTATTGACATCTGTTGTCACATGGAAGCGCAAGGCCCACAGGCAGATGGACTCTTTCCTTGGTGTAGGGCTTTGCATATGTTAACGCAGGTCCTGGAGATGGCTGAAGAATGTGGATACGATTTCACTATCTCAAGAAGAAAGTTATTTGCAAAAATAAACTGTGTTAATGTATCAGTTAGGGCTCAATGTGCCACAAAAGTAGGGAAATGTAGTGTTAGCATTTCCAACCCTAACTCCCCAGTTCCCCCTAGCAGCAAAAAGACAAGACTCCACAGAGCAGCCACAGACAGCAATCATCAGGTAAGACAAACAACATACAACTGTTTCCAGATGACACAAATCCGATCTGTTACCTTTGTAAATTTGTATCTGTTACTGCATAAGCACAGAAGCCACACCTGTGTGTGTCTGTTGTACAGCATAAATGAATACCTGTGGCTGCAGAAGCACAGGCCCACAGAGGCCTTGCGCTTCTGCAGACAGAAGTACTGTTGCAATGTGGGTATCATGGTTTCAGCAGCAAATTTAGAAATGTTTCAAGGGGTGGCAGTTTTGTTTTGAGTTAGCACTTTCCCCAAAAAAGTAAAATGTTACCTTTGAAAGCTCATATTTGATTAAAACAGCTACTTTGTAATGGCCTATGTGGGTAGTGGGTGCTACCTCACTACATAGCTGGATCCCCTAGTGCATGGTTTTCTACATGCAGCTGCATAAGCGCAGGTGAAAGCCAGAAGTTGGTGTGTATGTCTTGCACCTGTGGCTGAAGAAGTGCAGGCCCCTCGGGGGCCTGTGCTTCTGCAGACTGAAGTACTGTTGCAATCGTAGTATCATGGATTTCGTGGCACTTGTTCTTCTGCAGCCAGAGGTCAGTGTGTACGTCTTGCTGCTGCTGTTGTAAAATTGCAGGGAGCTGCACTCCTGCAGACAGAACTGTATGTATGTTTTACAGTGTGGATGAGTACCTGTGGCTACAGAAGCACTGGTGCCATAGGGGTATGTGCTTCTGCAGTCAAAAGAACTCCTGTAATTTGGGTATTGTGGCTTTGCATCTGTTGCTGCAAGGATCTGTGCTTCTGCACAGAGAATTAGTGTTGTGATTTTTGTATCACTAATTTCTATCTGCAGCCAGAAAAGACTGTGTATGCCTTGTGGTGTGCTTACCACAAATACAAATCCCCAAAGGTAGCATATCCATGCTACTGCGTTTGTGTCATCTGGAAACAGTCGTTTGTTGTTTGTCTTACCTGGTTATGGCTGTCTGTGGCTGCTTGTGTGTACTTGTCCTTTTTGCTGCTTGGAGGGGGGGAGTTAAGGTTGGAAACACTAACAGCACATTTCCCTACTTTTGTGACATTAAGTTGAACCCTAACTCGTGCATTAATGCAGTTTCTTGCAAAGAACATAGATAGACAGATAGATAGATAGATAGATAGATAGATAGATAGATAGATAGATAGATAGATAGATAGATTGATAGATAGATAGGCAGACAGACAGACATTATACATAGATGGGGATGTTTTTCCCATAGGATCCATTACTATATATTTTCCTGTATACTTCACCAATTACAATACAGTTGCATACCTACCAATTACAGATGTATACCTCTCAATTAAAGCTGTGTACCTCTAGAACAAAAGCTGTATACATGTGAAAGGAGAGCTCCATACTGTTATACCATGGGAAAAAATGTAAACATGTCACCAATTAAACAATGACCAACCAATTAACCCATAATTAAACAACTAATAAACAGATCAGTTACTAAACCTAACAAATCATCTCCCGAATTGCCATGCTCAACACATCCTGCATAATAAAATGCAACTCTAACCACACAAACTACCCCAATTTTTATCATCAAAAAGCCATGTCCCTCAATTCTGCAGTTCTCTCCTCAGCTGTCAAGCCCTGCATGCTCCTGCTGACTTCTCCCTTGATAACCTAGCTGCCTCCTCAGACGCAACACCCACCATGCTGCTGCTGCCATGTCCACATGCCACTCTACTTCTAGACATTAATCTATCATGTCCAATGACAAACGCTTTTTCTGACTGCAAAACCTACAAACCAGTGATGCCAAATGCCACTCACAACCATAGACCATGTTTCCAAGTGACAAAACCACTCCAAACTTCGGATTACAGCCATAAGCTATGATGCCACCAATGAACTATGGGATGACTGGCTGCAGCCACACCCCTTAAATATGGGAACCATACACTATGGAAACACACAAGGGCCAAAAGAGGGCCCAAAACTGAGACACTACTACACTATGGAAATGCAGAGGAACCAAAACACTAAAGCAAATCTGAAAATGGCCCAAAAGCACAGACAAACCCATAAACTAACTTGACTATTAAAACGGTAAAATAATCATCCTCCTATATTATATAAAACAAATGATTGGTAAGTGGAGCATACTTAGTAATATACCCTAATGTCTGCTTTTTCCTATTGTCTCCCTTCTCTTTGGAATCAGTTTCCTTGGGAAGCATGTCACTCCCCCATGTTTACCTCTCTAAAGTCCTTTCTACACCTTCTACCTTGCTTTGACTGCTCATGCCTCTCCTCTACCCTGTCTTCTTCCTGTTAGCTACTGCGACCCCAGTCCTTCCCTCCCTAGACCACTTTCCCCCACTTTGTACTTCAAATGAACTTATTGCCTCCTATATTATTAGCACTAGTCTCCTATATCAGTGGTGATACTTTATTTTTGCTCATTCATTCACTTTTGGATTTAACATGATTGTAACTTCTTGTTTCTGCAATTTTGGTTTTCATCCAAATTATGTTTGCTGTATTCATTATTTTGTTGAACTGCCCATTGTTGATTGCTTGTAATTTTGTATTCTCCTACATGATCATCCCCCTGGGTTGCACCTGGAAATGATCTTCAGCTCAGTGTGCCTTTCCTGGTTATCAAATTTTGAATAAATGAATACCCATCGAGTGGGGTCTATTCAGACAGAAAAGTCACTCTTGCTCATGACTTTATTATCTGATTAGCCCTCTCGATGGACATATTTCTTTGTATACCATACTTACCCATCATTTATTCTCTACAATATAGGTTGCAAAAACAGCATTACTCTCATCAGAATGGAACTGCAAACTGTAAAAAGCAGGGGAATGAGACATTGGGGTGAAAGTCACATGAGTCATATTGACTGTGTGATGTGGTGTCCCTTGGGCATAAGCAATCGTGCAATGCAACACTGGTATTTCCGTACTTCTGCACAGTCTGTGCTGGCACACAGCAATACTGATTAACAAACTGCTATTGGCAGAGCACCTAAATTAAGGAACACCAATACTACCTTGCACAATCTTTCATACCCCAAGGAATAGCACACCACACAGTCACCACAGCTCATCAAACTTTTACCTTAATGTCTCATTTCCCTTCTTTTTACAGTTTGCATTTCCCCCTAACTAATGCATTAACTTTTTTCAATTAATTCCCATACTTTTAAAAAGATATATAAATTACCTACTCATCATACTGTACATACTGTATGCTGCACATATAACATGCATTGCAAATGACCCAAAAGGATGTAAGTATCACAAATTGACTGGGTCCTTAAGTATAATTTGTACATGGCCTGTGCCTATCTGTCTGTCTGTCTGCCTGCCTAAACCAATCTGGACTACAAACCTGCCAGAATATATAATGGATCGTGTAGAAATGGCACCAGGCAGCCAGCAGTATACGACTATTCAAGCAAGTCTAACTAGCCAATCCAATGCAGAGAATAATTTCCCTGAACTACCTTCAACGCAAATCCTATCTGTATATTTTCTATACAAAAAAAATGAAACATTGGGATCACTTACAAATACTTTTCTCCAATCTGCTTAAACTTTCGCTATATTCAAGTCATTTTCTTAATATTCAAAGGCAATCCTGGAATGGATCTGGACAAATCAATGTTGAAATTGTAGATATTTATAGAGTTAACTTGATACTCAGAAAGACATGCTGGAGGCTTACATCTAGGTATTCACATCTCTGATAATATAATTGTTAAAGAAGTTGTAAGAATGGATAAAAATGTTATTCTTCTTGCCGTAATTATTCGTAATGAAATTCACATTTTAGGGAATATTTATTTACTTCCTAGAAATTCTAATAATTATGATTCTCAAGTGTATAGTTGCATCTCAAACCACTTAGAACCATTTTTGTCTAAGAAACCTGGAGCAGAGATTCTTATTTGTGGATATTTTAATGGTAGAGTGAGAAATACTGACAATTTAAATGACATTGGGCATCAAGACAAACCAAATGAATCTTTTTTACATTTAAATAATTTTAAACTTTCTTACACACCCCTATGGCTACATGTAGAGCAACAGTTTATTAAACCTCATCTTCTTTCAGACTTTATTCATCCCAATGCCAAAACATCGTAAGGATAATATATATATTGCAAACTCCTTTAAGGTAATGAATAACCCCATACAATATTTCAAAATGAATAATTCTATGGCCCTTAAACATCCGATTTGGAGAAATCTGATTATTTCTTACAATAGCAAACCTCTAGCAGACCCAGGCTGGATTAAATTAGGGATTGGTCGTCTAGAGGATGTCATTAACCCTCAGACTCATGGGGCTCAATTCTCAGTCAGGTGCATCTGACACAAGGGAGTTGCAGCAAATGTGTTTGATGCAAGTTGTGTTTTGCGGCACAACTTGTATCAAATGGGATTCCTGAAGGTGACCTGTGTCCAATGCAAGGACAGCTGTGGCAAAGCCCCCTTGTGCCAGGGTTGCATCCAAAAACCCATGTCACAAGGGGGCTTGCGCCATGGCAGGACTGCCATATCCCCTTTTTGGGGATTTTGGAAGCCTCGCCATGACCGCAGGAGGGGTCACCAGTTAGACCAGCCAGGAGGTGGTCTAACTCACTTGTGGCAAAGGGGCAAGGTTGGATGTGGCCTTGTCGTGTTACACCAGAGGCACAACATGGTGTTGGGGGCATAGCTGGGAGCCAGCAACCCACCCAAGGATGTGGCACCCAGTGTGATGGCACTGGCATGGGGTGGCATATGAGCCAATGGGCACCCCATGCCCAGACAGTACAGCACTGATGCCTCTGTCCCCCATCCCCATTTGGTGCCCCAAACATTGGTGGTGCTATGCCCCCCTCCCACTGTCTGCCAGCTCTCATGATCCTCCTGCCTGATGGTAGCCGACACCCCAGTCCCTGTCCCCCCTCCACGCTCCCGCCATGCACGGGAACAAGTCGACACCCCATACCTGGTGGTCTAGTGGCCTCCACCCTCCTGACCACAGTAGTGGTCGCCCACACTGCTCCCACCCATCCCTGATGGGCTTTGTGGCTGGCAATACCCTCCACACACCACCATGGCCATGTACAGTACAGTTACACGGTCTGTGTGATCACATTCTGTGGCTGACCTGGTGGTGTGTGGAGGGTATTGCCAGCTGCAGAAGCCCATTGCAGACAGGGGTGGGGGAGCGGGTTAGGTGACTGCTGTCAGGGTCAGGAGGGTGGGGGGCCACTAAACTATCAGGTACATTATTGGCAGCTGTAATGGAGCACGACATGGATGGGGAAGTGGAATGGACTGGGACACCACATCAGGTGACTGTGCCATGGGGGCACTATGGGGGGATTGTAGGGGGAAGGGGCGTTGGCCACTGTCTGCTGCTGCAGGCATTCACCACTGTTGGAACATGGGTGCTCTGGCAGTACTGGGACAGTGCCCCAAGGGCACAGACCCCCCCACCACAGCCCTGCATCAGCTGCCCCATCTGTGCCCATGTTCCGGGCTTGCTGCTCCTTGGAGCACCTGGTGTGCCCACCTGTCCACACATCTGAGGATGTGTTCTGACCTTGCAGCATTACCTCAAATTACACCACACATTTTGGCACAGGGCCATGTCTTGTGGCTATTTCAGGAGGTTTGCCACAAGTGGCAAGTTGTGGTGCACCCTCTAAAATAGCACTTTTTGTCCATGCCACAGCTGCGTCAGGCACAGACCCCTATTTTTCTGCAGGTCGTGTCTGATGCAGGTGGCTTACACTGTTATCATTTGAAGACCTCAAGAAAAAGTTAACTATACATATATTTCAGTTTTATGATTATTAACAGCTTTGTAGTCCCTCAGCTGTGGAATCCTAAAACAAAATATTTTACAAAGAGATCATACAGAATGGGACCAAATAATCAAGAAGATGGTAGGACTAAAGAAAGGCACAAGTTTAATTTACAAATTTATTTCAGACAATGAGACCATCATAACCTTATTAGCTGAAAGCAAATGGAAAAAAGAACTTGGATTACAAATTTTAGTAGATTAATGGTCCACAGTATGGAGTAATGCAGTCAAAGCAAGCAGGGAAGTACAAGATAGATTATTGCAGTTTAAAATTCTCCAGTTACTATTATATACCACGTAAATTGGAGGAAATGGGATTCCTTCCTGATGGGCCATGTTGGTGATGTGCTAAGCATTATGCTGGTTTACTACACATATTGGGCCCTATTCACTAAAGGAGCGGAGTGGCTACGTGCATGTATCTGGGGTATGCAACCATTCTGCACCCTACAACCCGCCGTAAGGGACACTTTAAGGGGGGCACACAGCACACACATGCCCAATCTCTCGGCCACATGAGCAGCAACATGCCGGGGGAAGGTGAGGGGCAGGCTGGCACTACACGCCATGCACTAAGGCACGTAGTGCTAGCCACAGGGATCCATAGGTGGGCGCAGGGTAGGCCAGGGAGAACCCTGCCATAAACCCCCTATGTGCCCCATGCACACCCTGGGACCCAGCAGGCTACAGGGCAGTTAGCCAACCCATCCTCCAGAGTCTCTGCATAGGGCCACCCAGTGACACCCTCCCACCCCAGCATACAGCAGTGTGCGGCTGCATGCTACCACCCGGTGCCTCCCAACCCCTGGGGGCACCGACACACAGATGCAGCCCCTGGCTTCCTCCGACTGCCCACCAGCATTCAAACCCTCACCCATTCCACTGCATCAATCAGTGCCATCAGAGTGCCAGTGGCATTGCCCCCCCTCATCTGCTACAGCTGCCAGCCGTCGGACATCCACGGGGTGTGCTGCCAATGCGAGGTCCACCATGCAAGGGATCCAGTGTTGGATCCAGTCTGGGCATGCGATTGGATGCCCGGCTGGACCCACAACCCTATCCCCAGCCGCCCTGCAGAATCCTGCACACCAGAGGGGTGGGGCTATGGACAAGTGGCTGGCGGTCGTGAATGCCGCTAGTGCACACCTGTCCACAGGTGCTCTACTATGTGGGTGGGGCATGCACGGATTCTGCATACCCCCACCCCATTAGTGCATAGGACCCAATGTAGGAATGCCCATATATCCACCTTTTGGTAGCAATTTTTGAAACATTGTTCCAGGATTATTAAGCACAGTATTGTTCTCTGCCCTACCTTTATTATGTTGTTTGCACGCATGTGCAAGAAACATAGTGCCATCATCCGAGTTTTCGGAGGTGTAGCACCCATCTTCCAATGCAGTCAGTGTGTTTGCAGGTGCGGCCCCAGTTCCCCAATCACTGCTGCAGCTGTCTATGACAGCAGTTGAAAATGCAGTGGTCATACAGTTGAAAGGGAGAGCTCCGCTTCACTGAGCAGAGTTCCCCCCTCCACACACACACACACACACACGCACACTGCATGCTCATGTGCCTTACCCTCCCCCACACTGTACGGCCGATGGGGGTGCCCAATCCCCCATCGGCTCCATGCCCCCCCCTCAAAGCATCCAGGTGCAATGCTGGGAGCCCACCCCAGTGAGGCAAAATGTTTTATGGCCAATGGGGGTGCCCAATCCCCCAAAACATCCAGGTGTGACGTAGCAAAATGTTTTATGACCGATGGGGGTGCTCTATTCCCCGTCGGCAGCACACCCCCCCCAACATCCAGGTGCCATGCTGGGAGCCCACCCCAGCATGGCAGAATGATGTTATGGCCGACGGGGGTGCCCAATCACCCATTGGCTCCAGCCCCCCCAACAGCCATCCAGCTGTCATGTTGGGAGCCCACCCCAGTGTGGCAAACGTCCCTCATCGTTTTCATCCCTCGTAGTCTTATTAAACAAAAAACAAACCTGTAAATACAAAACCTGTCCCTCGGCATTTCTCCCTGCTCCCCTCCCACAACCGGCACCCACCCATTGTGCACCCTACCTCCCCACACACCCCCTCACCCCATGCTTACCTCTGGAGCTCAGCATGATGATCTTCGGTGGACCAGGAACATGTCTGCACTCTTCAAAGCCAACCGCGAACAGAGGAACTGCCAGTAAGCTGTATAATGGGATAGATAGGGTTTTTTCAACTTTGTTGCATATCTCAAACATTTTTGGGAATTTTGGGCCCAAATTTTCAACATGGGGTTTGTAGGACCCCTTCTCATGAATTCTTGCACTGTCATGGCGTTAATCGGGCCTGAAGGGTGATTTCGCGGTCACTGCGTGAAATCACCTTTCGGGACTGATTAACAAAACAACACTACCAGTGTTCATAAGGTGGGCTCTCAAAAAGTCTATGTTGAAAATTTGGTGAAAAAATTCCTAAAAATGACTGTTTTACGAGTGTGCATTGCGCAGTTCCTATGCACGCTCATAAGTTCACGAATTTTCAATATTTTCACTCCAGATTTTCAACATTACTATTTTACCACACCTCCTTTTGAGCAGTACAGCTGTCATTTTTCACATCTCACCCAAAACGTATTTCCGCCCATGTAGGGCACAATGGTGCAGTCGGTGTGCGAAATCAATGTATGGGACACATTAAGAAAATCACAGTGACACTGTTCATGAGCAGAGGTCTTAAAATGGCTATGTTGAAAATTTGGTGAAAAAATTCCTAACAATGACTGTTTTATGAGTGTGCGTCCTACGTACGCTCGTAAGTTCGTGAATTTTTTATATTTGCACTCCAGATTTTCAACACTGCCATTTTACCACACCTTCTTATGAGCAGTACACCTGTCATTTTTCACATGTCGCCCAAAATGTGTTTCCGTGCATGTAGCGCACAATGGCACAGTCAGTGTGCGCCATCGATGTTTGGGACAGATTAAGAAAATCACAGTGGCACTGTTCATGAGCAGAGGTCTTAAAATGGCTATGTTGAAAATTTGGTGAAAAAATTCTCTTCAGATGTTCTGCAATACTACTAATGAAGACATTGAACAGAACTGGCCCCAGGACCGATCCCTTCAGCACCCCACTGGTCGCCCCATCTCCCTAGACTGCACACCATTTACCACCACTCTCTGCCTCCTGTCTGTTAGCCAGTTTCTAACCCAGTTTACCACCCTTCCCCATGCCCAGCCTACCCAGCTAGTTTATCAGCCTCCTATATGGGATGGTGTCAAAGGCTTTGCTGAAATCAAGGTAGCGTTGTCCACTGCCCCACCCTGATTCACTTCCTTTGTCACCCAGTCAAAGAAATCAACCAGATTTATCTGACATGATGTCCCCACTGTGAATCCATGTTGTCTATGGTCCTGGGCTCCAATGGCATCTAGATGCCCCACTATCCTTTCTTTAAGCAATGTCTCCATGATCTTCCCCACTACTGAGGTGAGGCCGAATGGCCTATTGTTCCCTGCCTCCTCCCTGCTGCCAGACTTGTGTAGAGGGACCACATGTGCCCTCCTCCAATTCACTCATGTTGAATGACTCAGTGAACATGGCTGCCAGAGATACTGCTATCTCCCTTCACAGTTCTGTTAATATCCTTGGGCATATGCCATCTGGTTCCATCACTTTGTCCACCTTCAATTTAGTGAGCTCCTGCAGGACTCTTTTGCCTTTGAATAGACTATTGTCCACCTCTTCACCCCCTTGGCAACTGCTGTACTGCTGTGGCCCTTGCCCCTCATACTCTTCTCTGAATACTGAATGGAAAGACACAGTGGATGTCTTGGGAGGAAGGCATGGAACTATCACTTCCCAATACCTAAACAGCACATACAAGCAAGCAACATTCGACATTGACAAATGCTTGTTATTTTAGGCATTATCCCAGCTACGTTCAGTCTCTCTAAGGCACAGCTGAACTGGATCCTTATGGCCTTCCTAGGAGCTAAATGCCTACTTTTACATAATTGGGGCACTGCCACTGTTACTAGCTTGTCAGAATGGTTTACCTTTATGTTATACATTGTAAATAATGAAAGAATAAACTACATATTGTTATATCAGTCAGAGACCTTCAACCATATTTGGAGTCCATTTCTAAACATGCAACATAATATGTCCGAGGTTAATTAATGGAGAACTGTCATCAGCAGGGTTTCTTAATGTCTGAAATACTATAAAAAGCTAATTTGACTGAGCAATTGTGTTTATCTGTGAGTCTTTGCAGTCCATAGTTATTGATATGTGAATCAGTCTGTAATTAAGGACTGGGGGCAGCCATACGTTTTAGGCTCCTGACATGAAATCATGTCACAGAGGATCTTTGCCCTCCATTGACTGTAGGTTAAATAAGAAATTGTTTTATTAAGTGTGTTTTAAGGTGTTATTACAACACTTTCTACATTTATAATAATTGTTTTGTATGTGCATTGAAACTAGTGAGTTATCACTCTTACATTTCAAACTGTTAGTAAAAATAATCCATCTTTAGAATTACTTTAATTTCTAGGCTATATTGCCAGCTGATAATTAAAAACTACACATCTCAAGGTTTGCTCTGTGGTGCCAACAAGTATTGGGGCCCCATACTGTATCAGGATTTCTAAACCCTGGTTGTGTTCATGTCAGTGTAGATTTCTGAGGCTGCCACAGCACTAACGTCTGTCTTATTCTGTTCCCTCTCATACAGCCTCTTCTCTTACAATTTTGAGTGTGAACTCAGGTTTACAAGATGCAAATGTCGCTATGTACCTACTGGCCTGGCATCATGGAGCTAGCTTTGAAATGTGTAGTTTTTGATTAACAGCTGGCAGTACAACCTAGAGGATAAAGCAAAGAGCTATGAACAAGCTTCATTCATCCAGCAGAATGCGGTTTGATTCCAACATGCTCTACTTGTATATTGTGTGACCAGAGTAAGTCACTTAACCTCCCTGTGCTCCCAAAACACACCCAGAACAAGCTGTAGTTGTGTGCCTTTCCTGGACAAAGACAGTAAAAACAATCTGAGCATGTATTATGATTCTGAAAATATTATGCTCCTTCTATCCTGATTTGATTTGAAGAGAAAAAAAAGTACGACACTATTAATTGTTTGTTAATTGCAAAAACACATGGTTGGACAACATTGTTTAAAAAAGCATAATCGGAACTGCAATATTAAAATATAGAATCATATATGGGTGCATGGGTGTGTGCATGTGTCTGTGTGTGTGTAACCAAAATTTTACACACCTGAGATGTGGGATGCTACATTAACCCCGATGGCAAAGTCTGAGTGATTTATAAAAGCATCCCACGCCAAGGGTGTGTGCAAAATTCTGATTTTTACACCCACCCATATATTATTTTATATAATTAATGGTGATAATTTGTTTCCCTTTCAGCACAGTTCAGTGTGTGCAGCACTTCTGTCAGAGATACACACACACACACACACACACACACACACATATACCAGCCTGTCTCTCCCCTTTTTTTTGTTTTGTTTTTCTTTCTTTTTTTACATTACAGTGGGAATGGCAGTCTGGAACGTTGCAGTCCATCGGCATAGCTGCGGAGTGTAAGACACACTTGAAGGGTATGGGTGGCAGGATCAACCAGATTGATTGTTTTCCTTTACAGTAGAAAATCCCATTCCATCCAGAGTATTTCAGTAAGAAACTGTTAAACTTTTAACTTCATCAAAAGAAGTACAATACTTTTTTAATTAATGCATTTCAGGTTATATGTGTTTCAACTGAGTTGCCCATCTATGTATTTTTGAAATTAATAAACAAGTAATGGTGTCCTAGTTTTTTTTTCCAAGTCAAATCTGGATAGAAAAGCATAATATTTTCAGAATCATAACACATACTCAGATTGTTTTTACTGTCTTTGTCCAGAAAAGACACACAGCTACTGTACAGCTTTTTCCTGGGTGTGTTTTGGGAGCACAAGGAGGTTAAGTGACTTGCTCTGGTCACACAATACACAAGTAGAACATGATGTCATCAAAACCCATTCTGCTGGATGAATGAAGCTTGTTCACAGCTCTTTGTTTTAACCTCTAGGCTGTACCGCCAACTGATAATCAAACATTTCACATTTCAAGGCTGACCCCATGATGTCAGGCCAGTAGGTACATAGCCACATTTACATCTTGTAGACCTGAGTTCACACCTGAAACTGTAAGAGAAAATGCTGTAAGAGAGGGAATGGAAAAAGACAGAAGTTGGTGCTATGGCAGCCCCTGAAATCTGCACTGACATGAACACAGACAAGGTTTGGAAATACTGGTATGGGACCCCAACACTTGTTGGCACCACCGAGCCAGCCTTGAGATGTATAGTTTTTGATGATCAGCTGGCAGTATAGCCTAGAGGTTAAAGCAATCCTAAAGATGGATTATTTTTACTAACAGTTTGAAATGTAAAGGTGATAACTCACTAGTTTCTATGCACATACAAAACAAGTATTATAAATGTAGGAAGTGCTGTAACAAAACCTTAAAATACACTTAATAAAACAGGCAATTTTCTATTTAACCTACAGTCAATGGAGGGCCAAGATCCTCTGTGACATCGTTTCCTGTCAGGAGCCTAAAACATATGGCTGCCCCCAGCCCTTAATTACAGGCTGATATACACATAAATAACTCTGGACTGCAAAGACTCGCAGATAAACATAACTGCTCAGTCAAATTAGCTGTTTATGGTCTTTCAGACATTAAGAAACCCTTTTGATGGCAGTTCCGTTTGAATATAGGTCCTATTGCTTACTAAAGCATTGTATATTTATATTCTTTAGTGCTTAGTTTTAATGCAGTGTGTTTTTAGTTAATTGTCTTACTTATGCTATACAGCTACTCATTCCATTTATAGAAACATAGAAACATAGACTTTGACAGCAGAGAAGGACCACCTGGCCTGTCTAGTCTTCCCATGTTCATATGTATTGGATAAGCCACAGATCCTAGTTAACTAATAGCCTACTTCTTTCTACCGCCCCCCCCCACCAGAATTGTCTTAAGTCTGTCCAATGCATTCTGGAATTACCCCACTGTTTCTGATGCCACAACCTCCTAGGGAAGGCCATTTCATGCATCCACCACCCTCTCTGTGAAAAAATACTTCCTCACATTGCCCCTGAGCCATCCCCCCATCTTCAAATGGTGTCCCCTTGTTCTTGCACATCTCTTTTTCTGAAAGATGCTACCCTCTTGGACTTTGTTGATTCCCTTGAGGTACTTGAAAGTTTCTGTCATACTCCCCCTTTCCTCAAGAGTATACATATTAAGCTCCTTTAGTCTGTCTTTGTATGGCTTCTGGTGCAGACCCTGCACCATTTTAGTTGCCCTCCTCTGGACTGCCTACATCCTGTCTATGTCTTTGTGGAGGTGGGATCTCCCGAACTGCATGCAGTACTCCAGATGGGGTCTCACCAACTGTCTGTAGAGAGGGATAACAGCTTCCTGTTTTTTACTGGTGATGCCTCTCCCTATACATACCAGTATCCCCCCAGCCATCCTTCCTGCCTTCTCACGTTGCTTGCTTACCTTTAGGTCATCTGATATGGCTACACCCATGTTCTTTTCCATTTTTGTTGTTGTTAATACCTCCCCCCCCCATTGTGTACTCTTCCCCTGTGTTTTTGTTTCTCAGGTGCATTACTTGCATTGAATCTAAGCTGCCATACTTTTGACCATTCCTACAACCTGGTCAAGTCCCTTCTCATTTTTTCCACCCCTCCCTCTTGTCTATCAACCCTGTTGCAGATCCTTGTGTCATCTGCAAAGAGGCATACTTTTCCTTCGGGCCCCTCTTCAGTGTCATTTATAAAGACATTAAAAAGGACAGGACCAAGTACTGAACCCTTCAGTACCCCACTAGTAACCCCCCTTTCTTTGGAGTAGACTCCATTTACTATTACCCTCTGTGTCCTGTTGTCCAGTCAATTTTTTATCCTGACTACCACCCTGGGACCCACTTCCAGGATGGCTAATTTGTTTCTTAATCTTTTGTGTGGGACTGTGTCAAATGCCTTGCTAAAGTCTAGGTAGGCCATGTCCACAGCCCCTTTCTGGTCTACTATTTTGGTCACCCAGTCAAAGAAATCTATTAGATTCATCTGACATGACCTTCCTACTGTGAATCCATGCTGCCTTGGGTTATGTGCCCCACTGGTCTCTAGGTACTCAAGATTCTTTCTTTCAGAAGTGATTCCATCATTTTCCCTGCCACTGAGGTCAAGCTAACAGGACTGTAGTTTTCTGCATCTGCTTTGCTCCCACGTTTGTGAAGGGAAATCACATCCACCCTCCTCCAGTCCTTAGGTACCATACCATCCTCTCATAATTTGTTAAAAATGGTGGTCAGTGGTGTCACTAGTTCTTCCCTTAGTTCTTTTAGAATTCTGGGGTGAATCCCATCAGGCCCCATTGCTTTATCCATCTTCAGTTTTAGGATTTTTTTCAGAACCCTTTCTTCTGTGAAAGGACTGGTATTGACCCCCCCTATCCAGAGTGCTTCTATTGATTGGATTAGGTACCTCCCCCTCCTCTTCTTTTGTGAATACTGAGCAGAATTATTCATTCAGTATCCCTGCTTTTTCACTGTCTCTCTCTGCCCACCCATCCTCCCCTTTATTAAGCCTCACTATCCCTCTTTTCATCTTTCTTCACTCTCTAATGTACCTATAAAAGGTTTTATCACCCTTCTTAACTGAGTTGGCTATGTTTTCTTCAGTTTGGGCCTTTGCTATTCTGACTGCCTTCCCCCACTTCCTTCTGCTTTAACGGGTAAAGTTATCTGTCCTGCTCCTTCTGTGTTTCCTTATACTTCCTGAATGCTGTCTTTTTCTCCCTAACCTTCCCCACCACCTCTTTTGAGAACCATAGTGTTTTTTTCTTTCATTTTGATTTGTTTATTTGTTTCACACAAAGGCTTGTTGCCTCTGTGATGGCAGTTTTGATGTTTCCCCATTGTCCTTCCACCCCTCATTCTTGCCTGTTTGCTAGGGCTTTTCTGAGGCACTCTCCCATTTTAACAAAGTCAGCCCTGCCAAAGTCCAGTACCCTCACTTTTGTATAGCTTGACTCTGTGGCTGTGTTTATCGTGAACCACACTGTTTGGTGATCACTTGTTCCCAGATGGCTACCCACTTCTAGATCTGAGATCCTCTCTCTGTCCCCATTTGAGAGTACTAGGTCTAAGATTGCTCCCTCCCAAGTGGGTTCCAACACTCACTTTTTGAGGCATGCCCCCTGTAGGGCATCGAGAATGACCCTACTCTTGGATGTGGCTGCAGCAAAGGTGCTTCAGTTAATATCTGGCATATTCGGGTTCCGCATCAACAATATCTCCCCTTTTTATGCCATCCTAAGGGTGTCTTCTATCATTTCCTTGTCTGTTTCCTCCTCCTGAGACAGAGGTTTATATACAACCCCAGTGTGAATTGTGGTGCCATTTCTGGTCTCCACGGTACCCACAGTGCCTCTACTCCTCTCTGTTTACCCTTTAGTTCCATTGATTTGATCCCTTCCCTTACATAGACAGCTACTCCTCCTCCTCTTCTACTCTCCCTGTCCCTCCTGTAGATTGTATACCCTGCTATGTTGACATCCCAGTCATGGTTCTCTGTGTACCATGTTTCTGTGACTGCCACAATATCCAGGCATCCCTCTTCCATCAAGACCACCAGTTCAGGGAGATTGTTACCTAGACTGCGGGCACTGGTATTCATTACCCTCCATTTGTGATGACCTTACCCCTTTTTACCCCATCCCTGTCCTTACTGCCTTTGCCTTTTTCTCCATTTACCCCTGCCCTTCCTCCTATCGACTTCTCTATCTTGGTGTTTACCTCACTAACTACCCTGATTTTTGGGGGGGACTAGGATTTCCCTGCTCCTTTTCAGTGCCTGCCCCCATGGATAGTTTAAATGCTTGCCAATGAAGCATTTAAGCTGATCACCTAGGATTCTGGTTCCCCTCCTGGACAGATGCAGTCCATCATGCTAGTTTAGGCCTGCATCCCTCCAGATTGAATCCCATGGTGTGAAGCACCCTAGTCTCACCCATGCCATAGACAGGCAGCACCTCTGAGAAGGTTACCATGCATGCTTCTTGTGTAAGGCCCCTCCCCAACTCCACAAACTCCTCCTGCACTGCTCTGATCCTTTTCCTAGCCAAGTCATTTGTCCCTGGGTGGAAAATGACATCCAGTTCCTTCACCCATGCAGCTGCTCCCACGATCCCCTGTGGTGTCCCATGCCACCCTCCTGTAGGTCTCCTTTATGGAGGTTCCCAGCATCCTCCTTGGTCTTCACTGTGAGTGCCTCCATAGAGGAACCACAGTCTGCCAGAATGGCATACGAAGTGTGGAGAGGTACAACTGGAGGGATGCGCCTCTGTTCCACCACCCTTACCCTCCCTGAGCCCACTGTGGTCCAACCGCTCCTCTTTCTTGGCAACCTCTGAGACAGTGGCAGCAGACAATTAATCTTCTTACTTATAGATTATTGTCTGTATCCATATGTGCTGATTTCAAGTTAATTCTATTATGCTTGTTTTACATTTTCTGCTAATTAATGAATGCTTTTGAATATTGTCTATAGAAAATAATCAGTAAAGTCTTTAATGGAAAAAAGTAAATGTAAAGGTGGCAGACAGGTTTGTGATGCAATTCAAGACTGAGTGAAGTGGTATATTAATTCTGTATGTGATTTGTCCAAATTCCAGATCACATGTTTGACCTTTTTCTTTATGGGGGGTATTGCCACATGAACATATGCCAATGGAATGGCAATAGCCAATCAGAAGACAGTATTTAACTTGCCTATTTTCCAATTGTCATTAACACATCCTTGTTCAATACATCCAATGCAATGTGTTCTTCCTCTGGTAGGTTGTCATAGAGTGGTGGTTCCTATGTTTGTGCCAAGATATCCATGTTCTCTTCACAGGATTTGAGAAGCATACTTAAGGGTGATATGGTATTAAGGAAGAGGGAGAACTACTAAATATTTGAGCTGGGACCGTGTATTGGCTAAGATTGAATGACCAAACTAAAATGGTACCATTCTTATGGAGTGTTGGAGTATTTTCTATTTAGTTCCCCATTTTTATTGTTTTATTATTCTTTTTCCATACCCCTAGCCCAACTACAATAAGGCTAGCAGCCACCCAGGGGGTATTGGCACATAAAAATATGCCAATGGAATTGCAACAGCCAGTCATAAAATACTATATCACTTGCCCATTTTCTAACTGACACTGACATATCCTTGCTCAGTGCATACAATGCAATGTGTTTTTCATGCAATGGTGGTTCCTGTGTTTGCGCCAAGGTATCCATGTTCTCTTCACAGGCTATAAGAAATTAACTTAAGGGTGATATGGTATTAAGGAAGAGGGAGCACTACTAAATATTTGAGCTGGGGCCACAGATTGGCTCAGCTTGAATGACCAAACTGAAATGGTACCCTTCTTAAGGAGTGTTGGGATACTTTCTGTTTCGTTCCACATTTTTTTAATTATTCCTTTTCCATACACCCCAGCTCAGCTACACTAAGGCTGACAACCACCTAGCCTCATCAGTTGTCCTTGAACCCCAGAGAGCTACTCTTACCGGCTCATGGGATTACCCACCCATGTTAGGGCCCATGGGAGTGAGAGCAATGAGTCCCCAATACTAGAGTCCAAGGAGTCAGTGGCAGTGGTGTTCTTCCTTGCTGGGCATGAAGTGTGTGGCCTGGGTGTGCTGGCATCATCCTGCTGACCTGGAGAAAGATTTTCACCCCTGTTGCATACCTTCCTGAGATTCTGGGTTGTGAACATGTTGCTAAGCACACAACAGGTGTGCATGCTGCAAGGCCTCATGCATCTTCCCTTCCACTGTTCTTCCTGCTGAGCTTACACCATCTGGGCACCCCAGGTGGCACTAAAGAGGTTGGGATCAGACAGCCACTAGCCAAAAAGAGAAGAACATCCTTTGGGATGCTTGAATTCCCCCCCCCCCTCCTGGCCAGCCCCCAACCACAAGAGCTCATTCCCAAATTCGGATCACCAGCATCATCATCTACAGCTCTATCACTGCGCTGACTTAGAGCCCCATTTTTAAATTTAGCTGAATGCTGTAAAGTGAGCTTGTAAGATGCAAATAAATAATATATATTTGTGGCATAATTAATGAAGTTTTATGTTTTTAGGTAGTACAGGATGACTGGCCTATGAGAAGCATTGTCCTGTAATAATGAAGGAATATTTCCATTCAACTAATCCCATAATGAGTTTAAGTAGATGCGGCACTTTATCAGAAAGCAGTGAAAATAATTATTTTAAATATTTTTCTTTTTCAGACATTGTTGCTATTTGTTTTCTGTTTATCCATACACTTATGTACTGCACACTTTAGTAATGTGCTGTTCACATCTGGTGCATTGCCACTTTAAATCACAGCCTTAAGAGGAGCAATGTACCCATGGTCTTTAGTTTTGAGGAACTGCCTTGTGGATAGAAATGTGTCAGGTATATTGTTGTGGACTGCTGGATGTGGATCTGTTGTGGAAAGGCACTTTTGCACAGCTGTTGTTGCACTGAAAAAAGGCAACCATGACATAGTGAGTGCTTTAACTATTTAGTGTTTATTTACCAGGTAGGTGCACTAGACAATCAGATGCCTATTTTCAGGAGCAACACTGGAGATTACAACAGTGACAAAAAGCAACAGCATGTACATACATGAAAGCATAGTCAATGTTGGAGCGACATCTATGAAGGCCCCCCCCCCATTCTGAGGCTTACCTTAGGTCTCTTCTCTCCTCCCTGGCTTGTTCTTCACCCTCCAGTATCCTAGGACTTCTGTAATTGGAGAACAGATGGAAGCTTGAGTTCTCCGTCAGGAGCCCTGGTGGAATTTTAACTAGGGCTCCACAGTCAAGTCTGCGGCCATTGCCACCTATCAGCCTCTGACCTTGGACCCCTCCATTATTTATGGGGCCCATGCAGAGTGCAGAAAGGAGGAAGGAGCAGGTGGTGTCATTCCACCAATCCCAGCAGCCCGAAGATGGGACAGGGAACTGGGCCTAGAAGACCAAGCAGCAATGTCGGCTGCCGTACATGTGCAGTAGTGTATAAACAGAGCCAGAGCTCCAAAAGTAAAATCAGACAGTTGGTCCGCATCCAGAAACTGTCCCAGCTCCAGGGAAATGAAGCAGAGCTGGGAGTTGAAGGAGGCTGCCCCATCGGGCACCCAGTGTATGTACTTCTTGACCCCAGGATGGAAATTGGGGCTGAGAAGAGGAAAAGAAAAGTATGCTCCTGCACACAGTAGGGAGAGCAGCTCAGATGGCTGCCTGTCATGTAAAAACAACTCTGCAATGGGCTGCATGCCCAATAAATTAGCATAGCCCTGGCCCCAGGACAATAAGCATGGCCAGGACATGATGGAAATAACTCTGTGGGACAATTAAAAAAAGCAGCAACATCCTGCCTAAGTTGGGTGAAAAATGTAAATAAAGATGGCAACCCCCATGAAGAGCAGGCACCACAGAGCACCATAGGAAGGGGTCATAGGTTGGATCCACTGTGCCCATGAATTACAGCCAATCAAGGAGCAGCAAGAGCCAGGGACTTTCTGCCTGAGAACAGTCCTGGACTATCAGGTGTCAGGTTTCAGCCTGGATAAAGGGGACTGTTTTTTCAAACTTCATGGCAGTTCAGTCTGACCTTCAGGAGAGTGACTGAGTGTCCAGGTGTGGGCTGGTTTGCCCCTGGCTGTCCAGGCACTGCAGGCCTGGCAGACCAAAAGTGTTGGGATCCCAGAGCAAAGCATTAGTGAAAATAAAAGAAGTTTTAAGTGAAACTGCATTTTAAAAGGCATGTTGGAGCTGGGGTTTTCCTGACCCACCATGAACTTTTCCCCTTTGGGGGATCATCTCCTACTGAGTTTCCAAGCCAAGACAGCACCCACCTCCATCCAGGTTCTCAGCCTCAGAGACACAAACCAAGTGAACAGTGAAGCAGGGCAAAGCCACCAGCAAGGCTAGGGAAGCAGCACCCTGGCTGAGGGCACCATATCTAGTTAGCCTGCTGTACCTGAGGTGTCGTGTGAGACATCACAATTGTGAGTAAATTCTAGGGTTTGACCCTGCAACTGGGTGGAAAAAGGTTATTGATCAGGAGTTAAAGGAAAAGTCTTGGGCAGGACTGTGTCAGTGAGATATGCCCAGGCAGAAGACCTGTTGAGGCCAGCTTGCCACAAATGTCCTACTGGATTACAAATAGGAGCTTCTCTCTTTCAGTTGCTATAACAGGTTAAAGTTTGTGTTCAGCAACTTTATGGTTAAAAGTAATTTTCCGGCAATTATTTAAGTGTGCCACTGAGTTCCACCCTGCTAGCAGCATTAGCGTCCCCAGTGTGGTACCCACTACAACAACTGAGAGAGCTGTCACCCGTGGCCTTTTGGTACAATAACATTGTGTACACCTGCATTTGTTGTTTGAGAACTGCCAAGGGATGGGCAGAAGTTGTGGGGTAAAGCTTTGAACTGTTTTGCACTGAAATGCTTGCTGGTTGTTGCATAGAGCATAGTGGTATTGCTTCCCCCTTTCTTCCATTTTACCCTTGCTGTCCCTTGTTTTTTCCCATACCCTTCCAATTAAATATATTATCAGTTTTAAATTATGTTTTATTGTTTTGGAACTGTCATTGCTTGCCATGTCACTTACTTTGGGGGAGGACTGTGTGGACAGTTTATGCATTGTTCTCTGGAGGGTGGTAACCTTGCCTTTCAGTCCAGGTACCTCATATCACTACCCCAGGTGGAGGTACCATGTCACTTTACTTTAGTGTAGCAGACTCTTAGGGAACCCAGGCCAGCGTCCTCGGGAGAGGTGGATAGGTGAACCCCAAGGGCCCTAATACAGCAGCTGCTTACTATACAGTACATACAAGAAAGCACAGTCAATGTTGGGGTTATAAATGGAAATACTAAAACTTGTAGGGGACTGGAGGCAGCAGCCTTGATAAAAACAGAGAATATCCAATACAATAAGTGGTACAGAAGGACCTAGATCAAAGGTCTGCAATGTGAGGCTCGAGAGCCGCATGCGGCTCTTTGCCTGTGTTCATGCGGCTCTGCAGCTCCTTAACTGTCAAAAGTCCAGTTTTATGCTTTTCAGTACCTCTGCAACTTTGCTTCACAATAACATATTTTGGAATTGTCTGTGGAGGTCACGCACTGAATATGCAATATCACATACACACTGATATCCTTGATAGAAACATAGAAATGTGTTGGCAGGAAAGGACCACCAAGCCCACCCAGTCTGCCTAACAAGCTGCTGGGACTTTGCAATTTCCTACCCCCGGCCCCGATCCAAGAGATCCTTGTGTCTCTCCCACGCTCCCTTGAATCCTCTTGCAGTCCCTGCTCCTCTAGGAGTTTGTTTCAGTTATCCACCATCCTCTCCGTGAAGTAGAATTTTCTTGATGCTGGGACAATATGAGGAAGTTAAACATAATTACTTATGAAAGAATATCAGCACTGCAGTGTCCCCCACATTATAGGTCAGTATCGATACTACCATTTTCTTTACTGACATCAGCCAGTGGGATATGGGGGAGAAAACTTTCAAAGGTTCATGGCAGAGCTGCCTGATGACATTATTGTTAGCGTTACAGCTTACCAAGGCACTGAACAAGGTTGGTGCCAAGCCCAGAGTATTGCACATCAAGTGGTAAACCCAGTGACAATCAGCTCTGGATGCCTCAAGACTGCACAAATGCTCTCTTGTAACCAAAGGGGAAGGATCATGTTGGCAGAGATTTGCAGTTCAGGAAATGTTGCCAGATGTTAGCAGGGCTTGCAGTACTTGATACAGAATGCAGAGGCAGCAGATGTGCCATGTCTTTTACTGTTTTTACATGTAGCAGGCTGGGCCAGGTAGATGTCTATGCCCGCCACCCTTGCCTGACTAAGACATCAGTGCCCCACGTGGGAGGGACAGATGGACTCCTACCCTCAGATAGACAGGATGGTCCAGCCAATTATTTTGTTATCCTTCTCCATCACATAACAGGTACTGAGCACTTTGTGTACTTTACTGTGATAGCCTCACACCATTTGGGATCTAGGTGGGGTGAGAGGTACAACCACAGTTACATCAGGATGCTATGTAGCATTCAGATCATTAGAAAGGCAATTGTTCCTCCTGATGGATAGAAGGCTGTGGAGATGAAAGGAGGACTAAGTCAAAGCATGCAAGGGCATACAACTGCAAGAAATATTAAAGGGACATTGTCAGCCTTGTCTGTATTATTTTGGGTAAAAACCACATTTATGATTGCTTAGTTTCTCTAAAATTCATGTATGCTGCTGGTTGTTTTATCTACCTCATTGCTTGTTAGAAATTAAATGCATGGTAATGTACAGCTATGCCTAGCTCTGTTTTGCTTCAAATCATTGAACTACTCTTAGTACACATTTTCTGAACATAAGACACACCATCAAGTAGTGCAGCCACTCATGATGCAACAGTCTCCTCTACTCCCACTGCATAATGAGTGGCCAGCTTGTGTTGGGGGTGTTTCCGAGTCCAGGAAAGATGCAGTGTGATGTGGTCAAGAAATGTAAACAAACATGTTTTGGTGTGGTAACACCAGTATGATGGGCAGTTAGTTAGTTTTTTCTCATTTTTTAAAAGAAAAAAAGGATGTGAATCAAACTACCAGCTGCATAAACAGTCTGTATATAATGTGATATAATTTTAAACTAGGGACACTTCGAGGCTTAAGGAAGTTGACAGTGTTCCTTTAAGCATGTTAAACAGATCTTTGCCAATGTTAAAGTGGCACTGATGCTGTGAATCAGCCATACATTTTTTGGAAAAACTGGCACACCCGAGAAAGAAAACAATCATACAGTAGATGAGAACATAACCTTTCTAGAAGACTGTGGTGCTTTTGGTTTCATCAGCAGGGGTAGATGAATGTTTCAAGTGATTTGCATTGAAAGTTTCCAGAAAGCACTACTAATTCTACGGCATGTCCCAATCAAACATTATATATATGCCAATAATATGTGTGGTAGGGGTGGCCAGGCTCACCCCTATCTGTGCTGAGACTCAGGAAGGTTGCACCACAGAACAGAGGCCAATAGAGTGGATCTCTTTCAGTGGCTCCAAGAGATTTACCTGAAGCATGTATTAGGAATTAATTCTGAGTTACTAACCATTTGCCTTTTCAGCTATAAAATCATGGCTAAAACTCCTCTGATTCTCTTAGGGAGGATCTGGAGAGAAAGCTATCCAGTGTGATTTCTTTGTGCAGTGTTCCAATTGATTAACATATGCTTTATTCAAATAGCATTGTGGGATGAATTTAAGCTAAATTATGCACTACAAAAGACCTCTGCTATGCATACACTCATATGGCTCTCTGGTGATGAGACTGGTCATGCCAGGAGGACATGTGGCTCCCAGTCCTGAAAAGTTTGTAGACCCCTGACCTAGATAAGATTGTGCAATCATTGTACATTAGGGATGATGTGGGACATATGCAGCAACAGTGTGCCTTACAGACGAAAGCAGTTAAGAGCAAGAGCATGTAACTGCATAACATGGGTATCCACAGTAACCAATATGGAAAGCCTGGATAGTTGGGCAGAGTCAAAGCTCAAATGGAATAGTTTTCCATAAACTAGGGAGAAACCCAGGAAAGCAATATCATCTAGATTTGTGAGCTGTGGCTTCATCCATTTATTGCCATCAGTGCCGGTTCTGGGTGCCTGTCTATTGCTACTCCTTACTTAAATAAAAAGCAACTGCTTTCTGTTTGCTCCACTACCAATTAACACCTCAGTGTCTATACAGTCTGTTCCTCTCCAACTTAGCTCACCAACCTGAGTTTGTTACTGAAAAGTTGGGGTGTTAACCCTTGCTGTGCCACGGACGGATAGATCAGTCCAGAATTCCTATACGTTCTAAGTCTGTCAGCAGCCTAAAGGCTAATTTCCACTGTAGCTGAGGGTGGGTTGATCACTTGTACCCATTTTAGTGCCTCAGTGGTTAAGGGAAGAATGCCTGGGCTGCTAAGATGGTAGCAATAAAATTTCAGTTATTAGGACATAGTGCTTGTTTTCTCACAATAAAAGTAGGGACACTAGTACAGCAATCCTCTTGAGTAATGGACTGGAGACTGTAAAAAAAAAGAAAAAGGAAAAAGGGATGGGGAATATGGCTATTTCTGAACTAAGATCAATTTTTCCCAGCACTGCTGACCTGTTAATTAGTCAAAAGTGTTGCAGTTAGAGCTGGTGTGAAAAAAGTCACATGGCTTTAAGGGCACTAAAAAACTCCCAAGAACAGCAAAAGGTCAAATTTAAATAATAATCACCCACAGATTAGAACATGTGTGCTATTTTAGGGCATGGAAAATGCGGCACAAGCCAGAATATCACCTTTGTGCTCTTCCAGCCATGAAGATTTCTATGGCTATATACTTAAACCAGTTTCATGGTTAGCTGTCTCCCCTTGGAAGTGGGCAGAAACTACAACTGTGTGAGTGCCTGCACTTAAAAAAAATGAATTATATACTCCTTGGGCTGGTCACCCCTTCATCAGGCTACCAAGTGGTAAGTTAAAGCTGTCACTCAACAACCTCAGTCTGTGGGTCCTGCACCTTTCCCCATATGGTAGTGCCTTCCAGACAGGCTCCTTTCAGAAACAGGCTTAGGTATGTGGAGATTGGTGGAGGCATGGGATCTGAGAGTGCTGCTTGCTGTCATCCCGGAGGCCACCATTTCCTTCCATGTTTCTTACTCCCTCCCTCCCTCTCTCCTCTTCTGGAGATGCACAAAGCTTGGAACATGCAGCATGATCCCTCTTGGGGAAGAAAACTCCTTTACCCACCAACATGGATTGCTGTAGTGGAGAAATGCATCACCATCCCTCCCCAGGCTGTAATATACTGCTGTAAGTCTGGTTCCCCACAGCCAGCCGTTGGATTTCCAGTGAGACCGGTCTGCTCCCAAACCCATGTATCACCATCTACCCATTGAGCTGGCCCATGTGAGTACCTTTTCATGAGTATTTGATGAATACACATATCTGGGGAGAGCAAATATTCTGTTACTAAGCTCTCACTCCCCCAGATATATATATATATTGCAAAAAACTATATTAATGCATACAGTACATTAGGGTTACAAAGCCACAAAAGGAGGAAAATGTGGTGCTTGAGTTTTATCAACCTTATCACTAACTCCCTCCCTCAGTCCCTACCTTCTTGATGCAAAGCTAAGCTACAAGTCCAGGCCATGCCCCACTGATCTGCTGCTTCATGTAGGGCTTGCAGGATTACTCATCACTTTAGCACAAGATCAGTCATAATTCTTTTCATGAAGGGCCCAAAGGCCCTGCCTAAAGTAGGGTATGAGTCATAAACTTCCTTCACACAGGGCCCTAGACTTGTAGCATAAAGCAGCAGACCTATGGAGCATGGCCCCATATCTGATCTTCAAACCCCGACAAACAGCACACCAAAGATATGCAACTCTGAAGGGCCTTTCTTTTACCACCACTCACTGCTACCTATCCCTTAACCAAATTCTTATTCGGTTTTTACCACTACCTTCTGTTGCCTATCCCTTAACCAATTACTTACCAGTTTACCACCTTGGGACCCACTCCTAAGCTGAATCCTAAGTAATGTACTGTTTACCTTTGGTACATTTCCCCTTTAAATAAGAGCCTTTAGACAAGTAATGTTCTTACGGGCCCAGATATTCAAAGGAGTTGCACCTGGGACAACTGAGTTGCAATGGCGCAACCAAGTTGCACCAGCACAACCCAGGTAATGCACCCTGGGGCAATATTCAAAAGGGGAACTTGCGCAGCACAAGTCCCGATGTGCCAGGGCACAATGTTAATGTATGCAGTACAACTGAAGAGGGTGTGCCCAAGCAAATGTGGCACATCCTGATATTCAGCCCGGGATGTGCGATGCATCTGCTGGCACAACCTCCAGATGCGCCGCATACCGGGGCACAAAGTTGAGCCCGAAAAAATGTCTCCAATGTTGGCCACCCACAGGTACATGGCTGTATCGCAGGGAGCAACACAGCAACCGACAGGCGTGGGTGGACACTCACCCACACAGAACACCATCCACAAGCACCCTGATGGTCTAGTAGTACCCCTTCCCTCCCCGTAGCCATGTTCGCTGGTAATAATACATAAATATAATCCCTGGTAGTCTACTGGCACCCCCCTTGCCCCATAACTCTGATCACGGGTAAACCCTTCCAAACGTAATCCCTGGTGGTCCAGTGGCATATCCATACACATACACAGGACGCCCTGCCCACCCAGCTCCCCCGACATCGGCGGGCAGCTGCAACCCACCTGCAAACCGCCCGGCCACCCGCAGAATGACAGCTTACAGTATACAGTAAACACATTGAATTGTGATAATTGGGACAGCTGCTTAATAGGGATAAAAGGCCCCTACCAGGGCATCCCAATTAAGTAACTTCTGTTGTACTGAGACTGCTCTAGCCAAGGTGCACCATAATATCCTCCTGGCAAGGAATAGCAGGCATTGTTCCTTTCTTGTCTTGCTTGACGTTTCCTTGGCATTTGATATGGTATACCATGGGATGCTGTTGGCTCATCAGAGGCACTATGCAGGTCTCATAGAAAAGGTGCTATGGTGGTTTGAGTCCAACTTATCCGGCAGGGAGCAGCAAGTGGCACTTGGCTTTTTCATCTTGAGCAGTGCTGCACTCTGCTGTAGTGTGCCTCAGGGATCAATTTTAGCTCCAAGTTGTTCGCCATGCACATGTTGCCATTGGGTGAGATCATCAGATGCTATGGCTTGGGTTTTCATTGCTATGCAGATGACACCCCCAGCTGTATGTGTCTTGTGCTCCTGAGGGAGATGCCACAGTCTCAGAGCTGAGCAAGTGCCATAGGAAAATAAAGACTGGATGGTGACTAGCTAGCTTAGACTTAATCTGCTGAAGATGGAGGTGCTACTGGTGGAACTGGGTCAGCATGATTTCACTATGGTGAGTGGGGATGCTGTCCTTCCTTCCTTATATTGCATCATGGTTGCAGTATAGATAGAGTGAGGAATCTAGGGGGGTCATTATGGACGCTAAGCTGACCTTAAAATAAGGGTCCATGATGCTTTTCCTGGGTTAACACTGCCCCCACTTACCCCTAGCACTATCCAACTGTGAATAGCATGATTGCCCACCAGCACAACTGCAAGGTGCAGCACAAATGTTTGTGCGGCACTTTGCGTTTTTTTGTGAAACCTGCCCTTGGTTTATTGTAAATTTACTTCCTCAGTTTAAGTTATAAATGAATCCATTTTACTCTCTTGCTTGTATTTTTAATTTGGGCTGCTTCCTTTTTCTTTAGGAATTGGGAGATCCCTGGCTCTTTATAACGAATCAGTGATTTTCTCCACAGCTAGTGCTGCATACAGGAGTTCAGTCAGTTTATTTTGGTGGAAGTCTAATACTTCCATGATTCAAAATCTGAAAGTCATCCCAATTTTTTGAAAGTCAAAATACTTCACAGATCCCACCATTTGGAAGCCAACACTCCAGGAAGGATCAATTTATGGATGTTAATATAAACATTGTGGTAAAATACAATTTATCTTAGAAAAAATCCATAATTTCTTGGCTTCTGTGCCTTCAATTCTGGAAGCCATCCAATTTTGTTTTTAACATTTAGAAGTCAGTGACTTCCTCTCCCCTCAAATTTGGAAGTTTTTGCCTTATTTTTAGATGTTAAGTACTCCCAAAATGGGGTTAACTGAAGCCCAGCTAGAATGCCATTCTGTAAGTTTTCATCAAGCCTGTGAGAGGGGGCTGAGCTACATTAACATGCCTTAACTTGCTCAAGGCATGATTGCGTCACTCCTGTGATGTGGTGTGCTGCTCAATCTCTATGCCTTCTGGTGTGGAGGCAGCGCTATGTTAAGTGCTAACGTGGTACCCCATCCTCACTTAACAGAACCTGGGGATGAAACAAGTCACATGGCCATGTAATTATTTACCATAAATACGAATGCACTTTTAAATGTATTTTTATAGTAAAAGTCATTTTGCAAGCTGGTTAAGACATTTTGGAGATGTGTAATTATGGCCAATAATGACACTTCTTGGATTGTTTAAAAACATGAGGTTCAACAATACACCCAGGGCTTGTGGGTTTTTAAATGATAATGTGCTAGTTGGGTCCCCATACAAGGTAATAATTTGAATATCAAGTGAATAAAGTATGAGGCCAAAGGCTGAGTACTTTATCTTTACAAGACAGTCACATTATTGCCAAACAATGCAACTCAACTGGCACATTATAATTATCATGCTTCATGTGCTTTCTGTAGTAGAGACCAATCAGAATGCAAGAAAGAGGATGATGTCACTACTGTCATTTTATTGACAATTAAATGGCTGTCATGAGCACTGAGCAGTCACTTTATTGATAAATTTACTGCTGTGATTTGCTAAGGAATAAAGTGTGTGTAACCCTGGCTTCTGATTTGAGGAAAGGGTCCACGGGTATTGTAGTACAATAACCAATAATTAAATACCAGTTGCGTCTTAGTTCTTACATATTACATTATTATGTTTTGTACTATTGTCTATTTTTCTGCCATTGTCTCTGTCATATTAGCAATACTCTTTATGTCACAGAACATCGTGTAGATTTTTCCTTCTATGGTTGATTACCTCTAAACTATACCTGTTATTTGTTTTGTCTGCCAATTTTGTATTGTAACCTCCCGGGTCATGTCTGAAAATAGTCATATTTTGTGGCTATGACACCTTACCTGGTAAACAAAAATGAAATAGATAAATATGATCAACTGTGCTGCATTTGTTACAGTCATTTGTGATTTGCATCAGAATTGCAGCCTTAAAAAGAGAATTTTGAAGCAAATTCCTTATATTTCTGCCCATTTCCACAGTTAAAATAATGTGGAAATGTGAAATGGAAAAATATGGTCTATATGTGCACAAATCGAAACTTCTGACCCTCCCCCAGATATTTAAAGAATCCTGCATAACTTTTAGGTTTCCACGAACTGTACTAGCAATATCTCTTTCAAAACTATTACTCAGATATCTATATGAAAATGGAGATAACTTTTTTATTTGTTTATTTACAAACAGAAGTGACCATCAGGTGGTTGTTGGAGAGCATGACTTAAGCTCATCAGATGAACCAGTTCAGACTGTGGGCATTTCCTGGGTAGGTAAAAATTGTTCAAAAAGAAAAGTTAGGATTGTGGCTTATCTCATAGAGGGACATTCCTTTCTTTACATCTACTGGTGCTCTTGGTTAGGTAGCCTGATAATATTTTACACTTAAATTACTGAGGTGCACTGGCTTCTTGTAATATTGCAGTATTTCAAATTATCTTTATTAAATGGATGCTAAGTCCCATGAAAAATTGTGAACTTGTAGGCTGAAAAAAAGGCCAATAAGCCTGAAAAAGGCTGTAAACTATTACTTCCCTGACGACCTGCCTAACAGATGGAACAGCATCCTTAGTCAACTGAGCCCATTCCAGTCCTTAAAGTCACAGTGCAAAAAAATTAGCTAAAAAATTGACCCTATTGTTTTTGCTATAAAATATACCATGCATCTTCAAGTTTTATTTACTGGCAAAAATACTCTAGTTCCACTAAAATTTAAGCATTTCACCAGGGGGAGGTCATGTCAGACCAACCTCGTTGAATTTTTTGACTGGGTGACTAGGGAGGTGGATCAGGGGAGGGCAGTGGACATGGCATATCTGGACTTCAGCAAGGCCTTTGACACTGTGCCACATAGAAGACTATTGCACAGACTAGGGAATATGGGTGTGGGCAGGACAGTAGTGTGGTGGGTAGGTAACTGGCTGGGCGGCAGGACACAGAGGGTGATGGTAAATGGCTGTCACTCCACAGAGGGAAGAGTGACTAGTGGGGTACCACAGGGATCAGTGCTGGGACCGGTCCTATTCAACATCTTCATCAGTGACATTGCACAGGACCTAGAAGGCAGAATTTCACTGTTCACTGATGACACAAAGCTCTGTAACAGAGTAGACACACCATAGGGTGTAGACAGAATGAGAAGGGACCTGCAGAAACTTGAAGAATGGTCAGGGGTTTGGCAGTTGATATTCAATGCAAAGAAGTGCAAGATAATGCATATGGGGCACAAAAACTCTGGCATGAGATATCAGTTGGGGGTGAGGATATAGCATGCACCAAGCGGGAAAGAGATCTTGGGGTTATCATCTCTGATGACCTCAAGGTAGGGAAACAGTGTGACAAGGCAGCAGGTAAAGCAAATATGATGCTGGGATGCATAGACAGGGGCATCACCAGCAGGAAAAGGGAGGTCATAATTCCACTATATAAGACATTAGTGAGGCCTCAACTGGAGTACAGTGTACAGTTCTGGAGACCTTACCTACGTAAGGACATAGACAGGGTAGAGAAGGTTCAGAGGAGGGCAACAAAGATGGTACATGGATTGCATCACAAGTCCTATAAGGATAGGTTGAAGGAACTGAATATGTACTCCTTGGAGGAGAAGAGGGAGAGAAGGGACATGATAGAGACATACAAGTATCTTACAGGGAGGAACAGGGTGCAAGAATACACTATTTTTAAGTGAAAAAGATGTTCCAGGACAAGAGGGCATGGGATGAAGTTGGAGGGAGGACGATTCAGAGGAAATGTGAGGAAGAATTTCTTCACAGAACGAGTGGTGGACAAGTGGAACACCCTGCCAGAGGAAGTGGTGGGGGCTGAAACAATCACAGGATTTAAGAATGCATGGGATAGAAACAAAGGAATTCTGGAAGTCAGGGGTAAGGGGCAACAGAGTTCTAGGAAAACATAAACTGAAGTTACAAACTCAAATGGGCAGACTAGGTGGGCCATAGGTACTTATCTGCCGACACTGTCTATGTATCTATATAATATTTTAATTTTTTTTTCCTCAAGAAAAAAACAAGGTCACCACATTTGGCTTAAAAATAGCACTTTAGATCTGACAAGTGTTACTATCTAGAGAATAAAAAAACTCATGGTGTGTGGCACAGGAGGTGCCGATAGAAGAAGTAGGTTTTGCAGGTATAGTGATATTTTTATTAATTATATCCAAAATTATTTTTTTGAGAAAAAAATACTTTTTATTGTACTGCTGCTTTAAATATGTAACAGAATAATATGTACTGTTACTGGTGACCACCTACCTTTGCCGGCATTATTCAACAATGATACTTGCCTCTTTTTTAGATCCTTACCCATCCTGATTGGAACCCCTTTACTAAACACAATGATATAACTCTACTGAAGCTGAAAAGTCGAGTAACCTTCACTCCTCAAGTTTCCCCAGTTTGCCTGGCTAAATCCAATCAAGACTTCCCAGGTGGTATGACCTGCGTCACCACTGGATGGGGCAGGACACGTTTCGACCGTAAGTTAAGGAACTCATACTTCTGAGTTTACCATACTTCTTGGTTTTACAAAAACAAAAACATGTTTGCATATATTTTTTATCCATAATATTAAAATTCTCAGTAATAACAGTTCAATGGTAAAAACAGCAAGCATCATATACATTAAATCAACATGTCCCTAAGAAGTGGAAACAAACAGTTGATAGAAACGTAGTCAGTAAATTGATATATGTGCAGGACAGCATATGGAAATAGGATATGGTCTACAACTTAGTGTGACCTGGTAACGAGCTGAGGTGCCTGTATGTATTAATTTGTTTTTTAGTTTCTGAGAGGAGTGTACTCCATATTACTTGCAAGAGTCTCTCTTCCTAATGGAGTTTCCAGAAACTATATCAGGGACAGTAGCATGGTTTAGTAGTTAGTGGTCTTACTTTGTTCCATTAACCTCTAACAAATCAGTGTACCAGTCACCAAACCAAATCTTCACCAATGCTCTCCCATGTGTCAGTGATGTTTCCTGCTATGTCAAGACAGAGTGTATTCCACAGAGAGAGAATAGATTCAATACCATAGGTTTCAGTGTCATGGGGTAACTAAGCTGGGTGCTGCGAACTAATCTGTCACATAACATAAAGTGTATCTGGCAGGGAGGGGCAGGGAGGGCCAGCGAGGAGGGACAACCAGAAATCTTCATTCTGTTCACAGGGACCTTCTGGAGTCTACTGAAAGTCAGCGTCAGTGTTTGCTTTTGTCTGTCTAAAGCAGACAAAAAGAATCCTGTTCCAGAAAGGCTTCACCTTTTAAGAGGGAGAGCAAGGGGCTTCTGTCCTAAGAGTTCCAGGTAGGGGCCCCATATCTAAAGATAAATGGGAAGAGTGCCTGCTACTACATGCACAACTTCTTCATATCAACATGTCTACTGTATAAGTTTTTCCCACTCTTTGTGGAGCTACCGGGTTTCTCCAATGTCTCAGCACAAGTTGCTTGGCCGCAACCACTGCACCTGTTAACCATAGGGTTATTGGAGAAAATCTGCTGCTTGTGAGGCACACAACAGTGCTAAAAGAGGGTCCTTACAGGGGGACAGCAGCACCACTTTACAACATCCCTGTCAGTTCTGAGTCCAATGTGTGTCTAAGGATGGTCATTTTTATTTACTGATTTATTTATTTTTTATTTATTGAAATCTTGGAAGACACTTATTGAGCTAAAAGCTCTTTACATAGGTTTCATGTCAAGTAAGTTACATAGAGGCAAGGAATTATGCTGCTAGCTGGCATGCTAGCAGCATTTACAAAGAATGGTGGTAATAAGGCAGTACCAATTATACAATCTATTCTGATAGGCAAGGAGCTGGGCAATATCTAACAGTGGCATACAAGAGATGGTGACATACAGTGAACAACCATTTACGGACAATAAGGGCACACATGGGGGGTGTGGAGCAAGTAGGGAGGGACATACATAAGGAGGAAAGAGAGAGACCCACATGGCTGGTGATTAATGGATTGTACAGTGGGAGAGCTGAGACGGGGGGATGAGGAGGGGGAATCAGTCCAGTAGGCCTTGTCAGTAGCTGGGACCATGAGGGAAAGTAGGGAATCAGTCCAGGGGACTTTGTGGAAGGGAAGCAGGTAGGAAGGAGGGAAGAAGAAAAGAGTGACTGGGGTAGGTGGGGTGACAGGGGAATGAAAAGAGGGAGGCAGAGGTAGCAGATGAGTAAATATTAGACAGAGGGGTGAACATGTGGGGGGTGTGGAGGGAGATGTGGAGGGGAGGGGTGGAGGTGGTGAGGGCAGCAGGAGGGAGGAGGAGAGGGAGGGGTGTATAGGAGTGGGTACAGAGGAGGGATAGAGAGTAGGCAAGGAACCCAGGGGAAGGACAGTGTCAGTGGCTCAGTAGGTAGCACACTCACCTCTGAGGCTGGGAGATCAGAGGGCTGTGGGTTCAGTTCCCACATCTGGCACTTGGGTTAATATCCCAGTACTGACACTGTAGTGCAGCATGAGAGGGGTGCTGCACTTCTGAGATGCCGTCTTTCGGATGAGACGTTAAACCGAGGTCCCATCTGCCTGGATTGGTGGTAGTTCAGGTGGATGTTAAAGATCCCATGGCAGTTATCGACAAGAGTAGGGGAATTTTTTATTCGAAAAACAAAATAAATCAATACAAAAACAGTGTTACGTCACACAAATGAAAAGTACAAATCATAACAAAAGTAAATAAGTATTACAAGCATACATATCGAATGAGTTTATCTAATACATAAGTAAAACTCAAAGCTAATCCCATAATAAAAGGGACCCCCCCCACAAAGAAGTGGGGCAAATTTTTATCCGTAAAATAAAGAAAATTAAATACGAACTTTAAAGTGTTACTGCCCAAAAAAAAATAAGACAAACTAAAAATAAACAAAAAGGAGAAAAATAGGTGAAACATCAAGCATATAATACAAACTTTCATTTATAAAATCCCATAACTAAAAACAGAGACTCCCTCCAAACTAAAAAGTATGGGAATATTTTATTTGAAAACAAACCATACCTCAATAAAGAAAACAACAGAACAAAAAACAGTAGGAAAAATAGGAACAACATAATTCCTGAAAGGAAATCCTAACTCCTGAGGAACTACTAAACAGTCAGACAGAAAAAAATATTTTACAGTAGTCATAAAAGCCAAGTAATATTTTCCAGAAACTAAGGAAAACTTGATTATCCAAAGTTTGCTGTTCATAACTCTTTTGCTTTCCTAACACCAATTCTATACGATGAATAACAACACTATTTGGAAGAAGGGTGTGTTGCAAGGAGAACTGACATCGGGCTTGCCATAAATAATATTTAATACATGAAAAAATTACATTCAATGTACTTGGATGATACCTCCTTAAAAAAACAGAATAATCCCCCAAAATCAAGCTCTGGTACGTAATGTGTCTTAACACACTCCAGCCCCATCGAATGGCCAAATCCGACCAAAAGGAGGTAACATAGGGACAGAGTAAAAGGAAATGTTCCAATGTTTCAATCTGATCAACACAACCGGATCTTAGACACACTCTGTCTGTAATTGGTTTATGTTTTAAGTTACCCCTGACACCCAGCTTCCCATGACAACAAAGCCATTGTACATCCCACATATTAGGAGGTACCCTATGGTCCATTAATAGACGAAGGGCCGGTGAGAGATTAGTAGGGGTACAAAAAGGGAAATCCACTGGACATAGAAAAATTCCTCATAATTTCCAAATAAAAGTCCTTTCTTGGCACCTCATGTAATTGTGCTTTACCCAATTTCCATTCTCGCAGTTTTCTCACCGCAGAGTCAGCATAGGAAGGTGCTGCAGTTGCCATATTCTTTTTAGGAACACCCCCACCCTCCCAATGGGACAAAAAGGTAAAAAACAACAACTGAGTCCACGCCGACCAAGGATGATCCTGAGGCATGACCTTCGACTGAAAAGAAGCAATCATGAAAAAGGAATGATAAAACACGATAGGGTTTATCATCCCTAATCCCCCTTGATTCAACTTTAAATAAGTAAAAGCACGTTTAATCGGGTTCAAACAACTACCCCACACCATCTGAAAAAAACAACTGTATAATCTTGTTTCTAAGGAAATTGGCACTGGAAAAACTGCACATACATATAAAAAAATGGGTAATAAAAATTTCTTAATAATCAATACCCGCTTCTTTTTTGAGAAACCCCAGGATTTCCATTGTTGTACCTTCTGTTCTCCTGCAACAAGACACTTCTCCCAATTAGAAAAGGCTAAATCCTCTCTTCCAAAAAGGAGACCCAAAATGGTAAGGGAATCAGAGACTAAAATACCCCCGACATCATGAAGACCTGGAGCATCTCCAATAGCCAAACATTTACATTTCCCATAATTTAACTTAGTGCCATTTCAGGCTGAGAAATGGGTAACCACTTGTAGTGTCTCTACCCCAGAAGAGACATCTTCCACCAATAAACAAATATCATCCGCATATGCAGAAATTTTTTGGGCAGGTAAAGTAAGTGAAGGGGATAAACCCTGAATAGACCTGTTACATTCAATCTCCGTAAAGGGGTCCAAAACAAAAGCATACAATAAAGGGCTGACAGGACAACCCTGCCGAACCCCTCGCTTCAACAGAAGTTCTGGGCCTAAATAATTATTAATAAGCGGGCAAGAGCCTGCCTGGGTGTATAGAGTGCTAAGGAACTGGATAAAAACCTTAGGGGAACCCATATCGCCTTAAGACTTGAAAAAGAAAATCATGGGATACAGAATCAAAAGCTTTAGCTTGATCCAGGGCCAAAATAAAACCTGATAGCTTTTTTTGAGATCCGAATTCACACACATCTCGCAATAGTTTCAAATTCTGTTGAATGGAACGGTGAGGGATAGAACATGTCTGTGCCGGATGCAGCACACCTTGTGCCACCACCTGAAGCCGTTCACACAATATGGTAGAAAGAATCTTATAATCGGTATTAAGGAGACTAATAGGCCTCCAATTACCGAAATCTGAAGCATCGCCAGATTTAAAAATAAATGTTAGAATGGCCAAATTAAATTTCGCGAATCACCGAAACCAAAATGAAGAATATCATTAAAGACAGCTGTCAATATGACACACATATCTTCCAGAAAAACTTTATAAAATTCATTCGTCAATCCATCTATGCCTGGTGAAACCCCAGTACGGAGAGCGCCAATAACAGCATGTACCTCCAATGAGGTAATAGGCCCCCGTAGAAGATCAGCGTCAGCTTGGGAAATAGCAGGGACTGGAAAATGCAGAACATCCTCCCAAGATGCAGTCGGAATAAATTCCACACCAAACTGAGAGGAAACCTGACTTTCAGCAACCGCCAGCATTTCTGCCAAGGAAGTTTTCAAATTACCAAAAGAATCCCGAAGCCCTGTCATCAGCCTCTTCTCAATCTTATGCTTACATGCCATGTATGGGTCCTGAAAGGGTTGCTTTTGGGTACCAAATTTCAATTCAGCGTGAAGTGAAGCAGCCCTCTGATATTGATACTGCAGCATATTTTGCTTAGCAAATTTCAGCTGGGACTGAACCTCCAAATCCTGAGACCGGGAATGTGACTGCAATTTATAATATTGATTCCTGAAATCTAAATATTGTAAATATTCCGAAGAACATTTCCGTTTACCATAAGCAATAAAAAAATCCTTTAGTGCCAACTTGGTGTCTGTCCACCATGTAATCCAATCAGAAAAAAACACAGCTACAGGATCATGAAATCCTTCAGCTGGGCCAAAAAAACAGCCTCAGATAATAAGAGGGAATTCAGCATCTATCTACTAGCAAAAGCAGGAAAATAAGCAGGAATTAGATGTAAACTGAGTTTACCATGTAAAACCCTATGGTTTGAAAAATCACAAGGCAAAACTGAACAAACCAAAGGGACTAGATATTGAGAAAGAAAAAGATAGTCGATTCTAGTTTGAAAGGAAGCCCATCTATAAGTAAAGCCAGGAGAGGCATGTAAAACCTGAAAGCATCTTTTGTTTAGCTACACCGCAACCATCTGGGAAAAGAGCATGAGAATCAATACGTTTTTGCTGAGTATCATTTTTAATCCGAAAATCCAAACTACAATTCATATCCCCCCCCAAACCACATGTTTAGAGGTGAATAAAAAAGGTTTTATTTGGTTAAATAAAGCAATACGAGATGTCTTTGTTTGAGGAGCATAGATGTTAATCAAACGAAAACTAAAGCTGTGCAATAAACAGTCCAAAAGTAACACTCGGCCAGGCTGAATATCAACTAACCGTGTGATATGAACCGAAGGGTGTTAAAACAGAATGCCCACCCCATCCGCAGCATCTTCCCCGAAAGACCAAAAAGAAGGGCCATCCCACCAGAGTTTTTTAACTTGAGTCACCTCAAGCAGAGAAGATAAATGCGTCTCCTGTAAAAAGATGATGTCTGCATTGAAATCCCTACACTGCTGTAAACAAATTAAGCGTCGCCTGAAACTCTTAATGCTACAACAATTAAGAGATACAATGTTCAAACAGGCCATAAAAAAAAAAAGGTGATGAAATCAGGGTTTATCTTTTCGCTTTTGACCCTTTTTCTTTTTCCCCTCCAACAACTCTGTACCCCCATCATCCTCAATTTCCATGCTAGAAGCCTCATCAGATTTCAGCAACTCAGTACCAACCTCACCTTCGAGGTCAGATAAAGCTGAAAAGGAATTCTGGAGAGGGCAGACCCCTCCCATCCCCACCGTGCGACTACTGGCCCTTGTAACCCTCCTAGGGGGTTGAAAAAGAGCATCTGAAGCAGGCCCCACCACAGGAGTCTCTACAGGAGGATGTAAAACAGAGGGCTCAGAGCTGTGTGAAGGGGGACCGAAATCTGTTGTGGAGCCAAAGTGCTGATTGATCCCCAGTAATTTCCATTTCACAATGGTTTGCAACTGGGTCTGCATGTACCATCGCCTGACCTCCACCAGCTGTAGACGCATTCTCCCTACTCTGAGGAGGGGCCCGATGAGTCTGGCCTCTACCCTGAGCCTGGGATATCAATTCCTCTTTATTCAAACCACCCTGTTTATTCTGGCCAGCCCACGGACATTGATGATATGCATGGCCAGACTCCTCATAGAGATTACATCGAAACACATTTCTACATACCTCACTATCATGATCAAATTCCCCACATAGTGCACATTTAACTTTGTCACATGCACTGCTTAAATGTCTTCGGCTACCACACCGATAACATGCTTTAGGTTGTCCCAGATAGAAACACACTCCCCGGTCTTTACCCAGAAAAAAGCTATCTGGAACATGTAGGATGTCATTATTTATCACATGTAATTTAACCTTGAAACGCCATCCCCCAGTCCAAATTCCTTCAGTATCCAAAATTGGCTCAGGAGGGCCCAGAACCATACATTTATGCTCCAGCCAGTACACAATATCCCCCACATTAACCCCCTCATTCTGAAACATCACATTCACAGTTTTAAATAAAGGTTTAGTGATGGGAATAGCCCAGAAAGGTAGCCATAGAGGCAAGGATTTACAACTTTCATATTTAAGCCAAAACTTATTCAAACCAGCCACCTGTTTGAAGCTCATATCAAACGTATCTTCCCCCCGAATGTTAATCAAAGCATAAATATCCACAGGAAGAAATTGCATTGAGTCCAATAATAGTTTCCTTGCCACATAAAGCCGATCCGGTTGTTCAGGTAAACCACCCCTATAGCGGAGACGGACCGCATTCCATCTCGGGGCCTGTTCCAATTTATTGCGTTTGAAGAGGTCTGCAAAACAAGGACCCTTCCTAGTCTCCTGCTCCTCTTGCAATCGTACAGAGGGACGTCGTAATGGAAAATCCGCCCCTGCCCCCAAAACACTGGCAGAGGTAGTTCCCCCAGATATATCAGAAGGCCTTCCCAACATAGACTTAGTTCCCAAACCAGATGACTCACCCTCCTCCATAATCTTTCGGGGGGACCCGATTCTTTTGGTGAAAAAGACAGCCAGGTGGGATCTGGAATCCATTGCCCATTCTGTTGCTGTATCCACCCAGCTTGTGACAACGCACTTCCTCGGACCAGTCTGGAACCGAAACAGACTCCATCAGTGCACCGCCAGTGCGCTCTCCTCAGCCGACCGGACCACTTCCTCATCCACTGATCCTACCTCACGATATCTGAGGGGTCCGATTGCTCTGCAGTCCAGTGCATCCGGCATCACAAGGGGACCGCATCCCATCCAGCACCGCTCAAGAAGCCAAATGGCGAAGGCATTCTGCTGCTCGATCTCCCGAAACCACAACTTCATTCTCCACACACCCCAACTGCAGTCTGAGTAGCCTGCAGTACTCCAGAACACAACTCTGTGGTAAGCTCCATGGCAGGTGCCGCCTGCATCCCGGACTCAAAACGTTCCCTCTGCAGAGCCTCTGTCTGCACGTCCTCCTCCATCGCAATCCTCACGCAGACTGCGAGTAGGGGAATTTCCCCAGTGTCCTGGCCAAATTTCCCTCATTCACTAAAAATACCACCAACAGCTTAATCTGGTTCAAGGTCAGTTGGCATTCATCTGTATCCCCCTTCCCCGGGTCCTGCCTGAAAATAGGCAGGATTTGTCTAGTGCACTTAACTGGTCAACAAAAACTAAATAAATAAATAAAATAAAATAAAAAAAATAAAATATGAAAGAGATGGGAGTCAGAAGGTGAGAAAGATAGTGGGAAAAGGTAGTGGGACTCATGGAGGATGAAGTGCAGCAAGTCAGTGAGGAGGGAGCTTGGGGAGGGGCGAGTAGGAGTGGGCACAGAAGAGGGATGGAGAGTAAGAAAGGGGGCTGGTGGAGAGAGGTAAGTGGGGGATGGGAGTCGGGAAGGTGAGAAGGAAAGTGGGAAAAGAGAGTGGGGAAAATGGAGGATGAACTGCAGCAAGTCAGTGAGGAGGGAAGCTAAGTGCTAGGTTCTGGTAATGGAAGGTTAGTGGAAGCAGTCACAGCTGGCATTGGCAACTAGATGTTGCTGCAGCTTCTTCTTAAATGAGCCCAGAGTAGTGGTTGCAGTTGCATGACAACAGAATGTGCGTTAGGAATGCCTGGGGACAGGCAGAGCACCAGCTGTCACTGTTATCTAACAGGCCTAATATAAACAGCCAAAGAGGAGTCGTATATGCTCTGTGCAATACTTTGAACAGCACAGTTTTAGCTTGATGTTCCTATGAGCCCCTATATGTTAGGGGCCGTACTTGCTCCCAATAAAAGTCTGAAACCTCTAATCCCAGCTTCTGCTTCCTTCTTAGGTTTGGGTTGGGAAATAGTGGGAGGGGATGCTTCTTTTTCCATTAGTGTTTCAAGTTTAGAGGACAGGTATTGAGGAGTTTTGAGGCTTTAATCCAGGAATCCAGGACACTCTGTGGAGGAAGGGCATGAGAGTTAGAAATTTTAACTCTGAGGAGATCCCTTAGCTGGAGGTACCTCTAGAAGTGAGTTTGTGGGATATCATATTTAGTAGTCAGTTCTTTGAAGGAATAAAGCACCCCAGTAAGTGGGTGGTACAGGTCCTGGAGAGGTTGACTCCCTTTTCGTTCCCATTTGGGCCACTGTACAGGTTACTTGTCTATGGTTAACTATAGGTTGTTCCGAATAGGCCAAACCAGTGCAGTCTTAGGGTTCCAGAGTAATGACTTGGCTTTTTTGAGCCAAATTTGTTTTGTGTGTTTGAGCAGAGGATGCTTTCGAGGGAAGACCCCAGTCAGGGAAAATATGGGCTGAAGGGCTGGAATGTTCGCACATAGTTAATGCAATTATTTTATTTCTTTATTTACTTATTTCATTTTTGTTGACCAAAAAAGGGGGGGTGGCTAGGCAATTCTGCCCATTTTCCAGGTGGGACGGGGAGATACAGATAAAAACCAACTGAAAGTGAACCAGATTAAGTTGTTGGTGGTATTTTTAGCGAATGGGGGAAATTTTAGCTAACATACCAGGGAAATTCCCCTACTCTTTTCCAGAAGTGCCATGGGATATTTAACGTCCACCTGAACAACCACCAGAATCAGCAGACAGACCTTGGTTTAACGTTTCACCCAAAAGACAGTACTTCAGAAGTGCAGTACCCCCACTATGCTGAACTACAGTGTCAGTATTGGGATTTTACCCCAGGTTCCTGGTGCGGGGCTAGAATCCACAACCTTCTGATCTTCTGGCCTCAGAGGCAAGTGAGCAATCTGCTGAACCACTTATGCTGCAACCCAAAACCTTTCAGTCTCCCGGTCTCAGAGGTGAGTGTTTATGAAAACATTATGTACTTCAAAAACTTACCTGGTACTAAAGAAGTTGGGCCAAACTTTCAGCAGTAGCTAAACTAGCACAAGCTGCCAGACTTGGGCTAAAACATTGCAGCATTTTACCCCCTCACCCCCTTTTTTTTTCCTGCATCTAAACAAATGTTGTAAAAATATCAGATTCATCAGAATCATGATGGTTTGACCTCTGTATGTCCATCACTGGGACCATTGTACCAGAAATTGCTACAGATAATTGCAGATGGGGCTGGTTCCATGGCATTGAGTACTGAGTGATCATTCTGGCACACTGGTGGTCTGTGTTTATGAACTAAGCTGGCCAGGTGGGTTCAGACTAAGGGCATCAGTCTGGATACTCCTTGCCCAAGGAGGGCAGTCTCCACGGTAATGCTTTTTCAGTGACATCTGAAGGAGGCCTGTTGGTGGTACAGCTGTTTCTCTGAATGAGCATACATCATCTGGTATCTCCTCTATGGCAGTCATCAATACATGTATTCCATCGGGGAGGGTGGAGGGATATAAAAAGGGACCATCAACCCTTACTGCTGAGTAGAATTCTGCACAGTGTCAGTGGTCACCCATAGCTCAAGAATGCATGAGCATGCAGTCCCCTCCACTAGCTCCATGATGCCATTGGATTTGTATCACTCTTCCTCCCCCTTCCCTAATATACAGCATATGGAAAGAAAGAGGAAGGGAGAACACTGCCTCAGAGTAAGCCAGAAATTGTTAGGTGGTGTGCATGATGTTGTCTGGTCCAGGAAGGGTACCGGCACCAGTAGTGGAGTGCCCAGGTGGGAAATAGCCTGAGGTGATGGGGGACTGGAAAACTACGGATGAACAGGGGCCAAAAAGAACATTTACAAGAAACAGTGGACGCAGACAGTAGATATATGAAAAAAAAAACAATTCCATCTGCCAGTCATGAAAATTCTTTTGCAACTGCAGATCTGTCATAGTTTCATTTTGAACTATACCTGGGTCTTTAAAAGTCCAGCTTGATGAGAACAGTTGAGGTAAGATGCTCTACTCCCAGACATTGCCATCTTGGGTCTCATATTTAAAGGAAAACTGTTGGCACTAGGAGCCTTACACCCAAGTATGGGACTGGTCCCAATTTGCACTTTGTGTGCAAAAATATTTTATAGTGTATGGTAGAACTTTGTTCTAAGTAGAAATCCATACCTAGAACAATGTTGTTGTGCTGCAGTAGCTACATCATTGTGTTTTTTGCACTGCACTAGATATGTAGCTACTGCAGCACAACTTTGAACGTTGTCATGCATGCATACATTGATAACCTTCATTCTTCCTGAAACAGCTGCAGCAGTGAGAATGACCTGGAAGAGGGTGGTGCTGAAAATAAAATGCAGACATAAGGATATAGATTTCAATTTATGGTTGCCCAAACACTATAAAAGACAGTGTATGAGCAATTATACACAACAAGGCTGTTTCTCAATCTCTAGATTTCTGTGGTAACAAGACCTCTCAAGCTGCACTCTCAAGGTCTCCTATTACCATGGAAAACAGACTGAAAAATAGCCTTGTTATGTATGATTGCTCATACAGTATCCTCTGTGTTGCTTACTATTTATTGCAGTGTTTTAAATTGTATCAGGCTAATTCTGCTGACCTTCAAGGTGACATTTGCTGAAATGAAAATTCCCAGAACTCTCTGTAACTGACATCAGAGCAGGGCTGCAGCAGTGAGAGATCAACAGCCTGCAGTGCATGTTAGAGCTTTTATAAGACATGCTGTTCACCAGTTCTGATGTTGTCCCAGAGCTAAGAGCAGTCCTCAGTGACTGTACATAGCACTGTAAAGACAGTGGTACCAGCAAACAAATGATCAAAGCCTAAACTGTAACATGCACTACAGGCCATTGAATCTCCCACTGCTGCAGCCTTCCTCTGATGTTGGCTGCAGGGGGTTCTGGGATTTCTGGTTACTGAAAATGTCCGCTTGGAAGTTAGCAGAATTATCTTTTCACAATTTAGAATACTACAGTAAACATCTGGTGGAACTCTGAGTGAGATTATGCAGCAATGAAAATTTCAGAAAGTCATAGTTTAAGAAATAATTTAAGAACTGACAATTAGAATTGTACATCTGGTCAACCTGATACTGAAATTATAAAACTGAAATAAGCATGTTACGAAGACTTGTGACTAGAATCAGGAAGCCTATAAAAGTGTATCCCTTAAATAATATGTGAAATGTTGGGTATATAATACTGTTACAAGATGAATAAAATGTTATTTGGATTCAAGAGAACATATAGACTGTTTTCACACATGCCGCGCACACACACACACACACACACACACACACACACACACCCATCACCACCAGATATAGCCTGATGCAACCTACTATGCTGCATGTGACAGACTTGTTCTCTCCCAGAACTCAGCTTGAGACCGTTATCAGTTTTCACAACCCTACAGACACCTGAAAGGGTTACTTTGGTATGCTTCCACCACTTAGACGCAACCTCACTTGGGATATTTCTAGGTCTGAATACCAGCACAGCCACTGTTCACACAGTACAGTGCTCCTTATCACTTCTGTCGCAGCTGAGAACCTTTTTGCTTTAGATATGGTAACTGTAGGCTGCCTCTTTGGAAACGTATCACAGACTTGCCAATTTACCCCTGGTTATCTACACCTGAAATGACTCAGTAACAGAAAGCATGACGTATATAATAATAACATTTAATACTCCATGATATTTACAAATGTTACAGGATAATGTACACTACAGACTATGGGGAATACAGTATATCTGCAGAGATAAAATAAATGTATATGAAAAGATAGAGGACACACACAGAAGAACCTAACTCACAGCTATCTAAATCCTAAATAGAGTAGAAGAAGCTTACCCCAAACTGGGAACTTGGTGAGTTATGGCAGACATAAACCTGCGATACTGCTAGTTAAAAGTCCCAAAACATAACTGAAGCTCTAAGAGCAGACACACACCAAACATGCCTTCCACTGGCTGGCTGACTATGCCCAGTATCATCCTACATGCCTCTCTGACATCACTGCCTGAACCATTTCTTTTGATCTTTGGAGACTACGCTTTCTGAGAACAGGTCCAAACTGGATTTGTTATTCAGAGCTTGGTTTTGTGGTTTCACATTTGGCCCCTTTTGTTTTTCTGGCTGGCTTTATCAATAGGTTTCAGTCTCCTCTGCATTGGCCTTGTTTACACTTGAAACCATGTATTTGTGTTATAAAAAGGATCCAACCCTTTGACATAAAACAGAAGCCTTTTAGATGAAAAGACTTCCGTTACCCACACCCATTTGTTTGTACTGAGAATACAAAGAACCTTTTGCACAAAAGGCAACTCACAGCTAAGTTTCCTGCTGCATAGACCACAGAAGAATGCAGTTTCACCAGACCTCCCATCTCAGCTAAAACACTTTATAGGGGCATAGATAATAATGAAGATATAAAAAACACAAGGCATATACATTGCAAGTTGTTACAGTGCTGTAAACAGGAAGTAAAAAATGTTTTTTGCATGCAAAGTGCAGATTGGGACTAGCCCCACACTTGAGTGTGAGGCTATTAGTCCTGGATGTTCCCCTTTAACAGAAAACCTTTGGCATGAACAACAGTGCTGGCGCACCTGAGTAGGGTTGGCAGATGCAATCTGTCAGGTTTTGGATGTTTCTGATAAACCCAAGAAACTGCATAATTTAGGCTAAATCTGAAACACAAATTAAGACTACAAGGGTTAAACATGCTTAACTTGTGTATAGTCTAAGCACCAATGGTGTGGATAATGGAGTATCTGTCCAAGCCTAGAAATGTTGGATATGTCCCACCCTACTTTTTTATATTCACTTGCAAAGTATGCTAACATATTAGTATCAGTGTGTACTATGAAAGGCCTTTTGGGGGCATGCCCCTCCTGCACCTATCACAGCTTCAGAACACCAGCTCTCCTCCCTAATTCCACCTACTATCTGCTTTTCTTCTCCTTTTCTCTTTAAAGTCCTTGCCCAATAACAAGTCTGGAAAATGCAAGCTTCAAGGTTCTTGTGTAACTCCTAATTCTGACTGCTTGAAGTCTTACTCTTTCTTCACCTTCCATATATAGGCTACTGTTTACTTCTTTCATATGTGGTGCAGTTTATTGCTTTGTTTCTCAGGGAATGGCAGAGATGCTACACTGCTTATATAATTTGCATACCCATGATGCTGTGTTTGCAGCTCTTATAATTAACGGGATACCGTCAACCTTTTTGGCCTCAAAAGGATTTAAAAAAACATGTTTTATCATTGGTCGCATTTTGTACAATGTGTTGATGTGGCTTGTAGTTGGTTCTGGTTCCTTTTTTATTTTTAAAGGTGAAAAACAGATTGCCCACCATACTGGAATTACCACACCAAAATGTGTTCCTTTACATTCCTTAATCATCTCCCACTGCATCTTTCCTGGACTTAGCAACACCCCAACACAGCGTAGTCACTCAAGAAGTAGTATGAGCAGAGGAGACTGTTGCATTTTGAGTAGCAGCGCTGCTTAGGGGTGTTCCTAATGTTCAGGAAGTGAGCAATAATGGCAGATCAAGGATTTGAAACAAAGTTAGGTCTAATGACACAATTCCCATGCATTTCAATTGCACTAAGAAAGGAGGCAGATTAACCCACCAGCAGCACCAATGAATTCTAGAGAAGGTAAACAATCATAAAATGTGGATTTTCAACTTGAAATAGTATGATGCAAATAGGGTTGACAGTGTCCCTTTAATGTATTCTTATACATGACAAAAAGCAGTTTTTGTGTTCTAACATGTTCCTACACTCATTGATCACTTTAGGCAAGGAGCTGTGTTACTCCACTTATCTGTGTTTTGAATGCTAAAATTAAAGCATTTTTGCTATCACCACATACATACAGTACATACATAAATAAAGCTGAATATGTATATTCAGGAAACCAGCTGAACATGTCTGCTTGAATAGCATATGATTTTTTTTAGTATCAGTTTAAACTGTGAGAGGGCTTTTGAGGGTATGTCCCTTCTTTCTCTAGCACAGCTCCCAACTACTAAATCTCCTTCCTAATTCCACCTACTCTCTGTCTTTCTCTTCCTTTTTGAAGACCTTGCCCAATCATAAGACTGGAAAATTCAGAGTAGAGGGTTCTCTTATTCAGTTCCTAAGAACTACACAAAACCTTGTCCCTGCTTTTAGTTGTGCTTCTGTCCCAAGCTTTCAATGCACTCTGCTGCAGTGAACACACTGCATGGCATTCTTGTCTACTTTTCATTTGCAGCTCAACAGCACTTTCTCCTAACACCCCTCCTCAATATCTGCTACCCTCCTCCATGAAACACAAGATCTGCTCTCCCATCCTTGTTCTCTGTGCCTCCTTGATCTCTGATAACACCCCACAGCAAGCCGCCATGGTTCATAAACACTTACCACTCTGCAGCAATTGATCTCTTGCCACTCCACAATCTATGCCCCCACCCACAAGGCCACCATTCCCCATCATTTTTATTACCTGCTGTTCACCACTTGCTCTCCCCCCTCGCACTCCATGATCTTTGCCTTCCACATTGTCCCCCCATTCATGCTAAGTCACATTACTTACTGTTTGCTACTTGATCTATATCTCTCTCCGATCTCTGCCCCCTCCAAATTGTTACCATTTTTCATATGCATTAGCTGCTCTGCAGCACTTACTTTCTCCCACCCACCCTTAAATGTCATGTCTCACCCAGCACTTCATGTTACCTGTTGCGTGCCATTTGCTGTTTATCCTCCCCTCCCTGACCCCCCCAACATACCACTATTCTCCACATACATAATACAACCTCCAGCTCTATCCCTGTTCTACCCAATCTCTGACCACCCCAATATGCCACCATTCTCCATGTACATCTGCTGCTCTGTGGCATATGCTCTCTTCCCCACTCATTGATCTCTGCCCCCCAATGCACCCAATTTCCCCATCATTCACATTACCTGTTCTATAGCACTTGCTGTCTCCTGTTACTCAATATCTGCCCCCAAAATGCTGCAGTTTCCCATATTTCACATTAGATGCTCTGCACCACTTGCTTACTATCCATCCCCTTCCCGACCTTTGCCCCCCACAACATGCCAATATTTTCTCTATTCATTAGCTGCTCTGTGGCACTTGTTCTTCCCCTGATATCTGCCCCCAAAATGCTGCCATTCACTGTCATTCACATCAGCTCCCCAGTGGCACCTGCTGCCTATTCCTCCCCTCTCCAATACCCCCCCCAGAACAATGTGGCATTGTCCCTACACATTTGCTGCTCTGTGGCAGTTACTCTCGCCCAACCACCCTCGAACATCTTGCTACTCCTGGTATTTTGTACTAACCATTGTGTGCTATTTGCTCACTGTTCCTTTCCTCCCTGATCTCTCCCTCCTTAACATACTGCCATTCAGAGACACCTTGACTTTTTGCAGTGCATAGACACTATTCACAACAAACTACACCCCAAGCTTGGCACTCTTTATGGAAACAAAAGCTGCATCTGGCTTCCTGCCTGCTGAGATACCATCTCTAAAATGACCCTCCCTATTATTGATTATGGCTACATTGTCTACAGTGCTGCCTTGAATTACACCCTTGTCAGACTGGGTCCTCTCTTTCACTCCCTCTGCAGTTTTGCCTTGGACTGCCTGCTTCACACTCATCCCTGTTCTTTGTACTCTGCGCGCTCCTCCCTGGTGAATCACTGCCTAACCCACTGTGCTTCTTTTATCTATAAATTCTGTCTCCCCCCCCCAGCTCTCTCCTTTTCCCTCTGCCACCCTCCCCATACTCCGTCCGTAACTCATGCTATCGTTCCCTCATGCTTCCCTCTCGTAAATACCTTGCTGGACAGGTTGCCTTCTCTTTTTGTTTTTCTAAAGTCTGGAATTCTCTTCCCTAACCATTTGCTCTGCATCTTCCAAATGCTCTCTCTCCTCTCTATTCTTTGTTCACACAGCTCTCTCCTGTGAATGCCGTTAGTCTAAGCTTGTCCCTGATCCACTTTTTTCCTCCTCACCATTTTTCTTCAACACCTTGCCACTTCTCACTCCTACCTCTCCCTTTCACCTGTCCTTCCATATCCTGCTCCCTCACTTAACTCTCCCATCCATTTCATGATGCATTCCTACCGTTCTCTTTTACTCCCTTCCCTTCCCTCCTGTGTCTCCTCCCTCCTCTATTCTCCTCCTCACTAGTTGTCTACCTCCTTTTCATCTCTCCTACCTCAGCTCTTCTCCCTATTACTACACCCTATCCCATTCTACCCACACCCATTTAATGGTTTCATTTCCCTGCTCTTATGTGATTTATCTCCCTCCCTAGACTTATGTTACTTGTTATTTGTTATCTGATATGCATTTTTCTTTGCATGTGCCTAGTTCACTCAAATTCCTTATGTACATACCTTGCATTGTCTAATTTTACAGTGGTAATTGTGCAAAAGTTTACCAATACTGCAGTATACCGAGCATTGCACAAACGCAGTTCCCACTGAATAACATGTATACCGCTACCGCTCAATGATGTGTGGTGTGTGGTACTGGTACACATTTGTGTGACTACCACTGTTAATCTCTACATGACTTTTTTTGTTTTGTTTTATTGTGTAATCAATTGTTCTATTTTGTACCTATTTATCTATATCAACGCATCTAGAAATTAGCTATTTTTTAGCTCAGTATGTCTTTCCTGATGAAAGAGACAAAAATAAATAGATAAATTCTCCATATACATGATATGCTGTCTGCTTCTATCCCTGTTCTACCCAATCTGTGACCCCGCAACATGCTGCCATTATCTGTATGCATTTGCAGCTCTGTGGCACTTACTCTCTCACCACTTCCCGATCTCTGCTCCACAAGGTTCCCCCATTCCCTGTCATTCACAATACCTGCTATGTAGCACTTGCACTGTCCTCCTTGATATCTGCCTCCCTAAACTTCCATCATTTACCATAATTCACATTAGCTGCTCTGCGCCACTTGCTCTATAACCATCCCCTCACCGATCCCTGCCCCACAACATGCAAATATTTTCCTTATACATTTGTTGCTCTGCAGCACTTGCTCTTCCCCCTCCCCAATCTTTGCCCCCCAAAAAAATATTGCCGTTCACTACAGCAGCTCTGTGAGATTTGCTCAGTATTTCTCTCCTCCCCAATATCTGCACCCCAAAAATGCCACAGTTGTCACCTCATATTAGTTGCTCTGTGGTGCTTACTATCTCTCACCCACCCTCAAATGTAACACCACTCCCGGTACTTCATATTACCCGCTGTGTGCCATTTGTTCTCTATTTCTTCCCTCCCTAATCCCCCCCCCAATATACCACTGTTCTGCTTGTGCATAACATGCTCTCCAGCTCTATTCCTGTTCTACCCCATCTCTGACCCCCTAACATGCTACCATGCTTCCCATACATTTCCCGCCCTGTGATAACTGCTCTCCCTTCCCTCTCTCCAATATCTGCTCCCCGTATGCTCCATTCTCCCTCCCTCATATTACCTGCTCTGTATCACTTGCTCTCTCCCCCTCCTCAATATCTGCTCCCCCAAACTGCCACCATTCACTGTAATTCACATTAGCTGCTCTGGGCCACTTGGTCTATATCCATCCCTTTCCAATCTCTGCCCCCACAACATGCCAACACTTCTCTATACTTTAGCCACTCTGCAACACTTGTTCTTCCCCCTTCCCCAGTCTCTGGCCCCCAAAATGCTGCCATTCATGGTCTTTCATGTTAGCTGCTCTGCAGTACTTGCTCTCTGTTCCTCCCCTTCCCAATATCTGCCCCCCCATAAAAATACTGACATTGTCCTTACACATTAGCTGCTCAGTGGCACTTGCTCTCTCTCCTCCTTCCTGATCTCTGCCCCCTCCCCAAACCTGCTACCATTCATTGCATTCACATTAGTCACTCTCTCCCTCTGAGACATAAACACACACATAGACACACACAATCTGTACAGTATTTAGGGAGGCGCTTGAAATGCCAACATCTAACATTTTATAGGCCTCCTGCTGTCATATTCCATCCCGGGAGAGGAGACTGCATCCCCAATCTAATTTACAACCACCTAGTATTTCAAATACTTTTCTTTGTCTCTGCATACTTTCTTATCAATAGAAGTGTTATACCCATGTCTAACAGTTTATTTATCAGTAGATTGCGCTATCCAATGTAAAGAAGCGTGTTTTCTGTAGATCAAAAAGAGAAGCAACGATTTCCAGGGAATTACAGGAAGCAGTGCAGACATAAGACGGCCAGTCTAAGCAAACACAAGTAAAAGGGAAGCTCCACACTCATAGAGTCACAAAATACTAAGCAAACAATTGATTTAAAAATATATTTTTTCTGTCACCATGGACTTCAGAACTAGTACCCTAATGCCCTAGTGTTTCAATCCAACAGGGCCTTTGTTGGGGGGGGATCTAGTAGGAACAGACATTACACCACTTTTAAAGTAAATATATAAAGTGATACACACAAATCACAAAATAATTCTTATTCAAAAAATACTTCATACCCCAAACCTAAAAAAGTGAACAGAAGTGAAAAATAAACGTAATAACAAATAGTAAAATCAAAAAAACAGCACAAATTACCAAGTGGAGACAAGTACCAATAATCAAGAAGAGCAATTGACATTACAATAACTTCCAATCTTAAGCTGCAAATACAAGTAATTAAATATGACTAACAGTGCCAAAGGCTACTTCTTGTAAATAAATATTATATCAAAGACAATAAATAATAAAGATGGAAAGTTATTAGGTTACAGGCAATGAAGAGAGACCCTGTTTTTTGATACCTTTAATAGCTTTTTATTACAGTTATTTTCTGCATTTCCTAGAACCCCCCCCAAAAAAACCCTGCACTGTTGTTCTGTAGCCAGTATACCCTTTGAGCCTAAGTAAATTCTACATCTGAAGTGCTGCGAGTTAAAATACCTCTCTCCTTGTTTTTTTCCCTTATTATTGCCTAGAATACTAGAACAGCTTTAAATTATATTCAGATTTTTAGCCCGGTTTCCCTCTCCCTTCCCCCTTTTTGTCTCTCCATTGCCTGTAACCTTCCCACTGTCCCCCTTTATTATTTATCCTATTTGGTAGAAAAACATTTGTTTACAAGGTGCAGGACCCCATATTCAGAGCCAGAGGCTGTGCGTGCAAACAGGTGTGCCATGCAAAAAATAGGGCCAGCCAGATCTGGCACTATATTCAAACAGATAATGAAATCTTAACTGACCATGCTATTTGTTTGACTATCAGACCATGGTAGCACTGCACACAGCAAACAGTCACAATGCTTGGTGCAGCACTACCAGAGCTCTAGGCTGCATACCGCCCATAGGGGTAAAGCGCAGCCCACACTGTTTAGTGCTGCAGGCCCCATGGGCGATATCCAGCCCAGACACGCAGATGAGCCCATTGGGCATGCATGGCGCTAAGAGGCCATTTGCATGCCCGTTATGGACTCATCTGCATGTCAGCACCATGGCCGAGTGCACCAGGTTAGGTCTCCCCCCAAGCCCTGATCCCCATCCATGCATATAAAAAGAAGGCATTGGTGAGCCAGCAATCCCTCCCATGCCCTGATTGTTGTCTGTGTAAATAAATAGTATGTCCTGGTAGTCTAGTGCCCCCCCCCATGCCCCAATCCCCGTGTATAATAAAAATAAAGGAAACATCCAGCACTGATAGTCTAGCAGTTCTACCCACCCCATGCCCCAATTCCCATGTATAATAAAAGGAAACATTCAGCCCTAGTAATCTAGTGGTTTCCCAACCATGCCCCGACCCCCTCTCCCTGTGTATAATAAAAAGTAAAAGAAACATTCAGCCCCGGTAATCTAGCAGTTCCCCCGATGCCCCGATCCTTATGTATAATAAAATAAAAAGAAACAGTCAGTCCTGGTGGTCTAGTGGTCCCTTCCCTGTTCTCCAATCACCATCCCCATTTAATATATATAAATCCCTGATGGGGGACCACTAGACTACCAGGGCTGAATGTTTCCTTAATTTTTATTATACACGAGGATCGGGGCATGGGGGGGCTGCTAGACTGCCACGGCTTACTATTTATTCACACAGATGGCAATTGGGGCATGGGACCGACTGCTGGACCACCAGGGTACCCAGCCCTTGACAGTGTGCAAACAGGGTGCGGGGCACCCAACCCCTCTGAGCACTGTTAAGGGTTGGGTTTCAGAGGTGTTAAACTGTGCTGCTGCTGGCGGCCATTTAGCACTTCGGAAAATGTTCAGTTTTGTGCTGCGCCACATATGCATGCCGGATCCCTCATTTGCATAGGCACAGCACAATATTGTGCACAATGGCACTGTCAGGGGTGGAATCAGTGAGCTATTTGGAGGGACAGGAGGGGTGTAGTGAAGGTGGGAGGAGGAAAAGGGGAAAAAGGCATCAGAGAGCTTCATGGTGGAGCCAAGGAGAAGGTAGGAGACCCAGGACAACAGGGTAAGTGGAGTAGGAAGAGCAGCGAGGAGGAGGGAGGGAGGTTGTAGGAGACAGGAAGAGAAGGAGCAATGGAAAAGTGGAGACAGGAGGGAGAGAGAAGTGAGAAGTAGAGTTAGGGTAGCAAGCAACATAGTGGATGAAACAGTGTAGTTAAATTGCAACACAATAAGCAGGAGGTAGAATGTGGAGAGGCCTCCCTACTTCATGAGGAAATGGGCCTTATCCAGACAGGGAGGCTCCAGTGGATATTGACCTCACCCAGATAAGGAAGTAAAAGAGATATAGGCCTAAGCCAGATAGGGAGGCTATGGAGCATATAGGCCACACCTAGGTAGGGAAGCTATGGGGACATAGGCCTTACCCAGATAGAGAGGTAGCAGGGATTTGAACCTCACCCAGATGGGGTGACTTTGGGGGATACAGACTTCACCCATGTAGGGAGGTAACAGGGGATGTAGTCCTCACACAGAGAGGAAGGAGGCCAGGTGAGCAAAGGGATACTCAATCACAGTCATTGAGAACAGTCAGTGAGGGAGCATGCAGACACCTGCCAAGACAGGGCAGGCACACACTGTTTGAGCAAAGTGGTTGGCCGATGATGGACTCCACAGCTGATGCCTTCAGTGACACCCATGTTTCCCTTATGCTGCTGCCTTCCTGCAGTGCAGAGGTCCATTAGGTACAGAAGAGCTTTTGAAGTAGGCATGGCTCTTCAGGCCACACCCACAGGAGCAGTTGCAGTTCCTGACTGGCTGGGGAAGCAGGAGGGACGCAGGTTAGCTGGAGGGATCCCCAGTGGCCTTCACAAGCAGTCAGGAGTGGTGATCCATGGGGTGGCGTGCAAAGCAGGTACACTACCTCACAAACCCTGGAGCTCCTTTGCTGGTGCTTCAAACCGTTCTGCCAACAAATGCTGGAGGAGTGTCTTTGTCCCTAAATACAGAAAAGTGGGCCTCTTTTGGCCACACCCACAGGAGCAGTTGCAGTCCAGGATTGGCTGGGGAAGCATAAGAGAGGTGGGTTTGCTGGAGAGATTTCTGGTGGCCTCCACAAGCAGGCAGGAGCAGCGATCGGTGGTGGGGAGCACGTACACTAACTCACAACTCCTAAAGTCCCTCTCCTGGTATTCCAAAGTGTACTGTCACTAAACACTGGTTTCCCATTTTAATTACATTTTTTATTGTTTTGTTTGGTTAAAATCATAGGATTGATGATTCCAGGCAATAAATTTCGAATGACATATTTGATAGGTCTGCTTTTTATGTGGGCTAAATGCAAATCCCAGTCCAATGCTTTGGGAACTAGTATGCATAACGTTACTCAGCGTCTGGCCAAGATCCAGGATTGGATGTCCTCTAACTGATTGAGGCTCAGATCAGATAAGATGGAGGTGCTGGTGATCAAGCCTGGTCGCTGGAGAGAGAAGGATGCTACAAGGGCCAAAACAGGCTTGATATTTGGTACAGTCCCTCTTTCAGCATCTGCAAAGGTGAAAAATCCAGGTGTGATCCAAGACAGCAGATTGGCATTCAAGGCTCAGGTGTCACCTGTTGTCCAGACTGTTTTTTACCCGCTTGGGAACATCACCCAGACTAAAGCCTTAATCCCCCCAGACAATCTTCCCTCACTAGTGCATGCTTTTGTGACATTGGGACTTGACTACAGCAACTGATTCTATCACAGGATCAGTGGAGGGGTTCTGTGCTGCCTCCAGCTGGTGCAAAATGCAGTGGCCAGGTTGCTGATAGCCTTCCAAGGTCCTGTCACATGACCCCCGTCCTGAGCAATCTGCACTGGCTGCCGATGAAGTGGAGGATCCCCTTTAAGGTAGGTTTACTCACCTATAAGGCCCTGTACGGTACAGGTACAGGCTACCTGCAGGACCTCCTGACTCCTGTCTGCTCCCTGCACTCTCTCCGCTCTGCCAAGGAGGGCCTACAAGCGATTCCCAGGGCCCCGCTCAAAACCTCTGGTGTTCATTTCTTTGAAGTTGCAGCACTGGTCCTGTGGAACTCCCTCCCAAGGTACTTGAGGGAGGCCCCCCTCTGTGATAGTTTTCAAGTGGGGTCTGAAGGCATATCTTTTCAGAGAAACATTTGGGATTTCATGGTCTTCTTCCCTTTATTTATTCAGATGTTATATCTGTTGAAGTTGTATTTTATATCCTTTTAATTTATAATTTTATTTCATTTTACCTATAATCTGTACAGTGCCCTGAGCCCCAAAGGAAAGGCCGCTTAAGAAATAAAGCCTTGCTTTCTTATTTACTCTTGCCCTCAGGCAGGACAAATGTACACACTTGATGGTCCTTCAAGGCCCTGAGCATAGTTGTAGCACAGATATTTGCCAGTCACACCCCTGTCTGACCCTCTCCCTGAGTCTGTATTTAGAATAAGGGTTCCACATTGCTTGCACTTTGGTAGAACAATGATACAATTAAGCAGCAAGTCATGGCAAAGTGTGATTTGTTATGGATATCATCACTCCCTACGTGCAGGATGAGGCATGAGGTATAGTTTAGTGCCTCCAACCACCTGATGAGTGATGACATATACCACAAATCCCGTCTCTGTATTGCCCTAGTTATTGCAATTATATAATGGTTTCTTCTAGGTTTTTAATTGATTTTGGAAGGCAAACAGAAAGGTAGACTTTTTCTAACTTTGATTAGATTGTGGATATGATATGCCTGAGTGTATTAATGGAATAATCTGAATGGAATAATTTGCCTGCTCATTTACATAAAGCAAAGTCCTGCTTGTCTTTTAAAAACAAAGTTAAAAAATATTGTTTGGAAAAATTGTCTTGTACTTGTATCTAATGTATTTCTGTAACTTTTTGTACTGTAATAATTGTATTGTTCTTTGCGTGTTGTATATCCAGGTCCTCCATGAAAATGGGCATTTCAGCCGGCCTGGTGGCACTGAGGGTTGAGGCGCTGGATGCCATACCTCACACCACGCCAGTGACCCAGGTTTAGGAATGAGCCTGGGTCATTGGGGGTCATCAGGGGTGGGAGAGGATTGAGCATCCAATGGACAGCTCTCCTCTCCCGGGAGGGAGGGGGGTCTGTGCTCGGTGCCTGCGTGGCCTCTGGCGGAAGCCAGAGGTACAGCAAGTGCAGAGCTAACTCCAGGGGATGGGGAGTGGTGATGTTGGCGGTGATGCCATGACACCAGGGTGCATGCCACTCCCCCAGAAACAGAGGAAAAACTGCACCCGATCTCCTAGATGATGGAGCACAAAAAAGCAGAGACCCTGATAGCACATGCCTGCCTGGCATCCTGGAGGCATCTGATGAAATACTTGAAAGTCTCGGGGTGTCTCCGCCCCACCTTGTACCCACCTGGGGGGTACAACCACGGCTCCATGGGGACTCTCTGGGGTGGATCAGGCAGGCTGTGATGTGGGGAGAGTGCAATGTGTGTCTCCTGAAGGAGTGAAGACTGGGCACAGGGTAGGAGTGTAAACAGAAATTTCAAAAAAAAAAAGAAAATGGGCATTTCATGCTCATGAAGCTAACCTGGAAAACAAATTTTAAATAAAAATAAAATAAAGTTTTGTTTCCACCAAAACAAGGCAAAAAAGGTTTAATGGAGAGTAATTAGTATGAACTATTGGACAGTATAAGGATTCTGCCCTTATACTGACCCCCCAAATTACTTGTCCTATTATATGTGTTGTCTGACGCCATTCCTGTAGTGTGGGTTATTGAAACAGTGTGATTAGATGTCCATAAGATTTTTGCCATATGATCTGTAAAACTGACAAAGATGCATTTAGGAATCTTTGCTTTTCTGTCCAATTCACCCTTTGGATGACCTGCTTTTTATTCACCAGTGGGCATCCTGCTTTCCTCACCAGGAAATTATGTGGTTAGAGGCAACTTATGAACCTCATAGTGATCTTGGCCCATGTAGTATCCTGTTTACATTTAGCTGTTGCCTTTGACTTGCTGAAATGGTGAAAGCACCTCACCCCAGCGATAAATGATTGATCTTCTAGATAGTAAAATAGCATGGAAATGGGTTTCTCAAAGAACCCTTTTAGGGAACTTATAAAAGTGCAAAATTACAGTAGATAATCTTGCTACAGTCTCTATAGACAGCATAGAGTAGAATATCATTCCATCTATGGATGGACAACCTGATGCGCCAGCATTTTTAACATTAAGTATTATTTAATACTGTATTGTATCATGGAATGTTTTATTTATATTTTTTACTGTTTTTATATTTGTAAAGATTTATAATGAGTCAAACAATAAATATGACCTGAACCAAAACAGTGTAACCGTAACATCTACCCATTTCGATGTTGTATTTATTTCAGTCAGCACTCCTCCTGACAAGCTGCAGCAGACTGCCCTGCCACTACTGACCAACACTGAATGCCAGACACACTGGGGTTCCAAGATCTCGGATCTAATGATCTGCGCTGGAGCAGCAGGTTCTTCCTCCTGCATGGTATGTGTATCGACAGTCATTGACAATAGATCGGGGGGGAGTGCTGATGGATAGAACACAGAGCTGTAAAATGGCAGGTCCCAGGTTTGGATCCCACTACAGTCACTGATACATAGTGTGACCTTGAGCAAGTTATTTGACCTTCACGTGTATCAGTTCATGTAGCTGTAAAAAAGGAGAAGAAGCAGTATCCCGCTGTAATAAAAGTTATTTAATCTCAGCTGTATACTCCTGAATACTATGGGTGTCTGAAATGAGGGGTTTGATTGGGGCTAAGCCCCCACCCAAACATTATGCAGATGAAAACCAATTTAGTTTTTTTTTTAAACTGAGTGCCATTTATATGTAAACAAAGCACTTGAAAGGACTTGGTAAGGGTGGAAGAATGGTCAAAAGTATGGCAGCTTACATTCAATGCAAAGAAGTGCAAAGTAATGCACCTGGGAAACAAAAACCCAGGAGAAAAGTACACAATGTGGGGGGAGGTACTAACAACACCAAAAATGGAAAGGGACCTGGGGGTAGTCATATCAGATGACTTTAAGGTAAGCAAGCAATGTGAGAAAGCAGTAAGGAGGGCTGGGAGGATATTGGGATACATAGGGAGAGGCATCACCAGTAGAAAACAGGAAGTTGTTATCCCTCTGTACAGACAGTTGGTGAGACCCCATCTGGAATACTGCATGCAGTTCTGGAGATCCCATCTTCGCAAGGACATAGACAGGATGGAAGCAGTCTAGAGGAGGGCAATTAAAATAGTGCAGGGTCTGCACCAGAAGCCATACAAAGAGAGAGACTAAAGAAGCTTAATATGTATACCCTTGAGGAAAGGAGGGAGAGGGGGGACATGATAGAAATTTTTAAGTATCTCAGGGGAATTAACAAAGTCCAAGAGGGTAGCACCTTTCAGAAAAAGTGATGTGTAAGAACAAGGGGACACAATTTGAAGATGGGGGGAAGGCTCAGGGGCAATGTGAGGAAGTATCTTTTCATGGAGAGGGTGGTGGCTGCATGGAACATCTTCTTGAGGAGGTTGTGGGGTGAAAAACAGTGGGGGATTTAAGAATGCATGGGACAGACATAAGGTCATTCTAGTGGGAGGTAGGAGGAAGTAAGCTGTTGGTTAACTAGGATCTGCAGCTTATCCAATAGGTAGGGAAATGGGCAGACTGGGTGGGCCAAGCGGTCCTTATCTGCCATCAAAGTCTATTTCTATGTTTCACTGTTAGCCATCCCAGTGATGAAGATGGCTGAGGTGTCTTGTGCCCCTTATCTTTTCCCATGCTGGCAACCTGGGTTCAAGAACTGACTCGGGTCATTGGTGGTCAACCAGGGAGGGAGATAATCTAGAGTCTGAGGGACTGCTCTTCTCTCCCAGGGTGGGGAAGGTTGTTAACTTGGCCTTGGCTGTCCCAGGTGGAGGCCTGGGGGTAGAGCAGGTCTGGGAGGCAAAAAGTACAGAAGGATCTGCAGGGAATGTCAGACAAGTGCACCACCGCACACAAGTCCTACGCTCTGCAGTAGGAGCGGGGAGCCAGAAAAGTGAAAAATGGTATGTTGGGGGGCTTCATGACGCCCAGTCCAGACACTTTCACACCCTAGCCATCACTTGGCATGTGACCCAGTCTGCTCAGGCTTGATGTACTGGGGAGGGCAGATGGTTCTCCCTCCCCAGCCCTGCCACACGAGGGGAACTCATAGGGAAATTTAAGACTGGGTGTGTGCTGAGGGAGGGGAAGAGCTGGCCTGGGGGAGATGGGGACCGGGCTGATGCAGCTGTCCCCCCCGACAAATGGAGTGAAAAACACCTATAGGAAAAGAAATCGAAGCATTTGTTTATAGACGTTTACTCCTTGTTCATTGGTATTAGAAATAAATATTGTATAATGTTGGAAAGTGTAGACTCTCAGTTGTCCAACAGTACAAGTGTTTGTAGCATAAACCAGTACAGTACCAGTAACCTGTGATAATGACCTGCTAACAAATCCTATGGTCACATAAAAGTAGCAATCAGTTTAAAAAAGGACAAATACCTCCTAAGCACATCACTGGGACATGAGGAGGAGGGACGTGTCCCAGCACCAGCTGCCATCAAGATCCCCTGCTTTAGTGCAGAACAGAAAACTCTTTTGCTGCCTGTGGCAGCAGTAAATGATTCTGTGATTCTGGTTGGGGGGGGGGGTACAGGCAGTGCTTATGCAAGTACATCTGATAAAAGGCCACACTTGTAGCAGCCCTGCCCCTGCTGTGCCCACTCAACCTAGAAACAGAGAGTACTGTGTGCACCAATAATAATGTGGATCTGGGGTGGGTGGAGTGGGAGTGAGCCAGCGTCTAGTAATAGCCTTGCAGGCCACTGAACATATTCACCTACTGCCTTTCAGAAAGGTTGCAGTACTGGGCACTCATCCCAAAAAATGTGGTAGTGATTCCCAGCTGCTCCGCAATTTCTCCAGCATTGGTCTGAACTGTTAACCTTGTAGTGTTTGGTTCTAGTTGGAGTGCTAAAAAACTGTATTATGGTTTTCCTTCTGAATTCTCGCCAGTTATTGGAGGCTGACTTGTGGGACACCCCCTCCCAAACTGATTGCCAACCACTAGGATCTAACTGTATATCTACCTCTCTTTCCCATTCCATCTGGCACTGTAATGGGGGAAGTTCCGTTGCTATTCCATAGCAAGCAACCACCCTAGAAATAAACTGAGATTCCCTTAGACTAGAAGTAGCCTCCCTCAGAACTATTTCCAGTGGGTGTGGGTCCTGTTATATTTCTGTCAGGTGTGAACCCGTTTTCCAAAAGGAAACAACCTGGAGATATCTGAAAAAGTGAGAAGTTGGGAGATGGAATTCCCGCTCTATTATCTGAAAGGATTTAACTTGTCCTTGTTGTACAAATTGTAATTGGGTCATCTGGTAGTACACTTTTAGATTGGGTAAACCAAGTCCCCACTTGTTCTTTGCTCTTTATAGTGTCTTCCATGCCACTCTAGCCTTTTTACCTCCCCATACAAATTGATGTAGGGCCTTTGTTATTTTTTTCCACTCACTGCTTGGTACACATAGAGGCAGCGAGCTAAAGAGAAAGATAAATCAGAAAAGTACATTCATTTTTATTGAATCGATCCATCCTATTAGGGACAAGAGAAGAAGCTCCCATCTCTTTAAGTCTGTGAGTGTTTCTTTAATTAATTTCCCATAGTTAGCTTGGTATAGCTGTTTCATGTTTAATGGTATATATATATATATATGCCAAGGTATCTGATGTTAGTTAGAACCCATTTAAATGGTATCAATTGTTCAGTTCTGGGGTACAGGAACCACTAAGATGATTTCCATTTTGTCCTTGTTTATTTTAAAGACTGACACCTGCCCGTATTTTTTTAATATTTGGTGGAAGATCGGGAAAGTTTCAGGTAGATTTCTTAAATACAGTATAACACTGTGTCGTCCGCATAAAGGGAGATCCTGTTTTCCTCCCCGCCCACCCTAATCCCAGCTAATTCTGGGTGTGGCCTAATAAACTCCACAAGGGCTCCATACTCAGGGCGAATAAGATAGGTGATAGGGGGCATCCCTGCCTGGTTCTTCTTCGTATGTCTAATGCTTCTGAAATTGTACCATTCACTTTAATCGGTCGAATGCTTTTTCCATGTCAATCGTAATAGCTACCTGCTGCTCCTTTGCCTGTTTCCCACTGTGCAAGATATTGAGGCACCTCCTAATATTATCTTTAAATGTCTGTTCATCACAAAGCCTGCCTGGTCTGGATGGACCAGGTCTGGTAGGATGACATTAATTTCATTAGCTAAGATCTTGGTAAAGATCTTCAAATCTATGTTAAGTAGCAAAATTGGTCTGTAGGAGGCACAGGAGTCAGGAGATTTGCCATCTTTTGGGATTACCGTGATAACAGCCTCCCTCCAGGATGAGGAGAGGTCCCCTGTCTCTTTACAACTACTGAAAACCCTCACCAATATTTGTTAGTAATGAACAGGATTTTTGGTAGAATTCAGTATTAAACCCATCAGGTCCTGGGGACTTGCCCACCTTCATATTTTGTATAGTTTGGTTAACTTCATTGGTGGTTGTGGGAGTTTCCAAATGCTGTCTTACCTCTTCAGATAGTTTGGGAAGGGAGACTCGGTCCAGGAAATCTTTTTTCATTTGAGGAGACTCCTGTCCCTCCTGGTCAACAGCATACAGGGCGGTATAATAATCTTTAACTGGCCTGGCAATTTCCTTAGGGGTATGATGAGTGTCTACACCTCCCTGTCCCAGGTTTTAATTTTCTTTACATATCTGTCAGCCTGGGCCTTCCAAAGTCTAAAGGCCGAGAGTCGACCTGCCTTATTACCATACTCATAATATTTTTGGTTTGCATAGCGTAATTTCCCCTCAGCTTGTTGATCTAATAAATCTTGTAACTCTTTTCTGGTCTTGTTTAACTCTCCTTTAATGATCTTAGACCTTCCCTGTTTATAATTATGTTCTAATAGTGTCAATTTTGATTCTAAGGCTTCTTGTTTTTCTTTTCTCTGCTTTTTTGATCTTGATGCATAGAAGATTATTTCACCTCTACAGTAGTTACAGCTTTTAACCTGTCCTGAAAACACCTGGAATCAGGCCTTTCTGTATGGTTATGTTTTTGATAATCTTCGAGGGCACTTTGCATTTGAGTTTGAAAATCCTCTTGGCCCAGCAGAGAGGTATTCATCTGCCACATGGTGTACCTGTTCCAATTACCTAATTGGATAGAGAGAGTCACTGCTGCATGGTCTGATACTAACCTCGGGTGGATGGTACAATTCTTTATTTTGTGTAGTTCTATGCTACTGCACAGAAAATAATCTATTCTTGAGTGGGAGTCCTTGGGACTAGAGTAAAATGTGTAGTCTTTTATTGTGGGATTTAGTACCTTCCACACATCTAGCAGTGCCAGTTCCTGCACCCCCAAACAGCATGACTCATATTCCTATTTGTGGAGACTACCTGGGAAAAGCAATCTGCCTGAGGGTTCAAAAAACAATTAAAATCCCCACCCAGAAGGATGAGACCTTCACCCAATGCTGATAGCTTGTGAAATATTTTTTTATAAAATAAGGGTTCATCATTATTTGGGGCATATGTATTTATAAGGTGTCTTTTCTGGGTGAACAGTGTTCTGGATATGATTACCCCCACGCCCCTCCAAGATCTCTTCAGAAATTATTTCTAATGGCAAATCCCTCTGAAGAAGGATTGCAGCATGTGCTCTTTTCCCCAATGGGTGGGAAGCTCCCACCACCCAACCAACCCACCCATGACCTTTTCAGTTTAGAATGTTCTACCATTGTTAATTTTGTCTCTTGAAGGAAGCAGATGTCTACTTTCAGTTGCTTAAGATAATGTAGTACCCTAGTCTGCTTAATCGGGAATTAAAACACTGAACATTCAGGGACACAGCTGTTAGGGTGTTTATAATGTGGTGAACAAGAGCTGTTTTTTCTGGTGGGTTTGTCCTCCCTTCCCCACCAGAAAATCTTTCCACACAGAGAACATAAGGTATTCATCCAGCCTACCAATATTGTCAAGACATATCCTTATGTCTTGACTGATATTGTCAAGACATAGCCTTAAATGCACCACCACCCTGAACCAGCCCAACATGAGGACCGATCAAGTACCGGCTACCACTATGTGTGTGGCGAGGTAACTACATCAGTTTGGTCCTTGGGTCTGGTGTTCATTAACCGTACCCACCCAAAAACTATCGTCCACCTTCTGTATTCAGCTATTTGCATGCTAAATTACCTTCCAGATCAGATCCTCTATATACATTATATCACTACACCACTCTACTGCAGTGTTAGATGGTTACTGGGTGTTTCTATTAGTTCCTGCTGTTTAAGGCAACCCCCTTCCCCCCTTCCTTCAGCACAGATAATCTGCCAGAACCTAAGAGAGAGAGAGAGATAGCAGCCTTTTTACAAAGAATGGTGACTGTTAGATACGCTAGGTTGAGCATCAGTCGTGCTTTCAAAGCCAAGCCCAATCCATTTCTGCTTCAAAAATCTGTTCTCCCTCTAATCTGGTTAAAATAGGAAGGGGGTGCCATTCATATACATTTGGAGCAGATTACCAAGGCTGCTCCTCTGTCCACATGCAACCGACTCCCTTTCCTTGAACACAGTGGTGGTGCTATCATTTACGCAGGTTATTTCCAGTTCTAACCAAAAATAGGAAGTAAGAGTTCAAGTGGGGAAAAAACAGTAGTTCTGACTCAGAAGATGGGCTTGTTGGGTGACCGGTGCCCACGTTTCATTACCAACTGGCCGTGATAATACATAACGTTGCTGGAAAAGATGCTGCCCATTGATTAGAATGGAGCGCATCCCTGCACTCTCACTGGCATCTCATCATAACATTAGTGAGCGTGCGGGTGGAGCGAGGGTGGCACTTATAACAGGGAAGTCCGTGGGACCCTGTTTTAAGACTTTTACGAGTGATGAAGTTCTTTTCATAATGGATTATTAGTGGAAATATTCACAATTCTTGACTCCTGTGGGGGTAAGGCATCTATGTTTCGGGTGCAGGAGGCTTAATGTTGATGTTGGTGAATGTCTTTAATTTAAATTTTTTGTTAACATGATTAGTTAGCTCTTGTATTTTTGTACTGTATTTGTTGTTTATACTCTGTAACCTGGATGAATGTGAAAACGGGCATTTGTGTTCACACTCTTTTCAGTAAAAAATAAAACTCGATTGACTGATTGATTAAACACCGTTCTTAAACCCAGTAGGCCCTGTTTTCTTTCTAGGCTTATCGGTTGTAACCACAAGTTCAATTTAAATGAAAAAAGAGAGACCTGAACCCAGTTCCCAACCATAATATTTAGAAGTAAAAAAAGGCAATACTAAATTCAAAATGTAGCAGCTGGTTCATGAACTGGGAAGAAATCGTTAATCTGACAAAAAATAACTAAAACCCTCTGTTAATATTGGAAGGTTTAGAGTAAAGTTCTACACCAATCTAAAAATAAGAATAACCAAAAAGTAAGTAAAAATAGCCAGTTCTTCAATGGTTCAAAGAACCACTGAGGAACCACTAACCGAGGTAAAAACTGACTAAAACAATCACTAAAACTAGCGTTAAGTATAAAAATAAAGGCAGTAGTACCATAAAGAAATCAAAACAATGTACTAATTTTCACAAAAAATAAAGAATTCTCAGTCACACCGAGGAGCAGTTTCCGAGGCATCTTACTAGGCAGGCAGAGAAAGAAATCTGAGCATTATAAAATGCAGCAGTTGGTAAGGGCAGCAGTTTGAATGGTGACACAAGCCAAGGAGTGTTCCATCATTTGCATAAGTTCCATTTCCTCTCTGGGACAGTTCAACACTGGAGGCTGATTGCTATAATTAATCATACTGAAGAATTTATGGGGTTAGAATAACGCTCCACTTCTGCAAATTTGCTCTTTGTTTCAATAGACAGGTTGTTTCTGCCTGCTGAGGGCCAATAGTGTATTTTTCCAGCCACATTATTAATTATTTACAGGCTTCACAAATTATTCTAGCCAGTCAGGGTTGGTGACTCATGGCAGATTACATCTATCCACAATGAAGGTGGCTTTTTCTTGCCACTGCACATAAACCTATTGGAACTCCTTTACTGAAGGCCCACTGCATTTTTGTAGAAACATAGAAACATAGAAGTTGACGGCAGATAAGGACCGCAAGGCCCATCCAGTCTGCCCATTTCTTTTTCTACCTTATAAATGTGCCATCGGCCTTTGCTCTGTCAGTGGCCTATCTATTCATAGTCATTTGTATTGCTCCCTTATGCCTATCCCATGCCTGTTTGAAGCCCTGCACTGTATTCATAGCCACCACTTCTTGTGGTAAGCCATTCCATGCATCCACCACCCTTTCTGTGAAAAAATTTCCTCATTCCCCCTTAATCGGCCTCCCTCTAATCTCATGCTGTGTCCTCTTGTCCTGCTATTTTCTTATATTTAAACATGTTAGACTCTTTCACCTTGTGTATGCCCTTAAGGTTTTTGAATGCCTCGATCATATCACCTCTCTCCCTCCTTTGCTCAAGGGTATACATATTGAGCTCCGTTAATCTGTCCTCATATGTCTTCTGATCAGTCCCTGCACCATTTTGGTTGCCCTTCTCTGGACTGCCTCAATTTGGTTAATGTCCTTGTGAAGGTGTGGCCTCCAATACTGCACGCAGTACTCCAGATGGGGCCTAACCAGTGTCTTGTACAGAGGGATTATTACCTCCCTCTTACGACTTGTGATACCCCTACTAATACACCCTAACACCCCCCTAGTAGTGACCATCCCTCCCATGGAGTGATTCCATCAACCTTCAAGCTGTCAAGGGTATGACAGCTGGGTTTCAATGCAAAAAAGTGCAAAACAAAAGCTGGCCCAGTGGCACAGAGAGGGCTGAGGCACTGGTTGCCTTACCTCTCATTATGCTGGTGACCCAGGTTCAGGAGTGAACTTGGGTCATCAGGGAGCCAGCACAGGGGGGAGGATGAGAGCATGCTTGAGCAGCCGTAGGACAGCTCTCCTCTCTCTGGGTGGTAGTGCCCCCCCCATAGTTCCACTACCAATGGGTGGAGATCTGGTTGCTAGCATAGATGGGGAGGGGCAGCAAATTGCTGAGAGGGTGTCCTGAGCCATGGCGTGCATGCCTTCACATGCATGCACTCGGCCAAGAATGATGACGGGTGAAAATGGGGAGAAAAATATACAAAAAAAATATATCGCAAAAAAAAGAAAGTGCAAAACAATGCACTTGGGGCACAGAAATGCAGAGGCAGAGTACAAAATGGGTGGAGTGGTAATGACCACCACCAAACAGGAAAGAGACCTGAGATAATCATATTTGATTACCTAAATGTGTCAAGGCAATGCAGCAATGTAGTTGGGAGGGCTAGTGGGGTGCATAGGGAAGGGCATCACCAACAGAAAAAAGGAAGTGGTGTTGCTTCTCTATAGTTCACTGGTAAAACCCCACCTACAGTACTATGTTCAGTTTTGGTGACCACATCTCCAGAAGGACATAGACAGAGTGGAGGCAGTCCAGAAAAAGCCAAAATAAATGGTGCAGGGTCTGCAACAGAAGCCCTATATGGAGAGACTTAATGGCCTCAGTATGTACACCATGAAAGGGGGAATATGATAGAGACCTGTAAATACCACGTAGGGGTATATAAGGTACAGGAGGGACGTATTTTTCAGAAAGAAAAGGTGCTTAAGAACAAGGGGACATGCTATGAAGCTGGAGCGAGTAGATTCAGGAAAGATGTGAGGAAGTATTTCAGACAAAGAGCGGTGAATTCCTGGAACAGCCTTCCAGTTGAGGTGGTGGGGCAGAAACAGTAGTAGGGTTCATGAATGCGGGGGATAGACATAAGGGAATCTTAGTGAAGAGGAAGGGGAGGGAGAAAGAGCCAGAAATCAAGCAGGATCTACGGTGACACTGCAGGTAGGGGAAAATGGTATAAACTCCCACTATTCACAGATGACTTCCTTTTAACCCTGCTTAACCTGATGGAGTCTGTTCCTGTGGCCTGGTAACTGATTCAGAACTTTGGTCGGGTAGGTGGATTTTCATTAAACATGCTTAAAACAGAGGTCCTAACACATAATTATACTTCCCCGAACATGATTAAAGCAACATACCCCTTCAGGTGTAGGGAAACAAAAATTAAATACTTGGGTGTAATAACACCAAAACAATTAAAACTATTAGAACTTCCCAACTATGAGTCCCTAACACAAAATATACAGTAGAGAAGGACTTGATTAACTGGGATCACCTGCCCTTACCCCTCTTCTCTAGGGTGAAAATAATATGGTTCAGCATATTTCCCTGTCTACTATATTTATTTTAAACAATTCCCCTGCTGCCAGCAATGCAATACTTTAAACATTGGGACAAAATAATAACAACATTTATATTGGCAGGAAAACAGCCTAGGATAAGATACTCTCTCTTGCAGATGCCAAGGGCACAGAGGGGCCTGGGACTATCTCACCTTCTTAATTATGCTAGGGTGGCTCAAATGCGGGTGGCGTTTCACTGGATGAACGACACCTCAGACTACCAGTGGAAACACATAGAAAACACTATATAACCTACATGAGATACGTGGCTTTTTAAGATCCCAACCAGACCAGTTACACAACATGACTTTGGACAGTTCACAGCGACTACCCTGCGGGTATGTAACAAGCTTTTCACTAACAACAAGCTCTTGTTCCCATTCTGTTTTGTTTGAATACTATTTACAACATCAGACTTCTTCCTCTCACACATTACCATGACTTTTATAAGATGGGGGCACCAGGGACTTCCATATATTTACCAATTGCTGGATAATGAGGGGGTGATTCCTTTTGAAACACTGCAGTCCCATTATGGATTAGTGGGAAGGGAACATTTCAGGTATCTGCAGCTCCACACTTACCTACTCCACAAAACAAAAGATAGAACTAAGCTCTCCAACCCACAGCCCTTACTCCTGAGACTTGTGATGGACACCCAAGGGGGAAACAGTGGGGCAACCTGATTGTTTTTTCTACAAAGCCCTCTTGGAATACCTATCAGATTCCACAAAATTTGTTTTTGGCAAATAAAACACAGAGTTACCTTCTCCAATTTAATGTCAAGACTGGAATAAATATATGGGTCTATCTGTAAAAATTACCTCCTCAAATTAATGGAGGGATTTGCATGGAAACGCAAATTTAGATTTTTTGATATGCCAGCAAAACTAGCTAGGATTTATCATGATCATTCTGAGGCCTGGTGCTAGAGGGACTGTGGAGTGGTGTCGGCTGATGATACCCATCTGTTTTAACAATGCCAGTTTCTAGAAGATTATTGGGAAGATATCAAGGCTCAGATGGCAAGGGTGGGCATACAACCAGACAAACTAAATGCCAATATGATACTTCTAATGATCCCCCTAGATCATGTGAGGGTGACGCCTATGTCCCTGGCCCTGGTTCTTATATTGGCAGCCAAGAAAGCAATAACAAGAAAGTGGAAACAGATAACAATACCAACAAGAAATGATTGGCAGACCATAGTAAATGAAATATATAATATGGAACGTATAACTGCATACTTGCTTAATTCTCAAAATAGGTTTAGAACAAATGCAAGAAGCTTATGTAATAAAAAAGGAGAGCTTACATGCATATTAAAATCACAAAATATATCCGTATGTGGAGTAACCGAAACCTAGAACCAGGATGGGGATTGGAATACTGATGTAATGGGGTATAATAAGTTTAAAAAAATAGAGACCTTAATAAAAAGGGTGGAGGTATCATACTTTACATTGAGGAAAATTTGAAAGCATATACACTGAAAACTAAAATAAGTACAAATGAGAGCTTATGGGTTAAAATCAATTTGCCTTATAGATCCCTAACAATAGGCTTAATATATAGATCACCCAGTCTAACATCTGGTGAGAACCATGATCTAATTGAGGAAATTAGTGGGGTAGAAATAAATAGTTCCTATATAGTAATGGGAGATTTAAATCTTCCAACTGTTAATTGGGATACCCATATATCGGATTCAAACATGGAAACTAAGTTCACAGATGCTTTCATCCGATCTAATTTGGAACAAATAGTTAAACAGCCTACTCGTGGAAAAAACATTTTGGACATTGTCCTTACAAATGATGATGAGAGAATAGAAGACATAAAGGTACTCCCACCCTTGGGTGATAGTGACCGTTGCATTGTGAAATTTAAATATAGAACTGAACTGCCACATACCAAGGGTATTACTAAGATGAAAGACTTTAATAAAGCAGACTATGCTAGAATAAATGATTTTTTATCAAAATATAATTGGGAAATCAAACTTTATAACCTGAAATTACCACAAATTTGGGAAAACATTAATAAGAAAATTAACACCTGTATTGCTATTTGGGTTCTGAACAGAATTAAGTGCTGTAAAAACAAACGTGTTCTTCCCTGGTGGTCCATTAATATTAAGAAACAACTTGTTAGAAAAAGGAAATAATATAGAAAACATACTAAAAGTAAATCTACTAGTTTATGAACTAAATACAAAACTGCTGTTAAGAAATTAAAAAATATGATTACATTTTCCAAATCTAGAGTAGAACTCAGTTACAAAAGTTAAAGATAATAAAAAACAGTTCTACAACTATATTGGTTCTTTGAAAGGAAGTCAACAAACTATAGGCCCCTTTAGCACCAATAATACTTCTATTATTGATGAAACCGTCACTGCTACAGTACTAAATGAACAATTTTAAAATTTTTTTGAAAATAAGGTAACCATTAGAACCCCATTTCTCAAAAATGAAAATAGTCGTCCTATTTTTACAAATAGTGAGATTGATAAAATAATTAAATCCCTGAAGCCTAATAGTTCAGCAGGCCACCTAGACTTTTACAGGGAATTAGCCATACAATTTCTGGTCCACTAACAGTGCTCTTTAATGCATCCATCCTAGAAGGCAAGGTTGTTCAGGCCTGGAAAGAAGCTATTGTGATGCCTATTCACAAGGAAGGAGACAAACATGATCCTAACAATTATCGCCCAATATGCCTAACTTCTATCATAGGTAAAATTATGGAAAGATTACTCAAAACTTATATCATTAATCACATATATAGGAATAATATAGCTGACATTTTTCAACATGGATTTGTGACTGAGAGGTCTATACTAACTAATCTTTTACAATTTTTTGAACCTCTTAGTGCTGTCTTGCATAGGGGTATACCAGTAGAAGCGATATTTTTGGACTTTGCCAAGGCATTTGACAAAGTTTCACACAAAATCTTGCTACAAGAACTAGCAAGAATTAATCTACACTCTAATATCATAAACTGGATACAATCATGGTTGGAGAAAAGGACTCGGCGAGTGTCAGTTAAAGCTCATCTATCTGATGTAGGTATGGTGACTAGTGGAGTTCCTCAGGGCTCAGTCCTAGGTCCCATACTATTTAACATTTCAGTTTCCACAATGCCTACAACTGACAAAATGTGGGTTTCAAAGTATGCCAATGATTGTAAGATTGGTAGCTTGATAAGCTCAATGTCAAATAGGTGTCTCATGCAAAATCATCTAAATAATCTATCAACTTGGGCAAATACATATGGAATGTTTTTTAATGCAGACAAATGCAAACGTTTGCACTTGGGAAAGAATAATATGGCTTTTGACTATTATTTAAACAACATACTATTAAAAAACATTACTGAAGAGAAAGATTTGGGAGTTATAATCTCAAATAATTTAACCTCTGAGAGAAATAATACAATCAATGTTAAAAATGCAATAAAATTGTAGGCTCAATTTTAGGTAATATTAGAAGCAGAGTCTCTGACGTAATTATGCCACTCTGCACCAGTTTAGTACCTACACACCTGGAATATTGTTCCCAATTTTGTGCTTCTACTTCTATTAGGAGTTTGAAACTAGCCGAGGGTGTACAGCGTAGATTCACCAAGAAAGTTATAGCTTTACATAATAAAAGTTATGAGGAAAGATTAAGAAAATTAAAACCTTTCTCTGTCAAATACCGACAAATAAGGGGGAGATTTATGTTTGGTATTTAAAATGTTAAAAGATGATTATTTAAAAACAACAATAGGATTGACAACAGCTTCCAATACTAAATCGACTAGGAGTCATAGTTATAAACTTATCGGTGAGAAATGTATATCCACAAAAAGGAGTCGATTTTATACAGAAAGAGTGGTTGGAATGTGGAATTCCTTGCCTGAAAGAGTTGTTAATAGTAGTAATTTAACTATCTTTAAGCAGAGATTGGATGATTTTATGGGGGAAAAAAATTTTGAGTTCCACCCATAGGGTATATGGGTGGTGAGTGCAATAAAGGGTATTTCTTTTTGCCTACTGCACTCGTAAATTTCTATGAACCTATGAACAAGATGGCAACCATGGATATTGTATGCTATGCAGGAAGACAGGGACTTTGTTCCACAGGCAGAGAGGGAAGTACAACTGACTGAGCCCACTAGTAAAGCAAAGGCAGCAAGAACCCTGTCTAATGCAGTACTGTGGAACACCTAGAAATAAAAATCAATACGACAGAATAAATAAGTAAGCAAGATAATAGTAACATAAACAAGGCATGTAATATTAAAAAAGCAAATACATGAACTGTTTAAAGTGTAGTAGGTATTATGACAAAAATAAAATAAGTAAATATTGACATAACAACAACTGGAATTATGTTTTTTTTTTTTAGTGTAACTTTTTTTCCCTGGTCCCCACCAGTCTTCACGGCCATCCTCCCAGCCCCACACCCAAGATCAGGCCACTGTCCCCAACATCCCCCTTGGCTTCCCCTCCATGGCAAGGTGGTCAGGAGCCCCCAACTCTACTCACCTCAAATAGGATCCAGACTGTCGGGGGAGTGCCATTCGAGTCAGGGCCTGCGAGGGTGGCTGTTCATCCGGTGCAACCTGGGACCATTTTCCTGTTTCTCCCACAAGAGTGGGGCAAGCAATGATGTCATTGGAGGGGGTATTGATGTGTCCACATGCGCTCCTCCCAGCACCTGCCCCACTCAGTTCCTTCTTGCAGTGTCAGTACTCTGGCCCCCAGCCACCACCAGGGGTCAGAAGCACACCGACCACTGAGATCCCACCTCCCCAGAGAGGGAGAGTAGTCCCTTGGATGCTCAATCCCTCTCCACCCCTGGCAGACCATGCTCATTCCCGAATGCAGGTCACTGGTATAACGCGAGGTAAGGTGACCAGTGCCTCAGCCCTCACTGTCACCAGACCAGCCCAGAATTATGTTTTTAATCCATAATCTGTACAAAATGTCTTTAGAATATAATGTAACAAAAGAAATGTTTAAGTTTTACTGCTTGTAAATGTAAAAGCTGTACCTTGTGCAAAACAAAATAAAAATAAAATCTAAAAAAATAAAGCAAGCCTATTATGAGGGGTGGTCATGAGTGGCTCACTTCCTTGCATGCCACCTCAGAGCAAATTATAGGAAGGCCTATATTCTCCAACTCTGGAACACAAACAATGGGAGTCCAGAGCATAGGGAGGACTGTATTATGACACTGATGCATGCTTATTACCAATCCCTAATAATGAAAGCGATCCCTCCTCCCCACAACTTCCCCATCTAATTCTTGAGCATCAACACCTCCTGTAACATCTTATCACTGTAGAGGAGGTGACTCAGGTTCTCCAGTAAGATAAAACTCAAAAAGCCTTGGCCTGGATGGCTTCCAAGTAGATTTTTTTTAAAGCTTTTTTTCTGCTGATCCCATTCTACTCCTCCTCAGGGCTTTTGGTGCAGTTCAAGCATGTCTCTTCCACCCGGCCCCCACCACCCACCTTGGAACAGGGTCACTATATCGGCTATCCTAAAGGCCATTAAATATCCTAAAAATCCAGCCTCTTACCATCCTGTAGCCATACTTAAGCTGGATTACAAAATTTATTTGGCCGTTTGGGCACAGAGGCTGAACAAGTTACTTCCTGCCTTAATTCATCACAACCAGTCTGGTTTTATTAGGCAACAGCAGATGATGGGTAACATACTTTGCACCTTGTGGCTGTCTGATCATGTTTTTCAATGCTCCATGCCCACAGTTCCTCTCAGCCTAGATGCTGAGAAGGCATTTGACAGTCTACTGGAGCTTTTAATGGAGTACTGCATTGGGAGGCAGTATAGCACTGTGATTTAGGGCACTGAGTTGCAAACCTGGAGACCTTGGTTTGAATCCCACAGCCCCTACTTGCATACTGTGTGACCCTGAGCAAGTCACTTAACTTCCTTGTGCTCCCAGGTCACACCTGGAAACAAGCTTTGGCTTAGTGTGCCTTTCCTGGTTAAACAATTTCCCCATTCTCCCTTCCCTACTCTGGAAGCATATGGTTTGCCGGAACCTTTTATACTCTGGCTTCAAACTCTATGCCTCCCTGCAGGCATATGTGAGGGTAAATAGCTCTGCAGTACACTGATCACTCGGAATGTGCTACCCAGCAGGGGAGCCCTCTCTCCCCCCCTCCTTTTTGCACTCTCTATTGAGCCTTTAGCCACACCTATTTGTTCTAATTGGAAATTGAAAGGATACATTTGGGGAGCACTAGGTTTAAGATTGCTGTGCTGCTGACCATACTGTCTTCCAAAACTCCATTTTGGGAGGAGCTTGATAAATCTGGTGCAGTATCAGGTTTCAAACTGAATAGTCAGAAAACAGCTCCGACTGCACAATTGAAATGCAGGTTTCCTGTTAAATAGAACAAAAGTGTTAAAAAATATATTGGTATTAATATCCACAGAGACCTACAGTACATAACCTTGAACTGCTTAATTATAAGCCCTTAACACACAAACTTAGAGAGGTACTGCACAACTGGAATTAACTTCCACTGGGATTTTTCTACAGGGTGGCGTCAATCTGAATGATGGTCCTACCTCAAATTTTATACCTGTTGCAAACTCTCCCTGTCCTGTATTCAAGGATCTATTTTAAAAACTGGGATAAAACTGCCTCCTCTTTCTTTTTGATGGTACTTGACCCCCAAGTTCAATACACCATCCTCAAGCTCTCCAGGGACCAGGGAAGTATGAATCTCTCGAATTGTGTCAATTATGCTTTAGCAGCCTATCCCCAAATTGCCTGCCACTGGATGGTGGACGTTGATCAGGCAACATGGAAACATATAGAATTCCATAATGATCTATCTATTGTGCCCAAACACCTGTTCTCACGCCCCTTTCCTAATCCTCGCTCAGAGCATTATGCATGATACAGAATATATAGAATAATTTATTTTATTTAGCTTTTGTTAACCAGGTAAGTACACTAGACAAAACATATGCCTATTTTCAGGTACAACCTGGGAGAGTACAGGAATTGAAAGAACATACAGAGTACAACTTGAAGCAAGTAAGGCAGATATACTGAAAATCAAAAAAGCATAACATACATAGAAGATAACTCAGGTTTCAACAGTGACACAGTAAAATATAAAATCAAATACAGAGTCAGAATGACAATGTTCAAAGCAATATATATAGATATATTCAAAATTCATACACTTACATGGGTGGGTGTATGTGTAACCAGAATTTTAGACACACCCGGGGTGTGGGATGCTACATAAACCCCAAGGGTGAAGCCCAAGGGGTTTATAAAAGCATCCCGCACCTCAGGTGTGTCTAAAATTCTGGTTTTACACACACTTGCCATACATTATTTTATTTAATTAATGTCCAGCATTTTCTATGTGTGTGGGGAGAGAGAGAGAGAGAGAGAGAGAGAAAGAGAGAGATGTGTGCACACACACACACACACACACACACCCTTTTGTGTGCTTTTAGTAGACATTCATTTACTTTTTTTTTTCAGTGGGGATGTTGATGTTCGCAGGAGCCGCGGTGTGGTTTACCGTGCTCAGTGCTGCCTTTCAGTGGTTTTGGTCTCTCTCACCCCTTGCCATCGCCACCACATTACTGGGGTCTCCTATCACGTTTTGCTACAGCGACAGTTCAGTAATGTGAAGGCAGGATCAACCAGATGTGTATCAAAACAAAATCTAACTCATACCTTTCACGGGTGTTGGGGAAACAAGGAGTTCTGTTGAGTGCTTGCTATTGTAGGAATGGAGCCACCATGTTTTGTGAGATGTTCGTCACACCCACAGAAAGTTGAATGGCCAATGAGGTTACTGGAGCCAAGTTTTATTGATGGGCACTGATTACAGCCTCCTGGCTGTAACCAAAAATATCAATAGGGAGGTTGTAACCAAAAAATAAAAATGCTGTAATGTATGTATAAAAGTTGCTGCCCATTAATTAAACAACCATTACTTTGATACAGTGGTCAAGATTTTTGGAGACAATTACTGTTAACCAACTTTTATATTTTTTTCCTGGCTATAGCCCATGATACTGATTTCTAACCTTTGCAAACTGATCACACCTTCCGGTGATGTTGGCACCTGGGGTTTTCACATATTTTTCAGTTTGTTGATGCAAAGGGGGTCATACCCTTTCAAATGTTACAAGATAAATATGGCGGTACAGGCAGGGAGCATTTTAGGTATTTACAACTTTAAACATACCTACTGAAGAACAAAAACACTGGTGAGGCCTTACCTAGAGTACTGTGTGCAATTCTGGAGGCCACACCTTCCCAAGGACATTGACAGGGTGGAGGCAGTCCAGAGAAGGGCAGCTAAGATGGTACAGAGCTTGCACCACAAGACATATGAGGAGAAATTAAAGAACCTAAATATCTGCTCACTGAAGGCAAGGAGGGATAGGAGGGACATGACAGAAACATTCAAGTATCTTAATAGCATAAACAGGTGCAGGGGGAAAACATCTTCCAGTATTGGAGAAGTACAAGAATGAGGGAGCATGATATGAAATCGGAAGGTGCAGGATAAGGGGAAATGTGAGAACATTTTTTTTCACAGAAAGGGTGGTGAACACGTACTAGTCTGCCACAGGATTTGGTGGGAGCAAGTACAGTGGAGGGATTTAAACATGCCTGGGACAGGCACAGGGGAACTTTATTGGTGGGAAGGAGTGGTGAAAAGCCAATGACCAGATAGGGTAAGAGGCCACAAACAAGTATAGTGCTTGCAGACTAGATGGGCCTGGCGGTCCTTGTCTGCCGACAATTTCTATGTTTCTATAATGTGCGTGGCCACAGGCTGCCAGATTCTCCACATCCACTATTGTTGAGGATTATTACTAGCACTCTAATAGGGACAATATAACAGCACCTTATAGAACACTCTTATGGGGTGTACAAGCTGTGTGACCACATACTGCGGAATATGTTCTGCACCAATGGGAAAATTAGATAAGTAAAGACTATGATTGTGCTTTATGGAAAAGGGTTTGCTTACCAGCATTAAAAATCACCTCCTCAGTAACATGGTGTGAATTTGCATGGAAGTGTAGAATTGATATTTTTTTGTCCCCCTCAAATTCAAATGAAATATGTGGGACCCATATATGGTCGATGTTGGTATAAATGTGACAAAGAAAAGGCAGATCATGCCCATATTTTTGGGGATTGCCCAGTTCTTGCTAGCTTGTGGCAGAATCTTGGTGCACTGTTTGAATCTCACTGTTTGGGCCCTGAATTGCTTTCCCCCTCAATGGTATTTTTATTCATCCCTCTACATGGAGGAAGAGTAGACACTGGGTCTCGGTTTATTATACTTCACGTAGCTGCCAAAAAGGTCATAACTTGCCTTTTCTACAGGTACAACCCCCCCCCACTATAGTACACTGGCAATCTATCATACCATCTATGTATAGATTAGATAAACTTATACAATCCGGGGACAGACACCTCAGTTTCAGAATGTGTGGCATCACTGGAGTTGCTATATTATGCCCGCACACATCCAGAGGTGAAATAAAAAGTCACAAAATGCTAAAAATGTTACTACAAAAATTCCGGTTTATTCACAGATCCTACCTGGTTCACTATTGCTGTCTTGATTGTATGTCTACTCACTTTCTACTCTCAGAAGACACCACACTGAACTCTAAACCAGCCTAATTTTTTTACCAACTGAAGAAATCGGTGCATCTCACCGACCTGCAGACACAGATATATTAATTATTAAACTGCACATACTGAAAGCCACGGACCAGTGCCCAAGGTCAGCTCACAAGTTGGTGCTGCCTGGCTGAGATTAATGACTGGATTCCTGCTGAAACCAGGAAAAAATGGGTCTTGACTGTAAACCCCCTGAGTCCCCCATGTCATGAACGCACAGTTTATCATTCTCCTGATGGTAACCCTGCCTATAATGGACCCGTACCTGGATAACACCTCGAACCACTAAGGCTGTGTACTTGCAGAAAAGAGCCCTCCAGCCCAGTGGGAGACCCGCAGTAACACCCAGCTATTTGACCATCCCCCCCACCCCATGCCAGGTACTACAGCCCCCCAGGACTCAACAGGCCAATACTGTGCCTATACCCAGGATTGCTTAGCAGCCTTTGTACCCCTTCAACAACACACAAGGCACTGACTCACCAGACAGCAAGGACAGCCCACCTTTTCCCTAAATTACCTAGGATGCTCATCTTGGTCCTACTGCTGATCTCTGGAAACGTTCATCCCAACCCTGGCCCTATGCCTGCCAACTCCCAGACCCAGCCACCCACAAGGCGGTTGAGGATGGTGTCCTTAAACATTGGCAGCCTACTGGCAAAGCTCACTCAGTTTGAAGCCTGGGTGGCACTTATGCAGCCTGATGGTATTGCGCTGACCGAAACCTGGCTCACACCCAGAACTGCTGACACGGCAGTCTCCCTGCCTGGATACAACTTGTATAGGCTTGATCGCACGGCGAAAAGAGGGGGTGGATGCCTAATCTACACCTGTAACCATCTCCAGTGCCATAAAGTCCAACTGCCTGCTGCCAGCAATGACTGTGAATGCCTTGCAGTAAAAATGTATTTATTTATGGAAAAGTTTCACCAGGTAAGGCACACTGAACAACAAGTTGCTCATCTCTGGATGTGACCCGGGGAGATGGAGTTAGATAGTAAAATATTTTACAACAAGGCACATACAGCAGTAGAGTAACCAATTGAATGCATAGTAGACAGCTACACATTTTTGCTGCAAACACCTGATTAGCATAAAGTGTACAGTTTTCAAGTAGCACTGATTACATATGGGGAGATAAGTACAATAAAGCGGGCCGTAGCCAGATGTGCAGCATCAAAAGTGGGACTTTATGGAGTACAAACAATGGGTAGGCGTTGCAGCAAGTTAGCATTAAGTGTAGGAGGGCAGTGACCGTGAGAATAGCAAGCGCTATGGTCATATGATGCAAAGACTATTAAGTGGCAAATACATAAGGAGATTTAATGGCTAGAACATACAGGTTGATTGCAGTATAGCAGAGTTAGTTAGCAGGAGCTCCAAAAGGAGCACAAGCATACCTCCAGTTACAAATGCATCAGCAATAAAGCAGAGAACAACTTTAAGTGCATAGATATAATAAGGGCTTGCATGTAGGTAATGCCTAGTCTAATGGCGGCAGTAAAGTTTAAGGCTAGATAGGGGGAGGGAGTCAGGTGCAGGCACAATTAACTGTAAAGAAGTTGTGGAGTGCCATAGTAAGCGAGCCGGCTGAGGAAGAAAGACTGATTTGAGATGGAAGCGAGTTCCACAGTTTTGGGAGACGGTAGGAGAAAGCAGACTGGCCCATAGAGGTGGACCTCAGGGGTGCTGCCAGGGTTCTGTGGTCATAGGATCTGAGAAGGGGAGGGGGGAGGAGGTAGATGGGGGAGTACCCAGCCAGTAGGAGGAGACAAATTTTGCACTGTGATGCAGATGCCTGTTAGCTAGAGATGGGAAAGCCAAGGCTCGGTACAGGTGACAATGATGGGTTAACAGAGGTGCATCCAGGGCAAAGTGTCAGAAAGAGTTGAAAAGGGTATCCAGTCTGGCTAAGGAGGTGGCAGGAGCAGAGCAACAGACAATATCAAAGTAATCGACGATTGGGAGAATCATCTTTTGGACCAGTTCTCGCCTAGCCAGGAGCAGGAGGCAGGCGTGATTTCTATATTGGGCACTGAGTTTAGGGCAAAATTTTTCCATTAAGGCTTCAATATGGTCTGAAAGTGTGAGGTGCTGATCCAGCCAGATGCCCAGATATCTGAAAGATGTAGAGGTATCAATAATTGTCCCATCAAGGGTAGTAAAAAAGGGCAAGGATGGAAGTTTAGCCAGACGCTGTCTAGTGTCGAAAGTCATGGACACTGTCTTTTTAGCATTTAGAAGTAGTTAACGAGATTGAAACCAGCTCTGGACATTATTAAAGTCCAGCTTTAGCTGGAAGGCAATGACTGAGGGGGATGGCCCTGTGGAATAAAGGACCGTATCATCAGCATACATGTGTATGGAAGACGAGGTACAGATGGATGATAGATCATTCAGAAAAATGGAGAAAAGGATAAGACCCAGTACGGTCCACTGTGGGACACCCATACAGATGGAGAGCGGAGGGGAGATGGTGTCAGAGATTTTTACCAATTGTGTGCGATCATTTAAGTACATGCTAAACCATTTTATTGCATGGTCGGCCAGACTGGCGAATCCTCATGGGCAAGGGGAAGAAAGGGCTGATTGTCTTGTCGGTATACATTCCACCTGGATGCCAGCAAATGGGGTTAAATGATTTTGCCAGTCTCTATACCTAGGCAAGTCACAATAGGGAAACTATTGAGCTAGGTGACTTACATTCTAATTGCCTAGCCAGCTCCAGTTCCTCACACAGGGACCTGATTACTGGACTATAACATAGAACATAGAAACATAGACTTTGATGACAGATAAGGACCACTTGGCCCACCTAGTCTGCCCATTTCCCTACCTAGAGGATAAGCTGCAGATCCTATTTAACCAACAGCCTATTTCTTCCTACCCCTCAACAAAAATTGCCTTATGTCTGTCCCATGCATTCTTGAATTCTCCCACAGTTTTAGACCCCACAACCTCCTCAGGAAGGCTGTTCCATGCATCCACTACCCTCTCTGTGAAAAAATTACTTCCTCACATTGCCCCTGAACCACCCCCTCTATCTTCAAATTGTGTCCCCTTATTCTTGCACTCTCTTTTTCTGAAAGATACTACCCTCTTGGACTTTGTTGATTCCACTGAGGTACTTAAACGTTTCTATCATGTCCCCCCTCTCCCTCCTTTCCTCAAGGGTATACATATTAAGCTCCTTTAGTCTCTCCTCGTGGCTTCTCTTGCAGACCCTGCACCATTTTAGTTGCCCTTCTCTGAACTGCCTCCATCCTGTCTATGTCCTTGCAGAGATGGGGTCTCCAGAACTGGATGCAGTACTCCAGATGGGGTCTCACCAACTGTCTGTACAGGGGGATAACAATTTCCTGTTTTCTGCTAGTGATGCCTCTCCCTATACATCCCAGTATCCCCCCAGCCCTCCCTACCGCCTTCTCACATTGCTTGCCAACCTTAAGGTCATCTGATATGATTACCCCCAGGTCCCTTTCCATTTTTAATGTTGTTACTACCTCCCCCCCCATTGTGTAATCTTTCCTGGGTTTTTGTTTCCCAGGTGCATTACTTGCACTTCTTTGCATTGAATCCAAGCTGCCATAATTCTGACCATTCCTCCAACCTTGCCAAGTCCCTTCTCATCCTTCCACGCCTCCTTGTGTATCAATCCTTTTGCAGATCTTTGTGTCATCTGCAAAGAGGCATACTTTTCCTTCCAGTCCCTCTGTAATGTCACTTATAAAGACATTAAAAGGACTGGACCAGTACTGAACCTCATGGTACCCCACTAGTAACCTCTCTTTCATCAGAGTGGACTCCATTTGCAATTACCTTCTGTGTCCTGTTGTTCAGTCAATGTTTACCCAGGCTATCACCCTGGGACCCACCCAAGGTTGGTTAATTTGACTACTAATCTTTTGTGTGGGACTGTGTCAATGCCTTGCTAAAGTCTATGTAGGCCATGTCCACAGCCCCTCCCTGGTCTACTACTTTGGTCACCCAGTCAAAGAAATCAATTAGATTTGTCTGACATGACCTTCCGCTGTGAACCCATGCTGCCTTGGGTCCTGTGCCCCACTGGCCTCTAGGTGCTCAACAATTCTTTCCTTCAGAAGTGATTCCATCACTTTCCTACCACAGAGGTCAAACTGAGAGGTCTGTGGTTCCTGCCTCTGTCTTGCTCCCACTTTTGTGAAGGGGAATCACATCAGCCTTCTTCCAGTCCTCAGGCACCACACCATCCTCCCATGATTTGTTATAAAGGGTAGTCAGTGGTGTCACTAGTTCTCTGCTTAATTCTTTCAGAATTCTGGGGTGAATTCCACCTGGCCCCATTGCTTTGTACTCCTTAATTTTTATTAGTTCTTTCAGAACCCTTTCTTCTGTGAAAGGACTGGGATCGACCCCCCTCTCCAGAGTGCTTCTGTTAATTGGATTAAGCACCTCCCCCATTCCTCTTTTGTGAATACTGAACAGAAGTATTTATTCAGTATCCCTGCTTTTTCACTGTCACTATCTGCCCACCCACCATCCATTCTATTCAGCCTCACTATCCCTCCCTTTGTCTTTCTACGCTCCCTGATATACCTATAAAAGATTTTATCCCCCTTCTTAACCGAGTTGGCTATCTTTTCCTCAGTTTGTGCCTTTGATATTCTGACTACCCTTTCTGCTTCCTTCTGCCTTAACTGGTACAGTTCTCTGTCCTGCTCCTTCTGTGTTTCCTTATACTTCCTAAATGCTATCTTTTTCTCCCTAACCTTCACCGACACTTCTTTTGAGAACCATAGTGGCTTTTTCTTTTGTTTTGATTTGTTTATTTGCTTCACACAAAGGCTTGTTGCCTCTGTGATGGCAGTTTTGATATTTCCCCATTGTTGCTCCACCCCTCCTTCTAGCCTGTTTGCTATTGCTTTTCTAAGGCACTCTCCCACCTTGCCAAAGTCAGCCCTCCTGAAGTCCAGAACCCTCACTTTTATATGGCTTGACTCTGTAGCTGAGTTTATTGTGAACCACACTATTTGGTGGTCACTTGTTCCCAAATGGCTACCCACTTCTAGTTCTGAGATCCTCTCACTGTCCCCATTTGAGAGTACGAGGTCTAAGATTGCTCCCTCATGTGTAGATTCCAAAATTAGCTGTCTGAGGCATGCCACCTGAAGGGCATAGAGAACGGCCCTGCTTTTGGATGTGGCTGCAGCAAAGGTGCTCCAGTTAACATCTGGCATATTAAGGTCCCCCATCAATAGTATCTCCCCTTTGTCTGCCATCCTAAGTACGCATTCTATCATATCCTTGTCCATTCCCTCCCCCTGACATGGGGGTCTGTATACAACCCCTGTGCGGATTGTGGTGCCATTTCCAGTCTCTAAGGTGACCCACAGTGCCTCCTCTCCTCCCTGTTTACTCTTTTGTTCAGTTGCTTTTATCCCTTCCCTTACACAGAGAGCTACTCCCCCCACCCTCCCTGTCTCTCCTGTAGGTTGTGTATCCTGGTATGTTAACATCCCAGTCATGGTTCTCTGTGTACCATGTTTCTGTACCTAATACAGGTGGTCCAAAGTTGCGCAAGAACCAACTACAGAACGGGAACAGGTACCCTGATTGACTGGGTGCTGACCTCCAACCCCGAGAGAATTACCAATGTCCAGGTGCTCCCACATGTGCTTAGTGACCACTCCCCTGTCTTATGTGAATGGTCCTCCAAGCTTCCAAAACTACCCCCAAGACTGGTGAGGAACAGAGCCATCAGAAATGGCTCTATGGCCGTCTTCAAGAAACATCTGACCAACACAGACTGAAGCATCCTGGATACCTGTCCCTCTGTTGACACAGCCCTCCAGCTCTTCCTTGATCAGTTTAACTTGGCTACAGGCAAGTATGCCCCCTTTCATTAGAAAATGACAAAAGGGATGTGCATGGACTGGATCAGCCCCCAAGTCCTTGGTTTGATGTGGGAAAGTGATCGACTATGGCACCAAGCAAGGATATCAGGGACAGTAGAGAACGTCAAAAATTACAAAGCTGCTAGAAATAGGTGCACATGGACAATACGGCAAGCCAAGCCTCCCACCACAGAAATCAGCAGTCCCAGTGCTGAAAGATGGCAACAAATTCTGGGCTACCATCAAGGACCTCGTAGGGACTTGTGACAAGTCCCCACCAACCATGCTCCACTACCGTGACAAAGTCATAGTTGACAAAGTTACCATAGCCAACATTTTCAATGAGGCATTTACTGACTACAGTGCAGTAATACCACCTAAAACAACTGCTCACGAGGACAAAACACTGAGCTGAGAACATCTGCTCCCCCTTCTTAGCACCAGCCCAAAATTCTACTTTTGGCAGGTGACTACCAAGGAGGCTGCTAAATACTTTGAAAGAGTGCTGGGTAAAACAAGGATGGGTGGGAACGGGATTGATTTGAAACTTATCTCAATAGCCCTCCCTGAAGTGGTTGTACCCATCACTAAGCTTTTTAATATGTCACTTCGGATGTCAGCCTTCCCATCTTCCTGGAAAACTGCCCTGGTTACTCCGGTTCTAAAAAGAGAGGATTGCTTGCTTGTGTCCAGTTACAGGCCCATCTCCATCCTGTCTCCTCTCTCCAAAGCACTGGAAAAAAATCACTGCAGACCAGCTGTCCGCCCACCTACACAAATACAACCTATTCAGCCCGCAGCAACATGGGTTCCGCAAGTGGCACAGTACCAGCATGACCCTCACTGAATTCACAGGCTATGTCCATGAGGCACTAGATCAGGGACAACTAGCTGGAGCAATCTGTATTGACCTATCCAAAGCATTTGACCTTGTGGATCACAAGCTGCTGCTCCACAGGTTAACCTGCATTGGGTTGTCCTCAGATACAGTTGGGTGGTTCTCTAGTTACCTGTACATGGTGCTATTCCTTAGAGGCACCTGCCAAGACATGCTGACCAGGAACCTACGGTGCAACTTCGATCTGCTACAGGAATAGTTTAACACCAGCCTCCTAGTACTGAATAGCAAAAAGACTAAGACGATGCTCTTCACTAGTCGCCAGAAAAGGAAATCAATCACAACATTTAAAATAGCACTCAATATGGACTCCACCCTCAAATAGGTTCACTTTTTCCAGTACCTGAGTGTCACAGTCAATGAGTCCCTCTCTTTTGACAAATGCTTAAGTAATACAGTATCACTAAGGCTGCAAACAGGAAGTTGGGGATATTCTACAGGCTCCGCTTCTGCCTCACCCCTGCAACCAGGCTCCAGGTGGTCAATGGCACAATCCTGCCAATCCTGGACTATGGAAATGTGGTTTATGGTTCTGCCACGGACACTAACCTACACAACTTCTACCTTACCCTCAATAAAGCATGCAGATTTGTCCTGGATGCAGATCGCATCACACACACACCTGTGAGCTCTACATAAGAACAAAGTGGCTCCCCCTCTGGGATAGAATAAAGCTCCAGACTTGCTTACTAGGAAAGAAAGCCCTACTGGGACTGCACCTGTCTCCCCGCAGGCATTATTCAGACCTGCCCCAGGTAAGCATGCCACAAGAAGCGTCTCCAGGCATACCTTAGCTGTTCCATTCAGGAATTAAAGCCCTGGGTAGATGTGCCTTCATGGTAAGGGCTGTCACCTGGCTCAACGAGCTTCCAAACACAATCACCAGCCTTCAACGCCTAGGGCACTTCAAATCCGAACTCCATAAATTTAGGGCTATGCCCATAGTTAAGTGGGGGAAGAGCTCCTCCCCTTCACCCTATTTAATCCAGCAGGCTGCGCACTGCCCTGCTTAGAGCGAGTCACACTCACTCCATGGCATGTTGAGGCTGGGTTCCTCCTCCCATCCTTTGTTTCCCCATGCCTCCTGGATGGTCTGCCCCCCCCATTTTCCCGTCCCCTTGTTTCCTCGTTCCTGCCTGCTCCCCCGCCACCCCTTTCCTTCCTCAGTTCATTCGGCGGCTCCTACTTCTCACCACAGTGCCTCCGCTTGTGGCTGCTTGCCGCCGTTCTACTCTACGTTGCTACCTTGTTTCAACAGCCCAGGCTCCCATGCATAGGTGCCTCCTGCCTGCAGCTGCCACTGCCTGCTTCTCCTGCTTGTTGCTCCTGCCTGCTTTCATTCCCAAAAGTGCCACTGAGCAGTTTCTTGTATTGTTATCCTTCCCTAACCTGCTTCAATTCTTCCTTACCACCCCGGCGTGTTGGGCTGCTGAGCTCTCCTGGCATGTCATAGCCTTGTTTGTGCTGGGACTCTATTATGGAATGAACTATGCAAGGCTCCATCTCTACTCTGAGATTGGCCATGTGTGTTCATAGCGCTGCACTGCCTCACCTTGCGGCATGTTTAGCATCGACCTTCCATTCTTTCCTGTTTGATTCTTTATCACCACCTCGAACTTACCAGATGGATGACTGAAACTGCTAATAACCATGTAAGTGGAGCTGTACAACCGCTGGAATGCAATGTGGGGTGGTTTCAAGAGTGAGTATGAATTGCAGACTTCATCGTATACGTTAAGCGCACCTCCTGCTGGGGAAGCTCCTTCAGCTTTTACTGCTTTGCCTTTGTTATTACCTTATGTTTGGATACCACTTCTGGGCTGCATGTCTCATTCCATTTTGGTGCCATTACCTTTCCCATTTTACTGTCAGACACCTTGTTACAGCTCTATCTGACCATTGCAGAGCACACAGTATGTAGCAGCTAGCCCTTACATGGGGAACTAAGCAGACTTGGGCTCCTCTCTGACTTGCTGTTTGTTCTACACAGTACATGCCAGTATCCCCTTCTCTGGTCCATTAATTCGATATAATCCTCTAGTTTTTCCTACTGCAAATTCCTGCTGGCACTTTTACATGCATTGTTCTCAGCTTATTTAGTCACCCTACATCTACAGTATTACACCATTGCCTTGCCTGGCACCTCTTCTCCCTGGAACCTATAGGGGTTTGGCCCCCCCCTTGTTTGCTGGCCTCTACATGTGAGTTTGGGGTTTGCTTGCCTTTGTGGGGCCTAGTTGCCGCTCTTACTCCTTCGGCTGCCCTACGTGCATTCTGGCGACTCATCCTACTCTACGTATGGTCCTAGCTGCTGTTTTGTCTTCTGCCCCTGGATTCCTGTCATGTTTCTCAGCCATTCGCTCTATCATTGTCTTCAGTGCCCTGATCGGATTCCTTCAGACAGGCCATCTTCCGAGTTTTCCATCTAACTCGGATATATTCAAGGTTACCTCACTCTCAGCCATGCTGATTGAGTTCTGGATGCTGCAGCCCTCCTTGCTTCCATCTCCATTTGTATAGGATATCCACTTGTGCTTCATTATTGACTTACTTTACGTTATATCTCAGAATTTTCTTCATGTCCCTGAATGCTACCATGTTGCTGTGCTACATTTTCTTCATTACTACTCACTTCTCGACTGACCTACAAGTGGTCCAGCCATACTGGCTATCCTTTTTGGGGCTTAGCTGCCATGATTTACTTACCTTACCAGCTGACCTACGTGTGGTCTAGCTGCACATGCTAGCTTATGTGGGGCTAGCTGCCACTCTTTACTTACCCTACTAGCTGACCTCACATGGTCTAGCTGCATGCTAGCCTTCTTGAATTTAGCTACTAATTCTGTTTACTCACTGGCTGACATACTCAACCGTACCATCTACGGCTCATCGGCTGACCTACACTTGGTCTAGGCGCACCTTTCTATCTCATTGGGCTAGGTCCCCTTTGTTCCCATGGATGCTTCCTACAGACATGCTTTTAATTTAGACCTACCTTTCCAAAATATGCTCCCTAAGCTTCCGCCTTCCATTGGATTATTTTGGACTACATCAAGTTATTCACTTTAATTCTCGGATGCTCCTTGCTGTACTACTTCAACTCTGGAGTTACTACTACCATCTCTGCCAGGACTTCCTGCTGACCTTCATTCCACACTGTCTTCCTTAGTTTAACTGATGCCTACAACATTAATTACTACAGTTTCAGGATGCCTACTACCTCTCATTGAGTTGCCAACGCTTCTGCCAAGGTCTTTTTCACTGCAATCCTTACCATCCTTGTTCTTCAGGATACAACAATCTACAGCACCATTCTGCTCTCATAAGTCTGCCAAAAACTGCAGTACTACTCCGCACGAAACTGACTCAAGTTATGCCGCCATTACAATTCCATTTCCAATTTATTCCTCGCAACTTCGTTGCTATTTCTGCACTGCATGCAGTTCAACATTTCCATTATGTCATCTACCACTGCTTTGCAACCTGTCTCGCCCCGGGGCCAGAGGTTCACTATCGCTCTCGCCAGACCTGCGCCCCTATGGGCCCAGAAGTCCTTTGCTCCTATATTACTGCACTATAATCGCCTACTTCTATAACCTCCTTTCGCCCATCAAGACGGGGGTTTTACCTACCTCTACGCTACACCTGCCTCGCCTCATTCAGGGCCTGGAGATTCACATATTCTACTATACGCCTTCCCTGCTGCCATGTCAGCCAGCCCTAGAAGCCCCATAACCATGGACTCATATCTGGATTGTTTAGCCATTGTCATTATATCTTGGATGCTTCTGCCCTGCCGTTTCAGTCATATGAAATTACTACTACACTCTTAACAGGACTTAGTTGAGCTTATCTAGAAGACCTTCATATCCTGATTTGGGCTCTAAGGTTTGGACCCTGTGACGACGCTACATTGTTTGACTCAGCCTCTTCTATTATCACCATCTATGACTCATCAGCTCGACTATTCAGGATTCGTCAGACTATGCTTACCAAGTCAATTTTAGTTAATGTACTATTCCGGCTTTGAAACGTGGATGTCAACATTGTTATGCAACCATTTGGATACACACGAAGCTCATCAAGTCCCATGCTATTACAAAGCTTCTCCCTGTATACCGCACATAAGCTATGCAATACTGCTTCCCTGCTACCACGACTGCATCATGCAACTTTACTTACTACTACAACTGACATCTGTACAGGTCCACTTATTTACCTTATTTGCACATACTACCTGCTTCACCCTTGCAGGGCCTAGAGGTCAAGACTAACTCCCTGAATTTACAACCTACTTCGCTCCTCGTGAGCTAGAAATACCTCTGACTTTTATCTACTTATTCATACTACGATCCCTACCTACTACGTACTTGCTTCTCCTCTCTGGATCAGAGGTTCTACTGCTCCATTCTCCCGATCATGCAGCATACACCAGTTCCTGTGCTTCATCACCACGTCCTTCCTTTGCTATGCTTCCCAAGTGGAACATGACCCAACAGTTCTCCTTCTCTGGACATGGATGCTGAGCCTTTGATTCCTGGTTTTCCTCTGGGAAGTCATCCTCATCTGCTGGAATGCTTCACCACCGCAACTCATCTCTTTCAATTCATATCTATCATGGATTCCACTCTACTATCATTCCGGCCTGCACATGGATTCTTGAACTTGGAGTTTACTAGACGCATGCTTGCTCTGTTTACCGGATGTGTCACAATTCCATACTTCTTCAGTTCTCCGTTTCTCTGGATCAGGTTCTACAACTTGGGGTTTGGATTAGCCGATTAATTAAATATTAGGATTACTCACCTTTAGTATGTCCAGAAGGACGGGCAGGTCAGTAGCCATGGGTCCTCAGAGGTTTCCCCCAAGGGGGGTTTTCCTCTCCTGCGTGCTATTGGTCACACTCTCTGGAGTTGAAGGAGGTGATCATACTGCTACTCATTTTTCCTGAGGATGTCATCCTACTTGACTCCTTCAACAGTCGGATACAGAACAATCGTTGATATCTTTATTTTTTTGTGGGGGGGTCTCATAATACTGGACTAAGCATACTTCCTACAGGTGGGATACAGAGAAAGGCCCCAAACTATCAAATCATAACAAGTGACTCATCAGTTCAAAGCATCTAAGCACCTTGCATATATTATCCAGTTCTATGTACTATAATCACTGACTTGCTTATGTCTATGCTGAAATTACCCTAAGCACGAATCATTTATTACTACTAGTACCTTGCAAGCATTATCCTACTTACTGGTCTGGACTCTGTATCCAAGCAAAACCTACAGCTTCCAGCTACAGTATGTAATATAAGCACTGAGCTCTGCACCACAGTTAAGTCCATCTCTCCTACAGTCCTCTGCCTGTGTCAAACATAATCCCAGCATCCGGGCCACCACTCAACTGCCCACTTGCTCTGGCCAGGTTGCAGCTACTCCCCTACCCCTACCCCCTTCCCCCCTACCAAGCCCCCAATTGTCCTTTGTCCAGTACCCCCTCACTACCTCCCCCACCTGCCCTCTGTCCAGTCCCCCTCACTACCTCCCCCCCACCTGCCCTCTGTCCAGTTCACCCACACTACCTCCTGCCTGGTCCCTGTCCACTTCCCTGCCCCCTCCTCCCCTCCCCCACCTGCCCTCTGTCCAGTACACCCTACCTCCCCCACCTGCCCTCTGTCCAGTACACCCACTACCTCCTGCCTGGTCCCCTGTCCACTTCCTCTGCCCCTTCTCCTCCTCCCCCACCTGCCTCTGTCCAGTTCACCCACACTACCTCCCCCCACCTGCCCTCTGTCCAGTACACCACACTACCTCCTGCCTGGTCCCTGTCCACTTCCTCTGCCCCATCTCCTCCCCTCCCCCCACCTGCCCTCTGTCCAGTTCACCACTACCTCCTGCCTGGTCCCTGTCCACTTCCTCTGCCCCACTTCTCCTCCCTCCCCTCCACCTGCCCTCTGTCCAGTACACCCTCACTACCTCCCCCCACCTGCCTCTGTCCAGTACCCCTCACTACCTCCCCCACCTGCCCTCTGTCCAGTTCACCCACACTACCTCCTGCCTGGTCCCCTGTCCACTTCCTCTGCCCCACTTCTCCTCCCCTCCCCTCCACCTGCCCTCTGTCCAGTACACCCACTACCTCTCCTGCCTGGTCCCTGTCCACTTCCTCTGCCCACTTCTCCTCCCTCCCCCCACCTGCCCTCTGTCAGTACACACACTACCTCCCCCACCTGCCCTCTGTCCAGTACACCCCACTCACCTCCTGCCTGGTCCCCTGTCCACTCCTCTGCCCCACTTCTCCTCCCTCCCTCCACCTGCCCTCTGTCCTACCCCCTCACTACCTCCTCCACCTGCCCTCTGTCCAGTGCCCCCACTACCTCCCCTCCACCTGCCCTCTGTCCAGTACACCCACACTACCTCTCCCCACCTGCCCTCTGTCCAGTGCCCACACTACCTCCCCCACCTGCCCTCTGTCCAGTATACCCACACTACCTCCCTCCACCTGCCCTCTGTCCAGTACACCCACTACCATCCCCCACCTGCCCTCTGTCCAGTACACCCACACTACCTCCCCCTGCCCTCTGTCCAGTACACCCACACTACCTCCCCCACCTGCCCTCTGTCCAGTACACCCACACTACCTCCCTCCACCTGCCCTCTGTCCAGTACACCCACACTACCTCCCCTCCACCTGCCCTCTGTCCAGTACCACTACCTCCCCCCCCACCTGCCCTCTGTCCAGTACACCACTACCTCCCCCACCTGCCCTCTGTCAGTACACCCACACTACCTCCCCTCACCTGCCCTCTGTCCAGTACACCACACTACCTCCCCCACCTGCCCTCTGTCCAGTACACCCACACTACCTCCCCACCTGCCCTCTGTCCAGTACACCCACACTACCTCCCCCACCTGCCCTCTGTCCAGTGCACCCTCACTACCTCCCCCACCTGCCCTCTGTTCAGTACACCCACACTACCTCCCCCACCTGCCCTCTGTCCAGTACACCCACACTACCTCCTGCCTGGTCCCCTGTCACTTCCTCCGCCCCACTCTCCTCCCTCCCTCACCTGCCCTCTGTCCAGTACCCCTCACTACCTCCCTCCACCTGCCCTCTGTCCAGTACCCCTCACTCCTCCCTCCACCTGCCCTCTGTCCAGTACACCACACTACCTCTCCCCACCTGCCCTCTGTCCAGTACCCCTCACTACCTCCCCCACCTGCCCTCTGTCCAGTTCACCCACACCACTCCTGCCTGGTCCCCTGTCCACTTCCTCTGCCCCACTTCTCCTCCCTCCCCCACCTGCCCTCTGTCCAGTACACCCACACTACCTCCCCCACCTGCCCTCTGTCCAGTACACCCACACTACCTCCTGCCTGGTCCCCTGTCCACTTCCTCTGCCCCACTTCTCCTCCCCCCCCCACCTGCCCTCTGTCCAGTTCACCACACTACCTCCCCCACCTGCCCTCTGTCCAGTACACCCACTACCTCCTGCCTGGTCCCCTGTCCACTTCCTCTGCCCACTCTCCTCCCCTCCCCCCACCTGCCCTCTGTCCAGTTCACCCACACTACCTCCTGCCTGGTCCCTGTCCACTTCCTCTGCCCCACTTCTCCTCCCTCCCCTCCACCTGCCCTCTGTCCAGTACACCCTCACTACCTCCCCCACCTGCCCTCTGTCAGTACCCCTCACTACTCTCCCCCACCTGCCCTCTGTCCAGCACCCCACACACTACCTCCTGCCTGGTCCCCTGTCCACTTCTGCCCCACTTCCTCTCCTCCCTCCACCTGCCCTCTGTCCAGTTCACCCACCTACCTCCTGCCTGGTCCCTGTCCACTTCCTCTGCCCACTTCTCCTCCTCCCCCACCTGCCCTCTGTCCAGTACACCCACACTACCTCCCCCCACCTGCCCTCTGTCCAGTACACCCACACTACCTCCTGCCTGGTCCCCTGTCCACTTCCTCTGCCCCACTTCTCCTCCCTCCACTGCCCTCTGTCCAGTACCCCTCCACTACCCTCCACCTGCCCTCTGTCCAGCACCCCTCACTACCTCCTCCACCTGCCCTCTGTCCAGTACACCCACACCACCTCTCCCCACCTGCCCTCTGTCCAGTACACCCACACTACCTCCCCCACCTGCCCTCTGTCCAGTACACCCACACTACCTCCTCCACCTGCCCTCTGTCCAGTACACCCACACTACCTCCCCCACCTGCCCTCTGTCCAGTACACCCACACCACCTCCCCACCTGCCCTCTGTCCAGTACACCCACACTACCTCCCCCACCTGCCCTCTGTCCAGTGCACACCACACTACCTCCCTCCACCTGCCCTCTGTCCAGTACACCCACTGCCTCCCCCACCTGCCCTCTGTCCAGTACACCCACACTACCTCCCCCCACCTGCCCTCTGTCCAGTACACCCACACTACCTCCCCCACCTGCCCTCTGTCCAGTACACCCACACTACCTCCCCTCCACCTGCCCTCTGTCCAGTACACCCACACTACCTCCCCCCCACCTGCCCTCTGTCCAGTACACCCACACTACCTCCCCCCACCTGCCCTCTGTCCAGTACACCACTACCTCCCCCACCTGCCCTCTGTCCAGTACACCTCACTACCTCCCCCACCTGCCCTCTGTTCCAGTACACCCACTACCTCCCCACCTGCCCTCTGTCCAGTACACCCACACTACCTCCTGCCTGGTCCCTGTCCACTTCCTCTTTTCACTTCTCCTCCTCCCCTCCACCTGCCCTCTGTCCAGTACCCCTCACTACCTCCCTCACCTGCCCTCTGTCCAGTACCCTCACCTCCCTCCACCTGCCCTCTGTCCAGTACACCCCACCTCTCCCCCACCTGCCCTCCTGTCCAGTACACCCACACTACCTCCCCCACCTGCCCTCTGTCCAGTACACCCACACACCTCCTCCACCTGCCCTCTGTCCAGTACACCCACTACACTCCCCCACCTGCCCTCTGTCCAGTGCCACCCACACTACCTCCCCCACCTGCCCTCTGTCCAGTACACCCACTACCTCCCCCACCTGCCCTCTGTCCAGTACACCCACACTACCTCCCTCCACCTGCCCTCTGTCCAGTACACCACACTACCTCCCTCCACCTGCCCTCTGTCCAGTACACCCACACACCTCCCCCTGCCCTCCGTCCAGTACACCCACACTACCTCCCCCCACCTGCCCTCTGTCCAGTACACCCACACTACCTCCCCCACCTGCCCTCTGTCCAGTACACCCACACTACCTCCCCCACCTGCCCTCTGTCCAGTACACCCACACTACCTCCCCCCACCTGCCCTCTGTCCAGTACACCCACACCACCTCCCCCACCTGCCCTCTGTCCAGTACACCTCACTACCTCCCCCACCTGCCCTCTGTCCAGTACACCCACACCACCTCCCCCACCTGCCCTCTGTCCAGTACACCCACCTACCTCCCCCACCTGCCCTCTGTCCAGTACACCCACACTACCTCCCCCACCTGCCCTCTGTCCAGTACACCCACACTACCTCCCCCCACCTGCCCTCTGTCCAGTACACCCACACTACCTCCCCCCACCTGCCCTCTGTCCAGTACACCACACCTCCCCCACCTGCCCTCTGTCCAGTACACCCACTACCTCCCCCACCTGCCCTCTGTCCACTACCCCTCACTACCTCCCCCACCTGCCCTCTGTCCAGTACACCCACACTACCTCCCCCACCTGCCCTCTGTCCAGTACACCCACACACCTCCCCCCACCTGCCCTCTGTCCAGTACACCCACACTACCTCCCCACCTGCCCTCTGTCCAGTACACACACTACCTCCCCCACCTGCCCCTCTGTCCAGTACACCCACACTACCTCCCCACCTGCCCTCTGTCCAGTACACCCACACTACCTCCCCCACCTGCCCTCTGTCCAGTACACCCTCACCCTCCCCCCACCTGCCCTCTGTCCAGTACACACCACCTCCCCCCACCTGCCCTCTGTCCAGTACACCCACACCACCTCCCCCACCTGCCCTCTGTCCAGTACACCCACACTACCTCCCTCCACCTGCCCTCTGTCCAGTACGCCCACTACCTCCCCCACCTGCCCTCTGTCCAGTACACCACACACCTCCCCCACCTGCCCTCTGTCCAGTACACCCACACTACTCCCCCACCTGCCCTCTGTCCAGTACACCCACACCACCCCCACCTGCCCTCTGTCCAGTACCCACACTACCTCCCCCACCTGCCCTCTGTCCAGTACACCCACCTACCTCCCCACCTCCCTCTGTCCAGTCACCCACACCACCTCCACCCCACCTGCCCTCTGTCCAGTACACCCACACTACCTCCCCCACCTGCCCTCTGTCCAGTACACCTCACTACCTCCCCCCACCTGCCCTCTGTCCAGTACACCCACACTACCTCCCCCACCTGCCCTCTGTCCAGTACACCCACACTACCTCCCCCACCTGCCCTCTGTCCAGTACACCCACACTACCTCCCCACCTGCCCTCTGTCCAGTACACACCACTACCTCCCCCCACCACCTGCCCTCTGTCCAGTACACCCACTACCTACCCCCACCTGCCCTCTGTCCAGTACACCCACACCACCTCCCCCACCTGCCCTCTGTCCAGTACACCACACTACCTCCCCCACCTGCCCTCTGTCCAGTACACCCACACTACCTCCCTCCACCTGCCCTCTGTCCAGTACACCACACCTACCTCCCTCCACCTGCCCTCTGTCCAGTACACCCACACTAACTCCCTCCACCTGCCCTCTGTCCAGTACACCCACACCTCCCCCCACCTGCCCTCTGTCCAGTACACCCACACTACCTCCCCCCCACCTGCCCTCTGTCCAGTACACCCACTACCCCCCCCACCTGCCCTCTGTCCAGTACACCCTCACTACCTCCCCACCTGCCCTCTGTCCAGTACACCCACACTACCTCCCCCACCTGCCCTCTGTCCAGTACCCCACACTACCTCCCCCACCTGCCCTCTGTCCAGTACACCCACACCACCTCCCCCACCTGCCCTCTGTCCAGTACACCCTCACTACCTCCCCCACCTGCCCTCTGTCCAGTAACACCCACACCACCTCCCCCACCTGCCCTCTGTCCAGTACACCCACACTACCTCCCACCTGCCCTCTGTCCAGTACACCCACACTACCTCCCCACCTGCCCTCTGTCCAGAACACCCACACTACCTCCCCCACCTGCCCTCTGTCCAGTACACCCACTACCTCCCCCACCTGCCTCTGTCCAGTACACCCTCACTACCTCCCCCCACCTGCCCTCTGTCCAGTACACCCAACTACCTCCCCCACCTGCCCTCTGTCCAGTACACCCACACTACCTCCCCACCTGCCCTCTGTCCAGTACACCCACACTACCTCCCCCACCTGCCCTCTGTCCAGTACACCCACACTACCTCCCCCACCTGCCCTCTGTCCAGTACACCACACACCTCCCCCACCTGCCCTCTGGTCCAGTACACCACACTACCTCCCCCCACCTGCCCTCTGTCCAGTACACCCACTCACCTCCCTCCCACCTGCCCTCTGTCCAGTACACCCACACTACCTCCCCCCACCTGCCCTCTGTCCAGTACACCCACCACCTCCCCCCACCTGCCCTCTGTCCAGTACACCCACACCTCCCCCCACCTGCCCTCTGTCCAGTACACCCACACTCACCTCCCCCACCTGCCCTCTGTCCAGTACACCCACACTCACCTCCCCTCCACCTGCCCTCTGTCCAGTACACCCACACTACCTCCCCCACCTGCCCTCTGTCCAGTACACCCACACTACCTCCCCCACCTGCCCTCTGTCCAGTACACCCACCTACCTCCCCACCTGCCCTCTGTCCAGTACACCCACACCACCTCCCCCCACCTGCCCTCTGTCCAGGTACACCCACACTACCTCCCCCACCTGCCCTCTGTCCAGTACACCACCTCCTCCCCCACCTGCCCTCTGTCCAGTACACCCTCACTACCTCCCCCACCTGCCCTCTGTCCAGTACACCCACACTACCTCCCCACCTGCCCTCTGTCCAGTACCCCTCACTACCTCCCCCACCTGCCCTCTGTCCAGTACCCCCACACTACCTCCCCCCACCTGCCTCTGTCCAGTACACCCACACCACCTCCCCCCACCTGCCCTCTGTCCAGTACCCCACACTACCTCCCCCACCTGCCCTCTGTCCAGTACACCCACACTACCTCCCTCCACCTGCCCTCTGTCCAGTACACCCACACTACCTCCCCCACCTGCCCTCTGTCCAGTACACCCACCACCTCCCCACCTGCCCTCTGTCCAGTACACCCACACTCACCTCCTCCACCTGCCCTCTGTCCAGTACACCCACACTACCTCCCCCCACCTGCCCTCTGTCCAGTACACCCACTACCTCCCCCCCACCTGCCCTCTGTCCAGTACACCCAACCTCCCCCCACCTGCCCTCTGTCCAGTACCCACACTACCTCCCCCACCTGCCCTCTGTCCAGGACACCCACACTACCTCCCCCCACCTGCCCTCTGTCCAGTACACCCACACTCACCTCCCCCACCTGCCCTCTGTCCAGTACACCCACACTACCTCCCCACCTGCCCTCTGTCCAGTACACCCACACTACCTCCCCCACCTGCCCTCTGTCCAGTACACCCACACTCACCTCCCCACCTGCCCTCTGTCCAGTACACCCACTACCTCCCCCACCTGCCCTCTGTCCAGTACACCCACACTACCTCCCCCACCTGCCCTCTGTCCAGTACACCCACACTACCTCCCCCACCTGCCCTCTGTCCAGTACACCCACACTACCTCCCCACCTGCCCTCTGTCCAGTACACCCCACTACCTCCCCCACCTGCCCTCTGTCCAGTACACACCACACTACCTCCCCCTGCCCTCTGTCCAGTACACCCACACCTCCCCCACCTGCCCTCTGTCCAGTACACCCACTACCTCCCCCACCTGCCCTCTGTCCAGTACACCCACTACCTCCCCACCTGCCTCTGTCCAGTACACCACTCCTCCCTCCACCTGCCCTCTGTCCAGTACACCCTCACTACCTCCCCCACCTGCCCTCTGTCCAGTACACCCACACTACCTCCCCCCACCTGCCCTCTGTCCAGTACACCCACACTACCTCCCCACCTGCCCTCTGTCCAGTACACCCACACTACCTCCCCCCACCTGCCCTCTGTCCAGTACACCCACCTGCCTCCCCCACCTGCCCTCTGTCCAGTACACCCACACTACCTCCCCCACCTGCCCTCTGTCCAGTACACCACACTACCTCCCCCCACCTGCCCTCTGTCCAGTACACCCACCACTCCCCACCTGCCCTCTGTCCAGTACACCCACACTACCTCCCCCACCTGCCCTCTGTCCAGTACACCCACACTACCTCCCCCACCTGCCCTCTGTCCAGTACACCCACACTACCTCCCTCCACCTGCCCTCTGTCCAGTACCCCTCACTACCTCCTCCACCTGCCCTCTGTCCAGTACACCCACACTACCTCCCTCCACCTGCCCTCTGTCCAGTACACCCACACTACTCCCTCCACCTGCCCTCTGTCCAGTACACCCACACCTACCTCCCTCCACCTGCCCTCTGTCCAGTACACCCACACTACCTCCCCCACCTGCCCTCTGTCCAGTACACCCACACTACCTCCCCCCACCTGCCCTCTGTCCAGTGCACCACACTACCTCCCCCCACCTGCCCACTGTCCAGTACACCCACACCACCTCCCCCCACCTGCCCTCTGTCCAGTACACCCACACCACCTCCCCCACCTGCCCCTGTCCAGTACACCCACACTACCTCCCACCTGCCCTCTGTCCAGTACACCCACACTACCTCCCCCCACCTGCCCTCTGTCCAGTACACCCACACTACCTCCCTCCACCTGCCCTCTGTCCAGTACACACACTACTCCCCCCCAACTGCCCTCTGTCCAGTACACCCACACCACCTCCCTCCACCTGCCCTCTGTCCAGTACACCCACACTCCTCCCCCACCTGCCCTCTGTCCAGTACACCCACACTACCTCCCTCCACCTGCCCTCTGTCCAGTACACCCACACTACCTCCCCCACCTGCCCTCTGTCCAGTACACCCACACTACCTCCCTCCACCTGCCCCTCTGTCCAGTACACCACACTACCTCCCCCACCTGCCCTCTGTCCAGTACACCCACACTACCTCCCCACCTGCCCTCTGTCCAGTACACCCACACTACCTCCCCCACCTGCCCTCTGTCCAGTGCACCCACACTACCTCCCCCACCTGCCCTCTGTCCAGTACACCCACACCACCTCCCCCACCTGCCCTCTGTCCAGTACACCCACACCACCTCCCCCCACCTGCCCTCTGTCCAGTACACCCACACTACTCCCCCACCTGCCCCTCTGTCCAGTACACCCACACTACCTCCCCCACCTGCCCTCTGTCCAGTACACCCACTACCTCCCCCACCTGCCCTCTGTCCAGTACACCCACACTCACCTCCCCCACCTGCCCTCTGTCCAGTACACCCACACTACCTCCCCTCCACCTGCCCTCTGTCCAGTACACCCACACTACCTCCCCCCACCTGCCCTCTGTCCAGTACACCCACACTACCTCCCCCCCACCTGCCCTCTGTCCAGTACACCCACACTACCTCCCCCACCTGCCCTCTGTCCAGTACACCCACACTACCTCCCCCCACCTGCCCTCTGTCCAGTACACCCACACTACCTCCCCACACTGCCCTCTGTCCAGTACACCCACACTACCTCTCCCCACCTGCCCTCTGTCCAGTACACCCACACTACCTCTCCCCACCTGCCCTCTGTCCAGTACACCCACACTACCTCTCCCCACCTGCCCTCTGTCCAGTACACCCACACTACCTCTCCCCACCTGCCCTCTGTCCAGTACACCCACACTACCTCTCCCCACCTGCCCTCTGTCCAGTACACCCACACTACCTCTCCCCACCTGCCCTCTGTCCAGTACACCCACACTACCTCCCCCACCTGCCCTCTGTCCAGTACACCCACACCACCTCCCCCACCTGCCTCTGTCCAGTACACCCACCACCTCCCCCACCTGCCCTCTGTCCAGTACACCCACACCACCTCCCCCACCTGCCCTCGTCCAGTACACCCACACCACCTCCCCCACCTGCCCTCGGTCCAGTACACCCACACTCTCCCCACCCTGCCCTCTGTCCAGTACACCCACACCACCTCCCCACCTGCCCTCTGTCCAGCACACCCACACTACCTCCCCACCTGCCTCCTCGGTCCAGCACACCCACACTACCTCCCCCCACCCGCCTCCGTCCAGTACACCCACACTACCTCCCCCACCTGCCCTCTGTCCAGTACACCCACACTACCTCCCCACCTGCCCTCTGTCCAGTACACCCACACCTCCCCCCACCTGCCCTCTGTCCAGTACACCCACCACCTCCCCCCACCTGCCCTCTGTCCAGTACACCCACCACCTCCCCCACCTGCCCTCTGTCCAGTACACCCACACTACCTCCCCCCACCTGCCCTCTGTCCAGTGCACCCACTCCTCCTCCCCACCTGCCCTCTGTCCAGTACACCCACACTACCTCCCCACCTGCCCTCTGTCCAGTACACCCACTACCTCCCCCACCTGCCCTCTGTCCAGTGCACCCACACTCACTCCCCCACCTGCCCTCTGTCCAGTACACCCACACTCCTCCCCCACCTGCCCTCTGTCCAGTCACACCCACACCACCTCCCCCACCTGCCCTCTGTCCAGTACACCACACTACCTCCCCACCTGCCCTCTGTCCAGTACACCCACACTACCTCCCCCCACCTGCCCTCTGTCCAGTACACACTCACACTCCCCCCCACCTGCTCTCTGTCCAGTACACCCACACTACCTCCCCCACCTGCCTCTGTCCAGTACACCCACACCACTCCCCCCACCTGCCCTCTGTCCAGTACACCCACACTACCTCCCCCCACCTGCTCCTCTGTCCAGTACACCCACACTACCTCCCCCCACCTGCCCTCTGTCCAGTACACCCACACTACCTCCCCCACCTGCCCTCTGTCCAGTACACCCACACTATCTCCCTCCACCTGCCCTCTGTCCAGTACACCCACACTACCTCCTCCACCTGCCCTCTGTCCAGTACACCCACACCACCTCCCTCCACCTGCCCTCTGTCCAGTACACCCACCACCTCCCTCCACCTGCCCTCTGTCCAGTACACCCACACCACCTCCCTCCACCTGCCCTCTGTCCAGTACACCCACACCACCTCCCTCCACCTCCCTCTGTCCAGTACACCCACACTACCTCCCCCACCTGCCCTCTGTCCAGTACACCCACACTACCTCCCCCCCACCTGCCCTCTGTCCAGTACACCCAGACTACCTCCCCACCTGCCCTCTGTCCAGTATCACCCACACCTCCTCCCCACCTGCCCTCTGTCCAGTACACCCACACTACCTCCCCCACCCGCCCTCTGTCCAGTACACCCACACCACCTCCCCCACCTGCCCTCTGTCCAGACACCCACACTACCTCCCCCCACCTGCCCTCTGTCCAGTACACCCACACCACCTCCCCACCTGCCCTCTGTCCAGTACACCCACACCTACTCCCCCACCTGCCCCTCTGTCCAGTACACCCACACCACCTCCCCCACCTGCCCTCTGTCCAGTACACCTCACCACCTCCCCCACCTGCCCTCTGTCCAGTACACCCACACCACCTCCCCCACCTGCCCTCTGTCCAGTACACACACTACCTCCCCCACCTGCCCTCTGTCCAGTGCACCCACACTACCTCCCTCCACCTGCCCTCTGTCCAGTGCACCCACCTACCTCCCCCCACCTGCCCTCTGTCCAGTACACCACACACATCCCCCCACCTGCCCTCTGTCCAGTACACACACTCACTCCTCCCCCACCTGCCCTCTGTCCAGTACACCCACACTCACTCTCCTCCCACCTGCCCCTCTGTCCAGTACACCCACACTACCTCCCCCACCTGCCCTCTGTCCAGTGCACCCACACTACCTCCCCACCTGCCCTCTGTCAGTACACCCACACTACCTCCTCCCACCTGCCCTCTGTCCAGTACACCCACCTACCTCCCCACCTGCCCTCTGTCCAGTACACCCACTACTCCCCTCCACCTGCCCTCTGTCCAGTACACCCACACTACCTCCCCCCACCTGCCCTCTGTCAGTACACCCACACTACCTCCCCCACCTGCCCTCTGTCCAGTACACCCACTGCCTCCCCCACCTGCCCTCTGTCCAGTACACCACCCACTACCTCCCCCACCTGCCCTCTGTCCAGTACACCCACACCTCCCCCACCTGCCCTCTGTCCAGTACACCCACACTACCTCCCCACCTGCCCTCTGTCCAGTACCCCTCACTGACCTCCCCCACCTGCCCTCTGTCCAGTACACCCACACTACCTCCCCACCTGCCCTCTGTCCAGTACACCACACTACCTCCCCCACCTGCCCTCTGTCCAGTACCCCTCACCTCCCCCACCTGCCCTCTGTCCAGTACACCCACACTCACTCCTCCCACCTGCCCTCTGTCCAGCACACCCACACCACCTCCCCCACCTGCCCCTCTGTCCAGTACCCCCACCTACCTCCCCACCTGCCCACTGTCCAGTACACCCACACTACCTCCCTCCACCTGCCCTCTGTCCAGTACACCCACACACCTCCTCCCACCTGCCCTCTGTCCAGTACACCCACTACCTCCCTCCACCTGCCCACTGTCCAGTACACCCACACTACCTCCCCTCCACCTGCCCTCTGTCCAGTACACCCACACTACCTCCCCACCTGCCCTCTGTCCAGTACACCCACACTGCCTCCCCCACCTGCCCTCTGTCCAGTACACCCACTACCTCCCCCACCTGCCTCTGTACAGTACACACTACCTCCCCCTGCCCTCTGTCCAGTACACCCACACTACCTCCCCCACCTGCCCTCTGTCCAGTACACCCACACTACCTCCCCCACCTGCCTCTGTCCAGTACCCCTCACTACCTCCCCACCTGCCCTCTGTCCAGTACACCCACTACCTCCCCCACCTGCCCTCTGTCCAGTGCACCCACACTACCTCCCCCCACCTGCCCTCTGTCCAGTACCCCTCACTACCCCCCACCTGCCCTCTGTCCAGTACACCCACACTACCTCCCCCACCTGCCCTCTGTCCAGTACACCCACTACCTCCCCCACCTGCCCTCTGTCCAGTACACCTCACTACCTCCCCACCTGCCCTCTGTCCAGTCACCACACTACCTCCCCCACCTGCCTCTGTCCAGTACACCACACTACCTCCCCCACCTGCCCTCTGTCCAGTACACCCACACTACCTCCCCCCACCTGCCCTCTGTCCAGCACACCCACACTACCTCCCCACCTGCCCTCTGTCCAGTACACCCACACCTCCCCCACCTGCCCTCTGTCCAGTACACCCACACTACCTCCCTCCACCTGCCCTCTGTCCAGCACACCTCACCACCTCCCCCACCTGCCCTCTGTCCAGTACACCCACACACCTCCCCCACCTGCCCTCTGTCAGTACACCCACACTACCTCCCCCACCTGCCCTCTGTCCAGTACACCCACACTACCTCCCCCACCTGCCCTCTGTCCAGTACACCCACACTACCTCCCCTCCACCTGCCCTCTGTCCAGTACACCCACACTACCTCCCCCCACCTGCCCTCTGTCCAGTACACCCACACTACCTCCCCTCCACCTGCCCTCTGTCCAGTACACCCACACTACCTCCCCTCCACCTGCCCTCTGTCCAGTACACCCACACTACCTCCCCCCCACCTGCCCTCTGTCCAGTACACCCACTACCTCCCCCACCTGCCCTCTGTCCAGTACACCCACACACCTCCTCCCACCTGCCCTCTGTCCAGTACCACCACACTCCTCCCCCACCTGCCCTCTGTCCAGTACACCCACTACCTCCCACCTGCCCTCTGTCCAGTACACCCACCTACCTCCCCACCTGCCTCTGTCCAGTACACCCACACTACCTCCCCCACCTGCCCTCTGTCCAGTACCCCTCACTACCTCTAGCCCATTTTCCTAACCTCTTCCTCCCCCCTCCCACTCCCCCCTACCTACCTGCACTTGCCAAACCCCAACTTGTCTCTCTGCACTTAACTTCTCTCAGATGGCTGCACATTGCGTACCTCCACTGGGAAATTGACAATGCCTCCAGCTGCTTCATTCATGTCTTGACTTGTGTAAACCGTAAATGTATTTGCTAACCCTTCCTATGTAAACTGTATGTTAGTAATACAACCCCAGTGTCAATTTGTCTACTGTTAGTATGCTGTTGCAACAAAATGTATCTCCTTAAGTGTTGACGAGGATCCTTTGTAAACAAACTCTTAGCTCAAAGGTTTGTAATTCCGAGTTCCCAATAAATAAATAAAAACTGGTTTTCCTAACCGCAACTGATGAATTGTCAGGAACAGCTGGTCCTGGTTTGGGTTTCATTAGTTTGCTATGGGTTGTTACTACCTCATCTGCTCAGTGTTAAGAGTTATGTGATGTATGCCTCTGCTGCTTACCTCATGAATTTACTCCAGTTTTATTTGTTCTCAAATTCTGAATTTCCTTGCCAATGAGTAACTTAGTCTGTCTTCTGGTGGGGTTTTCCCTCTAGTCCCAGGTACAGCAAGTGTTCTATGTGTTTCCCTGTAATAATAACTCTACACACGTTATGATTTTTACTGTACAATTTATTGAAAAATGCAGAAACTTAAAAAAAACCTAAAACATAACTTCACACATCGAGTGACTATCAGGTGTGGACAGGCAAATCTGAGCATGCTATTGCTTGTGAGTGCTGTCCATAATTTGAAACAATCATTGGTCAATGCCAATAATGTTTGCTTATAAGTTTTACTAGTGAAATTGCTATGCTTAGTAAGTTTAGCTTAGTTAAGTTAGTTTTTGTAGACTGGGAAAGAAAGCTAGGAAATACTTCCTAGTTTCAGCCTTGTCCTGCGGGAGGGTGAATACAGATGCAAAGCAACTGACAGTAGTAGTAATCAAAAAGTTGCCTTCTACCACAGTACAGTAAAACCTTATTTATCCAAACCTTGGATATCCGAAACTCTCAGTTAAAATTGCAATCTGCCCCCTGCCACTATCAACACATTTCCAAAAAGACAAAAAGGAGTGAGCACTCAGAGGTCCAGACTACACTTTTTTTTCCAAAGACGGGCAGTATCAGCATTACCAACTAGTATATAACTAGAATAACAGCTCCTCATTCCAAAGCTCCTCTGAAACATTTTATTTCATCCATTCATTTTATATATATATATACCACATTTAAGAATGGGGATAACCTTAGCTATCTTCCATGGGTCAGGCATGGAGGAGGTGGAAAGGGCAAGGTTAAAGATGAAGGTGAGTGGCCTGGCAATCGCTGGAGAGATCAGCTTAAGGAAGACTGGAGATAGCCCATTAGATCCAGAGGAGCTGTGGTTAGGTAGACTTTTGAGTAGCTGCACTGTGTCGTGTATGGAGAAGGCTTTAAAATAGAATGGGGTTTTTTGCAGGTGAGTGGCAGAGCTGGTGGAGGATGGCAGTGTAATCGTATTAGGGCTGAGCTTTGAGGTTGGGCAGTTGGCAGCTTATTTAGGTACATGGATAAGTTGGTGAACTTACAGTTGAAGACACTGGCCACATCATGGGGGTCGGTCAGCAGCCCATCCTGGGAGTTGAGATGTGGTGCAGCGTAGCTGAGGCGGGGGTTTAGGAGGGAGCTGATTGAGTCCCAGAATTTTCTAGGGTCTCCAAGGTTGGCCTTTTGCAGATTGCGGAAGTGGGTCTGTTTCAAAAATTTAGCCTGTTGTTTACATTTGTTCCTCACGTGCCTGTAAGCATCTCAGAGGGCAGGAGAGGGGGTTGCTTTGAAAGTTGACCAGGCAAGGTCTCTGGCCTTCATAAGTGTTAGGAGGTCTTTAGAGACCCAGTGCGAGCACCCACCTCTGACCCATCTGGTGGTGACAGGGAAAAAGCAGTCCTGGAATGTTAGTAGAGTCCGGGTAAATGTGGAAACTGCTGTGGCTGCATTGGAAAAGGAAAAAAGCATGGACCAGTCCAAGGACTGGGCCTCCTCAAGGAGATTTTTGGAGACTGGACAGCTGAAATGTCTGAGAGATAGGTATTTGGATCGGGGGAACTTTAGTTTGGAAGACCAGAGGAGATAGGTCAGTGAGTGATCGTTTATAGAGTCAGCCATGGTGCCAGCATGTAATGCTCGGTCCTCCCTGTTTATGAGGATCCAGTCTAGTAGAGTCTGGGTGGCTGAGCCCGGATTAAGTCTGGTGGGGAGAGTGATCGCCTGCACCAGGTTGTGCTGCTTTAACAGGGATAAATAGTCAGGCTGGTGGCAGCTCAGCCAGTTTAGATTAAAGTTGCCAAGAAGGATAGATTCCCTTTGGGGAGTTAGAGAGCTCAGGCCTTGGAGGAGGCTGGTGAGCCCAACGGTTCCAGTCGTGGGGGGGTTGTAGCAGCAGCCAATACAGAGTTTCTTGCAGGATCCCAGGGTCAATTCGGAGAGTAGCCATTCATTAGGTGAGAAAGGGTCAGAGTGTAGGACAATGCTAGCTGAGAGGGGTTTCCTTAGGAGCAGGGCCATACCACCACCTTTTTTCCTGCCTGGCCTGTCGAGGCGTAGGTAGGAGTAGCCAGGTATTTTGGAGGTGTTTTCGGTGTGGTGTAGCTTTAGCCATGTTTCAGTGAGTCCAAGAATATGGGGCTTGTGTAGCTCAATCCAAGCCTCAAGGTCAGTACATTTAGATGGAAGGCTGCAGACATTGATATGTGTGATTTTAAGACCAGGGGCATTTGTCCAGATGCTGGAGGAGGGGTGATATGAGCGTTTGTTGGGCCAGGGTTGCACTCAATGTCCCCAGCAAGGAAGAGTAGTGATAGTAGGAGAATGTATGGGCAGGAGGGAATAGTAGGAGACCAGGAGAGGTTAGCCAGGTAGTGGCCAAGGAGGCGGCATTCTCCTTTTAGTGAGTAGGATGAGAGATGTACCCCAGGGTGGACTTATCCCTAGTAGTGAGTGAAAGGGTTGAGACGGGGAATGAGAGGAAGGAGAGGCGCTTGTTGATCGTGAGGTGCAGCACAGTAGCTAGAAGCTCTGTCAATATCAGTGCAGTAGCTAGGGAGATGGCCCATAATATAGCCAGTGCCAACTTCATCTTTCCGAGGGAGAGTGGGGGACAAAGGGAAGTAGTAGGAGAGAATTAGTGTGGTCAGCCTTATGAAGGGGGAGAGGAGGGAGTGGTGAGGCAAGAGACTGTTAGAAATGTAGTTCTGTGTTGCAGGACTACACTCTAGGAAGTGTTCTGCAGCTTTGAATTTGTGTAGGGCAAGATGGCCAATGGGAGGAGGTGCACAGAAAGGGGAGTGGTTTAGGTGTATTTAAGAAGTTTTGGAGCAGAGTGTGGGGGGGAGGGCAAAACATCACACAAAGAGACACACAAAGGAGAGAATGGGAAGATTAAAGGGTCTGGCTAGGCTAAAACATGGAAACTAGCAAAGCAAACAAACAGTATTTTACTCTTTGGTCATCTGAGATCATTATCCCTAAATCTCTTTCTTCCCTGGTGACCATCAGCAAATCCCCACCCCCCATCCTATAGCTCTCCATAGGGTTTCTGCATCCTAGGTGCATGACTTTGCACTTCGTTGTGTTCAGTTTCAACTGCCACACCCTGGACCATTTTTCTAGCTTCCATAGGTCCCTCCTCATTCTTTTGACCCCTTCTGGAGGGTCTACACTGTTGCAGATCTTGGTGTCATCTGCAAATAGGCAAACCTTTCTCTCCAGCCCTTCTGCAGTGGCACCAATGAAGACATTAAATAAGACTGGCCACGGGACTGATCCTTGCGGCACCCCACTGGACACACCCCTTTCCTTGGATGTGATCCCATGTACTACCACCCTTTGCTTTCTGTCCCTCAACCAACTTCTAACTTGGTTCTTCACTTTGTGGCCCACCCCAGGCTACCCAACTTGTTAACCAGCCTTCTGTGTGGAACAGTGTTGAGGGCTCTGCTGAAATCAAGATAGGCGACATCCACTGCTCTCCCCTCCTTCATCACCCAGTCAAAAAGGTCAATCAGGTTTGTTTGACATGACCTTCCTGCTGTGAATCCATGCTGCCTTGGATCCTGTGCTCCACTGGATTCTAGGTGTTCCACTATGCTTTCCTTGAGAAGTGCCTCTATAATCTTACCTACTACTGAGGTGAGAATGACTGGCCTATAGTTACCTGCTTCCTACCTACTTCCACTCTTGTGAAGAGGGATCACATGTGTCCTCCTCCAGTTCTCCAGAATCACCCCGTACTGAGCGATTCACTAAACAGGGCTAACAGTGGTGCTGCTAGCTCCTTCCAAAGCTCTTTTAGTACCCTGGGGTGTATGCCATCTGGTCCCATTGCTTTGTCCACCCTTATTTTTGTGAGTTCCTCCATGAATCTCCCTTCTGTAAAAGGATTGGTGTTTACCTCCCTCCCCCAATGTCTCTGTTTTGTACTTGTGGTCTCAGCACCACCTCCTTTTCAGTGAATACCAAACAGAAATATTCATTCAGTATGGATGCTTTATCTAGGTCTCCCTCCACACACACACACACACACACACCCCTCCCTCCCCTCTGACCCTTACAATTCCTCCCCTGGTTTTCCTTCTTTCACTAATGTCACGATAGAAAGTATTTTCCCCTGTCTTTATCATCTTTGCTAACCTTTCCTCTGTTTGCACCTTAGCAATGAAGGCTGAGCAGTGGGCTTGATGAGGCTTGTACTGGTGTTCCAAGGAATGCCGTGATGGCCTATAACAGGGCTGTCATCAAGGCCCTGGACCATTTGGCACCGATCTGTGTATGCCCCCGGTATCATATCTTGGCTCGCCATGGTTTGATGGTGAACTAAGGAAGTTGAAAACCAGGGGATGGAGGTTGGAGAGATGTTAGAGAAAGACCAGGTCTCTGGAGGACAGGCTGGTTCTGATCACTCATTATGATGAGTATCAGAATGCAATCATCAAAAAAAAGGCAGTATTTATGTCTAGGATGATTGTAGCTGGGAAGAACTGACCAGCTCAGCTCTTTCGGGTTGCAGACAGGCTATTACACCTAGCCTGTCTGGAACCAGTCAGGGCTTTTTCAGGTCACAAGTGTGAGGAGTTCGCTCAGTTCTTCTCAGAGAGAGTGTCCTCTGTGAGGGCTAGGATCTCTCCAAGTGGAATACCATCCTCCAACAGTTGCGGTCCCTGGGTGGGCAATTGCACTCGGTCATCCTGGGGTGAGTTCTGGCCGGTGATGACAATGGAGGTCTATGAGGTGATCGCTGGGCTCAAATCAATGTTCTGAGACCTCACCCCTGGTCCGATGTGACTAGTAGTTGGTTGCGTTGAGGCTTTGGGTCTGGTTTTTGCCGAGATAGTCGGGGGCTCCCTGTTGGTGGGGGTTTTCCCGGAGTCTCTTAAACATGCTCTTGTTAAGCCCCTGCTGAAAAAAACATCTCTGGACCCTGACGTATTGGCAAATTACTGGCCTATCTCGAACCTCCCCTTTTTGTGGAAGGTTCTTGAGAAGGTGGTTGTGGAACAGCTTGAGGGTTACTTTGTAGACTTCCATATTTCTGAATCATTCCAGTCCTGATTTAGGGTCTTGCACAGCATGGAGACCACATTTATCAGGGTGCTGAAGGACCTGCTTAGGGTGAGGGATAGAGGAGAGTGAACAGTTCTCATCCTCCTTGATCTCTCCTCAGCGTTTGACACTGAGAACTATAGGGTGTTGTTGGACAGACTGAGGCAGTATGTAGAACTCACTGGCAAGGTCATCAGCTGGTTTGAGTCCTTTCACTGGGGCAGGTCTCAGAGGGTGATATTGGGGAATTAGTCCTCGGACCCAAAGGACCTGCCCTGTGGAGTTCCCCAAGGCTTTGTCCTCTCCCCCATGTTGTTCGCAGTGTACATGCTGCCCCTGGGCAAGGTCATAAGGTGGTATGTGCTGAGTTTTCATTGCTATACTGATGATACTCAGCTCTACCTGTCCTTTGCACCAGGAGATCTGATACGGTCGACATGCTAAATAAGTGCTTGGCTGAGATACGGGCTTGGACGTCGTTGAACTGGCTGGGACTTAACTCGGGGAAGACTGAGGTGCTGGTGGTTGAACCAGGTTGATAGGGAGGAATGGGGGTCTCTGGGGATAGGTTTGGACTTTTTATTGGCCCGACTGTACTAGAGGTCTCCCAAAAGGTGAAGAATGTGGGTGTTGTTCTGGACAATGAGCTAACATTTGATGCTCAGGAGTCAGCTGTTGTCCGGACTTGGCTTTACCATCTCTGAAACATCGCCTGAATTAAGTCCCTTATTCCCAACAATGACCTGGCCACGATGGTATGTGCTTTCATCATCTCAAGGCTTGACTACTGTAACACACTCTATCTCGGAGTCAGAGGAGGTGCGATGCAGCACCTGCAGCTTCTGCAGAATGCAGCAGCCCAGTTATTGACTGGACACTTGAGGTTCAGTCATATTACACTGGTGCTGGGTGAACTGCAATGGCTGCAGGTGCACTGGCACATCTCCTTTAAAGTAAGTCTTTTGACATTCAAGGCCCTACATGGATGGGATCCGGGCTACCTGCAGGAGCTTCTGCATCCCTACACTCTGTCTCACTCTCTCAGATCGGCTGGAGATGTCATCCTGGAGGTCCCCAGAGCTAGGCTGAAATCTTCCAGGGACCGGACGTTTGAAGCAGCAGCCACAGTCCTCTGGAATTCATTGCCAGGGTACCTCCGAGAGGCACCATCTGTGGAACTGTTCAAAAAACATCGTAAGACCTTCCTGTTTGAGCAGGCCTTTGAGATCTGAGGAATCTATTACAGTCCCTTAGTAAGCATGGGAATTAGTCTGTTTTTAAATTTTTTAGTGGGTCTGTAGAATTTTATGTATTTATGCTGTCTGTTCCTTACTGCTGTATGTGTATTTGTATAGTTTTATACTTTGTTGTAAGGGTGCCCTGAGTCATCAGGGAAGGGCGCCCAATAGAAATAAACTCTACTACTACTACTTGACGATGGTGGGGTAGGGGTGTGATAGACAGAGAGGAGTAAAGAGATCAGTGATGAGTGCAAAAAGGGGAGTTGGTGGTGAATTGACAAAAGGCATTTAAAAGGGTATCCAGTCTGGTAAGGGAAAAGGCAGGAGCAGTGCCATAGACTATATCCGCATAGTCAAACATAGGGAGGATTGTTTTTGCTACCAACTAGTGGCGAACAGGGAGGGAGGGGCAGTCAATACAATGCTCCTAGTTTAGGGTGAGGTTTGGAGTGGATGGCATCAATTTGGACTGAGAAGTTGAGATTGTTATTCAGCCAAACCCCAAAGTATTTGAGCGGGGACCATGTATCAGGGGGTGCCTTCTGGTGTCAGGCACTGGAGGTGTTAAAGCCTGCCAGTTTTTGTCTGGTGCCAAAGGTCACTGATGCAGTTTTTTTTGTATTTACCATGAGTTGGTTTACATGGAACCAGCTCAGCACGTTAATAAAGTCTTGCTGGAGAGTGGCCTCCACATCTGAGGTTGATGGGTCAGAGGTGTAGATGGCTGTGTCGCCCGCGTATATATGGATGTGAGAGTTGGTGTATACAGAGGGAAGGTCATTAATGAAGAGAAAGAAGAGGACTGAGCCAAGGATGGAACCTTGAGGGACCCAAGCAAGGATCAGGAGAGGGGAAGATTGGACATTTCCCACCTGTACAGACTGTTGCTTACATGTGAGGTAACAGCTGAACCATTTTACAGCTGGAGCCACCAGGCCAACAGAATACAGCTTATTTAGAATGTGTGAGTGGGACACAGAATTGAAGGCCTTGGCCAAATCAATGAATATGGCAGCAGTGACGTGACCCTGATCCCTCCCAGAGAGGATGGAGTCAGTAACCCGCAATAAGGAGGAGTTTGTGGAGTAACATTTCCTAAAGCCAGATTGGATGGGGGAAAGAGTATTGGTAGAGGTAAGGAACTCAGCAAGCCTAGAGCAGACAATGGACTCCTGGAGTTTAGTTACAGAGGGGAGGAGAGATATAAGCCAGTAGTTACCAGGAGAGGAGGGGGCTGTACCTTTATGAAGGGGCAGAACTTTGGCAGCTTTCCAGGTCAGTGGAACCATGCCAGAGGAGAAAGATAGGTTCAGGAGGTGTGAGGGGGGAAGAACAATGGCTGGGGAAGAGATACAGAGGAGCTTGGGGTCGAGGCCATCAGCGCTGGTTTTGGCAAGGTTTAGGGACTTTAGTGCATGGTAGACTTCCTGAGGGGAGATAGGGGAGAAGTGGTAGCCTCTAGGTGAGGGGGTGAGGGAGGGTTGATAGGGGCTGGAGAAGGGTGGTCAGGAAGAGCACACATTGTGAAGAATTTATTGAAGATAGCCATGACGGAAGAGGGATTCGAGACCAGTGAGCCATCCACTATGACGCCAGTGAGCTGGGGGTCTAGGGGAAATGGATGACTTTCCAGAATTTTGAAAGTGAGTTGTGATTAGTATGAAAGTGGTCTTTGAAGTATTCAGCCTCAGCCATGTGGACAGCCTCAGTGTATGAGTTCTTTACTGATCTGTACACTTGGAAATTTGACAGAAACTAGGAGGATTTAAAATGAGCCCAAGCACTATCCCGTGATTTACACAAGGCTATAAGGTTGGTTGTGATCCAGGGGTGATGAGAGTGTTTGACCGTGGGTTTTTTGAGGGGGGCATGACAGTTCCAGACATGTGTGAGAGTGCTTGTGAATAGACCAAGGGCTGAATCAATGTCAGGGGCTGAGAAAACAGGGGATCAGTCAGAGTCAGTGAGGTCTTGTAGCAGGGTGTATGTGTGAAGTGCCCTGAAAGATTGTTACCAGTTATATTTGGGGATCAAATGGGAGGACAAACTTTCTTGAAACAATACATCAGGCAATAATCAGGCAATAATCACTAAAAGCATTCAGGAGGGTGCCTGCAGCAAACATATGGTGGGTTGGGAGGAAAGCACCCAGTCCAGAACAGAGTGGTTTAGGGAGTGTGGGTTGAGTTGGGTGGGTTTGGTTAATAACTAGGCAAGGTTCAGTTATTCAGTTTTGTGTAGGATAGGCTTGGAGGTAGGGGAGAGACAGTTTAAACTGAAGTCCCCAAGGAGAATTACCTCACTGGAAGTTGCATGGGTATCAATCGAAGTGATTCAGGTGACCAGGGAAGTGGGAGCCTGGGGGAAGCATATAATGCTCTGACAAAAACTGGGAGAGTGAAAGAGAGGGTTAATTTTGCAATAATGAGTTCATGAGAGAAGAACAGAGTTTCATGAAGAGAGATGAGCAGGAAAGGGATTGTCGAATGTACAGTGCTACTCCCCCACCATGTTTGTCTCTATCTTGGTGGAAGAGGTGGAAATCGAGAAGAGTGAGGCAGGAGTCTGTGACCTTGGAGGACAATCAGGTTTCGGTGATGCACAGGACATCAGGGGAATGCTGGTTGATCCAGACTTTGAGTGCGTCAAGTTTGGGGAGGAGGCTCCTTGCATTCAGATGGAAGAGGCTGAGGCCTTTCCGTATAGCAGGAAGGGGAAGGGGAAGGTGGGCCAGGGCTGAGCTCAGCATCACTGGAGAGACGCAGGAGGAAAAGAAGTAGAGGGTGCAGAGACAGTCTCTTTCACCCTTTATGATGGCAGGGGGATGGTGAGAGAAAAGCAAGGTGGCAGAATCAGTGAAGGATTCAAGGTTAAATGAGAGGGAACAAAGCACTCCAAAGTGGATAGCAGGACATGGAGGAGTGAGGGGAGGTTGGGCAGAGGTGAGTATGGGGGATAGAGAGAAGGAGGGGAAGGGGGTTGGGAAATGTTGGGGGCATGGGAAGCAGGGTGAGGAGGCCAATGTAGAGAAATGAACTAAGCATGATGTGAGGGAGGAAATTGGAGGGGCCAAGAGGTGAAATTGAGAAGTAGTATGTAGGCAGATGTGAGATAGTAGTAGGTCGCCTTAATTAAATATACTTCTAGTTGTTAAAAATTGTATGCTTTATAGTATAGGCAGTAAGGCAATTAACTATGTTGAGGCAGGTTAATTCACTGTAGGCTTTAACATATGCAGTAAGGCAATTAACTACTGTATGTTAGGGCAGGATAAATCACTGTAAGCTTTAAACATATGCAGTTATACAAATAACTATGGTAAGGCAGATTGGATAACTGAAGCTTTAAATGTGTGCAGTAAGGTAATTAACTATGTTGAGGCAGGTTGAATAACTGTGTGCTTTAAACATAAGCAGTAAAGCAATTAACTTAAGGCAGGTTGAATAACGGTGTTTTAAGCTGGGTGACAAGGGAGGTGGATCGGGGAGGGCAGTGGACGATGCTTATCTGGACTTCAGCAAGGCCTTTGACACTGTGCCACATAGAAGGCAATTAAATAAACTGGGGAATATGGGAGTGAGCAGGACAGTAGTGCTGTGGGTGGGTAACTGGCTGGGTGGTAGGACACAGAGGACGGTGGTAAATGGATGTTACTCCACAGAGGGAAAAGTGACCAGTAGGGTACCACAGGGATCAGTGCTGGGAATGGTTCCATTCAACGTCTTCATCAGTGACATTGCGCAGGACCTAGAAGGCAGAATTTCCCTGTTCGCTGATGACACAAAGCTCTGTAACAGAGTGGACATGCCAGAGGGTGTAGACAGAATGAGGAGGGACCTGCAGAAGCTTGAGAAATGGTTGAGGGTTTGGCAGTTGAAATTCAATGCAAAGAAGTGCAAGATAATGCATATGGGGAACACAAACCCTGGAACAACATATTAGTTGGGGGGAGGGGATGAGGATATAGCATGCACCAAGCAGGAAAGGGACCTTGGGGTTATCATCTCTGATGACCTCAAGGTAGGGAAACAGTGTGAGAAGTCAGCACGTAAAGCAAATAGGATGCTGGGATGCATAGGCAGGGGAATCACCAGCAGGAAAAGGGAGGTCATAATTCCACTATACAAGACACTAGTGAGGCCCCACCTGGAGTACAGTGTACAGTTCTGGAAACCTTACCTATGTAAGGACATAGACAGGGTAGAGAAGGTTCAGAGGAGGGCAATAAAGATGGTACAGGGATTGCATCACAAGTTCTAGGAGGACAGGCTGAAGGACTTGAATATGTGCTCCCAGGAGGAGAGGAGGGAGAGAGGGGATATGATAGAGACATACAAGTACCTTACAGGGAGGAACAGGGTGCAGGAATACACTATTTTCCAGCGAAAAAGATGTTCCAGGACTAGAGGGCATGGGACGAAGTTGGAGGGAGTGTGATTTAGAGGAAACCTGAGGAAGAATTTCTTCACAGAAAGGGTGGTGAACAAGTGGAACACCCTGCCAGAGGAAGTGGTGGGGGTTGAAACAATCACAGGATTTAAGAATGCATGGGATAGACATAAGGGAATTCTGAAGGTCAGGGGGTAAGGGGCAACAGACTTCTAGAAAAACGTAAAGGGAACTTACAAGCTGAAATGGGCAGACTGGATGGGCTATAGGCCCTTATCTGCTGACAGTGTCTGTGTATCTGTGTATCTAAGCAAATGCAACAGGGCAAGGCCAAAGTTTTTGAAAATGTGCACCTCTTCTGGCCACACAGTTATTGGCACCTGTGTAGGAGGTGGATGGGCTCTCCGATGAAATTGCAGGTGCCGTTGCACCAGTTGAAACGGCAGTCATGGAGGGGACAACCCCTGACGGCGAAGTGAGGACTTTCTCTAACCACCTCTAAAACATCTCCAAGTGTGTACAGGCAGGGAGCTCTGCACTGGCTTATCAGCCAAAAAGTCTTTGTTCCATTTTTGAAAAAGCGTACCCCTTCTGGTAGTGTTGTTATTGGCTTCTGTGTAGGAGGTGGGCAGCCTTGCCAACAAAATTGCAGGTCCCAGTGCACAGGTTGAAACAGCTATTATGGGGGGGGGGGTCCCTGAAGATGAAGTGAGAACTCTCTCTGAACCCCTCTGAAGCAGCTCCAAGTTTGTCTGCAAGCAGAGAGCTCTGCACTGGCTTATCAGCCAAAAAGTCTTTCTTCCATTTTTCAAAAAGCATACTTCTTCTGGATGCGCTGTTACTGGCTCCTATATAGGAGGTGGGTGGGCTCTCTGCCAAAATTCCATGTCCCGGTGCACCGGTTGAAACAGCGATCATGGTGGGGGGGGGAGTCCCTGAAGGTGAAGTGAGGACTCTCTCTGACCCCCTCTGAAGCAGCTCCAAGTTCGAGTGCAGACAGGGGGCTCTGCACTGGCTTATCAGTCAAAAAGTCTTCATTCCATTTTTGAAAAAGCACACCTCTTCTGGCTGAGTTGTTATTGGCTCCTGTGTAGGAGGAGGGTGGGCTCTCACTAAAATTGCAGGCTCCGGTGCGCCGGTTGAATTGGCGGGGGGGGGGAGTCAGGAGGTGAAGTGGCGACTCTCTCTCTGACCCCCTCTGAAGTAGCTCTGAGTTTGTAAATGCCAGAGATGTGAGTAAAACAGGGTAGCCCATCAAAATGGCGACTGCTAAAAAAAGCACTGGATTATGGCGAATGCCACAATTTGCAAAGTCTCTGTACCCCCTCTCCGAGGACTGCCCATCCCGGAGTTGGTATATTTAGTAAGGGTGGTGTGGGGGGCGCAGACGAATGCAATCAGAGGCTTCACCCATATTGGCATTCACCATAATCTGGTGCTGATTTCAGCAGTCGCCATTCCGTGGTCATCATTTTGACATGGAACCATAAAACAGCACTTAATTGGTGTGTTTCTGACTGATCCATGCTTGGAGAGAACAGGGAGAGACCTGCTTTCAAACATTTGGGAATCGGGGCAGACCTTTCATACCCATAATGTCTCCTTACGCTTCCCCACCCCTACATCCTATCTTGAACATAAAAATGGTTCTTTCCAGATTTTACAAATCTCATTTAACATTCCCTGCCTTATTTGACATGAGCCATGAAAATGACAGTTTTCTTTGATTGGGGCACAATGTCAGACCTGCCACCAATTGTGTATCGTATGTACCGTTCTGTTTCCTATGTACCATGCCTCTCCTGCTTACATCACAGTTTTCTCTCATCACACTGGCTGTATTTCATCTGCCTCACACCATCTTGCTATACTAGCTGGCTGCCATATCAAAGCCGGTCTTTTGGGAGACCTAGTCAGACGTGACCACATAGAAGACTAATGTCGATTGCAGAGTGCCCATTTTATGTTACCTATCTTCCATAGATACATAGATACATAGATACATAGACAGTGTCGGCAGATAAGGGCCTATGGCCCACCTAGTCTGCCCATTTGAGCTTGTAAATTCAGTTTGTTTTCCTAGAAGTCTATTTCCCCTTACCCCTGACCTCTAGAATTCCTTTATGTCTATCCCATGCATTCTTAAATCCCGTGATTGTTTCAGCCCCCACCACTTCCTCTGGCAGGGTGTTCCACTTGTCCACCACCCGTTCTGTGAAGAAATTCTTTCTCATGTTTCCTCTGAATCTGTCCTCCTCCAACTTCATCCCATGCCCTCTAGTCCTGAAACATCTTTTCACTTAAAAATAGTGTTTTCCTGCACCCTGTTCCTCCCTGCAAGATACTTGTATGTCTCTATCATATCCCTCTCCCTCCTCTCCTCCAGGGAGTACATGTTCAGTTCCTTCAACCTGTCTTCATAGGACTTGTGATGCAACCCATGCACCATCTTTGTTGCCCTCCTCTGAACCTTCTCTACCCTGTCTATGTCCTCACGAGGTATGGTCTCCAGAACTGTACACTGTACTCCAGGTGGGGCCTCACTAGTGTCTTGTATAGCTGAATTATGACCTCCCTTTTCCTGCTGGTGATGCCCTGCCTATACATCCCAGCATCCATTTGCTTTACCTGATGCCTTGTCACACTGTTTCCTACCTTGAGGTCATCAGAGATGACAACCCCAAGATCCTTTCCTGCTTGGTGCATGCTATATCCTCACCCCCAACTGATATATTGTGCCAGGGTTTTTGTGCCCTATATGCATTATCTTGCACTTCTTTGCATTGAATTTCAACTCCAAACCTTGACCATTCTTCAAGTTTCTGCAGGTCCCTTCTCATTCTGTCTACACCCTCTGGTGTGTCTACTCTGTTACAGAGCTTTGTGTCATCAGCGAACAGTGAAATTCTGCCTTCTATATCCTGTGCAATGTCACTGATGAAGATGTTGAATAGGACCGGTCCCAGCACTGATCCCTGTGGTACCCCACTGGTCACTCTTCCTCTGTGGAGTGACAGCCATTTACCACCACCCTCTGTGTCCTGCCACCCAGCCAGTTACCTACCCACCACACTACTGTTCTGCCCACACCCATATTCCCCAGTTTGTGTAATAGTCTTCTATGTGGCACAGTGTCAAAGGCCTTGCTGAAGTCCAGATAGGCCATGTCCACTGCCCTCCCTGATCCACCTCCTAGTCACCCAGTCAAAAATTCAATGAGGTTGGTCTGACATGCCTCCCCTGGTGAAACCATGCTGCCTTGGGTCCTGTAGTCCATTGACAACCAGATGTTCCACTAATCTCTCCTTCAGTAGTGCTTCCATGATCTTTCCCACTACCGAGGTGAGGCTGACTGGTCTGTAGTTCCCTGCTTCCTCTTTGTTCCCACTTTTGTATAAGGGACTACATCTGCTGTCCTCCAGTCTTTGGGTACCTCCCTGTTTCCAGTGATTGGCTGAACAGGATAGCCAGAGGTTCAGCCACCACCTCTCTTAGTTCTTTAAGGACCCTGGGTGCACCCATCTGGCCCCATTGCTTTATCAGCTCTTATTACTTCCAGTTCCTTCAGGACCCTTTCTCGTGTAAAGGGACTTGTGTCCATTTCTGCACCATTCTCACCCCTTGTACTCCCTTCAGACCCATTACCCCCTCTTCCTTAGTAAAGACTGAGCAGAAATACCTGTTCAATATGTCAGCTTTACTGTTGTCATCCTCCACGCGGCTCCCATCCTCCCCCTTCAGTCTCACTATCCCTCCCTTTGTCCTTCTTTTTTCACTTATGTACCTGTAAAAGGTTTTGTCCCCTTTAACCACTGATTTTGCAATGTGTTCTTCTGTCTGAGCTTTGGCTTCCCTTACTGACTTCCCTGCCTCTCTTTGTTTCTCCTGGTACTTCTCCCTATCCCTTTTGCCTGTGTCTTTTGTATTGCCTGAATGCAATCTTTTGGCTTTCACTTTCTTTGCTACCTCTTTGGAAAACCATAATGGCCTCCTCTTTCTTTTCCTCTTGCTAACCTGCTAATGCATAATTCTGTTGTTCTTATAATCCCCATTTTAAATACTGCCCACTGTTCCTCAATCCCTGATTCCTGTCCCATTCCCTTAATGCCTCTTTCAAGTATCTCCCCATTTTCCCAAAGTCTGCCCCCCAAAATCCAGGATACGTGTTTTGTGTGGTTTGGTTCTGCTCTTCTGTGATTTCAAACCACAATGACTGGTGGTCACTGTTACCCAGGTGCTCCCCACTGTTACCCCATCACATTGTCCCTGTTTATGAGCACAAGGTCCAGTATTGCCTTCTGCCGAGTTGGTTCCATGACCAGTTGCTTGAGGAAGGCACCCTGAAGGGAGTCCAGGATAAATCTGCTCCTAGTTGATGCTGCTGCTGGGATGCTCCAGTCCACGTCTGGTATATTGAAGTCTCCAACCAGTACTACCTCACCCTTGTCTGCCATCCTTTGGATGGCTAGCATCAGCTCCCTATCTGTTTCTTCCTCCTGGGCTGGTGGTCTATAGACCACACCTGTGCGGATGGCTGGCCCCATTTTCCTTTCCAGCTTAACCACAGTATCTCTCCCCATTTTGTTCCTCCTGGATCTGTGTGGCCCTTATGTCATTTTTCACATACAGTGCCACTCCTCCTCCCTTCCTGCCTGCTCTGTCTCTTCTGAATATGTTGTAGCCAGGTATGACCATCTCCCAGTCATGGTTATCATTACACCAGGTTTCAGTGATGGCCACAATGTCCAGGTCTGACTGTACCATGACAGCCTCAGATCTTCCATCTTGTTGCTAAGGCTCCTGGCATTTCACACATGGCTTTCCATGATTTGACCTCCCTAGACTGCTTCACTGTTCTACTCCAGCCCCTTCCTTGGTTGTCATTTATCCCTGGTTCTCCTTGCTGTCTGCCCTTCTGCTGAATTTTGCCCTATTCTGCTTATCCACCTTTTGGACACTAATCTCCATCTTTTGCACACCTGCTTTGCAGAGATAGCCACTCCTCTGGTTCACTGGTTCCATTACTAGCTGTGGGGGTGAGCAAGTAGGTATCATCCTTGCTGGCCTCCACCCCCTTTGCTAGTTTAAATGCTTGTCAATGTAGCATTTAAACTTATCATTGAGTGCTTAGATTCCCTCCAGGATGGATGCAGGCCTCAGGCTTGAACAAACTCCATCCTCCAGATGGGTCCCCAGTCTCCAATGAATCCAAACCCTTCCTCACAGCACCAGTTCTTCAACCATGAGTTAAAGTTCCTGGTGAATGTACTCCTATGCTCTCCTTGCCTCTCACAGGTAGTACTTCTGAAAGTGACAGAAGTAGCTACTTGCTTGAGACCCCTCCCCAGTTTCTAAACTCTTCCTGAACTTCCTTTGGCTCCCCATTTGCCAAGTCATTAGTACCTAGGTGGATAATGACATCCAGCTCACCCTCCTGTCTTGCCTTCCCAGTGATCTCCAGTATCTTCCTTCCATCCCTCCATGCCGTGGCACCTGGTAGGCACCTCACCTCCTGTCCTCCCCTCCTGTGTTCCTAGCTGGATCCTCTTATGATGGAGTCCCCACCAGGATTCCTTCCTCCTCCTCTGGGGTCCACTGCTTTCCCACTGAGGTCACCTCCTTGCCTAACCTCCACATCCTTTCCTTCCACTTCCCTGGTACCTCTGTTTGGTTGTCCTCATTTGCCAGTGTGGCATATGAGTTCTTGAGAGGAATAGGATCTGGGATGTGCCTCTGCCTGACTGCTCTAACCCTCCCTGAGCCCACTGTCATCCAAGTGCTCCTCGTTCTCGGCATCCTTTGAGGCAGCTGCATTGGACTGGGTGGTTCCCGGACAGCGGTGATGGTACTCCTGACCCAGTTTACTTCCGCTCTGAGTCTGGCTACCTCATCCCGCGGTCGAGAGATGCATGCAGATAGGGCAGCACCTCAGTGTCCAGAAGGTCTGCCTGAATATGGCTGCCCCACAGCCACTGCATTGCACCACTCCCACATTATACTGCAATTCCACTACTTATCTGCTACTGAAGCTCTCTTAGTTCTCGTTTTATTTATTTACAGTACTAAAATCCTGTAACTGATCCTCAGATATATATTTTTAAGGAAAGGAAACCAATAAATAAATAAATGAGTCAAAAACTTGTCGTGCTGAGGTGGTCTTCTTCCCATTATGCCCTCAAACTTCACACCTCTTACTATACCCTGTGTTTAGCTCCTGTCAATCAGATTTATCAGGGCATATAATTAAGAGTCGGGAAGGGTGGGAGGGAAAATTGCAGCAATTAAAGACAGCACAGAATTACACCACCACTATTTTTTAAATTTTCAACAGCCCAAAAACAATTATAAGTAAAGACAACACAGAAAGAAAGTATAGTGTCACTACAAGCCTACAATCTAAGTTTAAAGAAAAAATACCAGTTACTCTGAAGCACTGAATTGAATATGTTTCCTTCCTTCACCTTCTGGCTTCTTCTGAGAAGATGAACTTCTGTTTGCTGCTTTAACTGTGACTAAGCCCCACCTCCAGTTATCACGTAGCTGAGGTCAGAGGCCAGACAATTAACACCCTTCACCCAGCTACAGGACAGTCAGACAAGCCAAGATAAAATTTGCAGCAATTAAAGACAGCACAGAATTACACCACCACTATTTTTAAATTTTCAACAGCCCAAAAACAATTATAAGTAAAGACAACACAGAAAGAAAGTATAGTGTCACTACAAGCCTACAATCTAAGTTTAAAAGAAAAATACCAGTTACCAGTTACTCTGAAGCACTGAATTGAATATGTTTCCTTCCTTCACCTTCTGGCTTCTTCAGAGAAGATGAACTTCTGTTTGCTGCTTTAACTGTGACTAAGCCCCACCTCCAGTTATCACGTAGCTGAGGTCAGAGGCCAGACAATTAACACCCTTCACCCAGCTACAGGACAGTCAGACAAGCCAAGATAAAATTTGCAGCAATTAAAGACAGCACAGAATTACACCACCACTATTTTTTAAATTTTCAACAGCCCAAAAACAATTATAAGTAAAGACAACACAGAAAGAAAGTATAGTGTCACTACAAGCCTACAATCTAAGTTTAAAAGAAAAATACCAGTTACTCTGAAGCACTGAATTGAATATGTTTCCTTCCTTCACCTTCTGGCTTCTTCTGAGAAGATGAACTTCTGTTTGCTGCTTTAACTGTGACTAAGCCCCACCTCCAGTTATCACGTAGCTGAGGTCAGAGGCCAGACAATTAACACCCTTCACCCAGCTACAGGACAGTCAGACAAGCCAAGATAAAATTTGCAGCAATTAAAGACAGCACAGAATTACACCACCACTATTTTTTAAATTTTCAACAGCCCAAAAACAATTATAAGTAAAGACAACACAGAAAGAAAGTATAGTGTCACTACAAGCCTACAATCTAAGTTTAAAAGAAAAATACCAGTTACCAGTTACTCTGAAGCACTGAATTGAATATGTTTCCTTCCTTCACCTTCTGGCTTCCATGGGGATGAGCACACTCCTGGCATGGATGGATGTGTTTGCTACTGATGGCCAGTGACTACATCACGCTTAGGAACAGGAGCTGTCGCCTGAGACACCAGGTTGGACCCTACAACAAAAAACAAGGAATTTGCAATCAAAATGACTAGAAGACGGGGTCTCCTTCATTATTTCCAGACTGAAACTGTACTTGTCCTGCACTGGGACTACAGTCTTCTAAAGTGGACAATTTCTCGTTTATCATAACCCTTCACATGCTGACTGCCAGAGTTCTTTTTCAACCCTCACCAGGACTGGCAATCATTTTGTGCTTTTATGTGTCATCTGTGGATTTGTTTTACATGTGTTTATTGGCACCCCTTCCCCGCTTCAGACGTGACTTTCTTTCTGAGGTAGGGGCAGAGGTGGCTTCTCCTCCCCACTACCCCTGACCATTGTCTCATTCAATGCTCACCCTCAAGATGAGAACTGGGGTACTTGACTGGCACGATGGATGGGGCACCCTCATTCAAACTCCTTGCTGAGATGCATGGTACATCCCTAACACCTTGTATAAGGAAGTGTATACTAAGCCATGGCACTCCTACCCCCCCAGGTTTTCTGTGGTCATCCTGTGAAGACTACGACTGAGGCAGTGCTCACTATTCTCACTTTGCTCCTGAAAAAAATCTCAGGTGGGCATTTAAACACACTAGGCCCATCCTCTCTGGAGAACCCTGATCCTGAGGTAACTTCAGGGGCACTGGCCTTCAATGTACTTCATGGCAAATGGGTCCCTCACTATATGCAGTCCGAGACACCAGCCTGGGTTTGAAATATCATCCTAAGTCCCTCCCTAAATCTAGTGTGCCACCTACTGTATCATGTTTTTACACACTCCTATTATGGGATTCAGCTCAAAAGTTTCTGTATAAATGGAACTGGTAGTTTGGATCCTCACTGACTATGAGCACTTGGCTCAAGTATGCCCTGCCAGCACTGAAGGGGACTGCAGTTATTGTTGACCGAGGGAGAGGTGAACATAGCAGCCATCACAGAGACTTAGGCTACCTCTGCTAGGAGTCTATTCCATGCATCCATCACCCTTTTTCTGAATAAATACTTCCTTACATTACCTCTTAGTCTACCCCCTTACAACCTCATGTCATGCCTTCTCATTCCTGAACAACTTCTTTTCTGAAAGATGCTATCCTCCAGTACCTTATTTATGCCCTTTAGATATCTGTAGGTTTCTAGCATATCTCCCCTGTCTCTCCTCTCCTCCAGGGTATACATATTGAAGTCTCTCACTCTCTCCTCATATGACTTTTGGTGCAGGCCCTGCACCATCTTTGTTGCCCTTCTTTGAACTACCTCCATCCTGTCTATGTCCTTATGGAGATGCGGCCTCCAGAACTGGACACAGTATTCCAAATGAGGTCTCACCAATGATCTGAACAGTGGCATCACCACCTCTTTTCTTCTGCTGGTGATACCTCTCCCTATGTACCTCAACATCCCACTGGCTCTCCCCAGAGCCTTAGCACATTGTTTGGCTGCCTTTAGGTCATCAGATATGATTACCCCCAAATCAATTCCTTTCATATTCGGTGACCATCAGTATCTCCCCCCCCATCATGTAATCCTCCCCTAGGTTCTTGCACCCCAAATGCATAATTTTAAACTTGTTCTCATTGAATCTCAGCTGCCACACTCTAGGCCATTCCTCCAGATTAAGTAGGTCCCTTCTAATTTTTTCACCCCTTCCGAAGTGTCCACCCTGTTGCAGATCTTAGTGTCATCTGCAAAGAGGCACACATTTTCTTCCAGCCCCTCTGCAATGTCACTTATGTAGACATTGAACAGGACTGGCCCCAGAACTGATCCCTGAGGCACCCCACTGGTCACCCTCCTTTCCTCAGATTGAGCTCTATTTACCACCACCCTTGGTCTTCTATCACTCAACCAGTTCCTAACCCAGTTTACCACCTTGTGACCCACTCTCAGGCTGCCCAGCTTGTTCACAAGTCTTCTAAGTGGAATGGTGTCGAAGGCCTTACTGAAATCCAGTTAGGACACATCCACCACTCCTCTTGATTCACTTCCCTAGTCACCCAATCAAATAAATCAATTAGATTTGTTTGACATGACCTTCCTGCTGTGAATCCATGCTGTCTCATAACCTGTGCTCCGCAAGATTCAAGGTGTTCCATAATCCTTTCTTTAAGTAGTGATTCCATAAGTTTACCCACTATTGAGGTGAGGCTGACTGATCTATGGTTTCCAGCCTCCTCTCTATTCCCACTTTTGTGAAGAGGGACTACATCTTTCCTTCTCCAGCCCTTTGGAACCACTCCCTTATTGAGTGACTTGTTGAACAGGGCTGCTAGTGGTGCTGCCAGCACTTCCTATTGTTCCCTTAATATTCTAGGATGTATCCCATCTGGTCCCATTGTCTTGTCTACTTTCAGTTTTGTGAGTTCTTTTAGGACTCTGTCTTCCGTAAATGGAAGGGTGTCCACCTCCCTCTCATTTTTGCTCATATTACCTAACTGTGATCCCTCACATTCCCTTTTCTGTGAATACAGAACAAAAATATTTGGTCAGTACTGATCTTTTTCCAAGTCCTCTTCCACACACTTCCCTTCTTCTTCTTTAAGGCTTACAATCCCACCCCTAGTTTTTCTCCTTTCACCAATTTACTTATAAAAAGTTGTGTCCCCTTTTTTTACCTCCTGTGCAATTGTTTTCCTCTGTTTGCACCTTTGCGCTCCTGACTGCTTTCCCTGCATTCCTTTGTTTATTCAGGTACACTTCCCTGTCCTTCTCCTTCTCTGTTTCTTTGTATTTCCTGAAAGCCATCTTTGGGCGGGGTAGAACTGGGGGACGAAGGGGAAAGGGAGGTAAGGTCCCTGCCTGGCACCACAGCTTGGAGGGACAGGGAGTGAATATTAAGGATCGTGGGAGCAGCTGCATGAGGGAGGATGTTGGATGTCATTGTCCACCTAGGGACAAGTGACCTGGCTGGGAGTGGGATCAGAACAGTGCAAGAGGAGTTTGTAGAGTTGGGGAGGGGCCTTAGACAAAGTATCATGTACGGTAACCTCGGAGGTGCTGCCTGTCTATGGCAAGGGTGATGCTAAGTACTCCACACCATGGGATTCAATGAATGGTTGAAAAACTGGTGTGGAGCTCAGGGTTTTGGCTTCATTGGGGACTGGGGGTCTACCTGGAGGGATACAGGCCTATACTGGCATGATGGTCTGCATCTGTCTGGGAGGGGAACCAGGATCCTTGGTGATAGGTTAAAATGCTTCATTGACAAGCATTTAAACTAGCCAAGAGGGGAGGAACTGAAAAGGAGCAGGGAATTCCCAGCCTCCCCCCATAAAACATGGTAGTTAGCGAGGTAAACACCAAGGTAGAGAAGTCAATAGGGAGCAGGACAGGGGTAAATGCAAAAAAAGCAAAGGCAGTAAAGCTAGGGATGGGGCTAAAAGGGATAAGGCCATCAAAAAATGGAGGGTGATGAGTACCAATGCCCGTAGTCTATGTAACAAGCTCCCTGAACTAGTGGTCTTGATGTAAAAGGGACACCTGGATATTGTGGCAGTCACAGAAACATGGTACACAGAGAACCATGACTGGGATGTCAACATACCGGGGTATACAATCTACAGGAGGGACAGGGAGGGTAAAAGAGGAGGAAGAGTAGCTCTCTATGTAAGGGAATGGATCAAAGCAATGGAACTAAAGGATAAACAGGGAATAGAGAAGGCACTGTAGGTCACCCTGGAGACAAGAAATGTCACCACAATCCATACAGGGGTTGTATACAGACCCCCATCTCAGGAGGAGGCAATGGACAAGGATATGATAGAAGGTATCCTTAGAATAGCAGAAAAAGGGGAGATATTGTTGATGGGGGACCTGAATATGCCAGATGTTAACTGGAGCACCTTTGCTGAAGCCACATCCAAGAGCAGGGTTATTCTCAAAGCCTTATAGGGTGCATGCTTCAGACAGCTAGTGGTGGAACCCACTCAGGAGAGAACAATCTTAGACCTGGTACTGTCAAACAGGGAAGGAGAAAGGATCTTGGATTTAGAAGTGGGTAGCCATCTGGGAACAAGTGACCACCAAACAGTGTGGTTCATGATAAACACAGCCATAGAGTCAAGCCATACAAAAGCAAGAGTATTGGACTTTAGGAGGGCTGACTTTGGGAAAATAGGACTGTGCCTCAGAAAAGCACTAGCAAATGGGCAAGAAGGAGGGGTGGAGGAACAATGGGGAAAAATTAAAGCAGCCACCACAGAGGCAACAAGCCTTTGTGTGAAGCAAAGCAACAAAACAAAATGTAGGAAAAAAACTCTATGGTTCTCACAAGAGGTGGCAGGGAAGGTTAAGGAGAAAAAGGTAGCATTTAGGAAGTATAAAGAAACACAGAAGGAGTAGGACTGAGAACTGTACCAGTTAAAGCAGAAGGAAGTGGGGAAGGCAGTCAGAATAGCAAAGGCCCAAACTGAGGAAAATATAGCTAACTCAGTTAAGAAGGGGTATAAAACCTTATATAGGTACATTAGGGAGCAAAGAAAGACCAAGGGAGGATAGTAAGGCTTAATAAAGGGAGGGTGGGCAAAGGTGACAGTGAAAAGGCAGGGATACTGAATGAATACTTCTGCTCAGTATTCACAAAAGAAGAGGAGGGGGAGGTACATAATCAAAGAAGTAAAGCACTCTGGATAGGGAGGTAGATACCAGTTCATTCACAGAAGAAATGGTTCCGAAAGAACTCTTAAAACCGGAGGTGGACAAAGCAATGGGGTCTGATGGGATTCACCCAATAATTGTAAAAGAACCACCGACTACCCTTTTTAACAAATCATGGGCGGATGGTGTGGTACCTGAGGACTGGAGGAGGGCAGATGTGATTCCCCTTCACAAAAGTGGGAGCAAGACAGAAGCAGGAAACTACAGACCTGTTAGTTTGACCTCAGTGGTAGGGAAAATGATGGAATCACTTCTGAAGGAAAAAAATTTTTGAGTTCCTAGAGGCCAGTGGGGCACAGGACCCAAGGCAGCATGGATTCACAGCAGGAAGGTCATGGCAGATGAATCTAATAGATTTCTTTGACTGGGTGACCAAAGTAGTAGACCAGGGAGGGGCTGTGGACATGGCTTACCTAAACTTTAGCAAGGCATTTGACATGGTCCCACACAAAAGATTAATATACAAGTTAACCAGCCTTGGAGTGAGTCCCAAGGTGGTAGCCTTAGTAGAAAATTGGTTGGACAACAGGACACAGAGGGTAATAGTAAACAGAGTCCCTCTGAAGAAGGGGATTACTAGCAGGGTACTGTAAGGTTCAGTGCTGGACTGTCCTTTAATGTCTTTATAAGTGACATTGCAGAGGGACTGGAAGGAAAAGTGTGTTTCTTTGCAAACGATACAAAGATCTGTAACAGGGTCAATACAGAAGGTGGGGTGGAAAGGATGAGAAGGGACTTGGCAAGATTGGAGGAATGGTCAAATGTATGGCAGCTCAGATTCAGCGCTAAGACATGCAAAGTAATGCACCTGGGAAACAAAAACCCAGGGGAAGAGTACACAATGGGGGGTGAGATACTAACATCAACAAAATGGAAAGGGACCTGGAAGTAGTCATATCAGATGGCCTAAAAGTGGGTAAGCAATGTGAGAAGGTAGTAACAAGGGCTGTTGGGATATTGGGATGCATAGGTAGAAAACAGGAAGTTGTTATCCCTCTGTACAGACAATTGGCGAGACCCCATCTGGAGTACTACATGCAGTTCTGGAGACCCCATCTCCACAAGGATATGGACAGGATGGAAGCTGTCCAGAGGAGGGCAACTAAAATGGTTCAGGGTCTGCACCAGAAGACATATGAAGAGAGAAGCTAATATACAGTATATACCCTTGAGGAGAAGAGGGAAGAGGAGGGACATGACAGAAACTTTCAAGTACTTCAAGGGAATCAACAAAGTCCAAGAGGGTAGCATCTTTCAGAAAAAGAGATGTGCAAGAACAAGGGGCCACAATTTGAAGATAGAGAAGGGATGACTCAGAGGTAATGTGAGGAAGTATTTTTTCACGGAGAGGGTTATGGATACATGGAATGGCCTTCCTGAGGAGATAGTGGAGTCAAAAACAGTGGGGAATTCAAGAATGCATGGGACAGACATAAGGCAATTCTAGTGGGGAGTAGGAGGAAGTAGGCTATTGGTTAACTAGGATCTGCAGCTTATACATTAGGTAGGAAAATGGGCAGACTAGGTGGGCCAAGTGGTCCTTATCTGCTGTCAAATTCTATGTTTCTAATATACTTTCCAATATTTCATTCTCTTCTATAATTATTGCCTCTGTGATTGAAATATCCAAGTTGTTAATCAATTCTTGTTTAGTTCCATAGATGGTACAAAAATATTCATTACGGCCCTCTTGCTCTCTCAGTGTGGCACCAGAAGCTGCCCCCCACCTGCAATCAAGGACACTCTCTACCAGGGCTTATCAGTCCTTGTGCAGCCTCTCCAGGAGCTGCTTTGACTCCCCGGACCCTCGCCTCTGATCTTCAGGGCTCTCTCACCCTCTTCAGCATGGCACCTGGAGAAGCTCCCCACCTGCAATCAAGGACACTCTCTACCAGGTCTTATCAGCTCTTGTGCAGTTGCCTGCTGTCTAGGAGCTGCTTTGACTTCCTGGACCCTTGCCTCTGATCTTCAGGGCTCTCTTGCCCTCTTCAGTGTGGCACCTGAAGAAGCTCCCCACCTGCAATCAAGGACACTCTCTACCAGGTCTTATCAGCTCTTGTGCAGTTGCCTGTTCTCTAGGAGCTGCTTCAACTCCCCAGACACTCATCTCTGACCTTCAGGGCTCTCTTATTCTCTTCAGTGTGGCACCTGGAGCCGCTCCCCACCTGCAATCAAGGACACTCTCTACCATGGCTTATCAGCCCTTGTGCAGCTGCTTGCTCTCTAGGTAAACAGATCAGAGCTGCCACAGCAAGCCGCCACTCTGACGAAAAGGTGCCATTTTTGAATTATCACAAATGCTTGAATCCAACTGTGTAGTGACTGGACTTGAGCAGCCTTCTCCTTTATTATCTAAGGACTGCAGTCATTTAGCTCTGTTAGCCATATTTTGTTTAATCTGGTAATTCTGCCCTGTGAGCTGCTGTTTAAGTAGTCATTTTCCAGAATATAAATTGTGATAAATTGCTTTTGGGCATGTTCTGTTTTCATTCAGCCAACTGACTAATCTGAGGAATTTTCATTGCTGAAATTAACTTGATCCTCTCCTGCTTCCTAGAGGAATTTTTGCCACTGAAATTAATTTGATCTACTACTACTTAAAGGAACTTTTGCTGCTGAATTTTATTTGATCCTCTCCTGCTGATTAGAGAAACTCTTGCTGTTCAAATTAATCTGTACCTCAGGGCTTGTTTCAACTTTAAAGCCTTGGTAACATTTATCTCTCTGGCTTCTTCTATCCTTCTGCAACGTCTGTCTGTACCTTGATTCTCCCCCTGGAACCTCACCTGCTGTAAGAAGCAATTTTCTATCTCTTTCCAGTATTTATTAGCCCCACTCCCTGCAGGACAATTTTTATGCATAGGCTAAGTAGGCTGCAGCTTAGGGGTGCCGGCTGTTTAGGAGCGCCTGTGAATAAGGCACCAAGATATATGTTTTTGACTGCTTGTTAATTATCTCTGCTGGTGCTGCCTGAGTCCTCTGAGTGCTTCAAACCTGGCTTTGCAGCACACTGCCGTACACACACATTCATTCACAGTGCAGGTTTAACTAGCGTAATAAGTTGGAGTCCGCTCCAACAAAAAACAACAAAGGCCGTCCTGACTCCCACTGTGATCCCCTGCCATCATTTGGCCCCAATACCTCCCTCTTCCATTTCTCCCCATCTCCACTAAAAAAATATTTATGCGGAGTTGTCTCTTGCCCCCCCTTGCAGCAACTGTCCCTAACTCCCAGTCCCGTTCTGTTATACATTGACGTGGTGTTAAATCTCCCCAATCAGCAGCTGATTTGGATTTCAAAATCCCATTGCTGTCAAATTGCTTAGAGTGGCCAGGGAATGCTGGGTCGGGTGTGCTCAGTGCATAACAAGGCCACATTTCAGTTAGCTTTTCTTTCTTTTGGAGGGCGACTCAGCATTGATTCAGTTTGGATGGGCTGCAGCACATCAGCACTGTTGAGACTTGGAGATATAACTCTTGGCACCAATGACCAACTGCAATGTTTCTGCTTTTTGGGAGCACTGAGCAAAATAAAGACATTTGATTTTTTGTTGGGTTTTCCCTCAGGTAGGTGAAAATATCGAAGGATTCCAAGAGCTGACCCACTAAGTTACTAACTCCTTGTGTAAACATCCTGGATCGGGCTCAGATAATGAACAAAGTTCAAGTGCCTCTTCCCACCTCAATCTGTACTAACTATTCTTGCAAAAGCCACCCACCCAATGGCCCTTTGTCACTGTGCTGCCCTGGCTGGGAATCCATTTCTATTCCATGCATTTATTTATTTATTTTATTTATTTATTGAAATTGTTTCACCAGGAAAGGCACACTGAGCAAAAAGATGCTCATCTCACGGTGCGACCTGGGGGGAAGGGTTACAGTGGAGGCAGATCAAATGCAGACAAAAAATATATATATTGCGAATACAGATGATGTACATAGCAGGGAGGGATAAACAGGAGCACATTATTTACAATAGATGGAACAATATAGGAGAACTATAGTGCATTTAAACAATAGGTGAAACAGTAAAGAGATCAGAGCATGAAGGACAGGGTATGCAGTACATAACGTGGAACACTTCCGGTTAATACATGTTTAAGTAAGTGCCAGTAGCAATGCATGAGTGGCGGTAGCATGACAAGAGTTGAAGCAAGATGCACCAAGTTGACAGTAGGGGTAGGAGAGGAGAGTGGGGGGTGATAAGGGTGGGGGAGAGAGGTGAGCAGTAGTAGTGCGTGAGGTTGAGACGCGTGGGTAGCTGAGGAGGGAGGGAAGGAGAGGGGAGGGTAGGGAGAGATTAGGAGGGAAAAATTAGAGGGAGTGATGAAGTGCGTAGGGCAGTGTATAACCCAGGCAATTTCTTCAGTGAGATACAATTGTAATAAGTTAGTTTCACTTATTGTCAGCTTTATTAGTCTGAAGAAACAGATCTTTCGCTGACTCATGCAATTCAGGGCTGAGGCTGACTTAGAAATCCTTGGAGAAAATCCCACACTCCCCTCCATCTAATAGATGCTACCATCCTTTCAAAGTCTCTGCCTGTGCTTCAGGTTTGTTCTTGTTATGTTTCATCCACAATTTCTGGCTCTTAGTCAGAGTCAGTGCCTTGGGGGCCCCCAAAAAAGGCAGAAATAAAGCAGTCCGTATGCAAATTGTACCAATGGCTTTTCAAACAACTGTTGCACACAAGGGGGAGATAGTGATTAGTGAAATACTGAAGAGACTCCTGGCTGATTAACAAATCAGTAAAGAAACCACCCAAACTCCACAGCAATAAAACTGAACTATGTTCCGTGTAAAGGAGACCAGTTGGGCTCTAGCTAGGCAGCTAGTAGGTAGGCAGACACCACAGTAATGGCATTTGATTTAGCAACCAAGATGCCAATTATCCAAAGTCTGTAACACAGAAAAACACACAGTACTAGTCCTCTGAGATGGAGCTGCAGTAATAAACGTGATCCATAAGCAAAACAAAACTGCACTCCAAGAACAAAAGCTGTGGCCAAAGTGGTGCAGTGAAAAAGGTGGTGTGTTCAGGAGTCATCCAGACAACAAAAAGACGGTACTGACGGGATGAGAAGAGAGCCTGTGAGTGATAATAGCTACTGATGTCTAGTTCCCTCTCTGGAGGGGGATGACGCCCACTGGTGTATGTCCCCCTCTCTGGAAGGAGATGAGAGAAGAGCCACTGTGTGGTAGCAGCCACTGATGTCTGTCCCTCACTCCATAGGGGGATGAAAAGAGAGTCATTGAGCAGTGGCAGCCACTGATGTCTGTTCCTTTCTGCAGAGGGGAATGAGAGGAGAGCCACCAAGTGGTGGCAAGCATTAGTGTCTGTCACCCTCTCTAGCATTGGGCATTGCTGTCTTCTGGGGTGCAAGTAGAGATGCAGTGAAGTTTAACTTTGCTAGTGTAGTAGAGGCGAAGTGGCCCACTCCGCCTCAACATAGCTATATGAAGTGCCCTTTGAAATGCAGTACTTCGCCACTTCACATCATAATGACTTCACGTTATGATGACTCCACGTTACTTAGCTTTATTTTCTTTTAAAGGTGGAGTGAGTGAGCATTGTAACAGCCCACAGATCACATGGCTCACAGTCGGCAGGTCACATGCTTCAGGCAGGAAGTTAATCATGCAAGAGAGTGAAAGACTTTCACTTTCACCTTACCTAGTGTGGGGGAAAGAGCTGTGTTTGAAAGGAGACAGAGAGATGGCAAAAAATATAAACCCCATGTCTGAATCGGATCACCTTCCGGGCTAGTGGTCCCCTCTCTGAAGCAGGAGGTAGTGGTGCCATGGAAGCACCACCTCCGGTGGCACCTACCAGTGCCCTGCCACCAGTGCCACCACCTGCCATGGCCCCTGCACTAGAGGCTCAGAGGGAAGTGAGGAAGGAGCCGCAGCAGTCGCAGCCGCAGCAGCAGCTGCAACAGGTTTCCCCACCCCAGGCCCCAACTGAGCACCAGTAGCAGCCGGCAACAGCATCTGGGCCCCCCCCCGCCTGTGCCAGGTCCTCCCCACAGCTCATTAGTGTGGGAGTTCTTCACTATACTGCCTCCGGACACCAGTGTAGTAAAGTGCAATCTGTGTGGTGAGGTGATGCACCGTGGCCCCAAGGGAAGTCATCTGGGCACAGGTGGTCAGTGCACCCACCTATACAACCACCATCATACAGATTGGCAGGCCAAGCTTGCCAAACAGGGCAGGAATGCACCTGCTGGCCCTGCTGGGCAACAGGTGGCAGCACGGCCTCCACCTGCATGTGGTGTCAAATGGGGGAGGGTCATGGAGCAAGCGGCTGCTCCACAACCTGCAGGTGACGGTGGCTACCCTGCATGAATACCTGCCACATATGCCAATTTGGACCTGATGTGGAGTGAGTTGAACCATGTGAACCATCAGATTGACAACATGGAACAGTGGTTGAAGCACATGGCGGTGCACCAGCTCCAAATAATGGGCATACTTGAACTGCTGCTCTCACACCATAACATTGATCATTAGTTTTTGTTTGTCCTTGCACCCACCACCCTCTCCATGAAAAAATAGTTCCAGACATTGCCCATGATCCATCCACCCTCTATCTTTAAATTTTGCCCCCTTGTTCATGCACATCTCTTTTTCTGAAAGATGCTACCCTTTTGTACATTGTTGATTCCCTTTCAGTACTTGATAGTTTCTATCATGCCCCCCCCCCCCTTGCAGTTATACATGTTAAGCTTAGATTCCACAATATTTGGGAAACCAGTTAACTTGTTGTCACAGGTTAAAATTGGGGCAATACTCATGCCATCAGCAACTTCACTACAACCAGTGGGGACAACAGCATCTCTAACCATGATTGAAGATACTGATTGCACTGTGTAAAACATAGAAAAATCCCTTTACTAGCATCAACTATGCACTTTTGCTGCGTACTACCATAGCCACTCTTGCCACTGGCAGCAGTGCCACGGCCAGAAGCATCTTTGCATGCACGTCTCTTTGCAGGCATTTTTGGGGCATTACACAGAAAAGTCACAACAAATTGAGATTTCTGAAATTTGGGGTGGATGGGAAGCCAAAAAACAACAACTGTGGCTTACAGATGCAGATTTGGCACTAAACAGATGCAAATGCACAGACGCAGATTGCACACTATGAAGAGATGCAGCCGCACAGGCACAAAAACACCTTAACCAGTGGTCACACAAATCCAGAACTGGAAAAATAAATTATACCTTTTTCGGGTGGGGGGGGGCGCTGCAGTAGCAGACCACTAGCTAGATAGAAGGAAGCAGTAAAAAATACCACAGATGGATAACCAATTCAGAGTGCAGCGATTACTGTGTGGTACAATAAAATGTGTCTGACTTGATGGCACACACACATACACACACACACACACACACACACACACACACACACACAGAACACACACACTCCAGGTAATGCGCAGAAAATGAAACAGTGCAGTACACTATATAAACAAATCTTTTAAACAGAATGAAAATATGCACTGCACCACAACAAACAGAAAATAAGTATCAAAAATTACTTCGGGTATTACTGTGTGTACATAAACACACAAATACTAACACACACTACTAGTACAAAACAATTAGAAAGACTGCCTTTCTCAATTGAATCTCACTCCACCACAGATATGCCCCTTCCCCAAAGCACACTTCAACAGTGTCTGTCAGTACACAGGCTGAATATTCTAAATTAACATTCAAAATGCACACAAAAACAATCAACACTCGATGATATAAGCACAGAAGGGTTTTCTACAGTCGATGTACTAAATTTGGAATAAAATAATTGGATCAAATGTGATTTTTTTAAAGCTTTTTCGATGGTTTGATTCTCAGAGCTCTGAGAACAAACTGTCTCCAGCTTTCCACTGCAGACACTATGCAGAACTGAAGCTGTGCAAGACAATGTAGAGCCCATGTGACCTGCCACCCCATGTATCAATGCAAAATTTACTCAAATAGCAATAAACAGGCGAAGCAAAGCGAAGTCCATTAAAATCAATGGCACTTTGCGTTAAAATTAAGGGGGAAGGCTGTAATGCAAGGCGAAGTAATGTGAGTCCATTGGAAACACTGCACTTTGCGTTCAAATTTATAGGCAGAGTAATTCGTTTTATATTGCAGAGCACTACATGGATTTATTGGGGGATAATACACGAAGAGCTCCGCATGGCGAAGTGGGAGCACTTTGCCCACCTCTAGGTGCAAGTCACTTGTATGACAGGTATGATAGAGAAAGTGTATAGGTAGGTGGAGGAGATGCTACGCAACATTCAGAAACAACTTCATTCTGTCCAGGAGCAGTACATAGCGACACAGATACCGGACACCAGAAGGGATCACAGACCAACACCTCAGTCATCTGATGCCTGCTTTGGAATGTTCTGTTCATAACAGAAATTCAGGAATGGCCCCACTGCACCCATTGAAGATGGGCAGACTGAGTTCTGGGGTGAACACCAAGGCAGAAGGAGAATCTTGAAGCAGCAGTTCTCTGAACGTGGGTAGTGCTGCCGGCTGGAGGGGGATAAGTGCATGTAAAGGGAAGGGGAGTGTTTACTGTTACTCAGAGAAGACAGCAGGGTTTTTGATGCACCTGTCACTCTCTGCCCCCTTAACTGGCTCAATGAACACTCATTGACAGAAATGGCAAGTTCTGCACAGGGATAGGTGTGGATGCCCCCTTTAAAAAATGTGCACACAAATGCAAATCTGCATCATCAACCAGCTCTACCACCACTGGCTTAGAAGAAGGAGATTCTCATTTGGAGATGAACCATTAGCTCACAGTTTGACACATCTCCATGGCCCCCTTTTTGCCAGTCACATGCTACCAATATGTTTTCTTGCATCAAAAGTAAGGCCTTCCAGTAGTTCAAATATCAAACCTGACCTCTTTGTCACTGCTTTGGACTGGAAGGAGTTAGTGAGTGAGTGAGTTGGTGATCTATGTCGGTCCCATCATCAAGTCATCTACGTGGGCATGACCTGGGACACCAGGGAACACATGGGTGACATAGGAGTACAAGATTTCACTGAAGGCTGGGTGAAAGAAAATTCACTATTTATTTGTTTGTTTATTCATTTATTTGCAATTACTCTAACTAAAATAACCCCATGAGATGCAACATCTCATTTTCATGTGGGTCCTAGGAAGAACAGCAGCAGCCATCAGGTTAACATAGTCCAGCAGGAATAGTTACATACAGGCTAAAATATACACAGGACAAAATACTGGAATGGTAAGGAAGTACCAGTAGTAGTCAGTGTGGAATCAAAAAAGGAAAAAGCTGTTTTCATCGTGTTTCTTTGTGAAAATAGGGATGTTTTCAGGGAGAGAGTTTCAGTAGGAGCTGGTTCTGCCTGGTTAACATAAGCACCTAGCCTCCTTCCATGCTTATTCCTCTCCTTCCCACTGTAGGAACAAACACTCCTTACAGGTTATTAAAGGCTGGTGTTTGAGAAAAAAGTACTGAATGAGAAGCATGGTAGTGTGATTCCAGCCAAGTTAGAAAAAATATCTTGGAGGCAGTACAGCAGTTAGTATCCAACACAGAATCACACTTGCTAACAAACTGAGGGTACCGGTAAAACAGTTTTATGTACACAGACTTTCCTTTTTTTTAGTGCTTCTATAAAGTTGTAGTCATGCCAATATCATATACTGAAAATCATTCACGTAGGGGTTCTACCTCAAGAGAACAATGCAGCCAAAATTAGAAAAAAACTTTGCTCTTTTCATTCTCCTTGTTGAAGAAGTAAAATGTCACAAATAATGTACATGTTGGTAGAGATGTTCCCCTTCCTCCGAGTCACATCTGGAAACATGCCTCGACTCAGTGCGACTTTCTTGGTCATCAATTTCCACATAAATGAAATAAATAAATGGTTATTTTTGCCTGTTTCACTGCACTCTATGACATGCAACAGGCTGCGGTGTGTCATGGTTTTTGTAACACTGCAACATTCAGGGTTGCCTTTCTATGTTCCTATTAATGTATCACACATTTATATGAATGCCCATTTCATCCAACTTGGCAGTTTTCCTCCCCTCCCCCCTCTCCTAGCCTTGTGACTGATGGGCAAAGCGCATGTCCAGAGCCATGCCGCACAGGTCTGGTGCTTCACAATACGTTGTAGATCTGTGATTAAAGTACTTTGGAGTGCATACCTGCAAAGGTTTACATTCAGCCTATAACCTGTGCCTTACTTGGAACACAGTCTTGTTGACCCTGTACTAAGCATCAGAACTGTTAACAAATATGAAACTACTGTATATATTGCATAGTTGTGCATTGCTGTCTTTAAGACACATACTGTAAACAGTCAAAGCAAATTATATCTTTGAGACATGTAATAGAGAATAATGCATGGCTAGCCATACACAACAAGGCGTTGCTGCCATTGAGGGGTTGGAATGACACCATATCTGAACCTCAAAGCAAAGCTCAAGAGGTCCACGATGTCACCTCAGTCCCGAGATGGAAACACTAGCCAAGTTGGGCATGGTTGTCCATGTTTTAATTTTTATAGTATATGGTTTTGGTTTTACTGTATGTCAAAAGTAAAAATTTCAGTTTATGTACAGTAGTAAGTGGGAACCGTCTGGTCCCTTCCCACCTACCTTTCAACTCTCATGGTAACTATATTAAAGATAATTATGTTGATGGGGGCATCACAGGAGATAACCATAAACAGAATTGTTTTTTGTGACCTTTGAAATGTGCACAGCTTGTCATGGCCTTTGAACTGTACACAACTTTTTATGACCTTTGAACTGTGCACAACTTTTGCTCATACACAACATGGATTTTGAGAGTATGGAAAGCCATACACAACAACATTTACCCACATACTATTATTACTTTATGCAGGGTCTTGTTGTAGCAGAATAAGCAACCCCCCCAGCACAACCTTGTAGGATGATGCTAAGCCTGTACCTTGGCCTTGTGTCACCACCATGGCGGGAGAAATCAGTTTGTGAGCTGTTGGTCAGTTCAGCTAGTAGGTTTCAAAATGTGTCAGCCAATTCAATATTTTTGGTGGCCATCATTTTCCAGGAGTTAAAAAGCACTTCATTGGCAGATGATCACGTGATGCCACTGAAAGGCTAGCAGCTCGGAGAACCTACTCCCACCTCAGCTCTCAATTTCTATTAATAACTCTTCGACTTCACATCACTAAATACAAGGGTCTACTCACCACTTAACTCCTGATAGCTTTCCGAATCACCTGAGTGAAGTTGGTCAAGAACTACCATCCCATTGCAATCCTATCAGCGATCAGCAAGCTCATGGAAAAGGTAGTCGCCTCTCAGGTCACCCACTACCTACAGACCCACAACCTTCTCTCCCCTGCAGAACATGGGTCTAGAAAGGGGCATAGCACCTCCACGGCCCTAGCAGTTGTTACCTCAGAGATCAGGTCTGCTGCTGACTGAGGTGAACTGACTGGGGCCATCTTTGTCAAAAGCCTTTGATCGGGTTGACCACATATTACTGTGCTCCTCTCTCCTGTCACTTGGCTTCTCCTCCCCAGCTCTTGCATGGATCAGTAATTACCTTACAGGCAGGCATCAGTACACCAAATTCAACAAGGTCCTGTCTGAGCCTGCCAGGTTAACTGCAGAGTCCCCCAGGGCTCTGTCCTGGGGCCTCTCCTGTTCTCTCTCTTCATAAATGAGCTACCCTTGGCTCCGGCTCTAGGGTCCTCAGTGCTGTACACAGACGACCTAGTCATCATGGTCAAATCTCAGGATATCGCCACCATTAACACCAAATTAAACTCGGACTTTGACCACATCCAAACTTGGTTACAGGACCATAAACTTGTTATTAACCTACAGAAGACGCAGGCCATGCTATTTGGCTCAGCAGCCAAGTTAAAAGCCGCTCCAGATTCACTGCAGATCTCCGGGGCTGATGGGTCACCGCTGACTGTCGCAGGCTCGGTCAAGTACCTGGTGGTGACCCTTGACCTACAGCTCGATATGAACCTGCACTTACGAAATACATGCAAGGCCTCAAACTACAAGCTGGTTCAGGCTTACAGAGCAAAAAGCTGTCTAACTTCAGCTGCCCATCTTGCTCTAGCCAGGGGAGTCCTCCTACCCATGCTTTGCCACGGACTAATCACCTTTGCCCACGTTGCAAAAACTAGTCTAGTAAAGTGGGACTCAGCGTACAACAACATATGCCGTTTTGTGCTCTCAGCCTCCTGCCTCACTCACCACTGTGAGCTTTACACCCGGCTTGAGTGGCTCCCACCGGAAACTCACCGCTCTTATGTCATGGGCAACTTCATTGACAATATTGGCAGAACTGCCACCCCTCAAAACCTTGCTGAGACCTTTGTTCTTGTTACACCCTCCTACAACCTGCGATCCAGTGGCTCCCATGCTCTTCTGGTACCTAAAACCCGCACACAAATGGGTAACCAAGCCTTCGCTGCGTATGCACCCAGGGTTTGGAACTCTCATTCAACTAGCACTCGCTCCTCTCCCTCGCACCAGAGCTTCAAAGCCTCCCTCTGGGGTTTTCTCAAAACAGCTGCCACCTGTCTCTGCACTAGACAAACCCTCTCAGCCTGAGATGCCCCAACTAACTGAGATGCTACCTAAACATTACGACTTGGGCTGAGCACAACTGTGCTCATACTCCTCCTGTTCTCACAGCATATATAAAAATGGACCATTTAGGCCCACCGGCAAAACAGGATGAGCACTATAACTGTGCACTCCTTTCTCTTGCACAGGGCCCACTCTATCCCAGCTGTGACCTCTCCTTATTCTAACTGCTAGCCTTACAACTTGCTACCTGGAGCGATGAATTCACACTACACTTCTTCCTACTGACTGCAATGTTTAATACTGTATTGTAATACCTGTTTTTGGTATTGTTGTCTTACAATGTCTCTGTGTTCTGGTCACTTTATATTAACTCTTCACTACTATTTGCCTGATGAAATCTGATACTTGTAAAGTCACTGTTGTGCTAATTCTATGTAATGTAATCCTCCACTTGTATTTGCCTGATGTTCATGTATGTACATTGTAATGCACCTTGTAATCTCCCGGGTCGCATCTGAAAATAGGAACTTGGGTGTCTAGTGTGATTACCCGGTTAACAAAAGCAAATAAATAAATAAATTTTTCTTGAAGCGGATCAGACCGATCAACATTCTGAGGCCTAGCTCTGGCATGGAAGCAGAAATGTGCCAGGCACCTCCCCCGCACACACCACCGCAGACTCTGTAAAAAACCCCGAAACGTTCAAGTGGGCAACTGGGCATCATTTCTAAGGCTAGCACAGCCTCGACTACTGCACAAGCTGAGGCTCCCCTAACAGAGTAGAAATTTATGAAGGAACTGCAACCGTTCCACACAGCCCTTCAAGATCTCACCTCGGAGCTCAAATCCATGTGTGGAGAGCTCACAGATACAACCAGAGCGATCAAGGACATGGCGGCCAGGACAACATCGCTCGAGGGCTGGAAAGCCTCAATAGCACCGGAACTCCCTGTACTGTGCAAAAAGCTACACCAAATGGAAGCCAAACTGTGTCTTCTGGAAGGCCGAAGATAAGAATGTTATTGTGGTGACTTTGGCCTTCCAGAAGACACAGAAGGAGCTGCACCGATCACTTTTCTACAGCAGAGGCTCACCAAAATAGCTGGACCCTCTCCCAACAATACCACATATGTAATACAGAGGGCCCATCACTCACTTCGACCTAAACCAGATGCAGGGAAGTCACCAGGGCCTTTGATACTCAAATTTCTTAATTACCTGGATAAAATGCATGTCCTGGGACAAGTCAGGGATCTCCAGGAAATCTTGTGGGAGGGTCAGCAGTTACGGTTCACTCAGGATCTCCCAGCACCTATCTGACAGCAAAGGGCAGCATACCATCCTATTGTTAGCAAGCTGATCTCTGCCAGCATAAAATATAAGGTGGGGTACCCATCCAAGCTGTCTGTTTATTACAAGACCACCTGGAAAAGCTTTGACACCGCAGAGCAAGCCCTTTCTGAGCTTCAGGCCCTGATTCCAGACTTGTTTAAGTCACGCTGAATTTTAGTGTTGGACATTTGGTAATACAACAGGAATATGTGAAGAAATCCCCAGTGCCTTCTTATCTCCACACGAGGGCGCCAGAGCTCCCCGTTTGCGCTTATATCTCAATTCTTTTGCCTTTTAATTTGCCAAGTTTGCAATTTTTTGTAGTAGAATCAAGGCATCAGACTTATTGTGACAGTTATGATTTAATTAATATAGCCCTGATCTATGGGTGCGACCCAGTGAGAGATCCCCCTGTTTTTTTCATTTTTTCTCCCTCTCCCTCCCCCTTCTGAAGTTAAGGAGGGAATAAATGTTTTTAAGTTTTGGAGACCTATTTTGCATGTTCATATAAAGATGGATCTTGCTGCTTTAAATAGCTACAGTTTTATCGCTCTCTGTTGTTATTTATTAGTCTAGACGAGTGCAATTCCATTGCTTTATTATATTAGAGTTAGATGTTAAACAACAGGAATATGTGAAGAAATCCCCAGTGCCTTCCATCTCCACACGAGGGCACCAGAGCTCCGTGTTTGTGCTTATAGCTCAATCCTTTTGCCTTTCAATTTAGCCAAGTTAACATTTTTCTGTAGTAGAATCAAGGCATCAGACTTGTTGTGACAGTTATGATTTAACTAATATAGCCCTGATCTATGGGTGCAACCCAGTGAGAGATCCCCCTGTTTTTTCATTTTTTCTCCCTCTTCCTCCTGAAGTTAAGGAGGGAGTAAATGTTTCTAAGTTTTGGAGATCTATTTTGCATGTTCATATAAAGAGGGATCTTGTTGCTTTACATTGCTACAGTTTTATCACTCTCTATTGTTATTTATTAGTATAGACGAGTGCAATTCCATTGCTTTAATATATTAGAGTTAGATGTTAAGATGTTATAAATCTGTTGGAAGAGTTGGGGTTGGAAGGGGCAATCTGAATACTGCAACCGAAGAAGGGTGTTATGAACCAGAGTAAGGGGTTGGGGGTACTCACGGTTTTTTACTTTGTTATCTCTTTTTGCTTAATTGTTTTTCTTCTGGGTTGCTTACATGTAACCCAAGCCATAGGACAACCTCTAATGGGAATGTCCCAAATTGCCGTGAGTGTGGGGCTTTGGGAGACAAGCAAGGGGGTGGGAAGGAAGGGGGGTAGCTAAGTGTAGGACAAGGGAGGGAGGGCACAGGTATGCAGTGAGACAAGGTTTCTCTACATTTTTTTTTTCCTTAACCCGAAAACTTTTACTTTCTTAGGCCTATTGATCAAAATTGGCAAAATGCTCCAATATGATGGGGTCCTATAAAGTGTGTTCATGGAATGTGAAGGGATCTCAGCCTCCAGTCAAACGTGCCAAGGTATTTCTGCACCTCCGAAAATTAGATACTGATATAGCGTTTCTCCAAGAAACCCATTTGCCTCCCCCCCAGGTCCTACAGTTTAGAAGGTCCTGGGTGGGTCAAGTTTTAGGGAGTGGACGTAACACATGTAAAGGGGGAGTAGCAATTCTCATAGCAAGGAGAGTACCCTTCCGTCTTGTGGATACTACTGTAGATCCCCAACACAGATACATTTTGATTAAGGCCCTGCTAGGTCAGTCAGTGGTGGTGCTCGGCTCCATATATGGCCCTAATACAGAGGATCCTTCTTTCTTCATTTCCCTCATGAATGACTTGATTCCATGGTCCTCCCTCCCCATTGTATTGGGAGGAGACTGGAATCTAGTCTATTGCAATACCCTGGACCGCTTAAGCAGGCAACTTTCACCTCTCTCCCCTGCACAAATTGCCATCAGAGAAATGATGGACTCTGTCGGCCTAATAGACCCCTGGGGGGCTCTTTTCCCACGTCAAAGGGAATATTCCTTTCACTCTATTCCCCACAACTCATTCTCCCATCTAGATTATTTCCTTCTGGATACTGGGCATCTTTTATCAGTTGTATCCTGCAACTACCTCCCTAAAGTGATCTCAGATCACCATCCCACTTTATTATGTTGGAGTCCTGGCCCACCCCTCTCCAAAGACAAGGTATGGAGATTTAACAGCCAACTATTTTTATCAGAATATCTGAAATCCCAGCTCGCAGACTTTATTACTAATTTTCTTAATCTCAATACCCCCACTATGTCCAAGCTAGATATTTTATGGGGAGCTCTTAAATGTTCAGTGCGGGAAGAAATCATCTGCATGGCCACAGTAAAAAAAAAAGATCACCTCCAAGGTAACCTCTGCCCTACTACAAGACATCAGGAACTCGGAATTATCACTTCCTACCAATTCCACCATAGATGAGCTCAATGCCTTAGAAATTCTCAGAGACCGCTATAATTCAATCTTAACTGAACATGCAGAACATTTCCTTACACACTCCAAAATTCACTACTTCGATCAGGGGGACAAGGTTTGGTTCTACGACTCAAGGCACAGGCCTCTGACAGAATTGTTCCAAGCATTCAAAAACCCAGAGGACAAATTGTTACTTCCCCTAGAGACATAGTAAACTGCTTCCAGGAATACTATAAAACCTTATATTCTCAGTCTTCTTCTCCTGTCCACCCAGAAATGGTAGACCAGTTTTTACAGCCGATCCAACTTCCTCAACTCGATGCTAGGCAAGCAAATTCACTTAACGCACCTATTTCCCAGGATGAAATAAACATGGCCATTGATTCCCTTCCCTTAGACAAATCCCCAGGACCAGATGGATACACCGTAGAACTCTTTAAACTTTTTAAGGCACAAGTAGTACCAGTTCTCTTAGATACTTATAATTATATGTTCAATCAAGGTATTTCAGATTTTTCCCTATTTGAAGCCACAGTTGTGGTTCTTCTCAAATCCAATAGGGATCCTCTTCAAATTACTAATTATCACCCAATCTCTTTAATTAACGTTGACATGAAAATACTTGCCAAGATCCTGGCTACCAGGTTAACTAAAGTGTGGCAAATTCTCATAAGTAGAGAACAAGTTGGCTTCATTGCTGGTAGGGTGTCCTCCGATCAAATGTGCAAATTGGTCTATTTGATCTCTGCATCCAGGGAGTCCCAAATTCCATCTGCTTTGGTCTCTCTGGATGCAGAGAAAGTGTTTGACAGGGTCTCTTGAGACTATCTATTTTACCTGCTACAGCGCTTTAACATACCAGCACAGTACATCAAATGGATTAAGATTCTCTATACACAACCCTCCACATGAATACTTTGCAATGGTCACCTATCACAACCCTTTAATTTGCAGCAAGGAACCAAACAGGGATGTCCACTTTCCCCCATTTTGTTTGATTTATATCTGGAACCGCTTATTAGACGCATTAACAATTCCCCCAATATCTCTAGCATTTCTATTGGGCCATATCAGTATAAAATCTCGGTGTATGCCGATGATATTTTACTCCATGTTACATACCCCTCAACATCGATCACTGCCGCACTTGAACTTATTATGGAATTTGGCAAATTCTCTAATTATAAACTCAATATAGCTAAGACAGAATTAATGCCGCTAAACGTCCACACATTCCCAGCAGATGTCGCTCATCTGGGGATCCACTGGACTAAGGAAAAACTAAAATATCTGGGTATATATCTCTCTTGTTCTGAAGTCAAGATGAAGCAATGCAATCTTGAAAAAGTCCTCGCTCAAATTAAAATAGACCTCTCCCGCTGGGTCATGCTTCCACTTTCTCTTTGGGGGCACATAAATGTACTGAAAATGAATGTTCTCCCGCGAATATTGCATCCTTACAGATGACGTGTCTCTTCTTACCCAAAACTTGGTTTATGCAAATCCACAGACTTATATCTAATTTTCTATGGGGCGGCAAGACACCCCGGCGGGCTCTCTTTAAACTACAGAGGAGCAGAGCGAATGGAGGTCTACAATTTCCAGATCTGCGTCTTTATCAGTTCTCCATTACATGCTCAATCCTTACACACTGGATGAAGGCTGGGCCACTCACCGAGCAGACCCAATATCATCCTTTGTGGCTTCAAATAGAAAAGACCCTTGCCTCCCTACATAATATATCTTTCAATACGCTCATTTTTTCTTCTTCTAAGAAGTGAATCAAAAGTTTTAGGAATTTACCCATAGGGGTAACACTTCGAGTGCATGCCCAACTCTGCAACACATTCCAGATATCCTTGCTAAGAGATGTCTCCCAATCTATATGAGGTGACCTCAACTTCAAGATTTAGGGACTGCCCCTTCCATACAACTTTTGGCCAGGGAACACTCAGCTTAAAGTTATAGACCTACTACAGGAACATAAATTGATGTCATTCCAAATAGCTCATGCACAGTTTAATTTCCCTAACTCTTTCTGCTTTAAATACATCCAACTACAACATATGTTACTACAACATTTTGGAGCTGGATCTTGGACACAGTACCTAACAGGCTCGCTTCTCCCGGCCATTTCCAATTTACCCTCATCCCACCTTATCTCTTTTCTCTATCGCCTCCTAAGGGATGGCATAGAGGAACTGCGAGGAGCACCATACTACATCTGGGACCAGGCACTACCCTCAGAATCTCCAATACCACGATCATGGCCTAAAATCTGGTCATAACTATATCAAGATGTGAAGTGGATCAGATATCGCATTCTACAATTTTGTGTAGACTCCTCCTATACTCCTGCCAGACTCTACCAAGTGGGGAAGCTTCCCTCTAATCTTTGTTCCCACTGCAAGGAACGTCCTGGCACATTACTGCATATTCTATGGGAATGTAATAAAGTTATACCCTTCGGTCCGTCATCAAATCCAACTTGGATCCCCTCTTAGGTCTCTCTGAAGCCTTTAAACCAGAAATCTGCATAATAGGGGATTATGGGGAACTCTTGATTGGTAATCAACGTAAACACATGGCATTAGTATCCCTATGTGCCAAGAAAGTAGTCTGCGCACTGGCTGGACTTTTCAGAGTACTTCCACGTGACACAGAATGGCAATAGAGGCGCCTTTCGCTTACAAGCAGAATGCACGATCACTAAATATGAAGAGGCCACACTATTACCAGAAAGTATGGGCCTCTTACATACTTCATTAACTATCTAATCAAACAAGTTACAGAATATAATAAATCTAACAATTACTACCAGAAAAATCAACATATCTTTTAGGTACTTTCCAGTAATTGTATCCAGGGACAATAAAACCACAGGTTAACCTCACTGCATACCCGAGGGGTGGGTGGGGGGAATGGGTTTAAGGGGAGGACTGGGGAAATAGGAGGACAAATAAGTGCATGTTTCTTAAGTTTTGGAGTGATTTGTAAAGAGAATTATAATAATATCCAGCACTCATCAGACTTCTATGTGAGTATTTTGTGTTGTAGAATTTCTCCAATCTACATTACAGGTATGTTGAAATGAAACATGTAATCTTCTCTTCTCAATGTCTGTAACGAATGAAAGAAAAATCTTCCTAACAGTAAAACATAGTCAATCTGAAACACTTCATTGACAAGTACCTGTACCTAGTTGACTAGTAAGTATCAAAATGTGGTAGCAAAACCAAGGGTTCTACTAGCCATTGGTCATCTGGCAAACCAATTTGTCCCACCCTAGTCATGAGGATGGGTGGGATTAGGGTTGCTATATACCAATGTTACTATGTTGACCCTGCGACGTATCATAGCATTGATATATGGCCCTGTACCTGTAAACTGTCCTTGGGTCATGAGGGTAGGGAACATGGTAGAGCAGGTGGGAGTTAGACATAAGAACATTAATTGTACATTTCCAAACTTTGTGGGTATTGTGTTTGCAACCCCAATAGTTTATCTCCAACCTTTGTGCAGTTTGCATTTTGTGCAGTAGCAACCCTAGTGAACATTAATGTAGTCTTTTACCACTATATGTATATATATACATACATATACATAAAACAAATCCTTTCACTATATATATATGTGAGTGTGTGTGTGTGTATATGTGTGTGTGTGTGTGTGAAACAAACAAATCCTTTGTCAAACATTTGGTGCTCACACATCTGATTTGGTCCCATGTAAAGAGAGTTTTATATATTAAGCCAAGGGTGTCCAAGGTCTACTGTCATGACCTCCTGAGCATTCTTCTCTGTTTTTCCAGGGTGACTCTGGTGGGCCTCTGGTCTGTGAGAAGGACAATATGTGGTTCTTGGTCGGTGTGGTTTCCTGGGGTAGCAGCACCTGTTCCACCTCTAAGCCAACAATTTATACCCGTGTTGCAGAGTTTGAAGAGTGGCTGGACCGGATGATTCCTAAATACAATTAAGGAGTATATTCAGTATCATCTGCATGTTGATGTTGTTAATAAATATGATTAAGAGAGTTATGTTTCTTGACAATTTTTCTGCAGTGAATTTTATGGAAATGTAGTAGTACTGAAAATTGTTATTGTTTTACAATGGCAACCAGCTGTTTTATTTTGTTTTCATTTATCTTTTCAACCCCTCTCTGAAGTTATTGCTTGTCTGTCCTGACACAAAAAGCCGATTGGATCCCATCTGCTCTAAGCTGGCAGTACAACCCCAATGTCAGTCTATAGCATGGGACTAGGAGAGTGCTGGTTAGGGGCTCTCATTCATGTGGCTCCAGAGGGTTTTACCCTGGGTTTTTCTCCTCCATTTCCCTGCCACCACCCAGTGCTGCTGTGCAGTGCCCCACCATTAGCCATATGCATATGCAGTGTCCCCTGTTGATGTAGGCATACCTCTACAGCCTTTCACTGGTGTCACTGATGCTGCACATGAAGTGTCGACCCTCCAAGCTCAGGGAAGCATTGCCATCAGTGGCATCCCCTGGTCACCCCTCTTTGCCAGGGACAAATAGGTTTTTTTTTTAATCATTTCTCCCCCTGTCCCTTTTCTCCTGCCATCCTCTCAGCCCCATCCCTTGAATGTCAGACCCCCTTCCGTCTTACCCCCATGGATTTCCCTCCATGGCAGGGTGGCAGGGAGTGACCCAAACTGCCAAGTCTAGATCCAGCGTCAGGGCAGTGTCTTCTGGGGGGCGGCGCCTACGGAGGACGGCCATCATGCCACTTGACTGGGACCAGATTTTCCACTTTTTCCTGCAGAGGGGAGCATGCACTGCCAACAAAGGCCAAGCTAAGCATGCGTCCACATGCAGCATGCTGGTCAGCTGCTCTGCCTCCATGCCCCAGTGTGCAGGATGCAGCATGCCAACAACCAGCCACCACTAGGTGTCAGGCAGGTGCCTGTCTCTGTTACCTACCCTCCCTGGGAGAAGGCCATCTTCTGGATGCTCAATCCACTCCCACCCCAGCTGACCCCCAACAACCTGCTTGTGCCACAAACACGGGTCACTGGTGTGGCAGGAGGTAAGGCATGATGCCTCAGCCCTCCACGCCACTGGGCTGAGTGACAACTAGTTTGATTATTCTTTTACCTAGTCACATTGATTGACAGCTAAGACAAAGAGACTGGTTTTCTAAAGGCCTCGTAGAAACAGAAAAACATAGATGTTGTCAGCAGAAAAAGACCCATGGCCCATCAAGTTTGCCCAGACGTAGCTCTCTAATGTTGATTGTGAGTACTCTCATTGGCCACAAACTGTCCTGAAAGTGCTGCTAGGACTCTTCTGCTGGCCTAGCATGTGACATTTACTGAAGAGGTTCCCAGTGATAAAGTCATGCTAGGTTTTCACAGAGGAGAGGGTGTATTTGTTTTTGGGACTTGTGGTTTGCCCGTTATCTTGGCATTGCTGCCAGGATCTTGTCTCCGCCTCCCACCCCCACTTGCATCATTAACAGAATGAGTCAAGGCACAGAGCCAGGGCTTTTATTCGTATGGTGGAATCTGAAGACTGGGAAAGGGAGTGGGGAGAAGGCCTGGGGATGTCAGTGAGTGAGGTATGGGATTTCTTAAACAGTGATGGCCTAGATATTGCCTTAGGCAAGTGGTTGTATCTGAGCAAAAACAGTTGTTGTTTTTTTTATTTTGATTGATGTTTCAGAAAATGAAATGATCAGGAGCCAGCTTAAAAAACACACACACACAAGAGCTGCCTCAATGACCCAGTGGCAGCATATCGTGCTGTCCATTATCATACCTGATTCATCAGTATTATCTCATAACCAAGTGGCTAACCCCATATTCATATAAATTTATATCCCATTAACACCAATAATGTACATCTATGCAATGTCACTGTGTCCTCTTAATCTATCAAGCTTCTTACAAAAATGTATTTCATGGAAGCTAGTGACATCAATGCTCTAAATAACGGTGTATACCATTATGTTATTATACTGACAATACAAATAATATTGATGAATCAGGTTTGATGCTTGATTGCTTGGAATGGGGTATCTCATTGAAAGACGAAATTGAAATAGATAGAAAAAGTAAGAGGAACAATACTGATTATGTATATCTTGGCTTGTATGTTTTCAAACTAGAATCTCTTTCCCCTGAAGAAGTCCAATCTAGGGTGAAACGTTGGACTGTCATGGAAGGTGTTCTGTTTGGAATGAACAATAAATGCGAAAGGAATTTTTGAATTTTAAAAACATGTGTGGCTAATGTGTCCAGAGGGACTAAATTTCTTTACATTTTATTGGGGAAGGGGGCAGGATCAGGCTCTGGAAGGAAAAAGGAAGCGTTAAGGCCAGAATCACAGTACTTACACTGATAATGATTGTTAGTGCTCTGACAGTAGTTGGCTTCCCCTATCACAGCACCATTGCCTGACTGTACTGTATAGGTCTGCTTGCCTTCTGGTACCAACAAGTTTTACTCCCATTTCCCTTAGGGAACTCCCATTGCACAAAGTTCCCTGGGTACCCAACATTTTAGACATGATGTCCAATTGCATTGAACATGATAGCAGATCATGTCACACTTGATTAACAGTTATAAAACTTTACACAAATTTTATCCAGGAGGGTCAAACAAACTGCTCTCAAATGACAGAAGAGATTTCCATGTCATGAATGTTTGGGAACATTTGTTCTATGCATCTGGAAGTCTCCTCTCAGTAGTTTGATTTGGGCCTGCTACAAAGTCCTTCCCTAGTGTTTTTTTTAATTTAATATACTTTTATTGATCTCAAGAAATGCAACATACAACAAAACAAACCAACACACAATATGAAACATGTAATGATTCAACAACAGAGAAACAGACAGACGAGCCCCCTGACATAAAACTGCATACAATTGTGTAATTAACTAGTAGAAGAAAAGGACCACATAGTCCATCAAGGTGAGGGATATAACACAAACAATCAACGCAACTACACTATATCATTATTAGGACACCCTAGAGTTAAAGGAATGTTCTGTGGAATCAAGGATGGGGGCTTCCACGTACAATTATTGTTAGAAAACCACTCAGGTCAGGTGCCTCCTGCTTGCCCCAGGAATATGCATGGCTGCAGTGGAGCAATATTGTTTCAAATTATTTTACCAAGTTATAAACAGGAAAGAAATGTTTAATGTCCTTGCAGGGCTGTCTGAGTAATGAATATTATAAAATGGCTTGAGAAAATCCTGTGCTGTGATTGGTGGAATCTGATTACATGACCATGTGTTATTCCAGTGCAACAACACTGGTCAGAAATGCTTAACTTTCTGAAACTTGTTACATGGTTCCAAAATTAAAAAATCTGGGAAGCCATTTAATAATCACAATAAGGCACACCCGGGTGAATATAACTTTGAGATAATGGCACTTCTCAGGTGCACAAGGCACTTGACTTTACCTCATGCCACACTACCTAAGGGCATGCCAATATCCCACAACAATGTACACCTTCTCATGCTTTATTGTTTAATTCATTCCTGGATACCATGAATATTGGATTATACGTTATTTGGGATTGTTTAATGTATAATTAGCCACTATTTGTGGTATTGGTACTCTGGCAAATTTTAAAGCTAGACAAAAGTTAAATAAAAAAATATAAACAAAATATCTAGCCCTCCATGGGTGGCCAGGACTAGTTCCATGGCACCCTACCCCCCTCAGTGGTCTGTCTGGTCAGTACTCCATAGCATCAATGATACATCACAACTACTCTCACTACCACCCTACCTCTCCTCACACACTGCAGGCAGGCTGTCACAGAAACATAGAAACATAGAAGTTGATGGCAGATAAGGACTGCAAGGCCCATCCAGTCTGCCCATTTCTTTTTCTACCTTATAAATGTGCCGTCGGCCTTTGCTCTGTCAATGGCCTATCTATTCATACTCATCTGTATTGCTCTGTTATGCCTATCCCATGCCTGTTTGAAGCCCTGCACTGTATTCATATCCACCACTTCCTGAGGTAGGCCATTCCATGCATCCACCACTCTTTCTGTGAAAAAGAACTTCCTCAAATTACCCCTTAATCGGCCTCCCTCTAATCTCATGCTGTGTACTCTTGTTCTGCTAGTTTTCTTATATTGAAACATGTTAGACTCTTTCACCTTGTGAATGCCCTTAAGGTGGTTGAATGTTTCGATCATATTACCTTTCTCCCTCCTTTGCTCTAGGTTATACATATTGAGTTCCGTTAATCTGTCCTCATATGTTTTCTGATGTAGTCCCTGCACCATTTTGGTTACCCTTCTCTGGACTGCCTCAATTTGGTTAATGTCCTTGTGAAGGTGTGGCCTCCAGTACTGCATGCAGTACTTCAGATGGGGCCTAACCAGTGTCTTGTAAAGAGGGATTATTACCTTCCTCTTCTGACTTGTGATACTCCTACTAATACACCCTAACATCCACCTAGCCTTACCTATTGCTTTAGTGGTCTGCTTGGATGATTTCAGGTCATTGGTGATGATAATACCCAAGTCTCTTTTTTCCCTTGTGACTGCTAGCAACTGCCCTCCCAGCCTATAAGTGGCTTCAGTGTTTCTCTTCCCTATGTGCATGATCTTGCACTTCTATGCGTTAAACCTCAGTTGCCACTCTTCTGACCATTTTTCTAGTTTATCTAGATCTCTTCTCATTCTGCTTACCCTATCTGGATCATCTACTCTGTTGCAGATCTTGGTGTCATCTGCAAACAGACAAACCTTACTCTCCAGTCCATCTGCAATGTCACTGATGAAGATATTGAAGAGGACTGGCCCCAGGACTGATCCCTGAGGTACCCCACTTGTGGCTTGCATCTCTTCTGACTGTATCCCATTTACCACCACTCTCTGTTTTCTGCCCACCCACCAGTTTGCCACCCAGTTGACCAACTTCTGACCCACCCCGAACCTATCCAGCTTATTAATCAATCTTCTATGTGGAACAGCATAGAAAGCTTTGCTGAAGTCAAGGTAGGTGACATCAACTGTTCCCCCTTGGTCCACCACTCTGGTTACCCAGTCAAAGAAATCTATGAGATTAGTTTGACAGCTGTCAGCTAACACCAATGATACAGCCAATAGCATGCCTTGGGATAGGGAAAAGGGGCCCACTGAGCTGCTTGGAGGTTTGCTGTATTCTAATCCAACAAATCATAGATCATGGTCAGGGGGAGCGATTTTACCAAAATGATGTTTTTGGGCTGGGGAAGATGAGCTAGAAAGAGGGACCTCTTGTATAAGATGTATAATGGTGCTGGCAGTGGGCCAGCTGGCAGGGACTGCATTACAAAAATACGATTTATTTTATGGAATGGGGGAAGGGTTGAGGATGGAAGACCACTGAGGTTGGTTGATCATGGGATTAGCCTTGGCCACCTAAGGGGAGGGACTTTTAAAGGAGAACTGCATTGAACTTGTAAATTAGTTTTTCCTAAAGAAGCTATTTTTTATCATTTTGTTATTGTTCAGCCCTTACCGGCCTTTAGTAAACTCTGTGTATATCAATCTGCATACTGGTGGGATGTAACCTTTTAGAACTGTATGATGAAGTTTATGTCCCCTTGGACCACAGAGTTCTATAATTTATTTATTTATTTATTTATTGACATCTCGGATTAAGACCTTTGAGCTGGAAACACATTTACAAATGTTCTACATTGAGATCAGAGATACGAATGCAACAGACACAGAGGTACAAAGTAGAGTTTAACTATGGTTACAAATAGTAAAAACAGAAGTTAAGTCAGTGCTTATGCATGGCACCCATCAAGATTGTAACAATGTGCTTGGTGAGACTATTCCGTTTGGGTAATAAGTAAACTTCAAAAAGAAGCAAATGCAGCCGTAACATCGGTGCTGTTGAGAGAGCATGTACCATGCAGAAGGAGGGCAGAAGGGGTAGAGGGTGGATAGGAAGAGTTGGGTGGGATAGGGGATCTGAGATAGGTAAGAGCAGTTGGGAAACACAGATGAATTGTGACAACAATGTAAGTTCTTAACAAGGATATAAACTACTGTACATCATATAGTTCTAAAATGGTATTTACCATCCGTGCATAAGTCAGAAATATTCTCTGAATTTACTAAAAAGTCAGTAAAGATGGAACAATAACAGAATAGGAACCAGTATTTCAAACACAGTTTCTGCAAAAACACAGGCTTGCCGGCTCATGGCAGTTCTCCTTTAAAGCTTTTTTATACCTTGTCTCTTTTCTTCCCCTTTGTCTCCTACTCCTACTCTCACTGTTCCACTCATTCACACTCCTTTATCCTCCATTCCGGGATATCTGTATGCCAGGCCTATTTCACCCCTTCCCTTCCTTCCCTCAGGAATCATCTCCCCTTTCCCATCTGCACCTCCTCCTCCCCATCTGCCTTAAATATCATCTTTTAGTCTTTCTGTTCATACCTGCTACTGTAACTAGATGCTCTCTCCTTCCCACATCCCTCCCCACCCCATGCCTTTACCCTTCTGTTCACTCTCTGCCTCCTAGTACTTCCCCTCTAGCCCTGCTCTGGCATGGTCTTGTCAGCTACTGAGATGCCTCGTATTCACTGCTGTTACTCAAGTCACCATGACGCCCTTTGCTCAGTGTGCCTTGCCCCATCAATAATTTCTAATAAATAACTAAAAAAATAATAATAAAAGGGTCTGACCCAAATAATGAACACTGATTAACAAAAATAAAAAAAATTGTGTTTGCATTTGTTTTGTTGGGCATCTGTACACTCCTAGTCCTTGCCCAGTCCCAAAAAAAGTAAATTATTGCAGGTCAATGTCCCAGACGAATTACTGTCCAAAACAAACAAGAAGACTTATCACTCTCACCCTTTTACCATCCAAATGTGGGGCATAATTTTGAAAACCGAGAGAAAATGTTAGGTGCAGAATTATTTCAGAGCTAGCTAAAGTGGGTCAGAACAAAAGGAAAATAAGCGAGTCATATCTTTAAAGTTCGCTGTTGACTTGAGCAACAAAGATTAATATCAATCTCTACTTTAAAATCTCTGCTTAAAATATGGAGCAGAACTCTGTCCATGTAGGGAAGAGGGATCCAGAGCTGTGAAATAATGATGAGCCTCCTAATATAGAACAGGGGAGAAGAATAAGAAGACCCCACTTTTCAAACTGCTCTCAAAATAGTTTTATTAGGAAAGCTTACATTGTGCTGCTGACTGCCAGTGTTTCAGCTTACAGCTTTCCTCATTACAAGCAGTTGTTTGTAAGCTGAATTATCACTGACAGCAGTACCGTGCAACATAACAAATATTTAATACAACCCATTTCTTAAGCACGCAGTCTCAAGAGCATGGTATTCCGCATCTGTGGAAATCTAAACTGAAAGCAAAAGCAATTATGGAAAACAAAATAAATGAATCACTTAAATAACCTGCCTCTTAGACATGGTACTAGAGGGGGATGGGGCAAACACTTGCACCTCTCCAATGCACCTCGCTGTATAGTTGTGCTCCCTGGCCCACCAAAGGCTGCAGCTGGTGTTCCTTTTTGTACATGATCAGGAAAGGATGTTGTTGCCAGTGGCTGGCGGGGGGGCGGTGGGGCTGGAAACTGGTTTTATATGGGGTGTTACATATAGTGTGTATCCCATAATGCTCATCAGTCCGGGACATGGGAGGAAGAGAACGTTGATGCCTTTTGCTGAGGCTGGAAACTGCCTTTATATGATACCTTAAATACAAATGTACTTCATAACACAGCAGAAACCGGAGAATGTGGGGTACTGCATTTTTGAGGGTCTGACCTTCGGATAAGACATAAAACTAACGTCCCACATCCTCACCTTTGGTGGCTGTCCAGGTGCAACATTCCATAATTCAAAACGTCAAAGAAGGCTCAACTCCTGGGTTAATATTCCTTATATTTTATTCCTTCCACCAATTAATTCAGCCAACGTTTCTTAGTATACGCCAGATCATCAGGGACAGGTAGTCATTCTTAGAATTCTTCATCAGGTAATTTGCTTGTGATGGCAATGTCATGGGAAACAATTTTAGGCTTAATTTAGCATAATACGGTGCACCAACAACCTTTCTACCAACTGTTTCTTACAGTTTCTGCCACCATTGGTATTGTCCATGATACTAAAACAACTCTTGCTGAGAGCAACCGACTCCTTCGCTGCTAGGAGCAACCAAGTCAGGTCCAACATTCCTCCAGTAAAAAAAAAAAAAAACGGTTTATGTAACAACCCCCCCACACACACATTTCAGCACATGCTGGAAACAAGCTTTCACAGCTTCGTATACCTATGCTAGTCAAAACATTACAAATAAATAAAACAAAATAAAGAGATAGAAAGCACTGATTATGTAACTGAGCTACTGACGGGCCCCCGCAGGTCCCAAATCTGGTTCTACCACTGCTGCCACACCAGTGGCCTAACAGATGAGATACTTGCTTTCTACTTGGGGGAACAAGGTTTGTGTCTTTGTGCCACAGACCCAGCTGGCTGTGGCAGGAGGAAGAGAGGCAGTCCCAAATATGCACACTCTCCTCCAGGGTGGTAGTTCTGCACTCCTTATAGAATGGCTTCACCTCTGGTTTTTCAGGGGGGAGGGGAGCACCCATAAGAACCCCCTCCCCATTTTGCTAATGTCCTCCCAGCAACAGCAAGCATAACAGCCCATTGGCAGGAGGGTGAAGAGGTGCACATACCAAGCCCAAGCTCCCAGCTCACCCTGGATAAAATCGGTTGAAGTGAGATCTGACCCCCCCCAACAGGGTGGCACATGAGGGGGCAGGACATGGGTGCTATCAGCACAGGAAACTACAATTTTTTCCAAAAAATTACGACATAAAAAAATAACCATCTGAAAGGCTTCATGATAGCTCTTTTTTTTTTTTTGCAGTTTCCATCTGCTCCTGGCAACTACCCAAATCTGTCCCCTCATTTATAACCCTAAGCTTTCAACCCTCAACTTACCCCCTGAAGTCCCGTCCACAGACCCTATGGGTGCTGGGGGGCTATGGTAGGATGAGCAGAGTCCAACCATACTGGCATCATTAATGTAGCACCAGGAAGTTTTCTCCCATTAAGCCCACCTTTGCAGACTACTCACTCACTAGGGCTTCAATACATGCACATGGATATAATTGTGTGGCATCATGTGTAGCTGCCAACCTTATCCTTTCTCCACTTTGACTGTCTGGGCTGCACCTCCATCTGTGGATACCCAGGCAGCAGTATTCACTCAGAGCTAAGCAGCCCTCCATCACAAAGAAGGAGCACATCTTCTGGGATGCTTAATCCCTGCCCCCCCGGCCAACCCTCCGATGGCCTGGACACCTTCCCAGCCCTGGGTCATGGGCACAGCAGCTGTCCTGCCACTACATTGGCAGGACAGCTTTAGTGATAGCACTCTCACCTCTGAGCCAGAAGATTAAAGGTTCAAATCTCACACCAAGGACCTCCAGCACATACCCTGTTTGGACTACATTACAGTTCTTGGGGGTTCTGTAATTTCATTGCCTTATTAAACCGAGGTCCCCACTGTTCATGTTTGGTGGTTGTCCAAAGCTGGGGATTACCCTGTTATCCTGGTCAACATGTCACTTAATAAAATCAGGTTTTATGGCCTAGTCCATAACAGTGTGGGGGAAGGGGGCATGCCCTTCAGCAAAGAAAGGCTGCTCCAGTGCTCCATACATCAGCATATAGCCATTACTCTGCTAATTTCTAAATCTTTGCTTTATTAATGGGAACACTGAATCAGTGCTAGTTGGAAGCCGTTTGTAATGTTGCTATTATAAAAATAAAATTCATAGCTCCAAATATGACTTGGGTAGCACTATTAGGGGGGATTTTACAGGCAGACTAAGTGGGCCAGGAGGTCCTTACCTGCTGACAGAATCTGTGAATCTACAAAAAATAATCTATAGATACCTGTGCCTGAATAAACATTAATGAGAAAAACTGTGTTTTTTTACTGTTTTTCATTTTATGGACAACATTCCAAATAGTTATCTTCTTTGAAACAATAACTTGGAGTTTTCAGTCTGGGCATGGCTTGTATAAGTAAGCAATAAGATATGACAGGTACTGGTAGTGATGCGGTAATCTCATTCTTAGAGGCATAGTGAGGAATGAGGCCCCAGGATGAGTGCCTTCAGCTCATTGAAGTGCAATTATCTAAGAACTTGTAGCACACTGAAGCATCTTATTGTACTTATAAAATAGAAAACTAGGCAAATTTGTAAAAAAAAAAAAATTGGAGAGAGAGAGAGAGAGAACCTTTTGAAAATAATAAAATCCTTAAAAAATTAGTGTGAAACAGTCCCTCCACAGATGGGTGCCACTAGGGGTGATACCACGATGTGCTGCCTTGTGACACAGTGCTTTTAAGGGCATTTGTGAAACTGTTTTGTTTTTTTCTTCTCTCCCACCCCACACGTTCTATCATAAAAAGTGTTTTATTATTTTACCTGTTTATTTTCAGTCTTTTCCTGTACCCCCCACTGACAGTGCTGTGCCACTCATTCAGACAAGCTGTTTACATGTTTACACAGGGATTTAGACAAACACTAATGCCACATTTATGGTGGGATACATTCAGGACAGATGCTGCAATGAGAATTGAAAACTAACACAGGATGGTGATGCAGAGACAGCTATGGGCCAGTGCTGGGTTCATTTAGCCACACTGAGTTGGTTTCATAGGGGATGCTGCCACAAACCATAGGTCACTTATGCTGTTCAGTCTGTCCTGACCACTAGTTGCCATGCTATCCACTCAGTCACTGAGTGATTCGAACGCATTGCTTACATGGGGACTAGGATAGACAATGCACTGAGGAGAGTAGGGTCCACCAAAATAGATATAGAGCTTGATTGATTGATTATCAAGTAGGTGCACTGTCGCAAGACGCCTTTTCTCTGGCATGACCCAGGTAATACAAGAACATAACAAAAACAGCAAAGAGGATACAGATCATTGTACTGAAGCCAATAATGATGAGAAAAGTGTTACAACTATATATAGTAGAAACACAGTTGTGCAATTTACATACACAAGATACACATGTACAAACATGTATAGGCAGCAATATATCGATGCATTTTACAATAGTGCAAATATAAAATAAAACAGTATGGTTGTGCAAGAGAACTATGCTGCCCACCAAAGGGTCAGGGTAATGATATATGCTAGAGTTACTGTGCACAGGAGCATGCATTGAGGTTTAGCATGTTCTCCTTCAATTTCAGCGCAAAGGCTTTTGGGAAGGAGGACAGTCTGATGTGAGAAGATATTGAATTCCAGAGGGACACGGCATGGTAGCAGAAGGATCTCTGACCCACCCATGCCTGTTTGAATAAGCGGGATCATTACAGAATTGCTCACAGTGGAACATGACTGCGGTAGGTTAACAGATAAAGCATCTCGGTGAGGCTCTGGGGCATGTTTCCTAGCAGTCTTGTACACAAAGTTAACCAGTGTAAGCTGTGCTTTGTGTTCCTGTTGAAACCAACTGACCTGCTCAAGACTGGTGCAGTGATGAGACCTAGGACTCGTGGAAGTGGCAAACCTGGCCACTTTGTGGTAAATTACATTGTACTGCATGCAGACAGACTTGGGAGCAGCATCTGTTATAATGGCACCATAGTTTAGTAAAGGTAAGAGGGTGCATTGCACTATCCTAGCTTTAGTGCCAGCTATGAGATGCCTTTGAATATGATACAGCAGTCCCAGTTTCTGGTTTATGGACTTTACCACATTATTAGATGGAAGTCAAAAGTGAAGCATGGGTCTAGGGTTATCCCAAGGTATGTAAATTCAGTGACAGAATCGAGCTGGATGCCATTCAGAGTAGTGACATCGAGGTCTTGGAAGTGGCACTAAATTTTGGGAGCTGTGCCAAGGAGCATGGCTTTTATCTTGGGCACATTTAGGACCAATTTCTCCTTAAGAAACTATCTCTGTAGAGAACGAAAATTACAATGGCATTGTTGATGTCAACCATATCTCTCTCCCATGAATGTAGAAAACTTGTATCATCTGCATAAGGTAGGGATTTAGCAGATGATCAGGATGAGATGAAGTCATTAATAAAAGCTGTGAACAGAAAGGGTCCAAGGATTGATCCCTGTGGCATACCACAGGTAATGGCATTTGCACTTGAGTTAATTTTACCGTGCTTGACAGACTGGGATCTATTCTGGAGGTAGCTTGCAAACCACTGAGTAACCCCATCACCCAGACCCAAGGTACTGAGTCTATCTAGTAGTAGTAGTTTGTGGTCAGACAGTTTGAAAGCTTTGGTCCCATCCATGAACACTATGTCAGTCATCAAACCCGTGTCCATAGCTTGGTACACTGAGTTTGTAAAACTGATTAAGCAGTACAGGTTCCATGGCCCCTCCAGAAACCATGCTGCTCCTCGCAGAAATGTTTGTACTGGTCAAGGTATTCAGTTAGTTGACTGTGGACTATTCACACCTACACAGTTAGTTGTTTGTGGATGATTCTCTCCTATACCTTCACAAGGGCCAAAAGTATAGAAAGGAGCCAATAGTTGTCCAGAACAGTACTTTTTACCTTTTTTAAAGTGGGGCACCACAATAGCTGACTTCCAAATGACTGGAACCACTTGAGTATCAAAGGAAGGGCTGAGGATTATGGTGATACAAAGGGCAACCTGGGGTGTAGCCATCTTTAGAAATTTTGGAGACAGACCATCACTGCCAGCAGATTCATCAGTGTTTAGTTTGCTAGAAGTTTACAGTTTCTTTTACATAATCTTTTTTAGATAGAAACAAGGCGAGGGTGTTAGTACTTCATCCTCCTTTTTGCTTGTAGGAGGCTTATTTTCTGAGTCTGACTGAAAGACTGATTTTCTCCAGATTACAGAAGTGACTGTTGAACAGATCTGCCACCATCTTAGGGACAGTGGCCCAGATATTCAAAAGAGTTGAGCCATGCGCAATAGGGTTGCGCCTGCGCAAGTCCGAATTTGCACCATTCTGCGATATTCAGCAGGAGGCAGTTGCGCCCCCAAAATCATGCTGAGCAACAGCGCAATGATAATGAAGGCATGTGCAACCGAAGGGGGAGGAACCATGCATAAATGGCGCAGTGTGATATTCAAAGACTTCCACGCGCAACAGTGGAGCAGAGAAGTTGTTTACAGCGAAATGAGCCAAAATAAAAGGAGCAAGGAAGAGGCACAAGAACACTACAGGGAAGCCACATGAGGCAGAGGCAGAGGCACACAGACAGGGCAAGTGGCAGGAAAAGAGCAGGCCAGGGAAAGGCCACAGTTAACAGCCAGGCACAGGGATGGTGTGGGGAGCCACACAGCACAGAGACCAGCACAGGCAGGTGTACCCGGTGCAGGGGAGGTAGCAGCCAGGACAGCGGGGGGAATACAGTAACAGCTGCCGGGGGGGTGAACGCAAGCCGAGGACAGCCAGTGCCACCTTCCACATGGAGGCCATAATGAGGGGGTGAGAAGGCAGGTGGCAGGGGTGGCCGTGGAAGGGCCCGTCGGCGGTATGCCCCCAACAGGCAGTACTGAGCCCGCATCAGCTTTGAGCTGTACACAGATACTGAGATTGTGGGCCAGTACCACCTGAACAGGGCAATTCTGAGGTGGCTCTGTGAGCTGTGCAGTGATGTGATGCAGGCACCCACACGACGGAGCCATGCCTGTCAGTGGAGACCAAGGTAACAGCCTGCATGTGCTTGCTCACCATGGGTACCTTCCAGAGACCAACTGGGGACACCACAGGCATAACTCAGTTGGCCACGTCACACCACCTCACCCAATTCCTCAGCGCACTGCTGCCACATGCTGAGGAGTACACCCATTTCCCCAGCACAGTGGCGGAGTGCACAGCAAATATACAGGAGTTCCACAGGGTAGTACGTATGCCTGGTGTGCTAGGGGCAATAGACTGCACCCATGTGGCCATACGCACACCACCTGGCCATGAGGGGTCCGCATACATAAATTGAAAGGGCTATGCCAGCATCAACTGCCAGGTGGTGTGCGATTCCAGGGGGCGCGTCATCAATGTCTGTGCCACGCACCCTGGGGGAGCACACAATTCTTTCATCTGGCACCAGTCGGCACTGTGCCACAGATTCGAGAGTGGGGACATCCCGACTGGCCACCTAGTGGGTGAGTATGCAAACCACATGGACAAATATAGGCCTGGGGCATGGGCCAGAGGTGCCATGGGTAGTGGCTCATGGCCTGGGGCAGGTGATGCTGATCATCAAACCAACCTCCACCCTCTACACACATGTGACAGTGGATACCCACTCTGTCTCTGGCTGCTCACACCCTACCAGCGCCCGCGACCCCATCACAGCAATGCTACAATGAGGCACACGCCACCACACGCAATGTCATCGAGTGGGTGTTTGGGATGCTGAAGGCACGTTTCCGTTGCCTGGACACCTCTGGCAGTGCCCTACAGTACAGCCCCTCAAAGGCCTGTGGGATATTCCTGGCCTGTTGCATCCTGCACAACATGGCCAAGAATGTGGGATAGCCGTACAGGTAGAAGAGGGGGTCAGCGATGGGGACGATGGGGACACCGGTGACGATGGAGATGGGCAGCCCCCCCCTTGGCCAATGGGACCCCCGACTGCTCCGGCTGGCACAGCTGCACTGGGACACCATCACAGAGGAGCACTTCAGCCAACTCAGGTAAGTCATGGGGCCATGCGTAACCACCAGTGGCCAAGACACAACTCACAAACACACAGGAACCCACACTGGGGGTGCATGCCATCAAGGGAAGTGGCAGGGCACAGAGGCACACACACAGCCAGGGATGGGTGAGGATTAACATGCCATGCTGAAGGACACACACACACACACACACACACACGCACACACACAACACAACAAACGTGCACAGAGGGCAGAAGGCACACTGACCCAGAACGCACACCCTAGCAACACACATGTCCACAGGCCACCACGCCCACTGCCTGTCCATGTGCGTGTGTCAGATGCTAAGCACCATTGCACTTTGGTGTACAGCGTAATGCAGGCATCATCATGCACACGCAACTGCAGACAGCAGCTGGGAGGGTGTGCAGGTGGACTGTGTGTCTGCGTGCAGGGCTGGGTACCCAACCGTGCACTGCCCATTGACACATACAATGCACACAGGGCAGCACCAGACAGTAGCCACACTGGGAGACAGGTCAGTCCCGTGATACAGTGCCACGGCTGCCATGGATGCATGGGCGGCCCCGCCGAGACCCATCAGCACTGGCAGGCTGACCACTGGCCTCATGGGGTGGCACCGATGGTCCCTCAGGGGTTTCACTGCGTGAACATGACCGTGCCCACGCAGGGGTCTGCAGCACACCGAACATGCCTGCACCAGGAGTGCTCGGGATGCCCACAGCTGAACCTGGCGTTGACAGGGTGGGAGTCGCACGACGCCGGGAATGGGGGGTAGATAGTGCACTGCATGGTGTCCGCAATGCATGGGTACCTGACTGTGTGCCCACTGTGGCCATGACAGCAATGAATGCCTGTGCATGCCTGTCAATGGCAGCGGTTACATCCTCCCACAAACGGTCCATCTGTGCCATGATCATTTTGGCGTCCCTGCTGTGATGCTCCTCTGCCCGCTCCAGAGACACACGCAGTGCATCCACGGACATCGCAAGCCGCATCTGCTGCTGGACCGATGCTCGCAGTAGTAGGGTGTGCTCGTCCAAGAGGTCATCAGCCTCCTCGGCATCCTGTCCCTCAGGGTGTGCAAGGGCCTGATGTTCAGCACCCCTTGAGGGTGGGTGCTGCGCACCAGGACCAGGTCTGGACATGTCCACAGGCAGTGCACAGATGTCGCTGCTGAACCCTGCACCCCCAAGCCCAGTGGGCGACTGCTGATGCTGCCCCTCCGGCTGCCGCACCTCAGGGCTCAGTGGTGCCGCCGCAGTGGCTGCAACAGTCCCACTGTCCTGAACAGACACCAGTGCTGCCCCACTGGTGCTGACAGGCACAGCCTGGGACTGTGCTGACATGCAGGCCTCCATGGCGGCACCACCCACAGCCATGGGCGCGAATTGCCCTGCTGTGTGTCCATCCTGTGGCACACATGTGTCACTGCCCAAGATGGTCGTGTCATCATCACTGGTGCCGAACTCTGCCCTGGCCACAGCCACAGTGTGCTGGCATCCATGGATGCCAGCACGCTGGGACACAGACAGTGCTTCCTCCACACCTGTCTCAATGACATCAGTGTGGACAGCCAGGCGGCCCCACTGTCATACTGATCCACAGATACCTGTGGAGGTGGATGGTCCCACCTCCGACTCCATCCAACTGTCCGCAGTGGACAGGCCCACCACCGCTGACCCATGCAGATGCTCAGGATCTGTATGGGAAAGCAAAGTTGTGTTACTGCGTGTGACCTACCCTGCCCCCCAGACAGACCATGACTTACCATGCAGTGATGAGCCACCACCCGTCTGGAAGCCACCACCCGGAATACCCTCAGTGGCACTGCACTGCATGCTTGCAGCAAGCCTGTCCTCCGCTGGGGTGAGCTGTACCACCTCCGGCTGTCCCCCACCTGTTGCAGCACATGCTGCCCTGATGGCAGCCACTTTCTCCTTTACCCTCCTCCTGTCTGTGCCCATCTTCTTCTTACACTCCTGCACAGAGCGCTGGTGGCTGCCATGCAGGTTCACAGCACGTGCCACCTCCTCCCATGCAGCAGCACGGGCCTGAGGGGTGCCCCACCGTCCACTGAACAGTGTCTCCTGATCCAGGTAGGCCTCAAAAAGGGCCTCAGTTTCGGCCTTAGTAAAATTCGGCCTTCTCCTCCTCCCACCATTGTTGTCCTCCTCTCCAAGAATGTGCTCGGTCATTATGTAGCCTGTAAGAATGGCAGTTGTTACCTGTGACTGTGCAGTCCCATGCATGTCCCTGAATCCACAGTCCACACTCCCAAACAGCATGCAACTCACCAATAAACTGCAGTAACCGACTATGGCCACTGCAGCACATTGTCGCACCTTTATAGCACAATCCATGCAAATGAGGAGAGGAGCAACTTTAATTAGATGCAAATTGTAGTGCTGCGCCATTGAATGGTGGATCGGATGATTTGCATTTGACGGCTGAATATCGCGCTGTTGTGCTTTGCGCAATTGTGTTGAACGTGCTGAGCCAATGGCGCAGTTCTGTGGCATGCATAGTACACCTCACTGCGCATGCCTGGGTTGCTGACGCAGGCGTCTGCTGCACTGATGATGTGCTGTGCACGGTAGGCAATGCAGGGCATGGCCACCATTGTGCCAGTGGCACTATAGCGATGGTCACTACATGGCACTGTAGCAATGGGTCTTCATAGGTGCAATGGCCCAACTGCCCGATAGTCCGCTGTGGCGCTGGCACACAGGCAGCCAATCGTGCTACACACATTGTCATCCGATGGTGCTGTGCGTGGCCTTGCACCAGAGACCTTTGACCCTGTGCCCGACCTTTGCCCCCTTAGCGCCATGCGTCAGGCATAGGTGCACCTCTATTGTGCTGTTCGGTAACAGTGTGATAGGGAATGGCAGTGCTGTACCGCACAGCATCTGCACCTGGGGAACCGCGCTGCAGAGCGCCACATTGCCTACTATAGCCGTTGCAATGGCACGGAGAAGAGCTGCTCCTTGGACAGCCATTGAGCTGGCAAATCTGGTGGCCATAGTCGAGTCACACCATGGGCCTCTCTTTGGGGAGGCCCCCCTGGATAGGGCAAGGACCCAGGTGTGGCAGGAGGTGGCCACAGCCCTTGAGGAGGCAACAGGCAGGGGCCATAGTGCAGAGCAGTGTAGGCACCGATATGGTGACCTGTGCAAGAGGGAGCCGGAGCTACTGGCCCAACTGAGGTCATGTGCCAGGAGGGGCACAGTCCCATGTCCAGGTAGGGGTTCCGTCAACACACTTTTATCGTCCACATAAGTCACAGTATTGTATGTGTCCAGCACAGGGAGGGACTCGTATGGGGTTGGCGTGGTGGTAGTTCACAGGGTGGGGTGGGTGGGTCTGGCTGGGTGGGAGGGCACACTCCTGGGGCAGGGGGACTTTGTTTCGGGAATGTACTGATGTTCTCCTCACCTTTTTGTCCCTACAGGCCCGGAAGAAGTACGAAGAGTGCGGGCAGAGCGGAGGGGAGTGAAAACCGCAGCCAGGTGGGCCAAGGACCAGCAATGCCCACCTGACCGGCCTGATGTGGGTGAGTGCCAGACATCCATGATTAGTACTGCATGCTATGTGACAAGGTGGGCAGCGGGGCATGGCCACCATTCATTGACATCACTGCCATGCATGCCACTTGTTACAGTCAACACTGTCCAGTGGCAATGCATGTCTGGCGTGTGCGTCACTGGTGGTCCATGCTGCACCAGGTGCATGCTGTGCCACTGCCTTTGCACCACATAGCCATGTCACTAGATGGCCATGGTGGTGCTGTGCGTGACTTGGCCGGTGGGTGTGTGCAGCATTCCGCATGGCTGTATGCGCCTGGGTGGGCAGGTCCTGTGGACGTGATCACTGCAGGTGGTCACACACCATCGCAGTGGTATGTCCCATGGCCGTATGCCATGCACAGTGGGCGGGCTGTATGGGGTTGTGCATTCACACCTGTTGACTGTGCTCTCTTGTCCTAGGTGCGAGACATCTGAGGGAGATCAGAGACACCATGCGGGAGCTCCTGAATATGGCCCATGAGACAGTGGCAATACTGCGGAGGCTAGATGAGTCAGGGGTTCTGCGGCGACACAGAGCCAGAGGGAGCCAGAGCCAGGAACAGTGGAGCTTTCAATAGTCCCTTGGTCCCTGACTTCCCCATCCCCCCTGGACCCATCCTCACACCCCTCCTATCCCATCCCATTTGTCCACCCCTTCCCCCGGCCCACTCCCACCTTTTGTGTCCCCCACCACAAACCTGTAAATAGTTTTTATTCATGTATGAGTTGAGTTTTCTATTTTACAATACATTTGACTTTCATATGAATACCGTGGTGGTCTCTGATTTGCAGCGGCCATGTGCGCTCAGCTGCAGTGGTGTGCATGGCATCAGGTGGTGCTGTCAGGCTGTGTGTGTATCCGTGGAGGTGTCTATGGTGGGGGTAGATATCAGTCAGTGTCTGTGTTGTGTGTTGTTCCTGTGCACCGATGACTGTGTGCAGTGGTCCATGGCGCTGCGTTCTGTGTCCATGGTACCCATCGCCCGTCCCATGCCTGTGCAGCCGACACACATGCCTGTCTGTTACCCGTGGTCCGCTGGCATGTCAGTGGTGGCATTCCTGCAGGGCGGACATTGTACCCGATGCTTTGCTGGGTTGCTCATGTCACTGGTGTGGTGCATGCCTGGCTCAGGTGGCACTGTGGGCGACAGGGTCATTGTTCCACCTCCATGCTGTGGCTTGTGTGTGTTGCAGGAGATGTGCCCCACTGTCTGTGGCTTGTGCTCTGGGTGACTACTGGTGGTGTACTGGTCCATGGTACCTGCGCAGGGTGGTTGGCACTCCAGTGCCATGGTGGACTTTGGGTTGTGTGTACACGGCTTACATGGGCCCACAATGGGGGCTTGGTTGCCCCACCACTGTGTCCCTGTGTTGTTGTGCCCTTGGGTATGGGTGGGTGTCTGTCCAGACCCTGTGTGGCATCCGGTGTGGTGCATGCTTCCACACACCACTGTGGGTGTCTGTGCTGGCTGTTGTGGCCAGTGGTGGGCCGGGGTGTGTCACTGGAATACTGTGCAGAGTGCTGTACCACTGGTGGTGGTGTCAAGGACACGACCATCCCATATGGGGTAACTCTTGTGCCAACGCATGGTCGGTCTTTCAGCAGTACCTTGGGGGACTGTGCATGGTGGCACTGTGTCTGCCGTTGTTGCATTGCCATGTGCTGCAACCTGCTGATGGGTGCTCGTGGTGGGGCTGGCTTGTATGGTTCTGTGGTGCACAGGGTTGCATTGACACTGTGGGGGTGGTGGCATGCATGGGGTTTCCTGCTCTTGTGGTCACTGCTCATGGGGGGGGTGTCTGGGGGTCACGGTGCAGGGTGTGCTGTGCACTGGGGGGATGGTGTGGCACAGGGTGATCTGCCCTCCTTGTGTGCCAGTCACAGCTTGCCAGTAGGTGTGATGGGGCACCATGGCCAGGCTGTGGGTTGGTTGCTTGTCTCCATGGACCAGTGTTTATTCCAGCCCTCCCCTGGTTTTGATGTGCTTGGGGTGTGGGGGGACAATGTCTTTTCTGCTGTGTGTTCCTGTGCCCATCTGTGGCATGGGTGGTGGGCCCTTACCTTCCTGATTGTGCAGTTACATTGCTCTGCAGCTGGGGGGCTCCCTGCTTGCGCTATGGCACCTCTGGACTGCTCAGCTGAACATCCTTTGTTGCGCTATGGCGCATCAGATCTGCTCAGCTTCCCCTCCCTAGTTGCACTATGGCGCAGGTGGTGCGATAGTCAGTCGTTGGCTGTAGGTGCAATTTGGCCTGCTCCTTTTTTGAATATCGCATCTCTTGCTCATGGGTGCAATAGACTTGCGCTTGCTCCTGCTATTGCACACTTTTTGGGCGTAGTTTGAATATCTGGGCCAGTATGTTTAAATCAGCATGTTTAATGCCATTTAGTTCAAGGACCAAAGGGGCCTCAGTGGCTCTGGGGTTTATGTTCTTTATACAAGACCAGAAATTTTTTGGGTCACTAACGGCTGGCTCCCTGTTTAGTTCTGAAATATGAAAACCATTCCCTGGTGGTCTAGCAGATCCCATCCCAAGCCCCAATCCCCATAGTATTATAATAACCACACCCTAGAGATATAGCAGACTCCCCCAGCCCCATTCTGCCTGTAAATTAAATTACCCTGCCTCCTCATCCCGAACCCCAAGCCAGCGACCAGCACAGCCCTCCTCTCACCACCACGGCTGGCCACCGACTGAGATGTCACTGAGTGCATACTGTTTACATAGAAACATAGACAATAACAATAGAAAAGACCAGAGGTCCATCCAGTCTGCCCAAGTTCCCAGTAATCCCCGGAACCTACTGTTCCTCCAGGGTACTAACCCTTCCCATTCTCTCTCTACTCTCCTCCTTGGTCCTGTCTCCCCCAGAAACCACTATTCCCTTCATTATGTCCCAGCCCGCTTGAATCCTCTGACTATTTTTGCACCCACCACTTCAGCCAAAAGACTGTTCCAAAGTTCAACCACCCTTTCTGTAAAGTAGTACTTCCTCACATCTCCCCTGAACCTGCCTCCTGTTAATTTCCATTCATGTCCACGTGACTGTGAATTGGTATTCAGGCTAAATAGTTCCCTGCAGTTCACTTTGTTAATTCCTTTAAGGAACTTGAAGGTCTCTATCATATCTCCCCTCTCCCATCTGGTCTCCAGTGAGTACATACAGTACGCACTCAGTGACAGTTCAGTTGGTGGTTGGCCATGGGGTTGAGAGGAGGGCTGTGCTAGGCTCTGGCTTGGGGTTCAAGGAGGGGGGAGCAGAGTGGTAGGCACTACCTGCTGGAGTGGGGGAGTGGAGGGACCAATGGACCACTAGGGAAAGACTGGATCAATAATTTAATTTACGGGCATATCAGGGCTGAGGGGGGTCTGCTAGATCACCAGGGTATGGTTATTATAATACTATGGGGATCAGGGCTTGGGGATTTCTGCTAGATTACCAGAGAATGGTTATTATAATACTATGAGGATCAGGGCTTGGGAGGGATCTGCTAGACCACCAGGGAATTATTTCTATTGACATTTTAAGATATGTGCACATCGGGGCTGGGGCAGAGCACAGCACATGGTGAGGGAGGGCTCAGAGAGTTGCGTAAGTGGTCAAACCCACCCAGAGGGTGACATTCTAAGCACCCTAAGACCAGCCCTTGCTGGTCTAGGGGTACTTAGAATGTTGTCCTCTGGGTGGGTTTTGAGAATCTCGATTTAGGGGATGTGACAGCTTGAGTCTGCTACATGCCCCCTAGTGCCATGCCGCAGCCCATTTTGTGGTGCGTGGATGGCGCAAGCCCCCTTTGGTGCATGCAGCCTGCAGTTGATGCAGGCTGCATTTGTGAATCACCCCCAGCACGTCCTTTGACACAAGTAACACAAACCCCTTGCGCCATGCCGGGAGATTTAAGAATTGAGCCCCTTTTTTTTAAATGGGTTGATATGCAATCAGGCCTGCAGAAAATTTTTGTTTTTGAAACTTATGTGTATTGAATAAACAAACTGGCAATACAGAGAGGTGCAAGACATGAAAATGATGTCACTCCTACACACTGTTGCAACAATATATTGTATCTGGCATATATTTACAGATAATGTCCTCTTCCTGCCATGACACTTCCAGGTAAGTTATTAGTCCAATACTGCTCGCTGCTGAGGTACAAGTTCCAGAAGATGGTCCAGCTTCAACTTGAAAACCCAGCAAATCAGTGGAATAAACATAAACTGTAAACTCTATCACCCAATTCATGCTGTGGAGCTACATAATAGATACCAGAAAACCTTCAATGTGTTTGAGAGGTTTCGGTAAGAGGGGCATGTTGGACCAACTGGGAACCACTGTAGCCCTGGTTTCCTGTGCTAATGGTCTCCTATCCTGCAGTATTATTGAATGAATCTTTGTGAATGGACCCTCCTGCCTCCTCCACTGAGGGAATGTCTCAGGTTTCCCATCTGCCCCACACCTCAGTGTACTTGTCCATGGTTAACCACAGATTGGGCATAATTCTATTTGGCTCATTTCCGATACCCTTGCCATTCACATCTATAGAGTGGGGGCGGGTGCTTGAAACCAGCAGGTCATCATACCTTTCAAAGCTGCTGTAAGCAAAGTTTGGAGCAGACCTTGCTGCAACATGTCTCCAACCTGTAGAACAGCCCAATTGAGCAGTAGGTGCTCAAAAATGTTGGAGATTCCGACCCCCCAGAGGGAAGTCATAGTCCTGTTTATTTGGTCCCAGTAGGTGTCAGGATCATGCAGTCCCAGAAGATATGGAAATGAGAGCCCACTCCTCCAAACTTCCTCCAGCATAATTTGGAGCCTCTCTCCATAAAGTGGTGGGTAATGACAGAAGTATGGAAAAATCTAGTAAGGCAAATCCATCTGTATCCCGCCTTCCAGAGGAGGATGTGACTTTCCACCCTATTTCACAGGTTTTCACCCAGACCTCTTCTGGGATTGCCACCTGTGTGTCTGTTTCCCGCTGGGTATAGAGTTTAATGAACTCCAGGTGCACCTCGCCTAACAGAGTCTGATAGGCCCAAGATATAGTGCACCACATGCCAGTCAACATAGTTCCCCAGTACAGGAAATTCTCAAGGGGCAACATCTTTCTCCTGACCGTTGCCCCCAGAATTCTAGAGATCAAGTAATGGCAGCTTGAAGGTATCGAAAGTGATCTTGTGCAGGGAGTCCAAATTTTTGCTACAGTTCCACAATGGGGATGTAAGCACCGTCTCTAAGAATGTGCTAGTATCTTGTTAGCCTCAGCTTATTCCACCTCCAGAAGCCAGGGTCCGTATGCAGGGGGATGAAGTCTGGGTCACCTATAATAATAGAAAGTGGGATTATGCTGTTAGGGGAGTGTGTGGGAGCCTTGGCCTTTAGGAGCATATGGGCAAAGAGGGGAGCCAGAAAGGCCTGCTGCATTTCAATTTCCAGCCAGCCTGTGTCTCATCTCTGGTTTGGTGGCACTGACGATGCGGATGAGCTGGGCTGCTAAGTAATATCTGTCAAAGTCTGGGAGGGCCAAGCCTCCTCTGTCCCAAGGTAGGATTAGAAGCTTCCAGCTGATCTTGAGGTGGCCTGCCACCAAAACAGATCTCATTAGTCTTTTTTTGGAAATTGTACAGAAATTCTCCAGAATGTGAAGTGGGAGAGCCTGGAAGAGGATCAAAAATCTTGGGAGTATGTTCATCTTAACCGAGGCTACTCTGCCTTTAGACTGAGGGGAAGGAACTCCCACCATGCCATTTCCACCAGTAGTTCTCCCAATAGCCTCTCATAGTTCAGACCAAAGATGTCTGAAACATTTAGGGTTACCTAAACCCCCAAATATTGGACCACATATTGAGGTGCCCATTTAAAGGGGAAAACCGCCCTCAGCGCCACCAGGCAGGAGCCCCCTACGTCATTGCCTCTGATTTATCGTAATTGATCTTATAGCCAGCCACTTGTCCAAAGGTATCAAGCTCCTGTTTGAGTGCTGGACTGAGATCTCCCAGGAAGTCAGAAAAAATAGAGAGTGATCAGCATACAATGATATCTTGTGTTCCTGTCCCTCTGCCCTGACTCCCTGGATTGTTTCACATGGGTACCGCCAGGAGCTCAATGCAAAGGACAAATAAGAGCAGGGACAGGGGGCATCCCTGCTGTGTACCCCTCATCAGAAAAAGTATTCTAACTGAATACCATTAACCTTCACCAATGCCTGAGGTGAGGCATACAGAGTTTTGATGTTGGTGCAGAAGGTCTCTCCAATCCAACCCCCATCTCCTCTAGTATGCAGTTTATGAACCCCCAGTTCACGCAGTCAAAAGCCTTCTCAGCAGCCATGAACACTTCCAATACTAATTCAGAATGCTGGCATTGCCAAATGATGATATTCAGAAGGCATCAGATATTATCATGGATAACGTGGCCTTTAATGAAGCCAGTCTGATCCAGGTGGATCAGTGGTCCCACCTAAGACTGCAACTGCACTGTAAGAATGGCTGTGAAAAGCTTAAAGGCCACATTGAGGAGGGAGATGGGTCAGTATGAGCCACAGACCATAGGGTCTTTATTAGGTTTCAGGATCACTGAGATGTGGGCATATTGCCATGAATGCACTGCCCCAAACACAGCCCCTAGAAGGGGGACAAACGGCTCCAAAACTACTTTGAAAACCTCTGAGGCCATCCTATCCGGGCCTGGGGACTTGCCTGATTTTAAGTGAGATATGGCACTCTGTATTTCCGTTTGGTTAACTGTAGCATGTAAGGCAGCTCTGGCCTCCTCTTTGAAGCAATGGACTATCACTCTGCCATAGAAAGCATCTAATTTCTTCCTGAACCCTTTTACTATGTCTTGTGTGTACAATGTTGTGTAGAAATCACCAAACATTTTTGCAATCATAGCCAGGTTAGTTTATAATGAGTTGGGATGGTCCTGTCTACACAGGTGGAGGACTGCCCTACTAGCTGCATCTCTGCACAGTTGCCAGGCCAAAAGCTTCCCAGCTCTATTATCCGATTCATAGACTCAATGGTGGGAGTATTGGATTGCACCCTCCACCTTCAATTCCAAGAGGTGGTTTGGATCATCTCAGCATTTCTCCAGCTTCACCTTAACCTGTTCATTTAACAGTTTTATGTTCTGCTTCGAGGTCAAAGATCTGTTGACTCCAAGGCAAGCTGATCTCACAGCCTCTCTCCTTTCCTGTTAGCAGCAAAACTTATAGTGCGGCCTGTGATCATTGATTTGAGGCCATTCCACCAGCTAGTGCCTGAAGGGACCCCTGGGGGATTATGGGCTTTATTTTCCTTTATGCAACCCTCGGTAAATTTGATATAATTTGCATCATTCAGCACCAAGACATTCATCAGCCAGCTGGGTGATTTTCGTACTGGAGCAAACACCAGGTCTAGAGAGACCAGAGCACGATCCAAAGTTGTACTGCTCTCAGTCTCGCAGTCTCAGCAGCATGGGCACCTTTAGAAGGTATCATGAAGAAATCAGTGCTGGAGTAGGGACTGTGAGGTGGGGAGACCAACATGTATAATCCGGCATAGTGGGGTGTATGTGGCACCAGATCTCCATCGTCCCTAGTTCCCTCATCAGTCTAAATGTGGCTGCATAACCCCATTAAAGACACAAGTCTGTGGGGGGTGGGGCCCAAGATACCAACTTGGCATTCAAAAAAGAGACATTCTCTTTCTCCTAATTGAGGGGTGTAAATATTTACCAAGGTGCAGGGTACAGACCTCAAGGTGCCCTTCATGTAAATAAACATCCCTTCAGGGTCCTGTACCACTGAGTCCACTTCCTGGGGTCATGACTGATATACCAGATCTGCCACTCCCCCATTTGTGGGGGTATGCTTGGTAAGAGGAATATGCACCCACCTAGGACCTTTTTAGTTTGGTGTGCTCACTCTGTGTCAAGTGTGCATCCTGTAGAAAAGCAACCATGGCCCCCATGCACTTACATTCCTGGAGCACTCTTGCCCTCTTGACCAGGCTGTTTATGCCCTGGATGTTATACATAACAAAGTGTCATTCTGCCAGGTCAGAGAATTAGACATGTGGGGTCACCCCCACCATACTCCTCCCTTTCCAGCTCCACAGCACACACCACAGAAAATGAGAACTGAAAAAATAGAACAAAAAAACTACTGTATTTACAGCATGAACTACAGTCTTTGGATAGCTCAACTTCATATGGTCAAGGATCCACCTGACAGGCTGTTGAGATGGTAGCTGAGCCATTAGGTGGGGTCAGTCAACAGCAAACTGCATGTCCATCTGAAACAGCAAGAGCTACCCTCCATTTATTCCACACCTGGAAGTTCTGATATAACCTTCAGCCTACTTCAAATTAGACATAATATGTTAACAGCCCCTCCTCCCCCCTTCCTGGATATAGTTCAACTGGGGGAATAGGATCCCAGCCCCAGTACAGTGTCCCCTATGCCAGCAGGCCAGTTGACTACATCACAGCCATCACATGTTTGTAGGTGTGTATGAAATAAGTATGTAACATAAATGTTTAGAGTGTAACTTAAGTGTTTTTTAATTGAAGAACACAGGTACATCTTGAAAAAGGGTCTTGACCCAATGATGTAATAAACCATCTCTACCTGCATAAAAATAAACTTTTACTTACTTACTTACTTACACTACCGCTCCAGTCTGGTGCCCCCAACCCAACTGAGAGTAGTTTCAAAAGTGCTCACCCATGGCGACCATTATCTGGCAGGCTAGGAGGTGAAGGGTTGGTGCAAACAGCAGGTTTTCAATGCGTAGATTTGCAGTTCGAGCAGCTGTCTCCTTCATCCCTCATCTTGAGGGATCCTGAGTACATGAAGTGAGCTAACACCTCTACGGTGCTATCAAATCTAGCAAAGCCCAGGGGGAGAAGATGTCCTGCTAGAGGCTGCAACCATGTGATCACTCTCCATGGCAGTTCCACCCCCGCCCCCAAATGCCCTCACATTACAGAATAGAAACCCATGACACCACGATACCCTGCCTCACAAGCAGGGAGTATAGCTCGTAACACCAGAGATAACTAGTCTAGACCCCTATATTGGAGCAGTTACACTTCCCATGCACCATAGCTCAACCCTCCACCTCTGCATCCTGCCTCGCTTTGCCTTGTGTACCATCAGACTGTGAGCATCTTGGTCATCATCCTCCTTTAACAATCACTTTGGGTTGAGAGGTATCAGGCCCCTCCCCACCAAGAGTGGCTGTCTCTACTGATGCCAAAGTGTGAACACCTCCAGCCCCTGCTTTGCGGCATAATAAACACTGTAACCTGCATTGTGATGAAGGGACTCAGCATCAGTCTGCAACTCCCCTGGTCTGAGACCCCTCACCCCCACCATTCAACATTAATTGAATACAATCCCCCATCACTGCCACATTTCTCCATACTTTGCCCCATCCAAGCCCAGGTTGCAGAAGCCCTCCCAAGGTATCCATTAGACATGCCACCTTCCTGTACCTCATGGGATTTCCCTCCACCCAAACCACATGCATCTCAGAATTTTTGATACTGGCTTTGCTGGGACATCAAACTGTTTGCATAGTATGTCCTGAAAGTACATTTACAGTATATTTACATGAAGAAGTGTCCCCCCCAAAGGAGATCCCCAGAAGGAGGAATTGACACCCCCAACCAGTTTCCAGTGGTATACCAAAGCTAGCTTACTGTGATATAGAAGTACATGAAACAGGTCCAGCCATAAATCTGACTGGGATTTGGCATAGTAAGAGGCAGTCACAGTTCTGATGGGATGGACCAGGTTGTCTTTCTGTGAAAATCAGCCTTGTGTCCTGGCTCTTCAGATGGGGTTACTCTTAACATTGCTGGCAGCTTCATTTCCTATGCTTGGTGATCCTTTGCTAGGCCTCTGTGTCTGGTATGGCCTCCAATGCTAGGTCCAGAGCAGAGCTCATGTTAACTGGAATTCCCATCTTTTTCAAGAGTAACTTTGCTTTTGCCAGGGTCTAGAAAAAAATGGACCCTCCTTGGTATGAATTATAAATTGGTCTGGCACAAACCTTTGCATTCTGATGTCTGCTTGTGCCAGGTGCTTTATTATAGTGAGCAGTGTGTGCTGTTTTGTCAGAGTAGGGGGAGTGAAATCATGATTGAAGAAGAGCTTTGTGTCCCCAAAGCAAAATTCTTTACTTATTCCAGGCCAATTGGAGGACTTTCGATTTAGTGCATTAATCCAAAAACTTAAGGACAACTGAGCATGGCCGAGCTTTGGGATCAGTGAGGCAGGGGCTAGTGCTTTATGGGTTCTCACTGTTTTCAAGGGCTCTGCCCAGAGCCATGACAGCAACTCCTTCAACACTGACTCTAAGAATGGCCCCATATCCTCAGACTCTGTCCCTTCTGGGAGGCCATGAATACAGATATTATCTCGTCATTTTAGGGGGGGATGACAGATGGGGTAATCACTGAGGGCAGGGTATTGGAGGGTCTGAGGGCTTTGAGGGTGGATAAGGCAGCAGGACTGGATGGCGTACATCCCAGTGTGCTGAGGGAACTGGCAGAGGTACTTGCTGGGCTGCTGGCTGACCTATTCAATATCTCCCTGGACACAGGGTGTATACCACAGGACTGGAGGATGGCTCATGTGGTGTCCCTCCATGAAAGTGGCCCTAAGAATGAGCTGGACAATTGCAAACCTATAAGCCTAACATCCATCGTGAGGAAGCTAATGGAGAAAATCCTGAAGGAGAGGCTGGTGACATTTCAGGAGGATAATGGACTCCAGGACAGCCATCAACATGGGTTTGTATCAGGAAGGTCCTGCCAGACTAACCTAACTGAGTATTATGACTGGGTAATGAGGGAATTGGACAAAAATAATGTGGTGGATGTCATATTTTTGGACTTTGGCAAGGCCTATGATTCGGTGCTTCATGGGAGGTTGGGGAGAAATTGAGACACATGGAGGTGGGGACTAAGATGGTTAACTATATCAAAAATTGTCTTCTAGAAAGACAGCAGAGGGTAGTGGTGGTGGGGGGAGCTTTTGTCTCCAAGGGCGGTGTTGAGCGGTGTGCCACAGGGATCGGTTCTGGGGCTGGTGTTTGGGATATTCATTGAGGACATCTTGCATGGCATCAGGAATAATATCAGCTTTTCTCTGATGATACTAGGTTGGGAATGGTGGTGAATGACATAGATGGATGACAAGGACTGCAGAACAACCTGACTAAATTGGAGGAGTGGTCAGAAACAAGGCAGCTGGGGTTCAATGCAAAAAAGTGCAAGGTACTGCACTTTGGAGCAAAGAACCCAGGGAGAAGTTACCAGCTGGGTGAAATACAGCTAAGAACCACTGAGGAGGAAAAGGATCTTGGGGTGGTTGTAACGGGGAAGATGAACAACTATAAGCAGTGCAGAAAGGCAGCAGCAAAAGCCAACAGGATGCTGGGGTGTATTGCAAGAGGAATCTCCTCCAAGAACAGGGAGGTGATCTTACCTCTCTACAGGTCAGTGATCAGACCACACCTGGAGTACTGCATGCAGAACTGGCACACATATCTAAAGAAGGATATCAGACTACTGGAAGGGGTACAGCGCAGAGCAACTAAGATGATCCAGGGACTGGGGGACAGGCCATACGAGGAGAGGCTGAGGGAGTTGAATATGTACTCCCTGGAGGAGAGGAGGGATCAGTGGGATATGATTGAGACCTTTAAGTACTTAAAGGGGATTAACAAGATAGAAACAGAAGGGATATTTAAGTTAAGGAGGGGGAGGGACACGAGAGGTCATGGTCTGAGATTGGAGGGGGAGGATATAGAAGGGAAATGAGGAGACACTTTTTCATAAGGAGGTTGGTGGTGGATTGGAACACTTTGCCAGAGGAGGTGTCATTCTGTAAGACAGTGGGGGGATTTAAAAGGGGATTGGACAGGATGGGGGGTGTTATTGTGAAGGGGGAGGGGCAGCTGCAAGGTAAGGGTACTAGCTGCACTTTCAAGAAGACTTGATAGACCAAATGGCCTGTGTCTGCTGGCTGATTTGTATGTTCATATCATCCAGCTTCTCTATGAGCTCCCACTTCCAACGACAGATGAAGCGCAGCACTGTAGCATGCTGCTCCTGAGCTGAGGTGGCATCAGTAAGGCCTTCTTCAAGGTCTGATGTTCGCTTAGTGAACTCCGCTAAACCTTTTGCCATCTGTCCTATGGCCTTTACAGTTTTGTCCATTAAAAAGCTTAATTTTTAAAGCCCAAAGAATAGTCTCCTGGACATGACTGTGACTCTTTCTTCCCCCTTATCCTCAATATAGAGATTGGCCTGTTCTGACATGGTTGAAGCTGATCTGCTGCAGCAGCAGGAGACTGGAGTTGCTGTAATCTAGGGCCATCTGGGATATTGGTAAGTCCTTGTTTTTTCCTTTTGACAGCATCTCATCTCTGAAAATATCCCCAGTCAAATTTTATGTTTTTGTTGATTGGAATTGGGTGAAAGTAGCAGTTTTAGCTACCCAGAAGGGGGGAGCCAATTCAGCCTAAGACTCCATGGGAGAGAGGTAGAAGTGGAGGTCAGGTCTGCAGCAAATTAATTCCTCTATTTCCACTTTAACCTGTTTTATAAATAATATCAACACAAAGATAAAAGTTCTTACCCTGAAAATCACAGAATTTGAAGAACAGGTAGCTACAATTGAAGACACTGTTACCCCTAACAGACACTATCATCACGCACAGCCTAGCACTAAAATACCTTACAGGGAAGGTCCAAGATCAAGATAGATCTTACAGTGGCAAGTTGAAGCTTGCAAAAGTTCCTGAAGGAATTGAGGGACATGGGACCCCCTGCTCTTCTTTGGAAAAATGCTCACCACAGCAATGGGGAGGAAATGCCCTGAGAAGACAATAACCCTGGACTGAGCTCATCGAACTGCCCCTAACAAATGACTGCCAGTTCAAGCACTGGAATTACCTTTGCCCAGATTCGTGTTCATAAAGCCCCACCAATTCAGAACAAAAAGGCCATAGTATGGAAAGCTCACACTGAGAAGGGCTTAGTGTATAAAACACAATTCCATGTGTTTCCCAATTTTAGCCAAGCCCACAATGCTGCAAAGGAAGTCCTTCAATCTAGTCACCACAACATTATGAGCAAAGGCATCAAATATGCATTACTACCCCCTGCCAACTTGCTTTAATCTAAATGGAAAACTTGGACATTTCAACAGTGCAGAAGAGGTGTGTATGACCCTGGAACCCTCTGAAGGACATCCACAAGAGGCCCAGTCCCAGGCATTTCATGATACTTTGAGCAAAGAGCAACTAATGCTTTCCAACAAATACATGCTTCTGCAATTACTCCAAAAGCTACAGGCTCCAGACTCACAGACCACTGACAGAAATGGCACTACTGCAGTTATGGTACAGGCAGTTATGGAAAATCCACCAGAAGCATTTACCAACTCTCTGGAAATACCTCAAAATAACATTACATATGACAGAAGCAATTCTCTCTGAAATTGCAGGCCAATCGAACTCTCAGCAATAACAAGAGACAAGAACCTGAACACTACCATCCATGATAGAGGTCATTTCAGCTCATCTAGGAAACGCAAGAACAGCTGAGCTGAACCAAGGTCAACGCAAAGATACAACTGGTCACTGTACTGCTGGGACTGAAGTAATAGACAATAACTAGACCATTATTACTGGGTCTATCAAGTCAATAATGGAAGTAAAACCCTAGTTAAAACAAGAATCTACAATCTAGTATTGAATCCATTTCAATTAGATTCACTTGTATCTGCTAATTGAAATACTTAATTGGCTCATCTTATTAAGCAAACATAATTATAGGTGTTTAATAATCAGTGGCTATTTTTCTAATTGTTTAACTAGTTTCCATTACACTGCTAACCCTATATGTTTGATGATAATACACTCTTGCTCTTTCACTCTACAGGTTTCTGTTTGTGTACCTATACAATCGTATTGTAAATAGGCAGATTATGTGCCTTTAGGTACTTGAAGCACACCGTATCTATGGCTCCTTCACCTCTCGCCAGTGGCAGGTAAGTGGTTCACTCAGTCATCTTCTGGCTGTCTTTGTTAATTTGCAAGAAGAGGAGGGGGGCATGCTGCAGGAGTGGGTGAGTGGCTGGATGGCAGAGGATGAGGAGAGTTCTGTGGAGGACTTATGGAGAAGTGATGTAGCATTGGGGATGGCAGGACTGGGGTGGAGGTTTACATTTAGGAATAAGGGGATAAAAATATTTCTAAAGAGACTATACATTAATCAGGAATATTCAGCGATCTTTTTGGTACGTAATATGATGTTAGTGAAGATAAAACTCTTTATTATTTCCCAGTCTTATAGTAAAAATTATAACTTTGAATGTAACAGGTATCAATAACAGAGTAAAACTGGGTAAAGTTTTGGACTTTGTCAAAAGGAAAAATGCTGATGTGGTACTTTTTTAAGAAACCAAAGATTTTACTTTCCTGCTCAAAAGATGGAGAGAAGACATGGGATCTTTCCACAAGACAAATTCTAGAGGAGTTGCCACCCTTATTAAAAAAATGTGATACTGAAAATTGGAAAAATCACTGAAGGGCTCTACAGGCCAACATGTCATCCTAGCGCTAAAAACACCTGGGATCTCTTTCAGTATTGCCAACATATATGGTCTTAAAGAGAATGACAATACTTTTTTTCTGACTTTTTTATGAATTTAGCTACATTTTGACCACCATATATCCTAGTAGGAGATTTTAATCTAATTATTAATAACCTACTTCACAATTCTTGTTCAAACTACACCACTAAAATGTCAGCCATTAAAACAATTAAACACTTAATGGATGAGTCTAACTTCAGCCTAATAGATCCCTGGAGACATGCTCACCCAATAAAAATATAATACTCCTACTTCTCAATTGTTCATCAAAGTCACTCAAGAATGGACATCTATTTAGTTTCCCATTCAGTTCTGTATTTAATCTAAGATACGGCATACCTTAGCATTTTAATATCTGATCATGCTCCTGTTTTTATTAAATTAAATCTTCCCTACCACAAACCACAAAAACCGTGGTGTATGCCTCCTGCCTTGGTACAGGATATAACTTTTTTGAAAATAAAAAAGAAGAAATACCCTTCTTTTTGAGATCAAATAGGAAGTTTTGTTCCCTACTGTATGGGACACCTCTAAAGCTTATTTGAGAGGTCAAACAATAGCCTACTCAGCCAATAATTATAGAGGCCTGTTTTCTAAACTGAATCTGCTAGAAAAAGAAATGAGTGAACTTGAAAAATATAACCACAATTAACTCAAGGGAAGCAGTAAGAAATCAACTATTAAGGACCAAATCACAATATACCCAGCTACTAATTATGAAAGAGACATCACCCATGAGAATCAGACTTAAATACTACAATGTGAATGACAAACCAGATAAACTAATGGCTTGGCAAATCCAAACAGAACCAGCAAATTGGTGCATTAACTGCATTGATAATGCTCAAGCACTCCCATATACAACCCAGAGGAGAGTAATAATATATTTTTTTCAATATTATTTATCACTACTTGTATCTGACACAAATAATGCACTGGACACAATGTTAACTTTTCTGGACACCATCCAATAACTATAAATAATCACATTTCCAACCTTTTGGAAACTGAAATAACTCCAGACAAAATTTGTAAAATATACCACTGGGAAAGGCACCGGGAGATGATGAAATACCTACTGATCTATATAAACAAACTTGAACATATCATTACCCCACATCTGAAAACTGTTTTCAGCTTGTACTTGAATACAAAAGACTTTCTAAATCATTTTTGGAATGTAATATCCTGTTATTTTAAAAAAAGATAAGGACCCATTAAGATGTTCCTCATACAGAGCCATGTCTCTAGTAAACTCAGGCTTTAAGACTCTTACAAAAATTCTTGCTATTCAATTAGAAATGATTTTACCTTCATTATACATACAGATCAAACAGGAGTTACAAAAGGTTGAAAATTAAACACCAATATCAGAAGAGGGATAAATTACATAGACTCCAATAAATTATCCAATCCCATTCTGCTTACTCTCATTACCAAAACAAGCATTTGACCAAGTAAAATGGGACTACATTCTTACATTACTACAAAGATTAGGACTTGGGCCCAAACTTCTGAAAATGGATCAGACTTTTATATTCCTCTCGCCTTGCTCGTATACTAACTACAAATAAGGGGCAGGATTTTCAAAACATGATGCAGGGCTTGTGACAAGTCCTGCGCCATGGCACTTAAGTTCTGGCAATGCATCAAACCTCTTCACCGCAACTGCACCCAATTTTGCAATCTCAGGCTCAGTTGTGACAGTTTTCACCATTTATGGCAGCTTGCACCAAATATCTGGTGCAAGCTCTGTAAAACTGGCCCTTGGGGTTGCCGCACGATATACAACAAAAAGTTGGTTTAGCTTGTGGCAATCTGTGTACAGGATAGAAAATCCCGATGCTGGCCAGGAGAATGCTGTAAGCCCCATGTGTCATATGTTTGGCACACCCTTGGGTTTGCAGCATTCTTAATATTTCAAAACTGCTGCCCAAGATCTCTCCAGATTTACAGCTTGCATGGGCACAAGACAGGGGTGCTCTCTTACTCCTTTATTGTTCACATTGGCAATTGAGCCATTAGCAATTACTATAAGACAAGTGGAAAACGCTGTGATGAGTTTATATGTGGATGATATCCTAGTAATGATTAAAGAACCTGACTCTTCTCCTGCAAGGATTTTCAAAAGTATGACTAAATTTGGGGTGGTGTTCAACTATAAAATAAACTGGAATAAGATGGAAATACTTGTTCTGGATAAACTTCCAACCCTGACTAACATACCAGATGTTAACACAAAAGTGGTGGATAAAATAAATTATAAAATGGCAGGGTAAAATCCAATAATCTGATTGGCTCTTATTTATGTGTAAAATATGGTTTACACATGGTTAAAAAAGGACTTTTCAGCAATGAAGAGTCCGGAACCCAGATCAATGGGCATTTGGAACACAGGCATTTCAGTTAGCCCCTACAGCCAGAACTGATCTTCCACCACAAACATGGCTGCTACCTTTACACTGTAAAAAGAAACTTCATCTGGGCCCTAAAACTAAAACTACCTTAAATAAAAAAATAAAACAAATTACTTAAATGTTGTTTCCCTGATTATCACACTCTCTTTATATACATCAACAAATTAGAAACAATAAGTATTGTTTATAGTTTTCACTGCAACTGTTTCTTTGCTGACAGTTGTAACCCCTTGTTACCCGGGGTTACTAGAATCCCAGTAAGACCTAGTGGTAGGCAGGGAAAGCAGCTTGTGAAACTCCAGTTAAATGGGTTTCATACTGTCTCACTCTGTTCTCAGTCTCAGCTGAGACTGAGGGATGACATCACCAATAGAACTTTCACAGCTGCATAAGCCACATTGGAATCTGCAGCAAAGGGAGTTAGATAGAACGTTGGGAGTTTTCAAAGGGAAGTGTACAGTTTCCAGTTTGCCTTCAATAAGAGAAGGTCAGAGTTCCAGTTTTGGCTTCAGTAAGTGAAGGAGTCAGTGTCAAGTGGTGGAGACCGCTGTTCGGGTCTCAGTGCCCCCCTCCCTCTGGGGGAGTAAAGATCCCCATGTAGATTCCAGAGGCAATCCCCTAAATTCTACCAGAAGAAAGAAAGCTGCCTATTTCAGTTCAGTCTGTGTTTGGAAAGTGGGAAGAGTTGTGATTCGCCTGTGGGGCACCTGCAACAAAAGGGTGAGTGTTTGCTCTAATATGAGAGGGCAAAAAATGTGTTTCTTCAGCCTGGGATATGTGAAGAAATCTAGAAATTGAACTACTATTTGGGAAGCCTATAGGACTAGGTCAAACAAATGGAGTAGTGTCAAAAGCTAGAGCGCTGTGTGAATTCAAGTAATATTGTAGGGGGGATGCAACAGTTCATCCACCATTTAATCTACATTCAGAAGTTTCAGTTTTTCCAGAGAAATGGCCGGGTATGCGCTGTAGGAGCTGGAGGTGGGAACACCCCCCATCTTTAGTAACCAGGTCCACCTCTACGGATTTCTGCTGTGATTGCTACTTGCCTCATGCACTTGGCCAGTGATGAGGGAAGTACTCAGACGTGGGTCGCAAATGGGAAAATCTCTCTAGGAGTCACAGACTCTAGGTAGCGTGGGGAGCCACAACAAGGTTAAAGAAAAAGTCTCTTTGTGAGATGGGAGTCAGAAGAAGTGAAGAGGACATCTCTCTAGGAGTCGCAGACTCTAAGTGGTGTGGGGAGCCACAACAAGAAAATGGGTTCATTCTTCCAATTAACCGCCGATCAAGTGGCCGACAGGGGGGAACCGGGCCAGCAGGGCTGTGTACCCAAAGCGCGTGCAAGTCCGGGCTGTGTGCCTGGTGGGTCCAGAGCCTGAAAACAGTATAATTGGTTCATTCTTCAAGTGGACCGCCTTGTAGTCTCTAATCTGCATTACCAGTAAATGTAGCCCCATGGGGGTCCATCTATGCTTTGTTGTGTTCAGATAGTAGTGAATAAAAGCCAAACTGTACAATCCCATTCGTGGTTCTGGACATTACAGTTATTGCTTCCTGTGTTCGGATTTACTTGGGTGTCCCTGTGCAAAGTAGCCAAACCTAGGTCCCCCTGTGCCGAGTAACCTCATCCTCCCCGAACCCAGGTCCCCACCAGGTACTGCTGTCAGCGCCAACAGCATGCCACCTGTCATTTTGGCAAAAAAGGCAGGGGTGAGGGGTTACAAAAATGGAGGCACCGCTTTGGATTTTGTTCGGGAAGGAAGGTGCTTGGGCAAGGGGGCTAGCGTTTTGGCTATCTGGCAGTGGGTAGCCCAAAAGCTGAAGCAATTTCCTTAGTGTGTTGCTGTGTGCTGTGAATCTTGTGCTGCTGTTTAAAAAATGCCAACTGTTTACCAAGGAGCATTAAAGCCAAAGAGTGTGCCCTTGTCCTGCATCAAAAATTGTTTACAGCATTTTTGCCTGCTTTTAAAGTGAACTGTGGTAAATAAAAGTGTGGAAAACTAGAGGCAGCAACAGGAAAATTGTGCCCTGGATGTTTGAAATGCTTTTAAAATGAACTGTTGTGAAGAAAAGTGTGGAAGACTAGGGGTAGCAAAAGAAAAATTGTGCCCTGGACGTTTGAAATGCTTTTAAAATAAATTGTTGTGAAGGAAAGTGTGGAAGACTAGGGGTAGCAAAAGGAAAATTATGCCCTGGACATTGGAAATGCTTTCTGTGTGAATTGAGAGACTGCAGAGCAAATGGCTATGTTATATGGCTGAAATGGACTCCCGCCGTGGAGTCAGTTGGAAAAAAAAAGTTGCATTCTGCAGTTTAAATTTGACTGCTCGATGATCGCCCTGAGGAGAAGAGCTCTCGTGAGGAAGAAGAGGCTCATTTGCATGGCGTTGTGTGGTTGGTCAGGCTGCAATTAGTCCCGCCCCTCAGCCAGCTCTAGAGAGACTGCCCCAGCATTCGAGAGGGAGTGAGAGTGGAGTGCGTGTACTGACAGTGGAGGAGCGTTGCGGAGAGTTCAAAGCATTGTAAACAGTTTAAAAATTGACTTTTTTGCTTAAAATCAGGCTCAACCCACTAATCGATTATGGAAATTGAAAGTTTGGTGTTTAAAACGACGATGGCTAGGACTGCCTGCCCGTTTGTATACTGAGGCCTTCAAGAACTGGCTGCAGGCCGTTTTTCCCCATCGCAGCAAATTGCTACTGATAACAGTAAGTAAACATTCAAAAAAACTGCTCAAACAGTGATTTTCAGTCTATGCCATATAAAATGTGTGTGCAGCAGAGTAGTCGCTTTGCAAGTAACGACTGTGTGAAGTCCTGCCAGCAAGTGCAAGTCTGTTAAGCCACTGAATGTGTGCATAGTAAGTGAATTTAGCCTCAGTTTAAAGTTTGCAGCCAGAGAGAGACTGTGGGTTGTAGCAAAATGCAGCACTAGTAAAAGCAGGCAATCCTGTGCTAAAAACCTGAAGCTTTTAAGGGACTGTGAATAAAATAAATGTTAGCAGCTTGTGAAAAGTCCGAGGAAAATCCTGTAAATGTGTGTTAAGCCAGATCAGAGCAAGCTGTGCAGTTTGAGTAAAAGTATCAGTAGCTTGTGTAAATCGGTGCTCAGTGGCTTGACCCAGATTCTAAATGTTGATGCATAGGAGTGCTGGCCGCCATTACAGGGTGGGGTAGTAAAGAAACACAGCAGCAGAGGAGCCATTTTAAAACTAAAGAGTGTGTTCAATAAAGTGGGACTTTCAGTTACAGTGAACTTTGTTTATTTTCTGCAGTTATGGCCTCAGGACCAGCTCGTTACCGGATCATGCCGGTTGCAGTAACAGCAGCAGTAAATAGACTAAGAGATATTGAAAAGTGGTGCTATGGAGGGCAACTGCCTCCTGATGTGGCAATTCCTAATTATCCAGTGCGTGTATGCCAAATATGCTTGAGTGCTGGAAGGGACGTCTTCATGATTCCTCACTGTGCTGGATGCCTACAAAAATATGGCTTGTAGAAAGTGCCTCCAATTCGTTTGGCCCCCACATGGACAAAAATTCAGGAATCTGCAGTTGGCAGCACACAGCACCAGGGGGAGCCTGTGGAGGAAGGTCCCTCGGGGGAGTGTGGCACAAAGCTAGAGGGTGCAGAGTTAGAGACAGAACCAGAAGTTGAAGTTTCGGATGCTGGATCCCAGAAAGAAAGTTCGGATAAAGCATCAATAGACCCCTGGGTGGGGGGGCCTAGCCCAAGTCTCTTAGGTGAAGATGAGATGCGGAAGGCCTTTGAATGGGAGGTGTCGACCTCCGCACCTAGTGATGAGTGGATAGTCTCAGGGGTGAGAATGACTGCTCACTCCTGGGCCCAGATCCTCAGTGAAGAGGAAGATGAGGGGGTACCTATGTGGCCTTGTGAAAAAGGAACGGGTACACAGCCTCAAGATCTTGCCTCGGAGGAATGTTTTGAAGAAGGTGATGATGCCACTGCCCTGGCTTTACAGGAGGAAGAAGTCAGGGATCCGTTTCTAATTTCCTTAAGGATGAGAAGCTGGCAGAACCAGGACTGGCCACCCCCAAGCCAGGCCAGCGGTCTCAGATTGACCAAAGCAAGCAAAGAGGAGAGACTGGTTCGTAGAAAGGCAAATGAGATCTATGGTATGACCTTTCCTACCCTTCCTCGGAAAGTCTGGGAGGAGATTGAGAACAGCAGGAAATCCTGGATCTGGGATGAAGCAATGAAAAGTGTGCATCCTGGGGCCAACCAGCATGTAAAGAATAGACTGTTCCATGAAAAGTATACCCAGTGGAAGAGAGGCAGGACACTGTTTATGGACAGAGTGAGAGTGGTGGACAGAGAGGGACGTGAAATCTCCCACTGTGTGAATTATGTGCGCCCAGATGGGGTAATAATTCAAGCCCCTGACCCCCGGTACTATTGGCCTCAGTGCAAGGACCTCCCAGCAAATAAGCCCGTGCCTACAAAATGGAGAGCCGAGCAGTGGTAGTCAATACTGCCACACCAGACTGTGAAGTGCCCTTATTGATCCACCAATATGAATAACCAAGGACTCAGGTGCTCCACATTCATCAGTCTACAGTGTACTGTCCTGTCCAGCAACCATCCACTGGCCCACCAGATGACTTCAGAGCCAGAGAGGACTCCAGACCAGCTGTTTCCTGTTCATCGCCTGGTAATCGGATGACATCAGACCAGCTGTTTTCTTTTTGTTCCTGTTCTAAGGTTCCATCTCCAGAGATGACATCAGCCCAGCTGTTTCCAGATGTGCCCTCCTGTGGTTCCCGGAAGATGTCCACCCAGCTGTATCAGAAGAAATGCTGCCAGGGAGAGTCTTCGGCTGTGGTGCAGGTCAGTGCCTAGTCTTGTACTACAAGTGGCAGGTAAGTCCGAACTTTTCTATCTTTATGACATTGCAGTACACACCCTACACTACAGACTTCAAAAATGTGTGAACTGTCAGCAAAGACTCTCCCCTTCGGGACTTTGGCCTGTTAGAACTGTGCTTCACCGGGCTCCGGCCCAGGAGAGACTCTTTATTGGACTAGCCTTCGGGCCTTGGGGTCATTAGTTGGGACTTTTAGGGCACTCCATCCCCCCAAATGTGTATTGTAAATAATGTCATTGCTGTATTCTAATGTAAATACTGTTTTTCTACCCTTTTTCTAAAAAAAATATATATATTTTTGGGATTTTGCAGTGTTTTGATGGTAGGGGGTTTAGGTAGACTGTGTATTCAGATTAGGAGTGTGTTTTGTCTTTCTTTTTCTTACAGGTGTTCCTGGAAAGACAGAAGAGAAGACAAGAAGAGGAGGAGGGGCTCATCTGAGTTCCTTGTCAGTGCTTTATTGTGTAGAAATTTAAAGTACTGTGGTGTTATTGTTATGGTTATTGCTGTATTAACCCTTTCCTTCCACAGGTGTGGTTGTGGGGGTAGGGAGGAGGCAGTAATTTGGTATTTTAATGGTGTGGTTGCAGGTTGCCTAAGGTCGGCGAGGTCCCCGGGTTGTTTTTTGTTTTGGAATATTATGTTAGAGGCAGATAGGTGTCCCTAGAGGGTTAGGGGGGATAGACAGGCTGTGGTCCTGAAACGGCCATAGGGACTGCAGTGCTGATCTATCAGGGCTATGCTCTGGATGGTTCTACCAGAGCCACTAGGTGTCCATAGTAAGTGGATAGTGTAGAGGCTGACATGTCAGCTACAGGCCTCTAGGCCCTTAGTGTTACCTGCCTGTGCTTGCACATGGTAGGAGGGGGCCTGATCAACCCCTCCGCAGTGCAGCATAGGTGGGATGGCTCAAGGCTGGGTAAATAATGACCGCGGACAGTCATTTTCCTGGTCAAGGGTGAGTGTAACCCCTTGTTACCTGGGTACTAGAATCCCAGTAAGACCTAGTGGTAGGCAGGGAAGGCAGCTTGTGAAACTCCAGTTAAATGGGTTTCACACTGTCTCACTCTGTTCTCAGTCTCAGCTGAGACTGAGGGATGACATCACCAATAGAACTTTTGCAGCTGCATAAGCCACATTGGAATCTGCAGCAGAGGGAGTTAGATAGAACGTTGGGAGTTTTCAAAGGGAAGTGTACAGTTTCCAGTTTGCCTTCAGTAAGAGAAGGTCAGAGTTCCAGTTTTGGCTTCAGTAAGTGAAGGAGTCAGTGTCAAGTGGTGGAGACCGCTGTTCGGGTCTCAGTGCCCCTCCCTCTGGGGGAAAGATCCCATGTAGATTCCAGGGCAATCCCTAAATTCTACCAGAAGAAAGAAAGCTGCCTATTTCAGTTCAGTCTGTGTTTGGAAAGTGGGAAGAGTTGTGATTCGCCTGTGGGGCACCTGCAACAAAAGGGTGAGTGTTTGCTCTAATATGAGAGGGCAAAAAATGTGTTTCTTCAGCCTGGGATATGTGAAGAAATCTAGGATTTGAACTACTATTTGGGAAGCCTATAGGACTAGGTCAAACAAATGAAGTAGTGTCAAAAGCTAGAGTGCTGTGTGAATTCAAGTAATATTGTAAAGGGGATGCGACAGTTCATCCACCATTTAATCTACATTCAGAAGTTTCAGTTTTTCCAGAGAAATGGCTGGGTATGGGCTGTGGGAGCTGGAGGTGGGAACACCCCCCATCTTTAGTAACCAGGTCCACCTCTACGGATTTCTGCTGTGATTGCTACTTGTCTCATGCACTTGGCCAGTGATGAGGGACGTACCCAGACGTGGGTCGCAAATGGGAAAATCTCTCTTGGAGTCGCAGACTCTAGGTGGTGTGGGGAGCCACAACAAGTGTAAAGAAAAAGTCTCTTTGTGAGATGGGAGTCAAAAGAAGTGAGGAGGAAATATCTCTAGGAGTCGCAGACTCTAAGTGGTGTGGGGAGCCACAACAAGAAAATGGTTCGTTCTTCCAATGGACCGCCGATCAAGTGGCCGACAGGGGAGCCGGGCCAGTCGAGCTGTGTACCCAAAGTGCGTGCAAGTCCGGGCTGTGTGCCTGGTGGGTCCAGAGCCTGAAAACAGTATAATTGGTTCATTCTTCAAGTGGACCACCTTGTCATCTCTAATCTGCATTACCAGTAAATATAGCCCCATGGGGGTCCATCTATGCTTTGTTGTGTTCAGCTAGTAGTGAATAAAAGCCACACTGTAAAATCCCATTTATGGTTCTGGACATTACAGTTATTGCTTCCTGGGTTCAGATTTACTCGGGTGCCCCTATGCAGAGTAGCCAAACCTAGGTCCCCTTGTGCCGAGTAACCTCATCCTCCCCGAACCCAGGTCCGCACCAGGTACTGCTGTCAGCGCCAACAGCATGCCACCTGTCGTTTTGGCAAAAAAGGCAGGGGTGAGGGGCTACACAGTGAAAAATCCCCCATTTGTCTTTACCTGCTCATCAGGAAACTCTCTTCTTTTTGCCCTGACAGTGAGATGACTGAATCTCTGGCTGTAATAAAGGCCTTTATTGTCTGTGTGTACAGAGTGTTAGGAGAGAAACATTCTGCCAGTGGAACTGAGCAGAATTTTGAATCCATTTATTCCATGGTAAACATTCACTGATACGCATTCCATATCTTGAATATGGACAAAAACAGAGAAAAAAAAACAGGAAGAAGAAAGTAGGCAATAATACAATGACATCATCAATTACATCACTTGCCAGTGGGCGGAAGGACTATTTTATCACAAATGCAAACAAGTGAATCTATTGTTGCTACATATAAACATGCTTTTCCAAACAGTATAAAGTAAAAAAAAAAAAGGAGCCTATTTTGTAAGCGCAATAAGGCACTCAGGGATATGTGTAAAACATATTTTACGGCACATCCAACGACTGAAGTCACTCGGCCTTCGGCCTCGTGCCTTACTACGTCCCTAGCCGTGCTGTAAAATATGTTTTACACACATCCCTTTGTGCTTTATTGCTTACATATTTGGGAGTGGTTTTTCCAAAAGGCTATAATATAATGTATGAAGCTAATGGTACTCTCTTATTAAATAATATTGTAAAAGATTTAGGAAAATGGGCCCATCTTCCATGGACATTGATAGGTTGGGTCAATGCCATAAAAATGGGTATACTTCTGAGGCTATTATTATATTCTCTTTCAGTCCATACCCATTGATCTACTAGATGCTTTATTTAATAATATTAATAAAGCCATCACAAAATGTATCTGGAAAGTTAAAAAAGCATAAATACCTTTACATAAACTCACACTGCCAAAATTCGAGGGAGGTCTAAGTCTGCCCAACTTTTTGTTGTATTACTATGCCAGCTAGATAAGCCAGTTACAAGACTGGTTTAAGAATACACAATATATTGAATTATCACACATTCTATTTGCCTTGTACCCCAAAGCAAAGAATAATACCATGCTGTCTTCAACTGCCTCTTCCTGTAAGATATGGCAGAAGAGCCACTCACTGCTTGGGTGGAATAAACACATCTCACTATACTCCACAATATTTAATAACTACAACATCCCACCTTCATTTAATAATCTAGAATTTAGGGCTTGGGATAAGTCAGGTTGACACATCTGGGGCAATGCTTTGAATGAGTAACTCTCAAAACATTTCCAGAGCTGTGTGCCCAATTCAGTATAGCAAAACAACTCTTCTTCAAATACCTGCAACTACGTAATATTATCCTCAAACATAACAGGTCATACCAGACACCAGACAATTCTCCTACTGTGGATCATCTCAGACCTGGCTCAGCTTACCTTATCTTACCTCTGGAATCTAGTTCACACTTCTTTCATCTAAGGGTAAAATCCTAAAGACCCTCAGAACTAAATGGGAAAATGAAGTGCACACATCCCTCTCAGATGAATCCTAATCTTCTATCAAAGAACAGATCCCTATGGTACCCCACTTGTGACCTACCTCTCTGCAGATATATTGATAATACTGGGATTAATTCTGTTCAGTTTTGCAAGTGTGAAGTAGGCTCTATGTAAAATATTGAATTGTATCTGCTGGGATTAGGGATTTGGAGGAAATCAGATCAGTAAATGGAGGAACACATGCACTCCATGGCTCCAGTAATGGCCCCTTCCGACCACCCGGCCTAGTGCCAGGGTTCCCTGTGGCCTGGTGCTACTGCCTAGCATCCACCAGGCAGCAGCCAAGAGCCGGAGAACCCTCACTTACCTCCCCGGAGAGGAGAGCTGCCTTGCGGCAGCTAGACCCAGCTCCACCCCGTCTGATCCCTGGTGACCTGAACCTGTTCCCAAACCCGGGTCACTGGCATGGCACAAGATGTGGCATCCAGTGCCTCAACCCTCAGCTCCACTGGGCCAGACGAGCTTGCATTTTTTTTTAATTTTATACTTTCTTACTCACAGCTTGCCACTCCATTATTTTCAAAGTGGGTTTCTTAGTCTTCAGATGTCAGCTGGTGTTTGAAATTAGCCCATCCACAGATGGCAAGATGGAATCCTTGGAAGGGAAATTGCTCTAACAAGCACACCACCCATAAGCTGCAAGGTATCTGCTCTCTTTACAGAAGAGAACATGGGGAAGCTTGAGAGGAGCCTCAAAGAGAGAAGTACTGAGCACTCCAACTCAGATGAGATAGTTATATTTAAAACATTAGAGCAGTTTCCCATCCAAGCATTTCACCTTGCCATCGATGGATGGTCTTATTTCAAATACCAGCTGGCATCTGAAGACAAAGAAACCTATTTTGAAAATAATGGAATAACAAGATGTGAGTAAGAAAGTATAAACTTTAAAAAAAATGTTAAATTGCAGGCTCTTTAGGGCAGTTTGTGGGGGTGTACTGGACACTAATGGTTGAGTTGAAATTCAGTGCCAGAAAGTGCAAGGTAATGCACCTCGGGAACAAGAACCCCAGGACAGAGTATTGGATGGGGGATGAGACTTAGCACTGTGACTGAGGAACAGGACCTTGGAGTCATCATCAGTGACTCACTCAATTGAGTCAGTGCAACAATGCATTTGACTAAATGAATAGGATGCTGGGATGTACCGGGAGGGGTGTTGATAGCAGAAGGGAAGAGGTAACACTTAGTGAGGCCGCACCTGGAGTACTGTGCCCAATTTAGGAGTCCTCATCTCAGGAAAGATAGAGATAGGCTGGAGATGGTACAGTGCAGGGTAACAGAAATGCTTCAAGGCCAACAGCGCAGATTTTATGAGGAGCACCTCGAGGCACTGAACATGTACTCACTGGAGACCAGAAGGGAAAGGGGAGATATGATAGAGACCTTCAAGTTGCTAAAATGAATTAATAAAGTGAACTGCTGGGAAATACTTAGCTTGAATACTAGTTCATGGTCATGGGGACATGAGTAGAAATTGGCAGGAGGGAGGCTCAGAATGGACATGAGGAAGTGTTATTTTACAGAGAGAGTGGTGGAGCTATGGAACAGTTCACCTGCAGAAGTGGTAGGTGCTAAAACTGTTGGGTTCAAGCATGATTGGGATAGAATCAAGGCTATAGTGGTTGCTCAAGGTAGCTAAAGCTGGGAGGGGAATGGGGGAAGACAGGGAAGGCTAAGACCCTGGAGGGACAGTAGGTCCCATAGCCAAACAGAACTCGGGCACACTAGATGGACCATGGATCTTTTTCTGCCATCATTGTATATGTTTCTATTACAGAAAACTGCCCTGATGTAAAACAAATCTTGGTGGTCTTACTCATCTGTTTATACTTTGCCCTGTAATGATACCCTTTGGGGAAGAAACAGATAAAACTATCTTTAAGGGAATCGGAGTAACTCTAACCCTAGACCTAATCACAATCCTGTCTGGAATATACAGAAATAGTGACTTGCCATCTCCATAAAATAAATGTTTACAATTTGCCCTAATCATTGCCAACAATTGCATTCTCCTAAACTGGAAGGATGATAAAGCCACAAACTTCCAACTATGGTCCAATCTAATGATTGACTTAACTAAAAAAATACACTACCACTACTTAAAACATGATTGATACCGTTACATATCTTAAATGTATGAACAAGGTTAGTATAGAAGGACTCTTCAATCTCAGGGGGAATGGGTCAACTAGGGGGAACAGTCTTAAATTAGTGGGTGGAAGATTCAAAAGGGAAACAAGAAAGCACTTTTTCACAGAAAGAGTGGTGTCCAACTGGAATGAACTACTGGAGGAGGTAGTATCATCAAAAACTGTGGACGGCTTTAAAATTTAAAAAGGGTTGGGCCAGAGTGAAAGGGTGAGTCTTAACAGGTGGGAAGATGAGTGGGGGGAAGAGGGGCAAGGAAGAAGACTCTATGTGGAAAGGGAAGGGGGGCAGCTCTTATAATTTCATCTAACAGCTGCACACTCAAGCAGACTAGATTGACTTGAAATGGCCTGTCTCTGCTGACATCTGTGAATGTTCATATGTAAGAAAAAAAAAACACAGGAATGGGAAATACTCTAGAATCCAATGGAATGGGTACTGGCCCCTAGTACCCCTGAACAACCTTGAACATTGGTTAGAAAAAAAAATGTCCCCCTTTGTCTCTTTTACCATATAATTTTTATATTATATATGTCTTCTATAGCAATATATTTTGATTATATATTAATGTACCGTGTGAGACTATATAAGCCTTAAAATGTTTGCCTCTGTTCCTGATGACCGAATGTACAGCATTTTATTTATTTTTTTAATTCAAACGTTATTAACACATTTTCCCAATGTAGGAGGCAGCAATTATAACATATACAACTTGTTCCCGTACAGACTTAAACTGCCCCCCCCTCACCCCCCACCCCTTACAGCAGTATTATGCCATATTATAGCTTGAATTCCTATAACAATAGCCATATGCGTACCGGTATAACTACCAAATAACAACACTTATGTCCCTGTAACCATGATTAAGGTGTGAAGGGAATCCCAGATATGTTTATAAGTTGGCAACCTATTATGGAGGCTAGCTATGGATTTCTCTGTACAAAGGTTAGCAAGTATTTCATTCACCCATTCCTGAAATGTCGGACTAACCTTATCTTTCCAATGCCTTAATGTAAGTTTTTTAACAGATAATGCAATCATGGAGATATGAAATCTCTGAGCCTTAACCTTAATGGGGGACAGGTCACCCAAAAGGCAAATATCAGGTGTGAAACAATCCCACAAACCCAATAAGGCATCCAGATTAGTTTTAATTGAATCCCACAGGGGGATTATTTTGGGACACAACCAGAATATGTGGAGGAGTGTTCCTTCTCCCTGGGAACATCTGGTGCATACGTCTGACTCAAGCAGACCCCATCTCGCTAACTTGACTGGGGTATAATACAGGTTGTGTAAAATGTGGTATTGCATAAGGTGTAATCTGTCTTGAGACACATATTTATGACAGAACTTCCATAAGACCAGCCAGTTGAAGGTATGTTGGGGAAAAATAGATCCCCAGAACCTGGTCGGACCAAAAGAGCCCCCATACTGTCGATGAAGCAAGTCTTGATATATTTTAGAAATGACATTAGAAGAACCCAATAAGGAGGAACTCTCCAGAATCAGTGCACTAGAATGTATGGCATTTTAATATTGTGTTCCTCCTTGAGTGTGACTAAGTATATGCTGATGTAACAGAACATGTGGATCGCTGATTGTACTCTCTGCAACCTATTTCATAATAAATTCTCTTAAAAAATCCTAGGACCTATTGTCCATACAGGGAACCTGCCCTCACTATCCACCCCTCTGTTTCTCCTTCCCTACTTCTGCTACCCTGAGTTCACTCTGTCCCAGGAGTACTAGGAGACATTTTCAGTTTTGATGCCCATGACCTCAGCAGGAAGACTGT